>JARQOD010000007.1:75408034-75611859 GCA_033576555.1 Oophaga sylvatica
AAGGTATTTGATTCAACTCTTGGATCAAAATTGGACACGAAAAATTACAGACGTGTGAATAGCCCCATTCACGGAAACCGGACATCTGAGTGATCTGTATTTGTTTAACTTCTTTCAGCTGATTTATGACCACATCAAAGAAGAGCTGAACTTCTCAGCGGTCATAAATCAGCTGAGAGGAGATCAGTAAAGAGAGATAAAAGAGATATGAACTTAGAACCAGCTCACTGATGGATCCTTAGTTAACTCATTCTGCATCCAGAGACTACATTAAGCAAACTGTGCAAAATTGTTAATGAAACACAATAGCAAATATGATTTATTTTTTTTTAGCCCAAAATATACATATTAACAAAAAAATCACCCAAATCATAATGTGAATGCGGCCAGCATGTAAAAAGTGGTGAACGGTCCTCTTTAACTTCACATGCAAATTGGCCTGGAAGTGCATTAAGGGCACTGACATTTCCGCATGATGTCAATGCTTGATTTCTCAGCGCTGGCACATTGGATCATTTCTATTCTCGTTCTGTGTCCGATTGTAAAAAATTTTTTTTTTTTTTTTTTTTTTTTTACTGAATACCATTGTTGGTCTTACACTGGTAAAACATAAGCCTTGGTTACCAGACAGGTCTTTAGCAGCACTAAAAAAAAAAAAAAAAAAAAAAAAGTCCTTATTCACTAAAACCCTTGGCCACTAGAGGGCAGCAACCATTTTTTTTGTAACTTTTATTTGTACTAAGTAGATAAGTTTCTGCAAAAAAAAAAAAAAAATACAAGGAATAAAAGGATTGGAGACATCCTAAAGTTTTATATAGATGCTTTACGGCTCCCATAGAGTTAGTTACCCGGTTATATTGCGCAGTCTGCCCTTTTCTGCTTAGCAAATAAACTCAGAACTCTGAGTGCACGGACTAGCGGCGGATACCGCGTCCACCGCAGGCACATTTTTGCTCCACCGGGACCCCCCAGGTAACCGCTGCCATATTTGATCACCTATATCGAACAGAATTTAAACCTGATATTCCGGGCATAGCCCCTCTTTTTGCTGGGTCCACCTACTCACAGTAGTCTATGTGACTGATGAAGGTCCAAGTTCAGGACCGAAACGTTTGTTATTACTGTGGACACGATTAAAAATCATCACTCTACTGAAGTTGAGTTCTGAGTTTATTTGCTATATTTATATGGTGTGGGAACCTACTCAGATACTCCTATACGGCTGTGCACATGATTATTCACTTTGCCCTTTTCTGCTTAACATTTCATTTTTTTTTTTTTTACAGTTCCGTGGATAAGTCAGTAATTATTTATGGGGCAGTAAGTAAATTATTTCTACTGAACAGAGCATGCACCGTTATTTTAGGATATATTGTTGAGACTACAGCAGAAGGTAACATTGATAAAGGATAACCGTTGTATTTACGGCTGCCACTAGGGGGAGCTCACTGCATATACAAACACATACTGCAGATTGCCAGCTGTATGAGTCTGGGTGCAGTAGGATAGTTGTTTTAACTCTTTCCTGCCTGGAGAGCCTATAGTCACAGGGGGTATATAGAAGCTTGATATATTTGCAGTGCAAAAAAAACGAATCTCACGGAGCTTCAACTGCCCGGATTGGAGATTATTGTTATCTTGGCATCTCAGCAATTAGACAGAAGGTGGACCTCCCATTACGATGTAGTTGTGGGGTCCTGATGGGTCGTTTTGCGAGAAGGGATCCCAGGAAAAATATACCGAAGTAGTGCAGTGCACTATACAAGCGATTGCATGTTCTAGTCCCCTAGCGGGAATAAAATAATAAAAATAAAAAAAGTTTAGAAAAGTTCTCACAAGTATTTAAAAAAATAAAAAAAAAAGTTTACATTTTTTAACAAGTTTTCTAGCAATACTAAAAGTTTATTGGATCAATACATTACACTTTTTATTTTTATTTCAGAAAAGTGGCTGCATTCTGCATATCCTGACACATCACAAGCGGTGGGTGAACTCCAGCATTTACTGTGCGGTATGGACGTACATTGCTGTATGTTACCCGGGGAGGGTGGATCTCTCCAGCACTGACCTTGGCGGGTGCCACACTGTCCTGTCAGGAATGTACACTAGGTGCATGTTATATTCTCAGCTGCCAAGAGAAGAACAATGGCACATAGTGTTCTGTATGTGTCATGTCTTCCTGTATTGACTGGGACCCAAGAAGTAATGTTTCTCTTTGCGGAGAGTGTGACATGCCAATGTGAGGAGGCTTTTAAGCCTTGCAATATTCCTTTGGTAAATTTAAATATACAAATTGCTTCTTCAGAGAGGACGAGGACTAGAACTCTAGGTTTGCTCCTTCCAGTAGGCGCTCTGGAGTTCTAGTCCTCGTCCTCTCTGCTGCTGGTTCTGAGCCGCTGTATAATTGGGTCCCATAAGAACCTCTATACCGGGGTGTGGTGTCACGTCCGTGGTATAACCAGGATGGCGTTTCCTCGGCAGGTATGTGACGGCCTGTGCACTCGCTCCAAACCAAAATCTGCTGGCAACTGGTTCTATGGACAAGACTGTAACGATCTGGAAATTGGGAAAAACCAGTGATTCACCAGGCAAGTTCTTACCAGCGAGGCTCAACCCAGTGTGCGGTTACCATGAAATGATTTCACTTCCCTGAGAGAAGAGATCAACTACATGACAGTGCACTTTATAAAAAAAAAACAATGTAACATAGAAAACCAATGTGTCTCAGAATAAAATAGGCCACATTTATTAAAAAAGTAGATGCCGCTTTAAAAAATGTGCCAGAATTTGGGCTCCATGCCCGCAATCAGAAGGGGTAGATGTGCGCTGTACTAGAAGGCAATTTATGGGGCTAATGATAAATTATAATTCTGGTGGATCATACCCCTCCCACTATTTTTAATCCTCAACATTTTTTTTTAAATGCCACATACTTTAGGTATAATGTTACTTTCATGCATTCTTCCATAGGCTATAGGAAGCCCTCATCCCCTGCTACAAGATAAACCTGCTTTTGGTGCACATGCCAGTCTAATAAGGCCAGGAACTGTCCTTATTATCATGCTCTGTTATTTGCCATCCACTCTTTTTGAGTGGGTGATATCACTATTTTGTCAGCACTATAGGTGCTGGAGCACGCTTCCCTAATTTCCCAACATGCATTTAATCTAGTGTTACCTGATGGCTTGCCTACCTTGAACTAAGAGCCCACTTCTCTGTTATGGCTGAAAGCAGACAGGAGAGCAGGAGCAGAGTGACACCGACCCGTCCTCACTTTCTGTAGAGGCACAATGCTAGCCCCCACTTCCTGAAAAGACACAGTGCCCGCCCCCACTTCCTGTAAAGATACAAGGCCCTCCCCCACTTCCTGTAGAGCTACAAGGCCCGCTTCCATTTCCTGTAGAGCTACAAGGCCCACCCCCACTTTCTGTAGAGCTACAAGGCCCACCCCTACTTCCTGTAGAGACAAGACCCGCCCTCACTTCCTGTAGAGACAAGGCCCTCCCCCCACTTCCTGTAGAGCTACAAACCCTACCCTCACTTCCTGTAGAGCTACAAGTCCCGCCCACACTTCCTGTAGAGACAAGGCCCGCCTCCACTTCCTGAGAGAGACAAGGCCCACCCTCACTTCCTGTAAACAGACAAGGCCCACCCCCACTTCCTGTAGACAGACAAGGCCCGCCCCCACTTCCTGTAGAGAGATAAGGCCCGCTAACGCTTCCTGTAGAGAGACAAGGCCCGCCCCCACTTCCTGTAGAGACAACATGATATTATACTAGTCATTCTGTTCTGTGGGAAATGTCTGCAATTGTGTCAGTTCTTAGTACGTTTTGTGGCAGCCATTTCATGGGAATCCCAGACTGACGAGATCTGTAGGTGCACAAGTCCATGTTTCCTAGTAGATTAATGATCCCCAGGACGTTGGCAATGACTGATGGATGCCCCTCATTTGGAGCTGTGGATCCTGTAAGATTTGTGCAGAAATCTATGGTCTCCGCCTTGAGTTTATGGTTGGGAATATTTTGTGTTCCAGCTGCCGAAATGAAGACAAAAACCAACATTTCTGTTGACTCGTGGACAGAAGAGGACGTCAAGACGTGGCTTGTAAACGAGAGCCTGGCGGAGGTAGAGCATCAATTCACCGCAAACAACATAGACGGAAAAGAGTTACTTGGCCTCACCAGAGACACCCTGCTCCATGACCTCAAGATAGGTATGGTATCCGGCACGTGATGACATTGAGCCCAGATCAATCAGTTTTTTGCCAAAATTTTGGTTTGAATTGTCTCAAAAATTTCGCACAACAGAAGATGCACAGAAAAGCGATGCAACTCTTGGTGTTTTTATGGCAACTTCTTGAAAAATTAGATGAGCCAAGAACGCTCAACAACTTAATCATAACTCACACCACAAAAGATGCAGAAACTACAGGGGCTGGTGTACGTTTCTGGTCGTGGCTCTAGGTGCAATTTACTATACTGTGCTTTATTCACTCTCACCGGGTCCAGTCCAGAGTCTCCACAGCTGCTCTCAGACTCTGTTAGTGTCTGCACTGTTAATCGGTGAGCTCAGTGCCTCGCGCCTGTGCTCGAGAAGAGACGCGGAGCTCACTTTTTGCTACAGCGCTGTCAATGTTCTCCGGTTCCTCCCACACTCCAAAACATACTGATAGGGAATCTAGATTGTGAGCCCCATCGGGGACAGTGACGATAATGTGTGCAAAACTGTAAAGCGCTGCGGAATCTGTTAGCGCTATATATATAAAAAAAAAAAAAATGTTACGTTAGTGATGCAGATAATAAGAAACTGTAAGCTGCAGGGAATCCTCAGCGCTGGACCCAAGGAGGGTGACTAAAGCACTGTTTTTAGTTTTTTTAAACAGACTGGAAAACCCTTTGCAGAGGCGCACGTCACAATGAATTTGGCGCATCTTATTCCGGTGCCCCCCTCATTATAAAACACCAGCCTTAATGAATTGGGGCCATAATGGTCATAGATTCGTGACTAATCGTTGTGTTTTGCTTCGGCAGAATCCTTAGGGCTGAGAAATAAGATTTTGAGAAAAATTGAAGATCTGAAGAGCAAAATGCAAGCAGAGACTCATAACATCCCCGAGGAATTTCTCTGCCCCATCACGTGTGAAGTCATGCAGGATCCCGTCATTGCATCAGGTAACGATCACTATAACCAGTCCATCCCCTTTAAGGCCGGCGTCACACTAGCGAGTTTATGCGAGTTAGTCGCACGACTTACTCGCATCAACACCCGGCACGGCCGCCCGCTCTCGGACCAGAGTGCGTGGCGGCATAGAAATACATGCAGCCGCGCACTCTGGTCCGAGAGCGGGCGGCCGTGCCGGGTGTTGATGCGAGTAAGTCGTGCGACTAACTCGCATCAAACTCGCTAGTGTGACGCCGGCCTAAGGCTTTTCAGACTTATTTCTCACCATCCAACCCATGGAGGTGTCTAGGCCTCCTATAATGATTTACATTTGTGTCACATGAGGGACATTCAGCAGAGATCACAGAGCCCTCAAGGCAAAGAAAAGTTCCATCTTTCTTTTCAGATCGGACCATCAGGTTATGTGATAGACCCCCCTCGGTCAGGGACAGTTTCACCAAGTCTTGGAACCGGTCCATCCTTCAGAATCAGGGCCACTTAGGAGTCGGGTGCCATCTCACCCATGCGTCCCATTAGTTCTGGTATTTGGCTCAGGAATATGTTCGTGAACCAGGAATATACTTTGATGTGGTTGCAGAAGGAGTTAATTTATTTTTCAGACAACCAGGAAAACCTAAAAGGAAAAAGATTGTCAGCTTCAATTAATTAGCGAGTCACGTCCCCGTTTCTGTTCTTCCTATTTACACATGAAAGCGTTCGGCCGACCAGGGACTTCTGAGAGCATCTTAGATCATTCCAGCGGCAGATCCGTGATGGAAACTCACAAAACTATTTCAAACTCACAGCGACGGCTGATTTGCAAAAGAAACTACTGTTCTCTCATCAAACACTCGGAGAAGAACTTGTGCCGCGATGGAAAGTGCGTTATTATCCTTAAATGTACAGTAATGTAGGAGACTTGGCAGAAGGACTCGTCCTACGTAGTCACAGGAGGTCACCATGACGCAACCCCAAGATCAGTCACCTAACGAACGCGAACCTCAGATTCAGGCTATGTTCACACAATGAGGATGTGGTGCAGCTTTGAGGTTTCGGATTTTAAAAAAACTGCACAGTGTGAATAAGGATTATATCTACTTATCTGGAAGGAGGTACGCAGCAGAAACTAAATGGTCCAAATACTGTGGGACCTTAGTGTAAGGGAAGAGTCACATGGTCTTTTAACTCTGGGATTGCACGGACTGACCGGCAGCTGCCAACCCAAGCAGGTATTTCTATGCAGCTGTCACGCATGGTTTGGGAAAGCTGCCGGCCAGTCCGAGCACTGCGATCCCCGTATGGGTTACACGGCCGTCCGACTCTTCCCTTGAAAGCATAATTTCCACCCATGAGCTTTTATCACTACCAGATAGGTGATAAATGTCCAATTGCTAGGGGGCCGCACCCATCACTAGAACAAATGAGTAAAGCCCAAACTTTGCTCTGTCATTTGCAGAGATAGTTACGAGTCCAGTACATTCACAGCCCCCCATACTTCTCAGTGATGATTGACAGCAGCAGTCAGTCATTTTGATGTGGATGATGGGAGCGCCATTCATCAATGTCCTCGGATAAGTCCCATTCGCTAAACAGCTCATTACTTATGTTATTGTGTAAAGTCCATTCTCCATATTGTATTAATTGTGCTTTTATTCTTAATAACGCAGATGGCTATTCCTATGAGAGAAACGCCATTGAATCCTGGATAAGTACGAAGCGGACAAGTCCCATGACCAACCTGCATTTACAGAACCTTCTCCTCACACCCAACAGGACATTGAAAATGGCGCTGAACCGCTGGCTAGACACCAGGCCAGAGGGAAAAAATATTATAGTTCACCTTGATATACATAAGTGGCAACATTCCACCTCACTGAAAATCTGCAACCAATCTGCCATGTGTGCAAGCGGCGCCGCCTGTCAGTCCCCCCCCCTCGTCTGCTTAACCTATGAACTTCCTGCACTGGTAAGACTAATTTCTGTCTGGGACCGGTGCCAGCACTTAGGGTCCAGCGTCTGTGCAGTAGCCTTACAATGCTGGCGGCCCTTGAACTGTAGAGCCACATGCACACATGGCGCTCCCTTGCAGTGCTGGGGGGTCCAGAGTTGGCACCATCACTTTACTGCACTGATGCTGGACCCCAAGCACTGTATCCTTGTATCGCCAGCAACCCTGAGATGGCATCACTCCCTTGCAGCGCTGGGGTCCGGGGTTGGCACCATTGCCTTACCTTGGTTTGTATCCTTACAGTGCTGGCCACCCTGGGACGGCGCGGATACCTTACAGTGCTGGCCACCCTGGGACGGCGCGGATACCTTACAGTGCTGGCCGCCCTGGGACGGCGCGGATACTTACATGCTGGCCGCCTGGACGCCGATCCCTTACAGTGCTGGCCGCCCTGGGACGGCACGGATCCCTTACAGTGCTGGCGCCCTGGGACGGCACGGATACCTTACAGTGCTGGCCACCCTGGGACGGCACGGATACCTTACAGTGCTGGCCACCCTGGGACGGCACGGATACCTTACAGTGCTGGCCACCCTGGGACGGCACGGATACCTTACAGTGCTGGCCACCCTGGGACGGCACGGATACCTTACAGTGCTGGCCACCCTGGGATGGCACAGCTCCTTACAGTGCTGGCAGCCCTGGCGGCACGGATACCTATGTGCACCTGCTGCACGGATACGTTACAGTGCTGGCAGCCCTGGGACTGCACGGATACCTTACAGTGCTGGCAGCCCTGGGACGGCACGGATACCTTACAGTGCTGGCCACCCTGGGACGGCACAGATACCCTCAGTGCTGCACCTCGATGCACAGTCCTTACGTGCTGCAGCCCTGGGACGGCACGGATACCTTACAGTGCTGGCCACCCTGGGACTGCACGGATACCTTACAGTGCTGGCCACCCTGGGACTGCACGGATACCTTACAGTGCTGGCGGCCCTGGGACGGCACCATTCACTTGCACCTGGGGTCCAGCATCGGCACGGTATCCTTATAGCGCTGTCAGTCTCTCTGAAGTACATTAATACCTTTTATGTATATATTGATTAGTTGTACGTGCAGATAATATTTTTTGACGACTGTAGATCTGTAAATAAAGTTCTTCGGTTTAAGACATTCCAAAAAAAAAAAAAAAGGTTGTGTGACTGGGACGTTGCGTCATGGGATGTTCCGCGGTATTTCTGGAGGCCAGAGC
The DNA here is from genome assembly GCA_033576555.1 of Oophaga sylvatica. NCBI lineage: Eukaryota > Metazoa > Chordata > Amphibia > Anura > Dendrobatidae > Oophaga > Oophaga sylvatica. Next base: position 75,416,401 of record JARQOD010000007.1, read on the forward strand.
CTCTTATGAGCAGTGTGACTTACCATGCACTTATCAGACTTCCCTTTTTCAATAGGGATCAAATGTGCTAAATATTCTCGGAAAGCGCCGACCATGCCGATTCCACTACTAGCGGGATATTACCGGTTGTGACAGACGCCGGCGGACAGACGCGGTCCAGCCACACAGTTTTATCATATAAAATGATATATTTTAATTCCTTAAGGAAATACAGTAGATGTGCAAAGGACAGTTACAGACCGAAACAAGAGAAAGGAAACCATCGTAACAAATAAATAAGCTATATGGTAACATACTGAACTGGTGAAGGTCTCGGTAACATTTTTACACTGATCCGACATATTACAGGTACGATCTGTCTTAATGTAGCAGGAACCTTAAACAATTCATTAATAAACATACAGAGAGTGAACGCGTCACAGAAAGCAAGACATTCCCTTCCACTGCTCCAGAAGAAACTCAAAATAATCTTAAATGTGAAGTTTCTGCCTGAAAACCCAACATCTGCAGATCACCAGGATCCCACTAGGCCGGATCTACTGTACAAATTGCCAAAATGCAGCGTTCAACATTTATGACCCAAATCCCCAGATATGGAAAATATTAAAGGGGTTGTCCACCTTTAAGGATTTTTATTAATTTAACTTAAATGCATGTATTTTAGGCTTAAAATCATTTTTGCAATTTCGCTTCATTAAAAACGTAGCATAGTTTGCCTTCTATAGCTTCTGTGTTGATTTAGCTGTTGATGGCTGTAGAATGAGTTCACTGAGAATCAGTCAGTGAGCTCGGTCTGACAGCAAGATTTGTAAATGTTCCCATACAAATTAGACTAAAGTTGACCTAACTGGCTAATATTCATGTCTAATTTGTATGGGAGCGTCCTGACTCTTCTTGATCAGATGAATGAATGACCCGGCCTGCTGAAATTCATTGGCCAATCCTTCTTAAAGATGAGTCTTGCAGAGTGTCCCTAATACAGAGCAAAGGCGCACTCCTGTGTATGGGGGAGGGAGCCGGAAAAATTGGGTTCGGGACAAATTGTTCAGTCTACAGCTATGTAATCTTTATGGCTGACCCCAACTGTACCCTGTTATTTTATGAGCTCCTCTATCAGCTGATTAGACTACATCAAAGTTGAAAGTTGCAGAATAAAGAGCCTTTATGTCAAATTTTGCAAAATAATTAATGAAACCCAATATCAACACTTATTTTTAAACTCAATTACATGCATTTAAGAAAAAATAAAAAGTTCCCCCATAAGTGGACAACCCCTTTATATGATAAAAATTTTGGCTGCATTCATTCACCACTAGAGGGAGCTCACTGCACATTCAACTCTATTATGCAGCGCTCCCTCTAGTGGTGGCTGCTGGAAGTCAGAATTTTATAGCTGAACTCTTACGTCTACACAGGAGACTTCGAGTTGAAATAAAATGCAATTAATGGTAGAAAGATATTCTAAATAATTTTTGCTGGATCTAAAATGTGGACGTTCGCTGGTTTCTAGTGAACTGACAAATGTCAGCTTATCCTATAAGCTTGTTGTCCGCAAAGTAATATCACCATCCCCCCTGTACATTATAACACTCCCTGTACCTTTTTTCTGAATGTACAATTATCCTCTAAGATAGCACCTTAAAGGTGTTTTATACAAAACCGGAATAAAGTGCGATAACTGTTAGGACTGATATTTTGCCATATTTATATATTAAACTCAGTGCAAAAAACCAGCATGGTCGAAGCCTTACAATGCATGATAATATATATATATGGCCTTCGTATAGCTTAAAAAAAAAAAAAAAAGTTATACAGTATATACATGTGAAACACAAATTCTGGTCATAAGTTATATTACGACCTAATATGACCCCTCTATATAAAATATATCAGACTGGTAAAACATTCATTTACATGGCTATATAGGGCCGACCTTGGAGTTAAGAATTCGCGTTCCGACATTCTGCCCTTCCAAGGCCGCTCATTGCCCTCGTTTATAAACTTTGGATGGGGACAAACTAGAATTCGGGTCGTCTTGTCCCCTTTAAGTGGTCACATAAGGCACCAATTGAACACAATAAATATGCACCGCTACTCAATCATATACAGTTCAACACAGAAAAATAGGGATTTTTTTTTTCTTAAAGGCACCATGACACTATTGTATAACACTGATATTCCAGTTACGATCTGCTCTAGAAAAACGCATCTTGGACAACCCCATAAATCTACCTACATCCATTACACGGCAATCCTGAGAGATACAGGAGGAACCCCCTACAACCAGTGCTCATTGGCTGTCCAAAAGGGGGTGTCCAGCAATAAAAAAATAAAGGGCTTTCCCTTCAGGATTTGATGGACAGACGGGAGGGGGGGGGTGGCGTTCAGAGCGACCGGGGATGGGGAGGGGGGATTTTGGCGGGCAGAGCGACCTGGGGGGGGTCATTCAGATCGACTGGTGGGGGTGGGGCAGCCAGAGTGACCGGAGGGGGGGGGGGCAGGCAGAGCAGCTTTTTTTTCCAATATCTGCTACAGCTGATATATAGAGAGGGACAGGGACTGACTTCAATATTGGAGGGTTGGGGAGTTATGCAGCCTGCCCCCTTCAGCCTGGCAGATACATGTACATAGAAGGGGGCCATTTAGCTGATGCACACACCAAAAAAAGGGTTGGCTTGTCCATTAAAGTTAGTCAAGCAAAAAGATTCTCAGGACCCAGTCAGCCACCTTGGTAGTCTATGGCCACCGGACCAAAGCGTTGTGCACCTCCTACAACTTGCGACATCTCGGGAACTGCTTTGGAATAGCAGACCCCGAACTGCCATTATGTTATGGTGCATTGTGCCATTGTGGGAACCTACTAACCAGAAGATGGGCCAGAGATGCTGCAGGGAGTAGAAGGCTCACAGGGCTCAGGACCAGCCACCAGAAGGAATTACGTAGCCACTGGACCAGGGTTCTCCGAATCTTTGGCTCAATGTAAAGTTGAGCTAAGTCAGCCAGCCCCAATATGTACAAAGCAGCCAGAAGTGATCGACACCAGAAGTTTTCGGCACCTTTGATTAAAGTTAAAAAGTTTTATACATGTTTCAAACACACCTGAACATCAGTTTATCGAAAATTAACTCCTTTTATTCTACAGATCCCAGAGAGGTGGACCTACACTCCTCCAGAGCTCCATTAATTTGCTGTACTAAGCTATCAATGTAGTCCCGGAAAACCCATTTAAAATGGCCAATCCAGCGGCTATAGATTACAGCACCTTTTACTTTTGCACCAGTTTAAAAGAAAAAAGCAAGCAGTGCAGTACTGTGAAACGAGGCAGTCAGATACCCGCGGGGCCGATGGGTCTGTTGGAAAGTGTGTCCTACGTTATAAATTGCAATCAATTTTAAGGTAAATATGAAAACACACCTTGTGCTAATCAAGGCCAATCGATTATAAGGACAGACGTATCTGCTGCCATTTGTTACAGTACAGGGTATAGTTAAAAGGCATAAAGAGTGGTCTATTCTGTACAGATCAAGGCGAAGCTTGCATTTTTTACTTTTATACATTGTCCACTGAGATTTGGTAATGTCCTGAAGACCAAGTTATGGAAAAGTTCCTCCACAGTGATTGGGAGTCCTAATGCTGCACCCGGCAGTGAAAGATATGGAATCTAGTGCACCAGTGCCTAACACAGATCAGTTTTATTTCCATCTCCCGAGCCCAAAGCTATTATCATGCACCTCCTATATATATTCCTTGACACTGACCAGCAGCCTCTACTAGAATTTTTGGCTAGAACGTCACTCCGGTGCCAGCCATGTGCATACAACAGATAAAGCCAAGTTAAAAGTTTTATTTCCAGGAAATGTTTATCCAGAATGTGGTAAATGGTTTCCATTGATCAAACAGAATCTTGATTTATCGTTGTTCATCCAAAGAAATGCAAGATAAAGCAGCCAACGGTAAATTAGCGGATGTGTCTTGTAGGTGAATGAGAGCAGCCTTTGTACAGCAGAGAAGATGACCCTCACTTGAGCCCTTCAGTGTCTGTTTTTTCTAAATCAGTGGATCACACATTAGATTCTATGAACGATCGCTTTGGTTTTGTAGAAGACAAAGAGCTTAAATTTGAGTCTTTAACAAGCAGAGATTGTGACCTCAACATGGCTTCTTGGTAGGACTGGTTGACTGCCTTGGATGCTCTAAGATCCTGGGTGAGGCTGGATGCCGGAGTCTTCCCTTCCTCAGTGTCCTTTGCGTGAACCCCATTTTGGGCAACTCCTCCATGTACATTTGGCATGGTTTGATTTTGATTTCTATACGTATTTGCCTGCCTGGTAGGGAACTTCTCTAAATTTCCAGGCCCAGGAGGGCTTGTGTTCACATCCATGGTCTGGTTTTGCCAATTTCGACCAGGCTGAGGGTTTTGCTGGAAGGATCTAGCGGTTTTGTCCATAATTCCCATAAAGGGTATGTTTCGCGGTCTATGCTCGGTTGCACTAAGGGTTTGGCTGGTCTTATTTTCTTTGCTTCGTACATCCGGTATTTTAACACCTTCGGAAAAACTACTGCTTGAAGTCAAGCCGTGTGTGCCTACCCTTTTGCCTTCTGTCCCAATTGGTTTTTCGATATTTGATTGGGTCTCTGGAGGTGGTGAGAGGCCCACATATCTTTCTGAAGTTTTAGAAACAAAGGAGCCAGAGGACTTGTATGGCTGGACGTGGCTGGCATGTCCAGAGGGAAGTTTCTCACTGTACACAGGACCACGAGACGTTACACAATGTGTGGCATCTGCATTAGCACCTCGCAAACTGGCTTGGTTGGAAGACGGTCTCAATGGAAGTGGGCTCGAAGGTACCAAGTTAGAAGGAACTAAATTCTTCGGAGTAGAAAAACTGTTCCCAGATCTCGTCATGGATTGCAAGGAATTCATGTGCTGATTGGTTTTCACTATCTGCGCCTGTTTTGCTGGTCTTTGTACTAATGCTTGCTGTAGGCATATACCCTTCCCAGATAGTTCATCAGCAGTTTCAGAATGGTACTTTTGATGACCATGTTCCGTCACTCGATTGTGGTTTGACAAATCTTGTGGTTTCAAGATTCCCGAGAGTTTATCAGAACTTTGACATTCTTCCTCTTGAATATCTTCAAAATTGAGATGGTTGTCCAGCCCTTCCTCAATTGCCTCATCCTCCTGATCGGAGTCATTGCTTGGTGGTGGTGGCGGTGGCTGGAATTGCTTCTGCTGTTGTGACCTTTGATGCTGTTTGAACTCTTCTTCTACACGGGCTAAAAGTCGTAGTACTTCCTGGTTGTTGGGACACAATTTCAAAGACTCGTGAAGATCGGCAAGAGCAGCAACGAATTGCCTAAAAGGGAGCACAAAGCAGCGAATGTAACTCATCAGAACATGCCTATATACAAAAAAAAAATCCTTCACAATGGTCAATTTGGCTGTGGTAACATGGCAGAAGGATCAACAAGACAGTAGTAGTAGCAGTATTCTGATCTTAGACATTTATGACAAATCAATAGGACCACCCTCCGGACCTGCACTTCTCTCCAAAATGGGTGCAACCCCTGTCCACCACATCAAGTAAATCAATGGAGAGGTAGCTGCGCAATTCTATGGGAGTCACTACACGAGTAACTCCCATACAAAATAATAGAGAAACCTGCGCATAAGTGCAACCTCTTCTCCAAAATAAGGCAGCCACCCCCAATATGCACACAGTTGCAATGGGAGTGATTGAGGTGGGACAGGTCTCTAACAGATGCCATCAGTAGGGTCAAGGAATAGGAAGCCATCAGAATACATCTGAAAGGGAATGTCCAGGCTTGGGGTCCAAGTCTGCAGTCAGTCTATGTGACAGCAGACTTGTGAATCCTTACTGCATGCACAGTACACGCTATCAGAATACTTTGGTGCCAGCATTGTGCATTGATGTGACCGTGAGTTTGTGATTTGCATACTTCCGGACACATTCCGACAAGAAGTGTCTGCACGTCTAGTCGGCACCTGACTGCAGGTATGCAAATGGCATTCTTGGGGTCACGCACCTGCCCAATCCCAGGGAATCTTGACCGCACACGCTATGCGTGCTGTGACAAGTCACAAAGTGACTGCAGACTTGAACCCCAAAACCTGGACAACCCCTTTAAAAAAAAAAAGGTAAATTAACTTGGCAAAGAACCTCTTTGGGTCACGCATAAGAAACATATATAGGTAGAGACTCACCTGCTGTTTCGCTTTGCTCTTGCCCTTGCATAATAAGCTTCGTAGCACTTTGGTTTTAGCTCTAGGGCCTTACTTGCAAACTCTTCCGCCATGCCAAAGTCCTATGAGAAGAGGGTCACATTGTATTTTTAGGTCAGCGTACTTTGTAACCTCTGCAAGGGACAATGTTAACATAAAGCACGGCGTATTACAGCACGCGTATTAGTGACATAGGAGAAGTATTATTGTATGATCCAATCCCAACAAGGCAAGTCTCAAAGACGGGGGGGCACAAGGATCTCATACCTGAGGCCCCTTCCCATCACTAATGATAGGCGAGTCATCCTGTAAATGGGTGAGTGCTGTACCTGCATCCTCCTGTAAAACAATCAGCATGACCTCACCTGCCCTTCCACAGAGGTAACACTTCACTAGAAAATAGGGGCCGTACAGAGTTGAAAAAAAAAAAAAAAAGCTCCATTCCTCCAAAAACAGCGCCACCACACTACATGGGTTGTGTCTGGTAATGCAGTTCAGCGCCACTTGCTTTAATGAGTCAGAGCTGCAATACCAGACACAACCTATACACAGGTGTGGCGCCATTTCTGGAAAAAAGGAGGTTTTTTTTTTATCATTTTCTACTACCCCCTTTAACCAGCAACCCAAGACATGCCATTCCCCTCCGATAATGACGACTTATCCCAGCACGTACATACAATGCATCTCAGTATCTACAATGTAATGGACTCCTATGGACACTTTTGTCTCTGTGTAGACGGAGCATAAATCTGCATATATTGCAGTCTAACGATATGCAGAAAGAACCAAACGACGCAAAACTATTTTACTTACATTCATTTTTCGGCGACATCTGGACAGGTTCAAGTAGAGAGAGACGCGCAGCTCATTAAAAGCTTTCATCTCTTCTCCCAATCCTTCTCGGGGAAACTTTCTAAGTGCGTACTGATACCGCTGGGCCGCTTCTTTCATCTTTCCCTTCTGCAGGAAACAAAAATCAATGTCAGGAAGGAAAAACCAAATAAATTCACAACTTTTGACATTTGCACGAGAAGAATGGATCTCCTATATTTTGGAGGTCTGACACCTTTAGGTTGTTGTCCTCTTAACAAAAAAAAAATAAAAATGAATGTTTGTTGTAAGAGTCCCTGGAAAATAAACTAATTACAGTGTGTCTAGTAAACCCTGGTAAGTATTTGATGTCTCCTGCAGTGCCCCCGCAGGAAAAATGAAGCATTACATGTTGCCCATCTAAATCAACAGGCAGTCAATGTAACGCACGGACGTGCCAAGACCTCCAGAGAAAGACGCTCTTGCCAGCTTTTCTTCACTTTAATACATATGTGGTGGTCCTAAATTAAGAATTCACTTTTTATAGCTCGGATAAAGTCTGGGGGCAGATGGCTGTACTTCACAGTCCATATGATGACCACAATGGTGGCAATGTATTACTGGCTCTGACCGCCAATCCTCCTTCAGAAAGGAGTTTATTAAATTCTTATTGGATCCATTTTATCGATCTGACATTTTAGCGGACAACTTACTCTGTACAATATATTGCCTTCATCCATTAATTTCTGTAGGAGAATGATTAGGATGTCTGGCTTAGAAGTCGCCATTGCCCATGCTGCATTTCCTATAGAAAGGAGGAAAAAAAAAAAGGATTAAATACAGAATCAGAATGTTGGTACCAAAGTCATTAATGAAACAGTAATATAATACATGGCACTGATAGGGTTATAAACAAGATTACCCACCAAGGCCTAAAGGTCTCCATACACATTAGACCAACTTCAGCCAAACCCATCAATATAGACTATTTGTGAACACAGTTTAATGTGTATATGGGTCCCCGACAGATGAGGAGGATACGGCATGACAGATTTCAGCCTTCTGATCATTTTGTTCTCCAAGCCACCAATAGAGATATCTGCTATCTGGCTCCCTGATCAAGAACAGAAGAGCGCTCAGCCAAACAAGTGCTCCTGTGTATGGGAGAGTTCGTCGAGCTGGACTGTCGTTGGGCCGACAGCCATCTAAGGTGTATTGGAGGGCGCCAAAGTCTCCTGACTATCCCCCAACATCACTGGAAATTCAACGGCAGATCCTTTTGTTTTCATGAGAAATAAGCCTAAGATGGAGGAGTCCGGCATCAACTTTCGCCTACTTTCCAGTTGAAAACTCATTAAACGCTCGACGGTGAGCTCACACAGAAGGGGGTGTTGGGCAGGCGAGTAGTCTACCAAGTGAACGTTCAGCTGAGAGTTCTCATGCTTATATCCAGATTATGGCAACGTCCAAGCTCTAGGGAGCGTACAGGTCCCTCCCATAAAAAAAATTTATGGGTCACTACATCCATAAAAGAGCAGCTCTGACTGTTGTACATTACAAAAACCAAGATCAATTATCTGACCTGACTACACAACGCTTCCTATGGAGGTTAGGAGGGCGCTGATGTGACTATGGAAGGATACGACAGATGTCCCTAACACAATAACGAAGCCGAGAAGGAAATGACATCAACTTCCTCCAAATGTGGCTTTATGTCAGGCAGTCTGACTGATTGCGGCACTGTAGGATCGAAAGACATGAAGGTTATATAGAGTATAATAGGACCATGCACACGTCGTTCATCACCGGCTACAGACCATGTCAGGAAGCCGGGCCATTAACCAACATTAGTAGCCGTGCATTATATCAGACAGGGCCATTTCCACTTCTCCTTTGTGTTTATTTCTGGTACTAAACACACAGAGGATGTGTGATAATGTGTGTACGCCATCATTAGTAAAATCTGAGACATCTGTACAGGGCCACTGAGCCCAACCCTGCAGCCAATCAGTGGCCGCGACAGTCATGTGACTGGAAGGGATGTCATCACACCCGGTAGTCCCCCGGAGCAGAAATGTAAACAGTTCAATTGGCACCTAAGTGACCCTATGTATTAGAAGGATCTCCTAAAAATTTATGGGGCATTTGCTAAATACCCCTACAGCACCACTAGGAAAAAAATAAGGTCTTGTACAATTCCTATTAAATAGACGTGCCAATTGAGAGACAGACGCCCTGCATATTCGCTCATTGATTAAAATCCTGAACAAGTGAGCCCCTTATTATATAAAAAGGCCTAACAAGGGACACTGGAAAATGGGTTTTGTAAACTCTTTTACATGCATCAGTTATGATGGTAAATGTGAAGAAGCTCCTATCACACACTTATATTAATTGTGCTAAAATCGTCACCTAATTTGGCTCCTTTTCTGAGTAAAGTCACAACCACTGCGGTGTTTCGGCAGCCGATCGCTCGATCCAAAGGTCTCATCCCGCTGTAGTCCATATGTTCAATCATCGCTCCGTTATCAACCAAATACTGCACCTAAACGGAGGAATGACACAGAGATGAACATAAGCAAAGAGGAAGCTCAACCCGGCAAACGTTCCATCACGCGGATATAACCACCGGCCCAATAAGCCCCAATGGCCTTCTAGTGCGGAGCATCAGATCTACGAATAATACCAGAGAGGAATAAGCGTTCAGTACAGCAAAACATTCAGATGTATAGGGATTAGATATTACAAATCTGGATTGTTAGAGGAACTGACCTGGATCTTTCTGCTTCTGGTCTTGTACGATTATAAATAAATAAAAGTTATGGGTCTCCATGGCAACAGACTACAAATAAACTGTGTAGTCTGGTCCTGGAGTCATACTCTCCTCCTAATGTATTCAGTAGGTTACAATGCTTTTCCGGTATAGGGAAACCTCTGGTTGCAGTTTGTTTTACTAAAACAAAATTAATTTTCCCGCCCTCCGTCGTTCCGGCGCAAACTCTCTGCTGCTGCTCGCGGCGTCTGTTATTGTCATGCAGAGCTGTAGCCAATTTGTGAGCTCCGTGTCCCAGTGGCTCGTACCATCAAAAATCGAGCAGTGCCACTTAGCTCAATGATCAACTGCAGGGCCGTCAATATGACGTCAGTGCTACAGATTATAGCAGACACCGGGAGCAGCGACACAGACCTGGCGAAGGACCCAGTGAGACGAGACAAGTACAGTTTGTTTTGTTTTTTTCTTAAACGGCAGCCTTGATCCAACTACACAGGGTTGGTTTGTAGTCTGTTACCATGGAGACTCGTAACTCTGCATAAGAGCTGCAGACAGAATGATTTTTTTATATACGACCATTTGCAAAGTTGCTTCATTTTTTTTCCAACTTTAGACGCTTTATTACTTGAGATTAGCCAAACCTTACCCTATAGATCATGGCCGCCACAAATGTTTTTAAATTAATTTCAGCTGGATCCCCATTTAAAGAGGTGGTCTGAGACTTCTATATTGTTGGCCTATCCTTAGGACAGGTCATCAAATGTCTGATTAGTGGGAGTGCGACACCGGTAACCCCGCCAATCAGCTGGTGTCGGCTGGAACTGCTCAGCAAAGATACATCAATGGAATTTGGGCACGGCGGGTGCTGCACCATCACCAATTCTTGATCTGAATAGTGTACAGTACCCGGCCACTGCCACTATTCCATTGAGAGAGCCGTGCAGCTCAGTAACTGAGCAGTTCGGCGCCGTCGACACGGAACAGCCGATCGGCGGGGCACGGGTGTCGCACCCCCACCGATCAGACACTGATCACTTATCCTAAGGAGAGGCCATCAATGTTACTGTCCCGGATGGCATTCATACTACACCTGTGAGATTATTCTGCTGTGGAAACACTTTCTCCGATGCAAACAGCAGCAGCCAGGATAGAGGTGACCGATAATATGAGCCATCCCTTCCCGGAACGTTTCCATGTTTCTGATACGTTGGCATGAAATAAAAGCACCAAACCCAACCATCCATCACACGCAATCGACAAAACGTCTGGAAAATAGCAGCCAGATTTCTTAAGAGCTGCAGAAAATTCCACTTTATCGCCTCTCCGTGCAAATGTGAGGGAGGACGTAATCTCTAGACCTGTAGACGGGTGTGTGATGACGGGAATGCAGCTTCTGCGTAATATCTGCAGCTCCCACATCGGCAGCCAGCAAAAAAAAAACAAAAAAACAGATAAAACCTCTATCATGGGTAACAAAAGATGTGCTCATCCCCCTGCACAAGATCATAAAGGGCAATCCTCTTCAAAATGCATGGCATGTATTCCTGGTACTGCCGGAGCTACGAGCGCAGGAATGCTGCCAACCGCGCAATATGTAACCGTAGGATTACTTATGATTTTCAGTAGCGGGGTCCGTGTGTTTCCAGCACTGGAGTGAACGCTCATCTATCAGGGGGGACTTTTCGACATATCTGAGTTATGGAAATATCTAACTGTTCACTTACAATCTCGGCATCTCCATAGAAAGCAGCTAAATCCAGCGGTGTGCGGCCATTTCTGTCCATCTGGTCAATGGTAGAGCCTCTTTCCACCAAGCACTGGACAACCGCTTTGTGGCCCTTCAGGCAAGCCCAGCTGAGAGCGGTCAAGCCTTCTTTGTCCAGTGCCGCAATGTCCGCACCTGGAGAGAGAACATCAGGAAAGTCATCCTTCCACCATCTGACAATGGAGTCTGCCAGCACACAATGACTGTTCAAACCAAGCACAGTCACCCTCAGCGTGCCTTTAGCGGTTCATTGCACCTCCTACATTGCACCTTCCACCTTCCTTTTCCTTGATTGACAGCTCTGGCATAACAGTAGAGATAAATGAAAAACAAGCAGGTGGGAAGGTGCACTGAACGCTTGGCCACGCCAAGGGTTCACAAAGCAACTGTGCTGGGTTTGAACAGTTGTTTTGTTATGACAGACACCTTTTAAAGTAGCCTGGAGTTTTTTTTTTTTTTTTTTTAAACCTTTTTTTCCCGAATCCAGCTTTTTCTTATGTAAATCTGTTTCTAGAAAACTAGGCGGTGAGGAATTATAACTGCCACACAACTTTCACATGCTCCTTTAATGGGTTTTCTCTTAATAGGGCGTTATCCAATAGCTATAGGATATCTTACGGATTTTGGAGATCCGCAGTGATCTAAAGAAGTTGGCCCAGCAGATCCCCATCCTGTAACTTATTACGATATGCACATATTGGTTTCTGGGATTTGTAGTGCTGACCATTTATTTAGCGTAAAATTATTATCTTTTCTGTGGTGTCTAAAAATAAAAAAAAGCAAGTTTTTCAAAACCTATGTCCTCATGAGCAAACGTTTACTTAGACAGAGTGCAATACCAGCATTTTACCAGCAGGTGGCAGTGTTGATGCTGCCTAATGAAAAAGGGGTTAAATAAGCTTCTAAAGCGAACAGCAATTATTTGCTAACTCCCTAAAGTATCTGACCCCATGCAGCATGTTAGAATATGCATTTTTTCCCCACCGCGACCCTTCTGCTCGAGAACTCAACCTTGCAATTGACTTAAGATTTTATGGTATTGTATTTTTGCTTGCCGTTTCTTTACAGAGAAGACATTTTCTCACCCTCTGACAGAAGAAACTCCACGGTACCACAATGCCCCTCACACGCAGCGACCATGAGAGGGGTCCTGCCTTGCTTGTCACACAGATTCACATCACAGCCGTGCTGCATGAGGAGCCTGGCAACCTGCGGAGAGCGAGGGAAGAAGAAAAATTAGAAAAAGATAGAGACCTACAGGAAAAAGCTCCGATATTGTATTATACCGCCATTATGTGTTACATCTATGCTCTGATGCCTATTATACTATCAGGGGGGGGGGGTTATGTATATTATGGTTATTATAGAAGAAATCCCAATAGGATTCAGCAACCATAGGAACGGTGCAAACAACAGATCTGGGAACCCGAAGGATTGCGGAGCCCAGTGGACACATATTACAGGAGATCCAAACAAAGGTTTATGTCGGCAAAGGGAAAAGTTAACTCTGTCCATTACAGTTACCCAAACTGCTATCAGTTTGGAGCTAAGTGAAAAAGTTCTACCAGCGCACAAACTGATTAAAGACAAAATAAGGAGCATTTTGGATTTTGCGCCAATTTCATGCACCATTTTGAAAAATATGGCAGAATATAGAATTATATCAAGAGGCTGAAAACTCATTTTTGTCGTCATTTATTGTTGTTGCTCCTTTTATTCTTGTCCTGCCACCCCTGACTTCATTATCTTATTGTGCCTCTTTTTATAGAGGGTTGCCACTTTTCTTTCCAATGTGCACTTGATTAGTCAATTCCAGAGGTTATCGGTTAATTTGCAACTTTTTAAAAAGTTGCAAAAATTTCACGCCATTGTACTCCAGTCCCCTTTTAGCGTGCAAAACAAGTTTCATTTAATATTTATTTGGGAAGATAACTAAAAAAAAAAATAAATGCACAGAGGTCATGAGGACAAGATTAAGAATAATATCCGTATTTGGATAAATTGTGCTCCAGTTCACTAAGATACAATATTTTAATGCTTATTGAAAAGATCGTGAAACTTTTTACTTTAAACAGCTGCAAAAAAGTAACAGGGCGGAAAAAAAAAAAAAAACCAAAACATCTCATATTTTGCACCCATTTTAATACATATAATGCAAATCAGTCAGCAAAAAAAAAAAAAAAAATTAAATTAAAAGTGATGAATTGGCCCCATATATCAAATACATCTAGAAGGCCATGTTCACATCTGGAGGCTATAATAGCTCATGCAATGTTTTTTTATCTACACCGCTTGGCTAAACGCATTGGATGCCATTATATGTCAGCTGCGGGGAGTGTCAGGTGCTGCAGAAACCTGACATCAGATATGCTGCGGTCTCTTATTAGAAGGATATAATAAGCCTGTGGCACATCCACTTTAGGAGTTCTACTTTTCTTTTACATTATAAAAACTGGAAAAACAAGTTTTGTGCAGTAGATGGACCGGTCGCCCAACAGACCCCAATGACTATAATGAGATCCATCAGGTCTCATCAATTCTGTACATTTTGGCAGAGAAAAAAAAAAAAAAAAAAGCAGCGTACTGACTTTTTTCCCCCTCTAAAGTGATGGAATCTGCAACAGAGGCTCCATTTATAAATGTGAACAGAATCTGAAGGTGCCTTTTATAGCAGGTAATGATCGCCAATGCTAGATCAATGCCAGTGTAAACGAGATCAAAAGGCTACGGCTACCTCTGACAAGCAAAAAAAAAAAATGAAGTTCGTGGTTACTTTTAGTGAATAAAAATTATTTAGTTGCAAGCTCTCCGAGCAGTGCAGGCCGTATATTTGCTTTATTTGTTTGTTACGTTGCTAACTAGTCGTTGGCATTCAGATACTGCAATATGGGTATCGGCAGATATTGGCTGTAAATTCGGAATTTCCGATCTCGAGTACGATTCTTTCGTCCTTAACTGTGTGATATTACGGAATCAGGGATGCTGTCACTGTTCACTGTCAGTGTCCTGCAGTCTTCTCCAGTGTCATCTGCTATCATTAGCTGGCAGAAAGATTCGTACTCCACGTCAACCTGTGGATGCTTGATGGCGCAATCTCTTCTCCGTAGGGTCTACATGAGTATCGATAATGCAAGTGACATGCTGGGTATCCGGGCCGTTTGAAAAGCGTTGTCCGATGACGTCACCGCCGGGGAAGCAGGTAATCAGCTGTGCTGCGTCGCGATGACAGGCTTGCTGTCATTGCGATGTAGCACAGCTGGATCGTCGTGGGACTGTCGTTCTGGATGCGTCAGACAGGTGGTATACTGTTGGTTTGTTTTTTTTCTTTTTTTACAGGAGATCGATGGCGTCGCAGGAATGAGAGTGTAATAAAAGAAATGAAAACTGTGTTGTCTCTTTTATTTCATTAAAATACTTTTTTCTTGCTTTGTCTTTTTTTTATACATTTAATAACTTTGGGATTAATAATGGATCGGTGTCTTATTGACACCTCTCCATTATTAACCGGGCTTATTGTCACCGTGCAATCAACGGTGACATTAACCCTTATTACCCGCTTGCCACCGCTACAGGGCAAGTGGGAAGAGCGGGGTAAAGTGCCACAATTGGCACATCTTTTGATGCGCCAAATGTGGGGCTGCTGTAGCCTGGTATTATCAGGCTGTTGAGGGCCAAAATCCATGGGCCTTGACAGTCTTTTAATACCAGGCCGCAGCAGTCTGCATTTTACTTGGCTGGTTAACAAAAATAGGGGGATCCCACGCCGTTTTTTTTTCGAGGGGATCCCCTACTTTTGTTAACCAGCCAAGCTAAGCAGACTGCTGTGGCCTGGTATTATCAGGCTTGCAAGGTCCATGGATATTGGATCCTTACCAGCCTGAAAAACCAGGCCTCAGCGGTCTGCTTCATCTGGCTGGTTAACAAAAATAGGGGGGACCCCACGCCAATTTTTTTCGAGGGGATCCCCTATTTTTGTTAATCAGCCAAGATATGCAGACTGCTGTGGCCTGGTATTATCAGGCTGGCAAGGTCCATGGATCTTGGCTCCTTAACAGCCTGAAAATCCAGGCCTCAGCGGTCTGCTTCATCTGGCTGGTTAACAAAAATAGGGGGGACCCACGCCAATTTTTTTCGAGGGGATCCCCTATTTTTGTTAATCAGCCAAGATATGCAGACTGCTGTGGCCTAGTATTATCAGGCTGGCAAGGTCCATGGATCTTGGCTCCTTAACAGCCTGAAAATCCAGGCCTCAGCGGTCTGCTTCATCTGGCTGGTTAACAAAAATAGGGGGGACCCACGCATTTTTTTTCGAAGGGAACCCTATTTTTGTTAATCAGTTCCCTCTGACGTCACTGATTGTGTCCCTGGCTGACCTGAAGTGAAAGTGGAAAGCAATCAATTAAGCTTTCCACTTAAGGGCCCGTCTCACATAGCGATATCGCTACCGAGATCGCTGCTGAGTCACTAGTTTTGTGACGCAGCAGCGAGCTCACCAGCGATATCGCTGTGTGTGACATTCAGCGACGATCAGCCCCCCTGCCGGGTATCGCTGATCGTTGCTGAAATGTCAGGACCTTTTTTTGATCGCTGGTTTCCCGCTGACAGGCACACATCGCTGCGTGTGACAGGCGGGAGACCCGCGATCCGCTGGTAACCAAGGTACACAGCGGGTTTCCAGGCGCGGGGGCTGTGCCTAGAAACCCGCTGTGTACCTTGAATACCAGCGCCCTGATGCAGGGAGCTGGTATCAAGGTACACAGCGGGTTTCCAAGCGCTGCGCGGTGCCTGGAAAACCCGCTGTGTACCTTGGTTACCAGCGGATCGCTGGTCTCCCGCCTGTCACACGCAGCGATGCGTGCCTGTCAGAGGGAAACCAGCGATCAAAAAAAGGTCCTGACATTTCTGCGACGATCAGCGATACCCGGCAGGGGGGCTGATCGTCGCTGAATGTCACACACAGCGATATCGCTGGTGAGCTCGCTGCTGCGTCACAAAACTAGTGACTCAGCAGCGATCTCGGTAGCGATATCGCTATGTGAGACGGGCCCTTAAGCGATGTTACCCGCAGTGTCGCTGTCCCAGATCGCTGCCTGAGCTGCCTGTTTGGCAGCTCAGCAGCGATCATGTAGCGATACACCAGCGATCCTGACAAGTGCATATCGTTGTCGGGATCGCTGGTGTATCGTTATGTGACACCCAGCCTTTACTCTCCTGTCAGGCAGGAGAGGAACTCATTCATTTGGGGTTTACTGTGAGGCTGCAGCATTAGCTGCGGTCCCTGCAGTAAACATTAACCCTTTCTGAAGGATTACACCGTGGGACCTGACTGTGCATGGGATAGGTAAGAATAATTTTGCTTTTTTATTTTATTTTTATTACAGGAAATGGTTTTAGCAGGTAAATAAAATATGGTCAAAAACTGTGTGATTATTTCATTAAACTTCTTTTTTATTAAAGTGTGTGTGTTTGATTTTTCTTTCATACAATAGGATTAATAATTGATAGTTGTCTAATTGACAGCTCTCAATTATTAACCTGGCTTAAAGTGACCTTTCAATTGCAAGGTCATTTTAACCCTTATTAACCATTCGCCACGCTACAGGGCAATGGGAATAGACGGGCAAGTGCCAGAAAGGGCAAATCTAATTAGAGATTTGCCCTTTCTGGGGTGTCTGGGGGCAGATGTTAAGTAGCCGGGGGGGGGCCAAAAATAATGGTCCCTCTCTGGGCTATTATTATCTGCCCCCACTCACTGGCTTTGTCTGTCTGGTTGCGAAAATAGGGCGGGAGCCCACGCATTTTTTTTCAGCAATTTTACACCTCATATATATATATATACACATGTCATTGAATTTGTGACACATATATATATATATTTATATTTGTAGTTCATACACTTCTACATAGTATAATAGCCGCTAATTCAATTGCGGCTTTTGTGAAAATGCAGAACCCGACATGAAATGACACTTGGTGTACATAGGGTTAACCATGTCTTTTCATGTCCTTTGCTATCTAATTTGCACAAACAATTAAATCAGACTATGTGTGCAAAATTCACACCTGTAGGGGTTAATTAAGGTGTAAATTCGTAGCAAAAAGTCCGTTTTTTTTTACAACGAATTTACACCTTTAATTAACCCTACAGGTGTGAAATTTTGCACACATAGTTGATTAATTGTTTGTGCAAATTAGTAGCAAACGACATGAAAAGACTGGTTAACCCTATGTACACCAAGTGTCATTTCATGTGGGTGCTTCTGTCTTTTCACTGAAGCGGCTTTACCGGCAATGATCAAGGATATTTTATATGTAGATGTATAAACTATACAATTTGTATATTATGTCACAATGACATATATATATAATAATATAGTATCATGTTGTATATTTAGTGTACAAAAAGAATGGGATTTAGTTGCATTTTGTTCCCATAACTACATGGGATTCTGTACGGTAGGTTCCATTTTAGTGATACGGGATACATTCTGATTGCCATATTTAGATATCGGAAGTATCGCTCAATCTAGTTGCTACTATGCTTGTGTTGAAACGATTAAATGTAAGCGCTGCGGATATGTTGGCGCATATAAAAAAAAAGATTCTTTTATTTTAGTTAATAAAATTTACTCTAATTTTCAGTTTGCAATCTTCCTGTTATGCAGTTTGCAGCACGATCATCCCCATGTGCTTTCCATCTTGTTTTGTCTACTGTCCAAAAAAATCATATAACTTCATCTCTAACACTGTGAGAAGGGAGGTGAGAGTAGTTTGCAGCATGATCAAAGTTTCAGATTTCTCTCTTGCTGGAGTGTCTTTCCCAGTAATATAGGCTGGATGTGATATCTATGTGTAACAAGGATGCCACGGACTTCACTAGTTCACATCAGTACAGCTGCTATCCTGCACTCATTTCCTCCCCCATGTGCTTTTCATCTTATCTATTGTATTTTGTCTGCTCGCCAAAGAATTCATATAACTCCATCTCTAACACTGTGAGAAGGGATGGGAGAGCAGAGATCTGTCCTGATAGTTTGCTACAATGAATCAGTAGATAAAGGATTGTGTGGTGACCTTTACAAACACGGATTGTGTGGCATAACACTTAACAAACAATATGTCTGCACAGATTTGCAATTTCCAACTATAGAAAAGAATGTCAGCCAGTGCGCTTAAGTAGGCTGCAAAATTGCAACTCAAATTACATGATATAAGAGAGTGAACTGAAGCACAATTCATCCAAATGAGGATATTTTTCTTCATCTAGTCCCCGGCGACCTTTGCACATTTTTTTATTTATCTTCCCAAGTTAAAATATTGTTATAATAAAAAGCAGGAAATTAAAGTTTACATTTAACTGAAGATAAATGCTGCAAACCCGACATGCTGCTCCTCGCAGAGTTGGTAATGGTTATGGTGACCTGGCTGGGAGCCCGATCAGAATCTCATAGTAGAATATAGAAGGCGTTGTATGGCGGCATTGTGCATTGTCCGGACGCTGTATGAAGTGTTGTGAATAGCTGTCTCCAAAAGAAGAGGAGAAATAGAAAAGGAAAAGGCAAAGGCGACTCTGCATCGACACAAAGGGCCAGACTATCTCATTAGAATTTCTATGGCCAGTGTCTTCCAGGGACAAAAAAGTCTTTTCAGAAACTTCTTGTGCTAAATATTATTTGACCACTTTTTAGTGGAGCATTCAAGGACCCGGAATACATTAATTCAAGAAGGAACTAAAACGCCAAGGTTACTGTTTCCAGCTTTATGTTATATATAATTCCTTATTTAAAGAGTCTCAATACAGATATTTACTGCCTGGCTGCGGGACAGTGGAGTAATACGCCATGAAAGTCTAATGGGACGGGCCCCTTGATCCCTATTAGAGATGGGCGGACACCTGGATGTTCGGGACCAGCGGGTTCAGCCGAACAGTTACAAAAGGTTAGGGTTCAGATCCTAGAACAGTACCCGGACCCCATTCACTTGAATGGGGGGCTCGAACATCCAGTGTTTGCCACGCTGTCATGTGCATGACAACGCAGCAAACACCGCTTCTGATCGGTGGTGAAATCATCCTCGCCGGTTAGAGAGCTGTGGTTCCCACGCTGCAAAAGACAGTGTGAGCGCACAGCTGTGATCGGAGGTGTAAACTTTACCTCCGTTCACTGGTGTCAGCTGATGGGACTACTGCTCCCATCATCCGACACCTGCTGCCACTAATTACAATGAGAGCAGGAGCGGCGGATGGGAGTATACATCAGCCGCTACTGCGCTGTAAATAAATAATAATAAAAAAAACCTGCGTGGGTTGCCCTGTATTTTTGCTAACCAGCCAGGCAAAACTCACAGCTGGGGGCCGCACCCCTCATCTGTCAGCTTCAGCAAGGCTAGTTATCAAGAATAGGGGGTCCCCACCTGTTTTTTAATTATTTAAATAAATAATTTAAAACAGCGTAGGGTCACCCGTATTTCTGACAACCAGCCTTGCCAAAGCGAGATGCTGGAGGCTGGTATTCTCAGGCTGGTAAAGGGCCATGGATATTGCCCCTTCCCCCCAGCCTAAAAACAGCAGACCACAGCTGCCCAGAAAAGGCACATCTATTAGATGCGCCAATTCTGGCGTTTTGCCCGGCTCTTCCCACTTGCCCTGTAGCGGTGGCAAGTGGTGTGATAGTTGATGGCGTGGCGACCTCTCTATTTGTGATAACCAACCTTGCTGAAGCTGACAGCTGAGGGTTGCAGCCCCCAGCTGTGAGTTTTGCCTGGCTGGTTAGCAAAAATACAGGGGAACCCACCCGTTTTTTTTAAATTATTTATTTACAGCGCAGGAGTGCTGATGAATACTCCCATCCGTCGCTCCTGCTCTCACTGTTATTAGCGGCTGCAGGTGTCGGATGATGGGAGCAGTAGTCCCATCAGCTGACACCAGTGACCGGAGGTAAAAACTCAGAGGTAAATTATTTTTCTCATATGGAAAAATGTTCTGCGTTTCATGAGTGTTTATGATCAGATCTTCATCAGTTGTCGTTTTTACCATCAGAGTTTCATCAGCTTTTCCTAGTATTAAAAAAAAACAAAACAAAAAACTTGATGGAGGTTTCTCCTATCAGTCTGTGAAAAACGGACAGCACAACGATGGCATCGGAGTGCGGCTGATTTTTTTTTTTCACGGCGTACAATCCGTAAATCAAACATGTCTCTGTGATTTTGTGCGGACCTGCAAAAATACACTATCGTGTAAACAGCTCCACAGACTAAAAATGTATGTGGTCCAACCATGAAAAACACAGATAAAAATCATACGAGAAAAACTAGCCTCTGAATGAGCCCTAATCGAACTAATTATTCGCCCGACCCAGACACTATAGTCAATGCCGGCGCGTGATTTCACGAGAACCACAGGAATGGGGGCTACATCCTCATGTCAATTAACGAAAAGGTAGTGTGGTTACTCTTCTGCTCATCATCGTCAGACCGTACAATGCACAATTTAGCTAAAAATTTCAAAAGGTTCAAGGGAGCGATAAATGACCAGAGACTGGAGAAACCGGACTTTAAACTCATTCTTTTTGGTGGTGAAAGGTTTCCTTTTGCATATTGCTAAGTCCTTTAAAAGGAAAGATAAAATTCCTCCACTCCCAAGAATGCTGGAGTTTCATATTTTCCTCCTATCATCATAATCTTAATCCTATACGTCGTCCTCACTATTCATTTTTCATGTGAATAATGGAGAAAGAAATTCCCATACAATCTTCTGATCATAAAACTGAGCAATGCCAAGAAATGTAGAATGGCTTCATGCCTTGTGATCAACCTTCCAGAGAAGGGTCCACAACCATAAGTGATCTTAAGGGGGTACGTACAATGGAGGCAGGGAGAAGAGAGGTAGTTTTGTGTTGGCCCCATCTCCTTTGGGTATTTGTAGGGGAACCCGTGCAAAAATAAAGAAATGACTTGGAGTGAATGGATTCCTAGGACTTGGTCCATCAGACAGTAATTTGTGGCGGCTGCAACCTTAAAGAACCGCCTCTTAACTCCCGGCGTCCGCGGCTCGAATTTTGATTAGTCGGCCTGGTGCAAGAGCACGGGTTACACCGCAACAAAGACATCAAAAGGAGAGTCAAAGATCTGTCGGGTAAGAGGCGATTCCCAGGACTCCCATCCAGAAACCACAGATTCGGACATGGCCGACGTAGCCGATCCTACAATTCGATTTTGCACCAACTCAAATCATGAGCAAACACCTTAGCCCAATTCATCATTGCAGTTTCTGCACTTTTCTGGAGTAATTTGCTCTTTTTAGTGGTTTTTGTATTTGCATTTTTTATTTATTATATATTTAAATTTTTTTTATTTATTTTTACACATTTTGCAACACTTTTTACGTTCTTGCTACTTTTCGATTTTGTCCAACAACTTTGCTTATCCAAAATGATTTAGACAGATTCATAAAATGCAGTAAATGGATCTACAGGAGCTCAACGGTTGGTTCCTATGGAATTAGCTCCCCACATAGATTCCGCCTATTAACGGTGTGCCACCTACCCTATCGATTATTAGAGAGTAAGGAAATGCAACGTGTACAAATGCCACATTTTTTTGGAGCATCCCCTCCTTCCCCCACCTGGCGTCAGGTTTCTGCAGTTTCCCAATATGCCGCATGTTTAAACAAACTTCTTAAAACATTTGCAACTGAAAAGTCTTAAAAACTGGTTAAAAGACTATAAGAGCATTGTGCCAAATTCACAAACCACTTTGAGGAATTTAATGCAAAAACTTCAGCAAATTCCAAAAGTATAAAAAAAAAGCAACTTCAAGAAATCCCAAATTATGAATTGATGCCTGGGTCGTTCTGATCTGGGGGCACCATAGTGGAGAGCCTTTTAGATCTTAGCTTTGGGACACCACTAGGAGGCCCCTTTAATATTCATCGTACCCAGAAGAAGAGACAAGATCTGCACAAGTTTTCATGACTTTACCTGCCAGTGACCTTGCCGTACAGCGCAAAACAGCGGAGTGATGCCACGTCTGTTTAGGCGGGATAAGATGGCTCCATGGTCAAGAAGCAGCTCGCACACCTCCAGCTTCCCCGTCCTGCAGCTGCTGTAAGAGCTGAACCACACAGAGAGAATATTCTAAGTACTCATAAAACCACATCTTATATTACAAGCCCGTATACACACATATTCCACTGGATATTACAGACAGCGCCTGATTCCTGGAGCCCAGAGGCAAAGATTTTTGGGATTTTCCTCTGTGCAGTTTGTATACGGTCCTCATGGGAAGCCAGTCTCAATAAATCGTAGACGCGAGAATGTGTCTGGCTTGATGAAATATTTAATTCAGCAATGCCCTTGTGCTAAATAAAAAGCCATAATTTGTTCTACTTAAACAGATTACAAGTGGGGATGAATTAAACATGTTTTCTGAAGTCTGTCATTTACTCATAAAGCAGATGTGTATGTGTCCGGACTTAATGTGATGCGTCAATCTATGCAAACGGATGGAAAGTCCTACAGCCGTAATAATACAACCTCCGATCCGTCACGGATCAGCGACCAACATTTTTGCCATAGATTTATTTCTTGGTGTTGGATGGTTCACAACATCAGGATATCCTACATTTTAATTTGGGACCTGTTCCTTTGTAGCTAATTAGACGGAGATTGATAACGGCAGAAGAGTGTGTTGACCTTGGCAGAGACAGTGACCGGTCCTATAAAACTATTAGTAAAGACAAGGATACAGACAGGGCCGAAAAAAAAAAAAAAACTCTGTAGCCATACAGAATAAAAAACAATAAAATAAAAATGATAACAGTAGGAGAGGAGTGTGCTGATTTTGACGCAAACAGTGACTTATCTATTTCTGTATGATTTTATTAGTATGGATAGGGCTTAGGGAAAAGTCAGCAATGCTGTAAAATGAAGAGGAGCAAAAAACACAGTAGTGAGCGACGGCCGCAGACAGAAGCCAGCGATGAGAGCGCACAACGACACTGCAGCAGCCCAGCTGCACACCACTCAGTCAGTGTGCGCTCTCATCGCTGGCTCCTGTCTGCGGCCATCGCTCAGTACTGCAGACAGGAGCCAGTGAGCACAGATAGAGTCCTGCAGAGGTGCAGAGATGCTGATAGGAACATCTTCATTCAACTCAAAGTGCTCAGTATGCAATTTAAAGGGGCATAACACTGCACAGAGCCCTTGGCCACGCCAAGGGTGCACCGTACCCCCCTCATTTGCACACAAAATATATATTTTTTTCCTGACCATTAAACTACTAAAATCTATACTACAGGCAAACATTTTTAGGGGCCAAGTCCCCTACAAACCACAACAAGTACAGTAGTTTAATTGGCATTCTAAGGCTGACAGACTCCCTTTAAATACTACAAATGAGGCAGACATTTTTCATCAAAGAAAGGGTTAATTCACCATAAATTGCTGGTTGTGTATTTAGAGTATAATGCCGTCTCTTTTTGCCTTTAGTGGAGAAAAACCTACAAATGTAATCTCAGAGTACTTTGATTATTTGGGATCTCCTTTGCCTTTCAATAAAGATCTTGGACAATTTACAGCTGAAGACTTTTTTCTTTTTTTTTTTTTTCAATAACCTCCTTCATTGAGGCCAAACATTTGCCTTTTGCGCGGCTGCGGTACAAATTATTACAATGCAATAAGAAGCCATTTAGCTAACATTTGGCCGGGTTACAAACGGGGTTTAGTGGTGCCAAGTACGAGCGCAGAATTTTATGGTGTCATTGTGCAATGAGATGAATGACACAAAGTGTTGGCCGAAGACAATCGACTCGTTAATGTGTCTGAGTTCAGATTATTCGTGCGCAGATTAGCAAAACCTCTGTCTCTCATTTTCATAACAGGCTCTGATGATCTATGAGACAGAGGGACACAGAGGAACATTTCTGACTATTGATAATTGATACTTTTTGAAATCCGAGATTATTTTTTTTTCTTGGCAAGTAAAATCAAGCCCAGACTTTAGGACATGGAAATTGGAGTTTTCCAAGGCTTGAGAGCAATGACCTAAAGCTTACAATCTTTCACTAGTTCTGCCGTCCAGGGGAGATCTGGGGGGATATGCACACCTTCAGGGACATTTATTTACCTAAATGCATGTATTTTAGCATAAAAGTAAATTTTCTCCAAGTAGGTTTCATTACCAGTTTTGCACAGTTTTGCCTTTCATAGCCTCTAGATCATCTCGTCTATTGTTGGTCGCAAAACGAGGTGACTGAGAATCCATAAACTTTTATCTGTCTTACTGTTCTTCTGTCAGCTGATTTATGATCACATGAAAGTTCAGCTCTTCCTTTGATGAGGTTTGCAGCCACAGATCAGCTGGGAAAGGCTTAGTAGAAAGGAAGTGTCAGACGGCCCTGTAACTCGGATGACTATCGAAACGCAATGCTCGGACTGGCCGGCGGCTCTCCCCACCCGAGCATGGCAGCTGCATAGAAATACATGCTGTCACGCTCAGGTCAGAATAGGCGATGGCCAGTCCGAGCATTGCGTTACGGTCATCATCGTCCGAGATAGGGTATCTTACCACGGTTCAATAAACGTTGTGTGTTGGACGCTGCGTCCAACCCGCAGCAGCCAGATGTTACAGCATAGTGGATAGGATTTCAAGAAATCCCATGCCCACTATGCGTGCACTGGTGCCCGTGGCTTCCCTGCGGAGACGGACATATAGAGGGTCTGGCAGTCTCATCTTTATTCTCTATAGACTTTCACCAACATCACTGGGTAAGGGGGTGCGAGGATTAGCTTCTGTTCTAAGGTCCAGACCCAGAAGCAAATCCCTGGCTACGGTCTCCGCTTCCTTTTAATCCAGTGTCTTTCGGAACATACATTTGGCTGTAAACCAAGTACACAAATAAAAAAGACCTTCATACAAGCAACCAGGCTCCTTCCCCGTTCCAGGGAGATGTTCTTCCTTCCTATACAGGATAAAACTTGAAAGCATATTTCACTGACATATATAATCCCCCGTTATATCCGGAATACAATTTTCATTTATTAAAAGGCATTTAAGCCGAGGTTGCAGCAGTCATAACTAGACTCTGGTGCCCTGGCACAAGGCCATTTACACCTTAAATAGCTGGAAGTGACTAGTAAAGTGTCAAGTTAATCTTTAATAGTTTGCAATGTAGGTTTTCTTTTTATCAAGGTGCATTAAAGGGTCATCACAACATAGAGCTAGAATAAAACCAAAAAAAAAATAAAACAAATGTCTTGTCCTATGATGGCTAATGAAAGGATCTACCAACACAATGCATATGCCAAAAAAAAAAGTAGCAAAATCATCAAAATTGGTAATTGTATCCCAAAGTGGATTTATTTTCTTTACTCACTTATATAGTGCCATCATATTCCACAGAGCTTTACAGACATCATCACTGTCCCCAATTTAAATTTTGAGCCCCATCAGTATGTCTTTGGTGTGTGGGAGGAAGGTGTAGGGCGCCGAAAGGAAGGAAGGCGCAGGGCGCCGAGAGAAGGCGCAGGGCGCCGAGAGAAGACGCAGGCCCCGAGAGGAAGCGCAGGCGCCGTGAGGATGGGCACGCGCAGAGGAAGAAGGCGCAGGGCGCCGAGAGGAAGGAAGGCGCAGGGCGCCGAGAGGAAGGAAGGAACAGGCGCCGAGAGGAAGGAAGGCGCAGGGCGCCAAGAGGATGGCACAGGGCGCCGAGAAGGAAGGCGCAGACTGCCGAGAGGAAGGCGCAGGACTGCCGAGAGGAAGGCGCAGGGCGCCGAGAGGAAGGAAGGCGCAGGCGCCGAGAGGATGGCACAGGGCGCCGAGAGGAAGGCAAGGGCGCTGAGGGAGGCAAAGGCGCGAGAGGAGGCACAGGGCGCCGAGAGGAAGGCAACAGGGCCCGAGAGGAAGGCACAGGGCACCGAGAGGAAGGCACAGGGCGCGAGAGGAAGGCACAGGGCGCCGATAGGAAGGCACAGGGCGCCGAGAGGAAGGCACAGGGCGCCGAGAGGAAGGCACAGGGCGCCGAGAGGAAGGCACAGGGCGCCGAGAGGAAGCGCAATGCCAGCTTTCCATGGTGAACATACAAACTCCTTGCAGATGTTGTCCTTGGTGGGATTTGAACCCAGGACCCCAGCGCTACAAAGCAACAACGCTAACCTCTGAGCCACCATTCCTAAAAGGAGATCCAACTTGTGTACAGAAACTTCAAGGCAATGAATATTCCATGGGAAAAAAAAAATGATGCAAATGATCTCTTCTCCAGAAGGAAGAACATTTATTCTCTAGCGTCTCCTACAGGTCACGAATAGATGAGCATTCCCATTCTTCTTGCCCTGGCCCTTCATCTAGTCCGGTCCTCCATTGCAGCCAGATTTCACAGCTTCTAGGTGCCACTGGTGTTTACTAAGCCCTGCAATGTCACAACATCATGGGACCTAATTAATGCAGGAGGCTTCCTGGACGTCAGACACATAAGTGAAGACTGGCTGACATGGAGTGGACCGGACACTGGACCAGGGCAGCACAAATCAAGAAACCATCCTGTAAGTACAAGGCCTGACAAAGTCAAGAGCTGTGAAACCAGACATAGGTGCACCGGGGTATTGGATGGGTTTATTCAGCGCCTCTTACTCTTGGTTATTGATGCAGGGTCTGGCGCCCGCTTTCCTCATCAGACGCACGGCTGGCAGATGTCGCGCTTCATAATTAAAATAGGACGCACGCATTTCTGCCGATACCTGGCACACACCTGATGTACGCCACTTCAATGGAACCGCCAATGTTGACACAAGAGACGCCAGATAAGCCCTTTATTGCACCTGCTTGGGCTGTACAGAATTGTGGCTCCAGGGTGCGCAAAGATTTGAAAGGCCGGACAATATTAATTTATGGAATGGCCATTTAAGCAATTGCCTGATACTTTCTGGTAAGGAATCCTGCAGTACTTTTTACGCTAGTCCACATCATAAGGGCACGTACATGGGTGGGTTACCGGCAGCGGAGAGTCCAGAATGCAGGAAGCAGCAGAACAAGGAGGGAGGTGTATGGGGGGGGGGGGGGTAGCAATAAAGTAGAAGAATGTTCCGGATAATTATGGCCTGTTTACCATGGACGATGGCGGCAGCCTGCGAGTTCCACCCTGAATCCAGTTTACCATATTCGGAAACCGGCTTACCCACAGAGTTCTTAAATAAACAGCATCATGGCAAAGTTATGCTCAGGAATTCCGGCTATTTTAGTGCTAAGGACTCGCTCTTATCGGATACTCTCTTGGCAGGCGTATGTGCACTAACCCCTCTCCTGCCAGGAAAAAAAAATACAATTTTAAAGGCAACAAGAGTTTAAGTTTTGAGTCTTTTTTCAGCGAAAACTGCAAAAATAAAAATGAAAAACAACAAAAAAAATGATTTCAGAAAATCATCTGTACAGGGGAAAAAAAAATGTCTGTTCAGTGACTACTTAAAGGGGAAGCTGTTAATCTGACAGATCTTAGATCTTGCTTGAAGAAACCTGGCAGAAAAAAAAATATAGGAAAAACGAAGATGCATTTGTCTGCCAGAAAGAAAGGCAAATAATTTGACAGCAGGATTAAGGGAGGGGAATAAGAAACCAAACGCTGGTATCCTGAGTAGTCCTGAAGTCTGAGGAGGACCTGGAAGACGTCGGATGTAAACGCCGGCGATAGGCGCCATTCAGCCCATCCCTCATTACAATCCTAGAAAGACTCTCACACGGTGTTCGCCAACTCGCACGGATTTTCTTCTCCCTCCAATCCAGATAATAAACATTTGTCAAACTATAAACTAAATATAAGTCTAAAGCCGGATTTAATATGTACATTAAGGGATTAAATGCATTAGAGGAATAGGCAAAAACTGGGAAGATCGACAATGGGAACCGCTATAAAGGAGGACACAATGAGGAGACAATGGGAACGCTATACTATAAAGGAGGACAACGAGGCGACAATGGGAACCGCTATACTATATGGAGGAACAACGAGGCGACAATGGAACTTTACTATAAGGAGGACACAACGAGGCGACAATGGGAACGCCTAACTATAAAGGAGGACACAACGAGGCACAATGGGAACCGCTTATATAAAGGAGGACACAACGAGGCGACAATGGGAACCGTTTATAAAGGAGGACACAATGAGGGGACAATGGGAACGCTATATATAAAGAAGGACACAATGAGGAGACAATGGGAACTGCTATAAAGAAGGACACAATGAGGAGACAATGGGAACTGCTATAAAGAAGGACACAATGAGGAGACAATGGGAACCGCTATAAAGGAGGACACAATGAGGGGACAATGGGAACCGCTATAAAGGAGGACACAATGAGGAGACAATGGGAACCGCTATAAAGGAGGACACAATGAGGGGACAATGGGAACCGCTATAAAGGAGGACACAATGAGGAGACAATGGGAAACCGCTATAAAGAAGGACACAATGAGGAGACAATGGGAACTGCTATAAAGAAGGACACAATGAGGAGACAATGGGAACCGCTATAAAGGAGGACACAACGAGGCAACAATGGGAACCGCTATAAAGGAGGACACAATGAGGGGACAATGGGAACCGCTATAAAGGAGGACACAATGAGGGGACAATGGGGACCGCTATAAAGGAGGGCACAACGAGGGGACAATGGGAACACTATAAAGGAGGACACAATGAGGCAACAATGGGAACCGTTATAAAGAAGGACACAACGAGGAGACAATGGGAACCGCTATAAAGGACACAACGAGGAGACAATGGGAAGCGCTATAAAGAAGGACACAACGAGGAGACAATGGGAAACGCTATAAAGAAGGACATAACGAGGTGACAATGGAAAGCGCTATAAAGGAGGGCACAATGAGGCGACAATGAGAACTGCTATAAAGAAGGACACAATGAGGCGACAATTGGAACTGCTATAAAAGAGGACAATGAGGAGACAATGGCAAGCGCTATAAAGAAGGACACAATGAGAAGACAATGGGAAGCGCTATAAAGGAAGACACAATGAGGAGACAATTGAGCATAAAAATATTGTCTTGCTGTCAGGTGGTGGTGTGAACAATAAACGAGTTGTCCTTGGGTTTCCCTCTATGATGGCTCCTTTATACCGTACAGGAAGAGACAAACTGAGGTGGAGCCGGACTAGTTTAGTGTATATATTTGGTAACTATATTTTCTTTGAAACGCCATAACCTTTCAGAGAGGAATATACCTGGCTGCAATTCTGCAGCCGGACTCTGGTTCTCACTGTTCGTGGTTTGGGCATGAATCAGGTGACAGGTTCCCTTTAAAAAATGTTTTTACACTACATGGGGTAAAACAGAACTTACGTGTGTTAATGGCCGAATGAAAAAGAGGAAGAGTAGGCAGCAGCCTAGGGGGCCATTGCTGGGTGGGGGGACCATTTATGGATTCAGATCAGTTACACATAAGGGTAATACGGGAGGATTTCCGAACTAACAGAACCATAAGGTTCTACATGCTGTTCGGGTATTTATATTTGTAGTTGGTGTAAAGACTCCTGGCCATTAAAAGGGCACAGAAGTGTCCCTGTATGACACAGTGCAGAAGGGAACTGGCCAAGAAGAAGAAAATACTTTACCTTTGTACAAATATTTGGGCACTGATAATTCTGTTAAAGGGGTATTCCCATAATTGACAGTTATCCCCTGGTCTGTAGGATTGGGCATAACTTACTGATTACAGGGGGTCTTCTTGCTGGGTCCCCCAGTGATTTAGAGAACAAGGCTCCACAGGGGGCGTGGCGGCTTCTCTCACTGCGGGACACAGTGTCCCGACCGTGACAGCGGGTGGGAGGGATAGAATCGGGACTGTCCCGCTCAAGTCGTTGGGAGGTATGTGTGACCAGCTGATGCAGGAGCCAGGAGATAAGAATCTGCCCCCCCCCCACTCTTCGGGGATGTGCCGCCTGAGGCTGAGTGCTCAACTCGCCTCATGATAGGTGCGCCCCTGGCTCTGCGTAGCCCTTTTCTCAGGGTTCTAGAGCCACCAACCTCATTATCATGGCATGTCCCAAAGGCTGGACTCTCAGCGATCACTAAATTATCTCCTATCCAATAGATAGAGGATAACTTTCAATTGTGGGAATACCCTTCAAAATCCAATAATCTCATCTTTAGTGAGGTTGGGTGCAATTAAATGATTGTGTTAATTCCAAGGGTAAGTAAGAGGGACCACTCAAAATCCTGCTTTGGGGCACCAAGAAAGCGTTCCTGCCCTTCGCCGCCCATTCTCATCACCAGATGCACAGTGTATGGAAGGGTCAGCAGTCACATCATCCAACTCTAGTCAAGCCATGATACCGGGGCAGTGGTGTATCATCATCCAAGTATCCAAAATTACCATTCGGGACCTAATACTCATTAGTGGTGAGTGAACGTGTTTGGATGAGGTGTTATCTGAGCATGCTCGGGTGCTGAGAGTGACTTCGGCGTGCTCGAAAAATATGCTCGAGTCCCGCGGCTGTTCGACAGCCGCAACACATGTAGGGATTGCCTGGTTTAGGGTCACACGGTGTCTCTTGTGTCTGGACGTCCATTATTTTATTTATTTCACAC
Organism: Oophaga sylvatica; assembly: GCA_033576555.1. Taxonomy (NCBI): domain Eukaryota; kingdom Metazoa; phylum Chordata; class Amphibia; order Anura; family Dendrobatidae; genus Oophaga; species Oophaga sylvatica. The sequence continues at coordinate 75,447,592 of JARQOD010000007.1, forward strand.
ATTTACTAATAGTTTTTGCTTTTCAGTTTGTTAAAATGTCAGAAACTGGAGTTTTTTTTTACTTCTCATTAGATAATCCAGCAGATTCTCTACAGTTTTATAAACTTACGAAGTAAAATTACTAAAATCCGGAAAAAAAAAAAAAAAAATTAAAAATCCAGAGCGCAACATCCTATCTGCCAAACACGGAACATGTGCAACCAATCTACCGCACCGAACATAAATGATCAAAGGCCGTACAGTAATGCGGGGACACAAATAAAGGGCAGATGGATCCTGGAAGCATTTGTTTTTTTTGTACGGCAATGTTGGCAGCCCCCATGATTAGAAACTCCGTCCCCGGTGATTGTACATTCCACACACAGATGTTTTCTGTAATTTTGTTCATGGTAATTTAGAATGATTAAATAATATTTGAATGGTAACAAGTTACCGTAATATATCTGCTCCTTATTACTGAATGCTCCCACGAAAAAGGAAACCGCAAATAAATTATGGAATGCAATAATAATTTATTTTGACAAACTTAATTAAATGCATGGATTTGGGGATAAAAATCATTATTGCAATTCGGTTTAATTAAAAATGTTGCCCCGTTTGGCTTTTATAGGCTTTTTTTTTTACTGCACATCCGAGTTGGATACTGTCTGTGATCATAAATCAGCTGAAAGGATCTCAGAAAATATAGATAAGAGTTAAAAACTCTATTGGAGAGTTAGTGTGAACTCACTGACCGATTCTCAGTTAACTTATTCTGCAGCCATCAATAGACAAAATGCAAAATTTGTAATGAAAGCTAATCGCAATTTTTTTTTTTAGCCAAAATTACTTGCAAAAAAAAAAAAAAGTCCCCAAAAAGTGGACGACTCCTTTAAGGTAAAATCCCGGTTTATGGCTCTGGCTTTTCTTGCTGCCTGGAGACGCAGCATTGCTTTTTGCAAGACCTAAAACAGGAAACCTCTTTCGCTGTAATGCGCCGTCTTCATATTAGGTCGATGATAACCGCAGAGTGGATCTAAACCCGCGCACTCTCTTTACATGTTAAGTCGATTCAGCTGTACAGGAAACGTCAGGAGAGAAGACGGGAGAAGGCGAAAAAAGAAACCGGAAGGAAACATCTACAAGAAGAAGTCTGGATCGGATTTAATTGTATCAAATGGCGAAGTGGAGAAATTAATAGTATTAAATCGAGCGGAGTCATCACGGGTAATACGAAATTACCGAAATTGGAAAATGGATAAGAGATGGAATGAAAAAAAGAAAGTTTACAGCCAGAAACATCCTGTCCCTACTGGAAAAAAATAAAAAAATAAAATCAATTCTAATTATTGATTTTCCAAAACCTATAAGCTGCAAGGAAAATATGACCCTACAAGATGGTGACTTTTCTAATATGGCAAAAAATTAAGTGTCATCGGGTCCCTTCCATATAAAATTATATGTTCCCAGCATTATTATCCTAAGTGGCGTCGCCTTTATTGCATCCCTCGCCATAAAAACATGAAGGGAAGGCAGCACAATAAATGCACATTACAGGGTGTAGACGGCAGTTTAATCGTTTCGTCCCGTCGTGTTTCAACACAAGTATCAGCTGATGTTATCGCCATTCATTCGGCGCGCGGCTCCTGATCAAGGTGCGGCCTGGGAAAAGCAGTGTTTTGCCAGCACTAAATACTAAGAGACACAGTCAGAGGATGACCCGGATCACAGAACATACTTCCTTTGTTTCAGCTTGTTTGACAGGAGAAACATGTGTGGACGCAGAGAACAAAAATAGCGGCTTAAAGTGCACCTGCTGCACAGAGGAAGCCATCGTGCAGGCAGAACCGGTACTCGCCGCCATGCTAATTAATGACTTGGCGACATTGCTGCCATTTCTTCCCCCAATCTGATGATATAACAGAATTTCCTGATTTTAAGGAAGGAAAACGTAAGAATACGTATTAGGGGCCAACTCGCTCGGCAGAGGGCGAATATTTGGAGCTTGGACTTCTCTCGCATGGGAACAACGCGCCCAATCCTCCTGTCCAGACGGGAGATCTCGGAGAATAGTTGCGATGCCCCATATACTCATTTGGTCGACATTTACATTGCGAGTACATTCATATTTACACCATTACAGAAACGGTCACTGCCTCCTGGCAAGATCAACACAATCCTTCCTGCTGCTTTATCATTCCCATCATCTGAATTTGCCAAAGGAGGTTAAAAGTACAGAAAAGAGGAAAAAAACATTAATGCTGAAAATAAAGCAACCCATTGTTAAGTCATGGAACCTGGATCAAAAGAAAGTTGTCCACTTCCACGACAATAATTTAAGAAGAATTGAAGATATGATTAATAATGGACTATTAGACTTTAATTTTCGAAGGCGCTGCATTTTTAAACTACGGCATGGGATTGTGGCGGCTCTATGCTCCACACAGGACAGCGTTTCCTTCACTACTCTACATAAAGGGGGCTGGCCGATCAGTTCAATAGGTAAACCAGCCCCTGGGACCTGCAAATCTGGGAACTTTTATCCTTTTGGAAAACGGAACGGCAGCTTGGACGCTTGATCGCATCTCCATTCATTTTCTATGGAGCTGACGAAAAAAGCAGAGCACAACGATTGGCAGCCCCATAGGGAATTACTGGAGCGGCGGTGGAGCCTGTGCACTGCGCTCCATTCTGCCGATCAGTGCATATCCCATCACTCGGACCTGCACCAATCCACCAGTTATCACCCATCCCGTGACAAGGAGATAACTTCTTTCACCAGACAGCCCTTTAACCTTTAATGCTGAAATCAGATGATTGACATGCCGCCATTTTTCTTTGCAAGGCTCCCAAAAAGGACAAGCGTAGACAATTCACATCAATTCCATCTGGTAAACAGTAACACAGCAAAGCATGCAATCCGAGCGCGCTAATCATTTACCGGTCTCTCCCCACAGTGTATCGTTCTCATTGATGTCTATCGGGTAATCCGTATCGTTGTTCAAAAGGCATTTCACCACCTAGAGAGCGAAAAACAAAGGAAAAATGAAATGTTTGCATAAGGAGAGAGTGTAATAACGCTGCTGCTTGGCATTTCACAGAGTTTATAAAACTAAAGGGTATGCCACACTGAACAATATCGCTAACGGGATCGCTAAAAAACGTCACTATTTAGCGATCCCGTTAGCGATGTTGTTCAGTGCGGCAGCTTCCAGCGACGTGGCCCCTGCTGTGATCTCGCTCGTTGCTGGAATCGCTCCGGACCCTATTTTCTCGTCGGCGCTCCCGCTGGGTAAGTATATATCGCTAGTGTGGCACCTTTTCTTAGCGATTTAGCGGTACTTTTGTACCGCTAAAGTCGTTAAGAAGATCGCTAACGGCGATAGCGTCGTTAACTATATCGCTAAATGTGGCCGCACTTAGCGATATAGAAACAATCCCGCTAGCGATCGCATTAGTATGCGTCGTTATTGTGATCGCTAGCGGGATTGTTTAGTGTGGCAGTACCTTAGTCTTCGCGTTAACGACATCCCCTTTAACAGCACCAGATACTGTGCCGACTACTTCAGGATATATTGATTGAGGCTGGAGCTCCATGTTTCTGACCTAGAGCTCCAAATCGCCTGCACAAAAAAATTAAAGGGGTAAAGTGCCGGAGTGATGCTAGCTGGATATGTCACGGCTTTATGATCAATGACAGAATTGCACCCCTTCACTGCAAAGTGGCCCCCCGGCTACATGCTACAAATCCTGTTCTTTTAAGTAGAATTGCATGTAGGCGAGCAAGCAGGAGCTCATCCTCAGGACTGGCCCCCTCCGCCATCCTAAAATAATGGTGTGTATCCTAACAGTATGCCATAGGTTTAAGAGTTTACACTACCCCTTTAAAGGAGTAGTATCATCTTATCAGATCGGTAAAATTGCAAAGTGGTTGTAAAGAGAAGCAACTTTGTAAATTTACCCCCAATAAAAAGAAGAGATTTAGAATTCTACCGTGTAATCCACTCATTGCCAACGTTGCCTCTGAAATGGCAGATTTCCTTGGCAAGGAGCACGCGCTTGCAAGCGGTTTGCTATACAGCTTGCAAGCGCTGCTCTGAAGCTGTCCGAATCCCGCCAGCTTCAGTGTCCATGCTCTCCTCCGATGCTGCAGAAGCAAAGCTATTTCTGCTTGCAGCAACAGAGAGAAGAGTTCAGGCCAGTGGAACTGTCTATCAGGAGTGCGCAGCCTGGCAAGGAAGCGCGCCACCGCCTGGCAAGGAAGCGTGCCGCCTGGCAAGGAAGCGCGCCACCCCCTGGCAAGGAAGCGCGCCACCACCTGGACCCTGAGACAACCCCTTTAAATGAAAAAATAATAATCCTAGTTGCTTTATTTTATCACTAGGGTTGAACTTACTGCATACTTTGCGCATCCACTTTATGCATGAAGGTATAGGAAAAGGTCACTAATTAAGCCATGTGTTAATAAGTACAACAGCTGACACCCGCCACACAACATGTGGAAAATATACCAAGATCCTGCAACATCTTTTAGACCGTAACTAAAACAGTGTAAGAAAACCTCTATTTAGACGCGCTCAAACAACATAGTTACATAGTTTTCTAAATCGTTCCCATGGACACTTTGTTTTCATGTGGGTTGACACAAACTACATTTCTGGGTGACCTTTAAGCAGTAAATCATGTCAGGTCTTTGAGAAGCTAATTTGCTAAGAGAGGTTGGGTGAGGCTAGAAACACTACTACAGCGCCACCCTCTTCCATAGGATGTGCCAGGTACTGCAGTATTCACTTCAACAGGAATGAGCTGCAAATATCAAATACAGCACAGGGAAAAAATAAAGGTTTCTTGGAAAAAATGAAAAAAAATTCTAATTCAGTTTTGGGCATCTGGCTTAGGCCTCTTTCACACATCCGGCGGGCGCCTGGCGGCGCCCCCGGCATTTTACCGCAGCGCCGCATGTGAAAAGCTTTCACACTTCCGGCGCCCAAAATGCGTTTTTTTGCCGGATGATTTCTGATGCTTGGAGAGATAAGAAATCATCCGGCAAAAAAAAAAAAACGTTACATGCAGCGTTTTGTCCGGCTGCCGCAATGTACATTTGCGCCGCATCCGGACAAAACCGCATGCAACGCATTGACATGCGGCGCCATCCGGCGCTAATGCATGTCAATGCGAAAAAAGCCGCATGCGGCGAATCAGATTTTCAGATGCGGCGCTGCGGGAGAATGCCCGGGGCGCCGCAAGGCGCCCGCCGGATGTGTGAAAGAGGCCATAGGACTCAACCAGATAAATCGTACAGAGATCGAAACACAGTGCAGAGACTGGCCGGCGGCTCTCCTGACCAGAGTGTGGCAGCTTCATAAAGGTATATGAAGTTGCCACGCTCTGGTTGGGAGAGCAGCCCACCAGTCCGTGCAGTGCTTTCCGATCTCTGCCTGATCTAGACGGCGGTCTGTCTGCCGTTAAACTGGGACTCGGGACCCAGAGTTACTTTAGATGTGAGGAATCTGGATTCATTGAAAGAGAAACCATCACCAGGTTTTGCAACGTAACTTGAGAGTAGTATGGTGTAGAGTCCAATTCCAGCGATATGTCACTTACTGGGCTGCTTGCTGTCGTTTTGATAAAAACACGGTAGTGCTAGTAAACCTGCTGCCAGGTAGTCCAACCACACCCCTCCTCCCTCGATTGGCAGCTTTCTGCCTATGCATAGTGTAAAAAAAAAAAAAGCTAACAATCAGTGGTATAGGCAGGGTTATACAGAGCTCAGCATTCAGAGAACTGCTAGATCTGTAGCAGGTAAAACAAAGATTATATCAAAACAGTAGCAAGCATCCCAGTAAATGACAAATCACTGGAATCAGGGTCTCTGCCCCTACATCAAGCTGCTCTTAGACAGGGTAGCAAAAACTTGGGTGACAGATTCCCTTTACCTAGTAAGCACAACAAATAAATGATGCCTCATGAAGGCTAAAAAAATGAAGATACTTTTCCATTATCCACTGGGAGTGGAACTGAATGGACGTGACATGGAAACGCTATCGCGACACCATCGCCAACCACAGACTCATGGGTGGAAAGTTGTATTGCCATTGCCATATGGAGGTCTGGCCAAAGAGGCCACTCCGAGGCTTTTGACTTGTCATCCAGCCCTCAACTCCGTAGAGACCCAAATGTCTCCCAGCTCCGTTACGGGACTGCCTGGAACGATGCCAGAACCTGCCTTAAGAATATGAAGCAGAACATTGCATCGTGCTCCCCCCATCCCATCTACGCCCTCTGCAGCCTTCCTACCAGGGTGTCCTCTCCTCCTAATCAACATACAAATAGGCATAAATTATATATAACAACTTTCTCAGCACCGATGTCCCCTCTAGCAGAGCGTTCCTCCACAGACCTGCCCTGCCTATCCGTACCTCCAGTCCTGCGCGGCTCTCATGCCACATCCTCTTATTAACTGTTAGAAAAACTCGTAAAAACTTTTAATTAACGTCATCAGAAGCCATCCTACTCTTGGCTGCGATACCCGGCCGTGGTAGACTCGCTCTCATCTGTCTTTTGGCTTTCACAGTCTCAAAAAAGCTTCAAAAATAAATAGTCAGGCGTGTCCTTCTGAAGCCTATAATACACGGCGGCCACCGCCATTATAATCAGCACATTGTTACAATTAAAGGCGCCGTATCGAGGTCAGGAGACCAAAAGAAAAGTGGAATAAAACTGCAAAAATAACAGCAGTCCGACATTCTGGGGTCTGGACTAGGAGAAGATTTAACATGAACCGTAAAATTAGAGGATCTTATAATTTCTGGTCTTTTTCAGCCCCCTGTAAGTTACTTTTATTATTTTTTTTAGCTTTAACTATCCAAAACTTGCAATTCAGATTTCACCCAATTTTTGGAACATTAAAGGGGAAGAATGCCCATCCTAACACACAAAAAGAAATTCTAATAATTGGAAATCAATCTTTAGACAGGGTCTGCCGGATAAAAACTTTATCTGGCAGACCGCCATCTCTCCTAACTCATCGTACACACGAGCGCTCTGCGCGGCAGCCACTTCTATCCCTAAAAACAAAAGAATCAACCATTGAAATTCCAACAGCTTTATCTCCTTCTCTTCCCAAAACATGAGACGGTCAGGAAGGCCCTTATATATGTCCGTTGATAGGCCGGCCTCACCAAAATGGGTGGATTCAACTGACTTCCACTATATGGGGACTTCTGTTTGGACTGTGCATGCAGCAGCTCTCTCCTCCCTATCGCAGCAGACAGTGCCATCAGTATTTCAGCTATGTGCTGCTTTTTTCCCCCAAAACCAAAGCACCAATCGTATAATAAGCAGTTTCTGTAGCCACCCGCATCGCGCGGAGAGCCAACCGCATCACAAATTATCGGGGGGCTCGAGAACAGAGCTTCCAGCACAGAAATGTTCACTGCCTCTGTCCCCCGCTGCTATGAAATACGACCCTGACATTTAATGGCTGTTATGGGCATTGGAAAACAAAAAAAAATAATTTTACAGATTGTTGTTCGTTAAACGCTTCATCTACTGACTAATTTTATAAAAATTTTGTTGTTTTTTTTTCCCCCAAATTCGTTCCATTAAATCCTTTCCAGGAAAATTACCAAAGAGCACAAAAACTTTTTAAAGTTCATCTACAGATACAGAACAAAGTATCTGAACTGGCTTCCAGGTGAGGATACGATAGGCTGGTACTTGTGAACACATGCTTAGCTGCAGTGTAAAGTATGGAGAAGGCAGCGAGCAGCAGCCTCAGACCACCGCGGACGCCAACAAACAATGCAGTAAAGCTGGAGTCTATGGTTGTCTGTTCTGTCTGGAAAACTATTTCTATCTAATGTGTGGAAGCGGAGATATCCGGAGCTTGTGGTGCGGACACATTGCGGCCGAGCGGCAGTAACGGCACGTAGAGAGAGAAGGCTTTTGCGATGCTGTGCCTATTCTTCCCAAGATTCGCCTATTCTTCCCACGCTGCGCCTAATCTTGACACGCAGCACCTATTCTTGACACGCAGCACCTATTCTTGACACGCAGCACCTATTCTTGACACGCAGCACCTATCCTATACTTGTCATGCAGCGCCTATTCTTACCACGTTGCGCCTATTCTTGCCACGCTTTCAAGATGCATGAATAATTTGCAAACAAATGACAGCACCCCTTAGAGGGGTTATTCAGGATTAGAAAAAAAAATTACTTTTTTTCTAGCAATAGCACCTCCCCTGATTACAGGTCGTGTGCAGTACTGCATCTCTGTTCCGTTCACTTAAGTAGGACTGACATGCAATAAAAGGCACAGCCTATAGTCGAGGTGGCACTGTTGCTAAAAGAAAGCAGATATATTTTTGTATTCCAGGACGACCCCTTTAAGGCTCTCAAGCACATTGAATTCAAGTCTTGTGGGAAAGAATAGCAATCGGATGTGTTATGGGGGGCTCCCAACACTGTCCAATCAGATGATGTCGGGGAAGAGAAGGATCAGAAAGTTGTTCACTTATAAGGAAACACTTGCTGCGCAGCTGAGCGGATCATCCATGTGTATGGGGAAATAATGACGTTTTTGGCAGATAGACCCAAGACCCCCGACCTCTAACGTGCAGAAGTGAAGACCTGATGGAAGAGGCTGATGCCATTACCTCCGTGTGGCCCATGCTGGCCGCTGCCGTCAGTGACTGCTGAAGGGCGTGACTCCTCCGCACATAATTTGGCTGCTGGCTGCAGGACGTCCAGTCACAACTCAATAGATACTGGAGGATATCACAGTGGCCTCTCAGAGCGCTGTGCACCAGAGCACTCTGCCCCTTCTTGTCAATGTGATCCACCTGGAAGGAAAAAAAAATGTTTAAGGTATCAAGGCATGCACATATCCACGATGAACTATTCTCCGCCTCAGAGAACTGAGACACCACCAAATAAATACAATACGTTTAGGCTATGTTCACACTGAGTGTTTTTTTTTCTCAGGAGTTTGTTCTGAACAGAAATTTTCCAAAATCCTCAAAAACTCTGGGAAATTTCTTCCAACACATTTCTATGGGAAATCCACTTTGCTGTTCATACGAGATTTCTCTTTTTTTTATCCCTGAAAAAGTTTTTCAAAAACTCTTGGATGCGATATAAGCGAGTAAAATAAATAATATTAGCACAATAATAGATCTATTATTAGTGGCCTCATTGTTTTCCATGTTGGGTAGGGGGCATATAGACTGCAGAATTTGGAATACTAACAAACTGGAAAGTCAAATACATTTATTAATCTTATTCATATTAACTCATCCACCTATGGCAAATTATGGGATAGTCCGCACTTCAGGACATTTTTTCTAAGGGAAATCTGTCAGTAAGATGAACCCTCTCCCCCAAACCTCATATATGGGCATACAGGTCTTTAAAAGGGAAATTCATTAACACCTTTATATCATTTATCTGTTGCAATATTCCCAAGAAATCTGCATTTTAATTCATATGGAATTAAGGCATTAAGTGCTCTGGGTGTGATAGAGCACTTAAAAGGGGATGTCCAGGATCAGGGATCAAGTTTGCAGTCACTTTATGTGACTGCAGACTTATGAATCCTTACAACGTGCAAGCGCCGGGAGTCTGCAGGCGCGTGCCCGCAAATCAATCAATGAGTGGAACAGGCTGCCAAGAGATTTGGTGAGTTCTCCTTCAATGGAAGTCTTCAAACAGAGGCTGGACAGACATTTGTCTGAGGTGGTTTAGTGAATCCTGCATTGAGCAGGGGGTTGGACACGATGACCCCGGAGGTCCCTTCCAGCTCTACCTTTCTATGATTCTATGATAAGTATGCGAGTTGCCTACATGTGGTCACGTGCCAACTAGACGTGTCAGACAATTCTAGTTGGAATGTACCCAGTTGTGTGCAAAATGTATATTTGCGGTCACATGACCGCCTGCTTCCGGCGCAGTCACGACAGCGCGGTGAGGATTCACAAGTCTGCAGTCACACAAGCCTGGACAACCCCTTTAAGGCGCCCCTGCCTGAGCTCAATTCCTTGCATAGAATCAGCGTCTTTAGCTGGATAGTTCACTATTTGATTTCCTTGCATGACGTCAAGCAGACAGTGAGCCATCTATCAAGTTAATGAGGCTGGCGCTAGGCAGGAAAACAACCTCAGGAGGCAAAGAGCTCGGGGAGTGATCTGTCCCGCCCAGAGCACTTAATGCCTAATTTGCAAATAAATTTAAACGCTGATTTCTCAAGAATGCAGCAACGGATATTAGCTATAAAGGTGTCGATGGATGTAGTTTCCAAAGATCTAGGACGTTGGGGGGAGGGGAGTTGATCTTGATATATCCATGATGTTAAAGGGAATCTTAGTATTGGAAAAAAAATGGATCTATCCAAACCAATCCATCATGGACGCCAGTGCGAAGACATGCAGAAGACTTTCAGCATTACCGAAAGCTGGAATAACATTGTAACACCAGTTCAGGAAGTCGGTCATCAACGAGTGCCATTAAAAGAGGAAGTCCCAACATCTGCTGATTATTAGGGAGGAAGGGGCGCATTACCATGCAGCAGCCACAATCCCTCACGGGGCGCTCTCCGGCTCCGCAGACACGGGAAGTGGGCTCTGCACGCTTCAATCACAGCCGTCTGGTGCTGTAAACATCACAGTGTTGTGTAGGAGGAGACTACGGCCGAGCGTGTAATTACTCTGAATATTCCAGTATTACGGCCGCGCTGCTTGGCTCGAGTTCACATTGGTGTCACTTTCCACATTTCATTCATGACATAAACCACAGAATAAGCGCAAACATTCAATCTGCAAATAATTTCCTTTACGTAATTGTTCTATTATGGAAATATTTGTTGTAATTCGTAAAACACATGCGATTCAGCGACAGAGTGAGGAATTTGGTCACAAAAGACAGAAGGGTAATTTATGTTATTGTGTTAGTGTATCTAAAAAACAGGGAATTTGCAAATAACCTTGGTTAAAAAAAACAGCCCAACAGCTCCTATGTAAAGCTGTGTGTCTCCATGGTTACAGACTACAAACAAACCCTGTGTAGTCTGATTCTGAAGTCACCCTCTTGGTATAAGCCAACTTTAGCTTAAAAAGGGGCAATTCTTCTGCACCCTTTAGTGATTAACTATGCAATATGGGGAGAAATAATTATCCCCTCTACTCCAAAAAACTGGAGTCAAAAGTCACAAGTGGTATTTTGTGCAAAATATTATAACTTTTGCACTAGCAATGACACTTTTGTTTTTAAAGTGGGAAGGATCAGTAAAATGGGGCATAGTCAATGGTTATGCAACAAATTTACTATACTGCATGCCAGTAAACTGGGGTATATTGGTGTACATACAGCTCATGGCCTGTGTAGATGTCAGTTTCTGATGCATAGACAGCCCAAAGAAGAGCTAAAAAATTATTTAGAGGAGTGCAATTTGATAAATTACCTCCTGCATTTGTTACATACACTTAAGAGAATCTGCCACCTTTTTTTTACTACTACATCGGAGAGCAGCATAATGTAGGGGCAGATACCCTGATTCCAGTGATGTGTCTCTTACTGAGCTGCTTGCTACAGTTTTGATAAAATCACAGTTTTTATCTGTGTCAGATCTACCAGTTCTCTGAATGCTGAGCTCTGTATAATCCCGCCCACACCACTGATTGGCAGCTTTCTGCTTATGCAAAGTGTACACAAAGCTTCCAGCCAATCAGTGATGTGGGCGGGGTTATATAGAGCTCAGCAATCTGAAAACTAATAGATCTGCAGCAGATAAAACGGTTATTTTGCAGCAAGCAATGCAGTAAGTGATACATCGCTGGATTCAGGGTCTCTATCCCTACTTCATGATGTTTTCAGATTAGGTGACAAAAACCTGGTGACAAATTTCCTTAAAAGAAATCACCACCAACCTATTATCCCCAACTGTGACAGTGATATACTTTTTTTTTTAATTCTGCTAAAAATAATATTATAAAAAAAGTACTTTGAAGACACCGCATGCCATATGCTAATGACCTATAAGGAGTCACAGGGTGGAGTTTACTGTGAAGAGTCATGGTACCTCCTGGTAAGATTGGCATTGCACTGGGCGGGTTTCACCATCACAAGTTTACTCCGTACAGATCACAGACTATAGGGCGCGGTTGTCGATGCACTTTTTATACGTTATGTTGCATAAACTGGAATATAAAAGGACCTAATTGGCAAACAGTTACCATTCTGAATATTAGGTTGCTGGTTATTTACTGCCTAAAGCCTCCTGACCGCTTCTTTTAAGAATATCTAATGTTAATTTTTTTACCTTTTCTTTGCGGTAAGTGAACTGGGCAAATTAAAATTAAAAATTAAAATAGTCTCTGACAGCTTGGAAATGGCGAGATTTGAAACCAAGATACATAAATTGAAAGTGGGCATTTTTGGTTGAAATAAAGAGAAAAAGCAAAATGTACAATATTATAGCAAAACTAACCAGAGATCACCAGTGTTACCTTGGCTCCTTTTTTGCAGAGGAGTGACACGACACTGCAGTGTCCAGAGGCGGCGGCGTAGCACAGCGGTGTCATTCCACTTTCTGACGCTCCATCCACAAAGGCGCCGTATTCCAGCAGAAGGCTGACCATTTCCTCGTGGCCCAGGTGCGCCTGCACACACCTATAGGGGCGTTGTTCAAAACCTCCGTCCTGTAGTTTACGTTGGCGCCGGCCAAGATCAAAAGTCGGCTCACCTGCAAACAACAACAAGGCGGATGTTGAATCGTTGGACGCATGGATGATGTACGCATGGATGATGTTCAGAGTTTCAGCAAATTACTAAAGTCACTAAATAATATAATATATTTTCTATTTATATATAATCACTGCTGCAACCAGATATCATACACTTCACTTCTTTGTCTATTAGGGAGATCTGACAAATGAGCCCTGTATAATGAAAGGAGGCCAATAAATGTTACAGGACTCCTTAAAAGTAACCCAATCCTCCCGTCGACTGCGGGGTAATGCCAGAACGTCTGGAGAAGACATCAGCAGCGGCTATGCAGCAAGTGCAGCGCCAACCTACGAAGAAATCTTTTCTTAAAGTCCAGGTTCACTTTGAACAGCTGCAGAAGCTCCAATATACACCGAGCAGATAAGTAGAAGCTATGTGTCCCGTGTCACTGGTAAAAGGAGAACAACAGGCACCAACTGCAGAAAAGTCCGGGCACAATGGTGTCCAATTCTTTCATTCGCCCTCCCCATACATACGTTTTTATGGGGATGGCAAATGATTATGGTGTTTCACTTAGGAAAAAAAAAATTGGAAATGAGCTTTTCCTGGAAGGGAGGAAAACCATTTACCATGGGTCACCTTGCCTGGCGTGCCACACTTGTGCCCTCCTCTGAAGCTGGCATTGCAGTCCTTCTACATTAAAGATGGCTGCCACAGAGGGATAGGGAATGTAGCGGTTAAGTCTCAACCACACCTTCCTTGTAGATTTAAGGGAAAAAAAATTAGGTCTAGCGTCCAGTCTGGTCCAGAGGTCCATGTGGCAGTCAGACCACAGCATTCTTCGCTTCTGTCCCTGGGTTCTCCGACCGGCATCCTGGGCACCTCTTGTGCTTATTAGACCTGGGGACAAGTCCTCACATGACGTCATGATGTTGTAGGGTCTAGCAAGTGCAAGAGGCACCCAAAATGCCGGGCACAGAAGTAAAGACCATGAAAATTTTTGCTCAATTCCCATTCCCCTACTTTTCTTGTAGAGGCGTGGTTCAGACATACCTCGGCCAGACGGTGGCCATCCTGGATGTAGGAGAACAGGAAAGCCAGTGACCATGTAGGTGGTCCTAGGTGAAGCTTTAACGGGTCAAACAGATGGGTTCACCTGACAGTCTAATGAATATGGGGGACCCCTGACATCTTCAGCCGATATCGGACCATTGATCCCTTTGTTCTCTAACAGATGAGCCGGCCCCAGAGGAGTCAGACAGCGGCTCTCTCAGAGAACACAGGAACACTTGGCATAGTGAGCGCTCTTATGCACGGAGGAGTTCTAGGACGGGCGAACAATTGGCCAACAACTATCTACAGTGTCTGGGGCTTTACAAACGTGTTACCTCCACGGGTGGCACAAGCCAGATATTTTACTTTCCTTCCACGAGAGTGATAATTTGCATAAATTAATAAAAGTGGAATCTCATGGTAGACTGTCGCCGGCCCGAGCAATACTGCCGCATGGAAGGCAATCACATGGACTTGTCCGTAAGCCGATGCCCCGTTGGAGGCTGCGCAGTAAATTCTCACATAGCAGATTCATCGGGAGTCTGAAGGAGTTTTCATTTGGACATAATTAAATCAAACTGATATTTAATACACTGAGCGTTGTAAATGACTATAGCAGTCAAGGGAAGAAGCCAGGCAGTGGAAAGACCGATGGCTTTTCCACCACAGTCGATATTTCACTTCTACAGAGCTTGGCAACTGCGACCGATATAAGAATGTGAAGAATGATTTGTTATAATATACTCAAAAAACATTACATTTTCCATACAATATATTTCTTCTTAAAGGGGATCCCCATTTTGGATAATGCCTACTTATTAGAAGGCCCTTAGTAATAAGCTGGTCACTAAGCATCTCCCCAAAGGCTGAATTTGGAGGCAAGTACTCAAACTTCCAAAGTTCCACTTATCACCAGTCTTCCCTATCAAAGTGTGGGCACTTAGGGCATGATCAGATGAGGAACATAAAAGTAGCAGCAGATGAGTGTTTTGATGATGTAGGAGGCAGTGACCTGTCCAGTCATATGATGTATTATGTTAATAAGGCAAGAAAAAAATCTATACAAGGTAAATGCCATGAATGCAATTTTATAATATACAAATCATAGCTTCTTTTGTAAGCCAGGATCCCTCATGAAAAGGTCATGTATACCTTTGGACACTTATTTGTTTCAAAATGCAAGGTTATGTAATCTTCTACATAGACTTCATTAAAAATATTCTATTATTCTGCTGTTTTAGATTGACAGGTTTAGAGGCAGCATCATGGAGAATGGTAGTGGTGGGGGGTTAGTTTGTACACAGATATCCACAATGTGGAGAGGGAGAAAGTACACATTGTCAGGGAGTGCAGAAAATACAGGCTATAGAAAAGGAAATAGGGTAAGTGCAGGATAGAAGCTGAGCTGATACACATCCAGCCTGTATTACTGGGAGAGACACTCCCATTAAAAAAAAAAAGCTGAAAATTTGAGACTGTAGGGTCCTGAAACTGAATGAAGTGAATCCTGCATCAGAAACTTAAGAGCAATTTTGTTAACATAAGGTTAATAAAAAATGCTTTTCCATGTCAAAGGTGTCCATCGCTTTTAAGTCTCTCTTTCAGAATACAGAGGCTGCTTTTCTGAGCTGAAAATAAAACCAAAGTAATGACAGCCATGGGATTCCCTGATTCTGATATGTGATGCACACAAAGCAGTGCCCAGTGGAGTGGAAGGCATCTCCATTGCCTTGTGAAAGCCCCGCTTGTTTGGTTTAGTTAATCCGGCATAAAGTTTCAGATGCTGCTAATCTCTAACTGAAGACGACAAAATACAGCAATTACCGCGCAGTTGGAGCGGCCCCCTGTAAGCAGAACACCATATTATTATTCTGTACATTGACATGTACAGAAAGCACAGGAAAGGAAAAGAGAACAGACCTGAATTAATGAGGAAAACAGTAAGTCAACAGTCTGCAAAATGGAAAAGGGTGTAAAGTGCGTCCTCTATTCTATAGCAGCCCGGCCTTACTACAGGAGACACGGATTTTATGTATACAGTATATCTGCCGAGCGGATCAACATACAGTCAGCTATTACCAGGTATTAATTGGACCATTTTAGGATCAGTTTATCAACAAGTCTGAACTGCTGGATGGTCACAATCAAATATTAGACTTTCCTATAAACAAAATTAACAGGAGGTGACTTTTCTTTAAAAAAAATATGCATAATTTTGGCTAAAAATCAATTTTGCACCGTTTGCTTTCTATAGCCTCTGTGTTGCACTGTACTTGTTGGCTACAGAATCAGTTAACTGAGAATTTGTCAGTGAGCTCCTTCTGATGGTCCAATGGGAGAGTTTCAAACTCCTTTTAGTTGATTTATGATCACAGACCACATCAAAGAATGTGTAGGGAAACAGAGGCTGTAAATACCAAATGGTAGCAAATTTTTAATGAACACCAATTGCAAAAATTATTTTTACCCTTCAATATATGCATTTAAGAGAGAAAAAAAAACCTGTTCCCTTGAACACATTAGAATACCGGCCAAGCTTGCAGATTTTGCTGTTTGACATGTCGAACCCTTATGTTTGGTGGGAGGCGGTAGCAGCTCCCCCCACAGCTTACTACCATTTCTCTTACTGGTAACCTGATTATACTCTTCCTTCCAAAAATGTCCACAACGGCTCCAGTCGATTTATCATTTTGCTTAAAAAAATGTCATTTTTTGTCCTGTTTACAATATATTCTAACTAAAGGGCTATTTCCAGAAACTACTTAACCCCTAACCACAGGATAGGGGATGACTCGCTAATCGCTGGGGTTTTGACCAGTGGGACCCCAAAGTTATTTAAAAAATGGGGCTCACATCTTGAATTGAGCGGAGGTTCAGAGCTTGGTTTTTGGGATCCAGAATTGATTCTCTGGATCACTGAGGGTCCCAGCATATGGACCCCCCAATGTCCAGTAAGTAATCCCCTAACTTGTAGAGGGGGGATAACTTTTGTTGAAGTCTATGCAGTCAAGGAGGTGGAAACGCTGTGAAGCCATTCCATTGGTGACTTATTACTGCCCTATATGGAGTGAGTCACACCCCTGAGGAGCCATATTACATCATCATCGTAATTTAACGTGAACACCATCATCATCATCTATTGAGGGGCGAGTTGGGGTGTCCTTATATGCATATATATACCCAAAATAAAAAGGATTTGCTATTTTCCCAAAAACCTGTACCATTGTGGACTGTGCCTGGTTTTGTAGCTTAGTTACTTTCGCTTATAAAGGGATGAGCTGTCATACCAGAAACAACCCCTGGTCAAGAGTGGCGCCATTTCAGTAAGAAAAAAAAAAAGCAAAACCCTTTTATTTTTTTTTATAATCCCAGACAACCCCTTTCATTCTGCCCAATTCTTTCTATCCCTTTCTTGCCATTTTCTATAGAATATAAGTCTGTTCAGTCTCCAAAGTTAATGGCCATACATCACCTTAATTCTCTTCAGCTCCGGATGCCAGAACTAAGAGCACAGACAAGTTTTGTGGAGCGCGAGGCATGAACGGCTCTGTAATGATCTCACACAGTTCATGTTCCTCTGATGTAATGTCTTGTCCGTGTACTCGGATATTGTTAGGCTTCTTCAGTTCACTGCCATCCAAAGAGCGCAGGCTCCAAATCCGGATTTGTGCTGAAGGGCTTGGCTGCTCGGATGTCCAACCGTGCAGCCAAGTTCATCTACGACAGATTTACTATAACATCATTACCTTAACATTCGGGGTGTACAGATTCCTGAGAGAGGCGAGCGCCGCTGACAACCCATCTGTGCTGTACCCGATCCACAAGGCCTGCAGAGTGCTGGAGGAGATCCCACTTTTCTTACTAAGGCCCTGCAATAATTACAAGGAAGGTCATCCATACACATCAGCAATGTCCCCCAAAATCCAGAGACTGATGCACGGCATTCATCTAAGTCAACAGGTAAAAATACAACATATTTTTCGTACTATAGGACGCACCTTATTATAGGACACTTTCCAGGTTTAGAGAGCAGAAAAAACGAAACACATATTTCGTACTAATTAAAACCTCTCTGGTGGTGTAAAGAGGATGGGGTCAATATCACCAACTTTAATACATTAGGGTAGAATAGGAGGAAAGATGTGCTATTTCTCTGCAGTATGTCTATTACACACATACAGCTTTATAGTATGCACACTAAGTACAATCTGCAGTAGCTCTGCTACATAAACACGCACACACAGCTCTGCTACATAAACACACACACACAGCACTGCTACATAAACACACACAGCTCTGCTACATACACACACACAGCTCTGCTACATAAACACACAGCTCTGCTACATAAACACACAGCTCTGCTACATAAACACACAGCTCTGCTACATAAACACACACACACAGCCTGCTACATAAACACACACACACAGCCCTGCTACATAAACACACACACAACAGCCCTGCTACATAAACACACACACAAACAGCCCTGCTACATAAACACACACACAAACAGCCCTGCTACACAAATACACACACACAGCTCTGCTACATAAACACACACAGCTCTGCTACATAACACACACACAGCTCTGCTACATAAACACACACACAGCTCTGCTACATAAACACACACACAGCCCTTCTACATAAACACACACATAGCTCTGCTACATAAACATGCACACAGCTCTGCTACATAAACACGCACACAGCTCTGCTACATAAACACGCACACAGCTCTGCTACATAAACACACACACAGCTCTGCTACATAAACACACACACAGCTCTGCTACATAAACACACACGAATGCTACATAAACAACACACACACAGCTCTGCTACTTCCACCCACCCCTTTGCTACATAAACACACCTCTCTCAGTGATCGGGAAGAGCACGGTGTGAGCATTCTCCTTGATCACAGAAAGCTTTATTTCTTAATAAAGTGTGTTGCATAGTCCACAAAATAAGGGAACATGTTATACCCAAGAGTTGATTGTGGGGATCCAGATCCTGAGATCCCTAAATTGCTCAACCAAGCAGATGATCCTAAAGCACAAATAGAGCAGTGTACGGGGCGAACTATGGACCCATGGTCTACAGACTTTTCTACTCATACTTATAGGCGTTGGGATTGTAGTAGTCATATTCGCCCTTCCAGCTAAGGATTGGCACAAACAATAGGGTAGGGACATAAGGGGGCCATGCACATATAGATAAACCATCTCTATAGCCACTGTTTTTTTTTTACAGAACCAGCAGATCATCCAAAGTGTATGGAGGTGTCCTAATTTACCTCTATGGCACATACTGGGGAAAAAGGATTGGTTGTGTTGGATTTTAAAATGTCCCATCATTTTGTTCTCAAAGTAGACAAGTTCACTGTCAGATTTGCTGGCACCAATATTTTCTGAGCAGGGAACGCCCTCTATGATTTCCATATGTTGTGAACAGTAATTGCCTTAATTAAATCCAGTTTAAAGGGGTTTTCCAATTCCTATAAAGTGTTGTATATCTGTAGGCTATGCCCCAGACTTGATGGTTGGGAGTCTGAAGTTTGGTACCCCCCACTGATTCCAAGAATAACAAGTAGAGAAAAAGGGATAGTCGACAGCACTCTCTGGTTTAGGGGCACACGTACCAAGATCCAAGGAAACAACTCGGAAAATTCATGCAAAGAAGAAGAGGAACAGCGCTCCATCCGGGTGAGGTAAATAGAAAAACTTTATTCAAGCCATCAAAAAACGACGTTTCGACCTAGCAAGGTCTTTGTCAAGTATGAATAAACAGGTAAAACAGGCGGTCTTAAATAGTATGGAACAAAACAGTTGCACCAATCACAACATAGTATACGCCTAGAAAATATCATATAAACAAAACAATGCGGTACATACATATAAAAGCAGTACAAAACAGTGATCAAACTAACATATGTGCTATAGCCGTAGACAGCAAATAGAAAATCAACATAAAGAAAGAATATGTGCACATGAAGAGCAGAAAATCACATACACAACCCAATGTTTATCACGCTGTCATGGAGTCTTGAGCCAATCAAATCGTACATAGCGTATGTCATGTGGAATGGCCAATCCGGTAAGTATTCTAACAAGGCGCCAAAAACATAGGCAACCTACCCGCAGATGTAATACAAGGGGACGAGATCATTACCGCCAATCATGGAGTCTGTTTCCATAAACATAAGACGCTGAACGCGTCATCAGAGTGTGGCACCTAGGAGACAGTAGGAAGGAAGTGCGTCAGGCCTAGCTACAGCGCATGCGCGCAGAGAAACGTCATGCAAACCCCTCCCATATACTTGATGACGCCTCCGCGTCTCAGCGTAATGGAACCGTTGCCATGACTCTGGGATCAACGGAACAGGGCGCATGCGCACTTCACATATATTATCCTGACACACAGTACCAACACTCCTGCGTCCAAGAACCTCCACAATATATAGTGCATATGTATTACATCTGCGGGTAGGTTGCCTATGTTTTTGGCGCCTTGTTAGAATACTTACCGGATTGGCCATTCCACATGACATACGCTATGTACGATTTGATTGGCTCAAGACTCCATGACAACGTGATAAACATTGGGTTGTGTATGTGATTTTCTGCGCTTCATGTGCACATATTCTTTCTTTATGTTGATTTTCTATTTGCCGTCTACGGCTATAGCACATATGTTAGTTTGATCACTGTTTTGTACTGCTTTTATATGTATGTACCGCATTGTTTTGTTTATATGATATTTTCTAGGCGTATACTATGTTGTGATTGGTGCAACTGTTTTGTTCCATACTATTTAAGACCGCCTGTTTTACCTGTTTATTCATACTTGACAAAGACCTTGCTAGGTCGAAACGTCGTTTTTTGATGGCTTGAATAAAGTTTTTCTATTTACCTCACCCGGATGGAGCGCTGTTCCTCTTCTTCTTTTCCAAGAATAACAAGTCTGCAGTGCTTTACTTTCAGGATCAGTGGGGTCCCAGCGGTCAGATCCCCAAGATAATCACGTGATGGCGTTATCCCCACCACGTGCCATTTCTTTATAGGATGAGACAATTACAAGAGTGACATTCATTTTCACAAAAATTACCTTAAATATGTGCGCTTTTAAAATATGATGGCCAAGCTCCATGGTCTGCTGGCGATTTAGCTTCCCTTCTTGCCGAGAAAACATAAATGCTAAGAGGGCATGTCCATTCCTAGATAAAGAGAAAATAAATATACAAAAATGAAGAACACAAAATTGGTTTTATTTAAGAGGTCGTACCAAGTTTGGAAGTTATCTCTATTTTTATCCCAGGCATTGTACTTGGCTTTCTCTTAGGGCTCATACATGTGAGAAACTCGGACGAGTCTCGCATGTCAATACCCGGCACTGCCGCCGGCACTCGGATCAGAGCGTTCAGCTGCATAGAAATACATGCAGCTGAACACTCCGATCCGAGTGCCGGCGGCAGTGTCGGGTATTGACGTGAGACTCGTCTGAGTTTCTCACATGTGAGTATAAGCCCTTATATAAAGATGCGGTGCTACGCATCCTTAACCTCTGCTCGGGGTTGGTGGAGGTCCCGTCAGTTGGACACCTGGCAATCAAGAAATTATCTTCTATCTAACCCTTATAAAAAAAGGAATCCATAAGTAAAATCAACCCTCCCAAACCATATACATGGGTATGCAGGTCTTTGAAAGCTAAACCAATTAACACCTTTATATTTTTTATCTGTTGCTGCATTCCCAAGTAATTAGAGTTTTAATTCCTATGCAATTGAGCCGTTAAGTGCTCTAAGTGTGGCAGTGGTTGGACACCCAGTGAACAGCAAGTTATCCCTTATCCTATGGATAGGGAATAACTTGATATTTTGGGGAACAACCTTTTAATTACACAACAGTCAAACTGAACTTTCTGGCAATGTGTTTTGTTTTTAATTTCCACTATGCAGAAATTTAAAAAATAAATAAAAAAATAGTGGCATGTACACAGCCACATGGTGAAAATTTAGGTGCAGAAAATGTCAACCTTCAGCAGGAGATTCATTCAGGACCTTTAGGCTGGTAGATACAATTATAGGCATGTATTTGCTAGGCAATGAGATGACACGGGAGCATCTCCCTCTTTCAAACTGCTTAGATGCCCCGGTCACTACTGATCGCAGCATCTAAGCGAGTTACAAACCTCAATCAAAAGTTATCTCCGATACAAGTTGTTACTGTGGTAATTACTGCACCGCGGATGCGGAATTTATTTTTTTCCCCAAGGAAGCTTCACTGCATATTTATCATGGAGCCGCCTGCAGTCTGCCTGTGCACCGCACCGGTGAAGGCTGCTACATTTTCCATTTAATTGGTGAGCTGATTAACTCTCTTTGTATGTTAAAAAATGGAAATTGAAAAATGCGATATAGCTGTGCTGTAATAGCGGGGTGGTGGATGGGAAGTACTAACTGTGATCTATGGTTAAAATACTGGGTGGGAAGAATGTAAAGGGGTCCCAATTCCGGGCAGGAAAAATTTCAGAAATCAGGAAGCCATTGCAGAATGGAATTTCCTTTTTTAATATTTCTTTTTTTTCTAGTGACGTCTCATTTGGCAAATAAAGAAAAAAGTCAATCTGGCCCCCAGAAAGGCCTAGCTTGCCAAGTCTGAAGTCACTTGTCCAGTTCAATTAGGCTTATTTAACATCTTGTTTTTGCATATGTTTAGTGTGTGCGCCAGGAAAGCTCCTGATATGCATGCTAATCGTGCCCATAGGTCACCAACATAAGTTAAAGAGACCATTAGGCATACTCTGGGCCGGCATGTGTAACATACTTTTTTTCATTGTATGGGAAAGTGTACTCTATTGTGCAGTGTATGATTTTTCAGCCAATGACCACAGGTATAGGTCTGGGGTTTTCGCTGGGGATTACTCCTAATATATACCTCAGACAGGACAAGGAGTAAACGAGCCTAACCATACTGCCCCAATGAAAAGTTATACCACTAATACAGATGCTGCAGTGTGGCTCTCTAGACCTGAGGATTGGAGAGAAGACAGAAGCTCCAAGCCCTCGCCACCACCTGCCACCTCAAACTCAAAAATATTTCCCGAATCCATGCATTCCTCAACCATGAAACCACAAAAACACTAGTGCACGCACTTGTCATCTCCAGCCTCGACTACTGCAACCTCCTACTCTCTGGCCTCCCCTCTAGCACTCTGGCACCACTCCAGTCCATCCTACACTCTGCTGCCCGACTAATCCACCTGTCTCCCCGCTATTCCCCAGCCTCCCCCTATGCCAGACCCTTCATTGGCTTCCTATCGTCCAGAGGCTCCAGTTCAAAACAATAACCATGACATACAAAGTCATCCACAACCTGTCTCCTCCATACATCTGTGACATGGTCTCCCGGTACCTACCCACACGCAACCTTCGATCCTCTCAAGATCTCCTTCTCTACTCCCCCCTCATCTCTTCTTCCCACAACCGCATACAAGACTTCTCCCGTACTTCCCCCATACTCTGGAACTCTCTGCCGCAAGACATCAGACTCTCACCAACAACGGAAACCTTCAAGAAGAACCTGAAGACCCACCTCTTCCAACAAGCCTACAACCTGCAGTGATCCTCAGTCTACTGAACCACCGCACGACCAGCTCTACCCTCTCCTAGTGTATCCTCACCCATCCCTGTAGACTGTGAGCCCTTGCGGGCAGGGTCCTCTCTCCTTCTGTATTTGTGTGTCCCTTGTCTTGCACATGTTTATTGTACTTGTCTATATTTCCCCTTTTCACATGTAAAGCGCCATGGAATAAATAGCGCTATATAAATGTATAATAATAATATACCGCAACATTCTTCCACATGGAGGACAAAGCTACAGTACATGTGGAAAAGTATCAAGCACTAACAGCAAAAAAACACTAAACTTTTACAATCATTATCCAAGTCTGAGAATGCCTCCGAAGAGCATTTCAAGATCTGGAGGACAATAAGTGTGTAATACTTCATTCCTCCTCTGGGCGTGCTGCAGTAAAACTAAACATTTGCTGCCAGATTTCATCTGAGCCTTAAGTCAGTGAGATAATCCTTGATCTTCAAATAAAAGTTATTTTTGAGAACTTTTTTTGCACCCATGAATTCTGGCCTTACCGTGGTTCACATAAGAACTGTGCACTCTCTCCATCTGCCCTCCACACCAGCCATTCCCTAAAGGACGGGTGACAAAACATGCGCGTCTTGTCCCTCCTCTTGATTAAAAAGCAGGAGAGCAATTCCATGCGCTGTTGAAAGTCTTTCCAGTTCTGTTCGGAGTAAATGCTGCCGGCATTGATGGCCTGAAAAATCTGCTCGTCGGTCATCGGGTGCAGCGAGGCCAGTGCCAGGTTCAGAATGGGTAGCGCTTTCTCGAAAGCCGAATTCGTCATGAACTTCATGTTGCATTGGAGCAAATAAAGCTCGGAGACGGAAACCGGCACCACCTTGTAGCTGGAGCTCTTGATCACCAAGTGGCCCTTTCGAATAGATCCAAGGTGAGCTTCAGGTAAAGATAAGACCCCTGGCTCCTCATCACCAAGTGATCGCACAGTTTGCCGAAACTAATGGCATCTGTTTTTCCCATTTAAAGAGATATTGTTTGCAATTTCCTGGCTAGTGCCGTGCCGGTATTGTATATAGGCCGTCAGGTCATTGTAAATGTCTTTGTTCTGGGGGAAATCATCTAAGGAAATCTTGGACAAGGGCAGTGAACTTGTTATTTCCTAGAATTTGAGAAAAAAAAAAACACATTTGTTAAAAGACTTATTACAGCGCTAGAGAGATTGCACCCTTCCACTTACAGCGCACTGTAACTCCCAGCATGCCAACTAGCTGTGAATGAATAGGTGCTCGGCGGCTGCAGGTTACATAAAAGTTGGCTTATAGGAATGGCAGATGGCTGGCTGCTTTTAACACATGAAAACGTAATCTGTTGGACATCAGACATGTGACAAACCCGCCTGATGTCTGCTCCAAGACGATGCTAACCGTTTTCCATTCCCCTCAAAGCGCATTTAGTAAATTGCCTGGCAGTCAAACACGAGAAGTAATGTAACTGGGAGGATCAACAATGACTTAGAGATATTCTGGCAACCGAAGGAGGATTACCAGCGAGGCCATAATATCTGCGGCTCAGAGAAGAACGCACAATATGTCAGTGCTAAGAGAACGATTTAGCAGGAATTACTTATGGGCGATCTCTTTACACAAGACATTTCCTTTATTTTAATCTTTCCATATGGATTTAAAAGCAAAGAAAAAAAACATGGCCCAATATTATCTAGTTTGTCGTCACATTTATATTTAGCATTTTTCCAATTAATATTATTTGACAAATATAAAATCAAAAAGGAAGATGATTCAATTTGGTTAAACCTCTAAAGCGAAGGTCGTAGTCGACCAAGAGTCAATCCAAAAATTAGACCCTAAAAGGGGTGTTCCAAACTTGGGGTTGAAGTCTGCAGTGTGTGAGATGTCAAGATTCTCCAGTGCCAGGCGGATCAGTGACCGCAAGTATGTGATTAGCATACATGCAGGATTGTGACAACTAGACATGTGCAGCCCTGCTCATTACAAGTGAATTGAGTCCGGAAAAGTTTAGTTGGAATGTGACCGGAAGGATGCAAATCACATGATCGCCGGTTCCTGGCACCGGAGAATCCCGACAGTGAGCACTGTGCACGCTGTGAGGATTCACAAGTCTGCAGTCACAGAGTGCAGATCAAGGCCAAGAAGACATCACCCACCCAGCAGCGTAAGACCCACAACCAACCAAGGAGCCCTCATGAGAAAACCACCTTCGTGATCATGGTATTGACCCTACAAAGTAAGAAAACAGTAGATACAGTAGAATCTCCCATATGTCCCTATGTATGATGTCTAATGAGGCCATGAGTTAAGGCATACTTGGTAACTCTCCCAATTTTACTAGAAAAATGTAATGGGCAAATCAGCTTATTCTAATCCGGGTGGTTTGGGGTCATATCTAGGCATTTTTGGGGGTATTACTTGGTGGTCCCAGAGCAAAGTTTAAATGTCTCAATTTTTTGCTGCCCAATTATTCGTAAGTATGTTAAAGCATAAATGTAGCTTTGGATGACTTCAGTATTAGCTGTTCTGTTGTATATAAGTGGGTGGTGATGTGTCCTATACGAGCAAACACACAGAATAGGAGGTACTGCTCCCCAAGGTGCCAGCAGAAAATACTCAGAAGCAGCAGCGTACAGTACAGGTCAAAGTACATCCATAAAGAGCAAAGTATCTGCGACCATTAAGCAGCCCCTGAGGTGGCAAAGCAGCTGCTGAAACGTTCCCCAAGTATGTGATACCCCATCTCTCTCATCTACCAGTCAGAAGTGGGGAAGAGCTCAGACATCGGAAGAACCTTCTATCTAAATGATTGGTAAATACTTTACTTGGTACCAAAATCTACATTTTATTACATTTCTACCATTTAGGTATCAATGAAAAATGGATTCTATTGGGCGACAGATAACACTGAGTGAGAGCTGATCTAATTTCACTTTTCCGGTTTAGCAAGTCAAGCGTGTGTCTACTTTGGCTAGCTCTGACATGTTATGGTTTGTGGGTGGTGACTTATGAACAAATACCAATATTCCTTCTGAACGAGGTCATTAGGAGGTTATTAGTAGGACAATAGCCAAGTTAAAGCAACAGATACAAGTCTAGGCAAAGCTTAACAGTCCAATTATAGCTGCATTATACAGAGATCATGCAGAGCTGACTAAGTCATTTGGCATATCACCAAATATCGCCTATATCGGTGAAGATGTTTCCCAGATTTTGCCAACCCTATAATCTTCTATTTCCTGGTGTGAATCCCGTGCAAATCTGGAGATCCTGATAGTGATCCAATGACCCCATCTTTGTGCCACCATTTTCCTAGCGCATCATGTCCCATATAATGGATATTCCATATATCTAAACACCCAATGTATACACCAGCACCAATGATAGAGTACATGAGCCGATTCCAGAACAGCGCATGTGTGCTTAACAAAGACTGTTTGTACAATCCAAGGATCAAAGTTAAAGAGTAATGAAACTTTTAATTAGCAAACTTTTCTAAAGCTGAAAGCTGTTTCATCCACCTTGTTCATGCACTTACAGCAGCTATATGAGCTGCAGGTCCAGCAAATATCTATACTCCTGGGTAAGCTTCTATGCGTCCCTTCCATGTGCTCAGACGCCATTTATAAACTCTCCCTGTCTGAGCACGGGGACGAGGAGCAGAAACGCTCCATACTCCAGTGTGGGATTTTCTAGACCTATAGTTCAAAACAGCTACTCTAAGTGCATGAACAATGCAGTACAAACAGCCCTTTCAGCATCGAATTTGAGAGAAAAGAAAGCAAAATAAAAGTAAAGTAATGGATTACATTAGAGTTTCTTAACTTTACAAAGACTGCTCAATTACTAAATAAAAAAAAAAGAAAAATTTGCTCTTTTTTCGGGCACTGAGTGGAGAAGGGTCCTCACAGCTGGTAGGTTTTGCCTGTCCAGCCGTCTATCTATCTATACCTATATACACACGTAAAAATAAAAATTGCTCTTGTCGACACCCATGGGTCAGCCAATAGCCAAGCCAACAAGGATGGCCGTGATAGAACTATACTACTCGAGCATTTTTACGGGGCACAAACCGTCCAGAAGTATTAAAATAGTTAATTGACAAAGCTACTCTAAACCTTATGAAATCAAGAACAACATATGGGTAAGTAGTCAACTTTTAAAAGTCCCTAACAGAAAAAAAAAAAAAAAGAAAAAAAAAAAGGATTTAACATGGATTTACCTGAAAATTAGATCGCACCGTCATAATGAGTTTTATCCAGGGTGGAAGTGATGGAATTATTTTGCTTATAAATGAAGCAATGGTGTCGCCATAATCCGGTTTGTGGAATTCAGCTTCATTTAAAGCATCAATCAGGATAATGAATTCTTCCTCTGGGATCCTGCGCTCTGTAACATTAATAGAATACAATGATTCCCCAGATCCCAGGTGCTCACACAAGAAGATGGAAGGGGGGGGGAAATAACACATGCAAAAATTATTTTCCATACATGCAGACCTATCGGCATAGGGGTGTCATCTAAAGCTCCCGGGTCCCAATGCAAAATTGATAAAAGGCCCTGTCACCTACAATACTGTTATAGCCCCCCCTCAGGCACAGAGATCAAAAGACTACCACCCTGCACAGATATGACCCAA
The DNA here is from genome assembly GCA_033576555.1 of Oophaga sylvatica. Lineage (NCBI taxonomy): Eukaryota > Metazoa > Chordata > Amphibia > Anura > Dendrobatidae > Oophaga > Oophaga sylvatica. The sequence goes on from JARQOD010000007.1 coordinate 75,475,619, forward strand.
ACTACTGACCTGACTAGAGTTGGGGGTTGGCGTTTTTCACCTCTTTTCTATTTTACTCAAATTGCTGTCAATGGCATGAAATAATACTCACTTTAACAATCTTCTGTCACACCAATGATGAAGCTTTCCTGGTACCCTGCCAGTGTCTGACTTCAGCCACATAGTGTTTGCATGACATGTGACTGATGCAGCACCTCAGGGGCGTCGACATGTCACAGCAACAGCCTGCAATTGGCTGGAGTGGTCACATGACAAATCATTGCTGAAGTCCAGTAAACAGATTGGCAGGAGGCCCAGGGAGGCATCGGCATGAGAGGCAGGTGACAGGTAACGTGAGTATTACTCATTTATTTTTATACCATTGCCCTCCATAATGTTAAAAGGGGTCTTTACAACATCATGATTTTCTTTTTACAGACGAGTTTCCAAGTAACTTTTCCACCTACCTCGACGGAGATTTGCCATTGGCTCCAGGACTCCTTTTCTAAAGGCAGTCAAAGGGTCCTGCACACAAGACCGCAGGCTAAGCATGCTCTGCACATGAGGTTCCCTGATAAGCAGGTCTCGGTAAGCGGTGAGCTGATGTGAGCGGCACAATAGAGCGGCCACACTGTGCACAAACTCCGGCACCAGGCAAGTGTACGTGTTATCCGCCTGACAGTAATGATAAGCAACAACCTGTGAACCAAAACACGACAAAGAGGGATGTGAAAAAGGCATAAGAAAAAACAGTCGTGCTCTAGATTAGGATTATGCAGATGCAAGCACTTTATAAAATCGTTCTTACTCATTTTTGGAAAAAAGTGAAGAACCGCATGAAATAAGAAGTTTAGATACCTTAGAAGCCAGATGTTTAAGTGAATCATCCATCATCTTTTGGTTCTCCGGACTTCCACAAGAGCCCAGAGTTTTCATCGTGTTTGCACCACACATACTGAGGCTCAGCGGAGATGTTTGAGACAGGGGAATCTCGGGGGCATGGTCATTACCTACCCAAATGAGAAAAAAGAGAAAATAGTGAAAGACATAAGTCCATCAAGTTCAACCTGTGTCAATTAGTTCTCAGCCAAAACGAAAAAAAAAAAAAGGGCAAAATGTTGGACTCAAACTTTACGTAAAGTTTGCATCTTGGACGACCACGTGAAATCATAAACTGGCAAAAGTAGAACTTTGTGCGATAAGTTGGACAGGCAGTTAATAAATCAGCCCAAATTTGTAAAGGAAAACATACAGGACGGATCTGGCAGGAAGGACTTAGGTTATTAAGTAATCTAAAATAAATGGCCTGGAGGTTGAGCAAATAGTTGAGCCAAAGGAACGATCCCAAAATGGAGAAAGTCTAACTTGTCTTTTGGCAACTTGATGTCGTTTCCATGGAGGGATATTTCTTATTTACAGTATGAGATTTTCCTGGCAGGAGCAGGTGGCTCGGCAGCGAAGCCTGGTACCTCCAAGATTAACTGCAGCTTTTTCTTGCGGAGACTTGCCAATGCTTCCTGGGAAAAAGGGCATGTATATGGTCTTTCCTTCAAAAAGGAAAGAAAAAGCCTGTTCTACATTACCCCTTTCTTGGAGGTAGCTACCCTATAAGTTGATGGCTGACCCTTTAGTTATAGACACAATTGTCGCACCTGTGGTGGAGATATAATTTGTATAGTTGTTTCCCAGAAAGCACTGCTTGACCTGTAAACCTCCCTAAGCTAGATGGTGGTCATCACAAACTTTGCGTCTGCAAAGCATGATACGTGAAAAGCCAACACCACTCCTGTCCCTGTGACAAATGTAATCAGCTTGGCTTTATCCCACACAGGGGAAAATGGACAAAAGTGAACAATCCCTTTAAGGATACGCCTTTTCTTTTTAAAGAGTGGTCAGTGCATCAAGTCAGATATAATGTCAATATAGAACAAGTCTACATTACAGGTAACAAACCTTTGGGAGAGGTACAAGGGCTATTTGAGGCAATCTGTCTCATTCGAGTCCCATGACAGCTGAGCGCCACCAACTTAGAAATTACTGCCGTCTTTCCAAATCCGACACTGCCAGCAATCACGACTCCCCGGTTCTCCGACAGCTCTGAACAACTCAGTTTTTCCTCTATCTCCTGAAAGAGCCAGCCCCTTCCAATAAACACTGAGTCTGTTGTTATACTTGGCACCTCGAACAACAGCGGCTTCAACAAAATGTCCTGTGGCTTGTAGGGGACAAAGCGAGCTGCAAAAGGGATAAAAATAATCTCAGAGGAGAAAATGGTAACCCCCTCATTTCCCATCCCCCCCCCAAAAAAAAAAAGTAAAATCAAAGAGGTAAATGCAGTTTGGAACAGTTAAGGGTTAAACTAAAATGAGGCAATATGATCAAACTCCAGCAAATGACACAGTGGTTAAAGGCGGACAGGGGCACCGGTACATCGTGCCAATTTATTCCGAGACTGCCAAGAGCAGTCAAGTGCGAGAAAGGCATGATGTGTGAAAACTAACCTAGTTTCATTTGCCAAGTTGAGTTTTTTTCCTTAGAAAGCAACTCTAAATTAGAACGATGAGGTAGAATAATTTTTTTTTTTGCCAAAAAATCATTGCACCATCCACCAAACTAACAAAGGTCTTCGATTTAGCAACGACCACTTCGTATTGACCACAAATTAAAACCAACCTTTGATTTCCTGCTGCACACGGGTCCCTGCGGTGTTATGCCAAGGCATCCGGATTGATGTCCTCAGTGGCGCATTTCTCTGAACATCTAAATAACTTAAGTCTTCCAGTTTTGTGCAACTGGTAGCTGCAAGAAAAATAAAGTTTTCCTTATTTTTATTTACCATTTTATGCTCAGAACTGATGCTGAAACATTAAGGCTGTGTTCACTCGTCATCCTCTTCTTTGTGAAAGCAAATATTCAACAAGTGAACACAGTCTATAAAAAGTCTGGACAACACTGCAATAAAACACAAACTAATAACGCAACCCAAATTAAGGAGTCTGGTGAAAACATGACATCACCTATACACAGGATAAGTGATAACTTACTGATCGATGGCGGTCTTATGGGGACAACCCCGTTACACAATGGAAAGTCAGGTCAGATGCGTGACCGCCCTCCTTTCTCTTTATAACATTGCTGTAAAAAATTGAGTTTAGCGGGTGGCAGCCCCATAGTAATTGGGTTAGCTGATGGTTGAACATCCACATTGCATGTAAAAGATGGATTTTGGTAAGAACTTACCTGTAAAATCCTTTTCAGCGAAGGAAGGAAGAGAGACACAGTCATTACTAGTGGGTAGGCGGAGCCCCAGATAGGATTAACACCTCAGATTAGAAAGCGTGTTGACCGGCCCCTCCAGCTCGGGCTCCTCCTACTCAGCTGTTCAGTCGTACCCAAGCTTAAGGAATAACAATATCACCAGCGAAGCAACATAACCCCTTCTGAAGGACTTCAGAGAAAAAAACATAAAAGTACAGGTTATGCATGCATTTGACAAAAAAAAAAATCACACAGTTCCAGGTACTACTCACTGAACCTGACTACTGCGATAAGCTGGCAATGCTGGAACAGAGCCGTAGCGCGTTGACCTCAGCCCAGATAATCGTTATCAGAGAAGGGTCACGCTGCATCTGTAAATACAACAACACACTTCTGCCAAGGGAGGGAGCTGTGTCTCCCTTCCTTCGCTGAAAAGGATTTTACAGGTAAGTTCTTACCAAAATCCGTCTTTCAGCAGCAGATGGAAGGAAGAGAGCTACAGTCATTACTTGTGGGACGTCCCAAAGCAGTCCAAAATTAAGGGTCGGAAAAAAACAAAACGAGGCAGAATCCCAACAACCTTGATAAATGCGCAATAGGCGCCAAATACAAGTTAACTAGAACTTGAAACTACAGCCGCCTGTAGGACCCTACGTCCTAAGGCCGCATCAGTGAAATCACTGACGTCCACCTTATAAAAACTTATAAACGTGTGGACGAAAACGCCAGGTCGCCGCTCGGCAGAGCTGAGCTGCCGAGGCCCCTTGATTAAAGGCCCACGAGAAAACCTCTGCCCTCGTGGAGAGAGCTCGAATCTTAATTGGGCAAGGTTCGCTTTTAAGTCGGTAGGCCTCCAAAATGGCCGACCGAATCCAACGAGCTATAGAGTCCTTGGAAGCTCGTTGACCATGCTGACGACCTGCTAGTCACAAACAGATAGTCTGACTACCGAAAACTTTGAGTAACAGACAAATAGAACTTCAAGGCCCGCACTAAATCCAATGTGTGCAAGGCCCATTCCTTTGCATTCCTTGGGCCCGGGCAAAGCGAGGGCAACACAATATCCTGGTTAACATGAAATTGCGACATCACCTTAGGTAGAAAGTCGCCCCGTAAGCGAAACACTACTCGATCCGGATAAAAATCCAGGAAGGGAGGCGAGCAGGGAAGAGCCGCCAACTCGGAAACCCTTCTCAAAGAGGTGACCGCCTCAAGAAATAAAGAAAAACTAGCAGAGCCCATAGGCTCAAAAGGCACATAGACAAGGTTAAGCCGCCAAGGGGACACAGAGATCTTCCGCAGAGGAAACTGACGGATTACTCCGCGAAAAAAAGGGAACGCACGTCCCTACGCGAGGCGATATCCTTCCGAAACAGAAAGGATAGAGCAGAAATCTGACCCTTCAGAGTGCTAACTGCCAAACCCTTGTCCAGCCCGTACTGCAGAGAGGCCATTGGGAATGGAAAAAAATCCTCGGGTTCCTTGAAAAACCCGAACACCACGAGAAGAAGGCTTCCCAAGTCTTGTGGTAAATCTTAGAAGTAGCCGAACCTCTGGCAGCTCGCAGAGTGGCAACGACTGCGGCTGAAAAACCTCTACGGGTCAATATTTCGGTCTCAAGAGCCACGTCGTCAAACGCAGAGACTTCAAGTCCGGATGACGAAAGGGCCCCTGAGTTAACAGGTCCGGGCGAAGAGGAAGTGGGAATGGAGGTGCCGCCAAAAGCGACACCAGTGTCGAGAACCACGTCCTCCTTGGCCAATCCGGGGCTATCAACATAGCCGGGACTCTCTCCAGTCTGATCCGACGCAGCACCAGAGGAGCAAAGATATTGGCGGAAACATAGATTAGCTCGAATTTGGTCCCACGGAGCCACCAGAGCATCCACCGCCACAGCCTTCGGGTCCTTGTACCTGGACATGAAGGTCGGTAACTTGGCATTGAACCTGGATGCCATCAAATCCACTTGGGAAGTTCCCCAACGGGAGCACAGCAGTGCAAAAATTTTTGGATGGAGACTCCATCCTCCGGGATCCATCTTCTCGCGACTGAGGAAGTCCGCCGTGATATTCTGAACCCCTGGAATGTGGACCGCAGAGAAGACTGGCACTCTGGTCTCGGCCCAAATCAGGATCCGAGACACCTCCACCATGAGTCTGGAACTCCTTGTACCGCCTTGGTGGTTGATATGCGCGACCGCCGTCGTGTTGTCTGTCTGCATTCGGACTGGTAGACCGCTCAAAGGGACCGTCCAGTGTTAAAGGCAAATGAAAATTGCCCTCAATTCCAGGATGTTGATCGGTAGAACAGACTCTTCCGATGACCATACTCCCTGAATCCAGAGATCGTTCCAGACACCTCCCCAGCCCGTCAGGCTGGCATTGGTGGATATGACCGACCACCTCGGAGGAAGGAAAGACTTCCCCAGGGATAACTCTCCTGGACGTAATCAAAATCCCAGAGATTCTCGCACCCTGCGAGAGATGATGACACTGCAATCCAGTGAAGCCTGCGAACGATCCCAATGACTCAGAATGAGCCTTTGGAATGAATACTGGGCAAAAAGAAGTGCCTCCATGAACGCCACCATTAAATCTAGAAGGCGCATACACTTCCGAAGAGACATTACTGTCGAAGACTTCATAATCTGTACATGTCGAGGGAGACATGCCCGCTCGTCTGGAGGTAGAGACACCACTGCCCGTACCGTGTCGAAATGCATTCCTAAAAATAGGATAGACTGCGACGGTTCCAGAGACGACTTCTCCCAATTGACCAGTCACCCGAAGTCCTCCAGGAGCTGAAGGATTAGATTGCGAGCCGTCACTGCCTCCTCCTTTGAGGACGCCACAATCGAAAGGTCGTCCAGGTAGGGAAGAATCGTAAGTCCCTGTCTACGAGGAATTGCCATGAGAGGCGCCAGAATCGTTGTAAAAAACTCTGGGCGTTAAGGCCAAGCCACAAACTGGTGATGGTCCTGACTTATGGCAAAACGAAAGAAACGTTGGTGAGCCCTTCCGACGGGAACATGCAAATAAGCGTCGCGAATGTCGATTGACCAAAAAGACGTTCTGCGACAAGGCTGCCACAACGGAGCGAAGCGACTCCATGCGGAATGTTCGGGTGTGGATAAGCCGATTCAAACTTCCAGAATAGGGCGAAATTTGTCCTCCTTTTGGGAACCACAAAGAGGTTGGAATAAAAATCCTCTTCCCCGGTCCTCTGTGGAACCGGTATCACCACACCCTTCTGCAGAAGGGAATCGACCACTCGCAGTAGAGCGGCAAATAGTTCGGCTCTGACGGAATGCGAGATTGACAAAAAACTGTCCGGGGGTCGAGAAAGAAACTCTATAAGTAGCCTGCCAACACAACCTGTGTCACCCAGGCGTCCGACACACGGGAAACCCAAGTCGGTTTAAATTGGAGTAAAAAACCCCCCACTCGAGATCGCTCGAGTGAGACCCAGACTTCAGTCCGCCTTAGCGGATATTTTGCCAGCTTCTGTCTTAACAGAAGTTCTGTTTCCAGGGTATGCGGAATTTCTGAGAATTCGCTTTTTTTTTTTTTTAAAAAAAGAGAGGGACGACCCAAACCCCCAGAGGGTTGGCCGGATCATCCCCTGAACCGAAAAGATCGCCGACAACTACCGGCACTAGTCCTGCCAGACGCAGAAGTCACAGCTCTGCGCTGCGGTAAAGCTGTTTCTTTGCCTTTGCCTTGGCAATCAGCTCCGTGAGGTCAGATTCAAATAGCTGACCACTTTCTAAGCTAAAGATAGCAAACCCTGCTTGGAAACCGCGTTCCACTGTCTAAGCCACAGTGCTCTTCTGACTGTGACTGCCGAGGATTACGCCCTGGATAGCAGTGACGCAGTATCCTTCAACTTAGAAAGCCCATCTATCTCGATAGAGGGGATCCAACTTGCCACGCCGTCCGTAGACGGTCCAACCGGCTCAGGGCAACTTTACAAGTACCCATAGATCCTTAATATTGAATCCATTAACCGTAGGCTTCGCAGATGGATATTGTTGCCATCTCCGTTTTTCTGTTGCAGAATTGCCTTCCCTTTACCAGGAAGATTTGCTAAGCTGGGATAAAGGGACCTTCACTTCAGGAGAAGGGGTCCAATTAATAAACAACTTCCGTAAAAAATGGATACAGTTTGTAAAGCCGTCGCGACCTCCTGAAACATCCGGGCCGACTTACCAGGACGTCTAGTTACCTCCTCCAGTTACTGTAACGCCCTCATGACTCCAATAGAAATCTTAGTACGGCCCATTAGGGAGGCAGAGTGTCCCTGCCGATCCTCCTCCTAGTCCGAAACGGACATCTTCGCTACGTGAGAAAGAAGGCACCAATTTGTGTCGCTTCCTTGAGAGGATCTAGCTGACACCCAATAACCCAGAAGGTCAGACAGGCCATCATAGAAACTAGCGAGGGCCTCCATTTTGACACCACTGGAACCTCCGACCGCTGCGCATGACGCCGTCGAGGTCTGCGTGCCAGATACGCGAGACTGATCCTGTAGCGGATCTGGGAGACGGTCTCTGACATGTCCTTGCACAGTATATGACAGGTTAAACCTGTCAGTAACTAGAACAGTGTGTTTCTTAAAGAAAAAACAAACGCTGAAGGGTTAAAGCTCTTAAAGAGAGAGCTACCCCAGCTGTCCCCCATTAAGAGTTAACCGCCTAAGAAGGGGTTAAAGTAGCAGACTCCCACAACCTTGATAATGAAAAGGGTGTGCGAGCCCCAAGTGCCTCTTATAAGGCAGCAGCTGCAGGACAGCTATGCCACACTTACAGAAAAAACGTTCCACAAGATCGCTAAAAAATTGCGCTGTTTTGTATATCGCAATGACCGCCAAAGTTCATTAAGAGGATCGCTAACCGCTTATGCGATGTTAATGAGATCGCTCAGATTGGCAGCTACTAGCGACATTAAAAAAGATCACACAAACGATCGCATTAGTATGCGTCGTTATCAGGATCGTTAGTGGAAACGTATAGTGGCAATAATAATAATAATAATAATAATAATATCGCAGGCTCCCCACAACCTCTTTATTAATATTGAAAAGAGTGTGTGAGCCCCTTATGCGATAACAGCCGCAGGACCGCGCTATCTGCCACTCAATAGTGCCCCAGACGGCGCCCGCGCTGTGGAGGTGAAGGGGTTAAGCTTCTGCCCGCGGGCTAGAAGCGACTCACCCAGCTGGTAACGGTTTTTGCCGGGAGGGGAGCGATGCTAGAACAGTGTGTTTTCTCCTCAGCCTGTCAGCAATGGCCGCCGCGCTCTGTCTCCGATGTGCTCCATGTTAATTTCCTTCTATGACAGAATCACTGACTGGGTGGATCAGGGAAATGCTGTAGATATAGTATATCTTGACTTCAGCAAAGCATTTGACAAAGTATCTCACACAATCCTTATTGAAAAAATGACTAAGTATGGAATGGACAAGGCAACTGTTAGGTGGATTCATAACTGGCTTAGTGATCGGACCCAAAGAGTGGTTGTAAATGGCTGCACATCCAGTTGGAAGAATATCTCAAGTGGGGTACCACAAGGCTCTGTTTTGGGCCCTGTATTGTTCAACATCTTTATCAATGATTTAGATGAAGGAATTGAGGGTAAACTGATCAAATTTGCTGATGACACAAAGCTAGGAGGGGTAGCTAATACTAGCGAAGAGAGAGAGAGGATTCAAAAAGATATACATAAACTGGAGCAGTGGGCAGCAACTAACAGAATGGATTTTAACAGGGAAAAATGCAAAGTACTACATCTGGGCAATAAAAATTAAAAAAGCATATACAAAATGGGAGGAATAGGGCTAAGTAACAGCACATGTGAAAAAGACTTGGGTATACTAATTGATCACAGACTTAACATGAGTCAACAGTGTGATGCAGCAGCAAAAAAGGCAAATGCAATTCTAGGATGTATCAACAGAAGCATACAGTCTAGATCACGTGAGGTCATTATTGCCCTCTACTCCTCTTTGGTCAGACCTCATCTGGAATACTGTGTCCAGTTTTGGGCACCACATTTTAAAAAAGACATCAACAAACTGGAGCAAGTTCAGAGAAGAGCCACCAGAATGGTGACCGGTCTGCAAACCATGTCCTATGAGGAACGGTTGCAGGATTTGGGAATGTTTAGCTTGCAAAAAAGAAGACTGAGAGGAGACTTAATAGCTGTCTACAAATATCTCAAGGGCTGTCACATTGTAGAAGGATCATCTTTATTCTCATTTGCGCAAGGAAAGACTAGAAGCAATGGGATGAAACTGAATGGGAGGAGACACAGATTAGATATTAGAAAAAACTTTTTGACAGTTAGGGTGATCAATGAGTGGAACAGGCTGCCACAAGAGGTGGTGAGTTCTCCTTCAATGGAAGTCTTCAAACAGAGGCTGGATAGACATCTGTCTGGGATGATTTAGAGAATCCTGCTTTGAGCAGGGGGTTGGACCAGATGACCAGGAGGTCCCTTCCAACTCTACCATTCTATGATTCTATGTACAGGAGCCAGAAAAGGAGACTGCCATAAAGCGCGCGCTCAGAGCGGCGGGAAATTCTCCTCAGAGTCACCGGCATGTAAAATGTACAGCGGCTGCCGCAGCAGCCGTTAAATCACTCACACACATCTTTAATAAAAATGTGGAGTACTCACCAGCCGAGCGCCACATGGACCCCCAGGGGTTTCTGGCGCTTGCCCATGCTTCCCCCCAGGGCGGGGAACGCAGTGACCCCTGTGCGCGGTTTGCGCCCCCGCCAGGGAAGCCATCCTCATCCCCCCGGGCCGGCAGGGTTCTGCAGGGACCACCATTAGGGTAATACAGATCCGCCAAGGGAGAGGTTGGGGTCCAGCAGCGCTGAGACCCCTGAGACCTCTAGACCACTCTGGTGATCCAAGTCTCTTGTCCGATAAAAAATAATAAAATCTTCTGAGGAGCTGCTTCCAGCAGCGACCGTCCTCTGAGACCTCAAATTTTAGACTGAACAGCTGAGTAGGAGGAGCCCGAGCTGGAGGGGCCGGTCAACACGCTTTCTAATCTGAGGTGTTAATCCTATCTGGGGCTCAGCCTACCCACTAGTAATGACTGTGGCTCTCTTCCTTCCATCTGCTGCTGAAATTACCCGATCTGCTGATCGTGCAGGTGCTACAAGAAGGACCCCCAGCAATATATAAGTTATCAACCCATTTCATAAATATTCACACATATTATAAATGCAATATAAATACTAAAAATTTAAGAAAAAACAAGAATGTGCGAAGTCAGGTAGATTTAAGTTATAGATAACATTTACATCCAAGAGGGTTCACTAGAAGCCTGACGACATAGGACTTACATATTAGATGACCTTCTCAAATGTGTTAATTTAAAAAAGGATAATATCAGCCATACACATTAAAGTCGAGCAAACGAGTGGATTTCAGGAGGGACAAGACAACCATCTAACTAATCTGTATAGATATGTCGGAACTCTTCCTGATGGCGGAAAAAGAGAAGTTACCGTATGTTGAATTTCATGGTGTCCAATCCTATTGTATCAACAGACCAAGATGCCAACCGAGAAGTTTGGCAATAGTCTAAAGGTGACCATACCAGTCAGATAAATGTCAACTGAACTTGCCGATTTCAGCAGTGTCGACCAAGCATGCTTGCGTATGGGGAAGATGATTGTTAAAGGTCTATGGTCAACTTTACTCAACTCCACACATTGAAAACACATGTTTAGCTGCATGGGTTACCTTAACATTCACAATTCTTTCCTTCTCAAACACATACCATTATTTCATCTATTGTTGCCTGTAGTCAGGTTTTTATTATTAAAAAAAAAAAAAAAGAGAGAGGTTGACTGATTTCACTTCACTACAAGGAAATTTGGATTTGACCTGCTGACAGTGCATGTAAAAAAAAAAAAAAAAAATAGTAACTATAGGCAAAAAAGCAAAAACTGAGATTCTGGAAGAAGTGATTTTTGCCACTTTAAAATGGTCAACCAAGACCATGATTTTGGGTGGAGAGAACGGAAACATCGAAAGCCACTTTAGACTGTCTAAATCCAGAGACTAGCATGTCCTCCAATTCAATTCCTTGATAGTTTTCCTTCTCACCAACCTCTTTACCGTGAGACTGGGTGGTCTTCACAGGCTAAGATAAACCCATTATCTTTCATCACTTACCCACTGTTCTCACGGCCGGCATGTCATAAGTAGTGTTATTTCTAACCGTGGTCTAAAGAAAGTCGACTGTTTATTAAATTATTGTATTAACTAGGTGGCATTACGTCTGTTTGATCTGCGCACAATCCGCAGATATTTATCACGTTGACATCGACCTCAACTACCCTGTGATCTTGCCGCTGTTCACAAAAGCAAACATATGTCCATAAAAGTATGTATCATGTGATCTGTTTATTTCAAGCGACGAATGTTTTGACGAGTCCCAGATCCATGGCCCAGCCGGGATTTCAGTGATATTACAGTAAGATTATTTTGGTTACAGTAAAGCAATGACCCTGCAAGATTTTTTCAGCAAAAGGCACATTAACCACACAGGCATTTCTGGTACCCAACTGGAACAATTCTATCAGACCACTCAACAAATGTTTTTGTTAATTTTTTTTGCACTTTTGAAGACCAAAATTTCCTTATCTTTGCCTCATTATAATAGTCAAAATACTTCTCTTGGTTGTTTACTAAAGTTGCTCAGATATGACATGACGGGACTGCAACCTATGAAGGCTTACAAAATGCTTCCTGAGCAAAAGGTATACAAAAAGGCTTTACTCCAGGATGAAGAAAGGAGGTTCATTAGTGCCACCAATTTGAGGCATCTACCATAAATCAATTTTCGACTGTCCACCAAGCCTTGCTACACGTCTTAAGTAGTTTGGCAATCCACAATCTTCTCCAAAAACGAAGAGATACCAATGAGCAGACAGTTGTTTGGGGGTTCTCGGTCGTCTTCCTGTCTCTGCTGACTAGGAACCTTATAGACTGGATGAGAAGCCTTTTATTGGAGGACTAGGTAGCACAGTTTCTCTTCGTAAAGGCCAAACCACCAGCTGGCATAGTAAAACACCAGTTGTCAAAAGGTTGGAAAGCCACCTCTCATGGGAGTCATCTTTTTCCCTCCTGAAGAATTTGCATATTGATTTCCTGGGGATCATTGACTGGCCTATAAGTCTCCTTAATACAAGTTGGTGGTCTTCCTAAGGAGAAACCATGCCCTCTAGAGGGTGTGCATTTAATAGGCTGGATGAAGCATCTAAAGTACAAGCCTAAGTTCAAAGCGAACCACCAACCACTTGTCTTCATCTTGGTTGCTTACCAAGGTTGCTCAGATGTTACATCACGGGACTGCTACCTTACATATGAAGGTTTACAAAATGCTTCCTGAGAAAAAGGTATGCAAAAAGGCTCTCCTCTAGGATGAAGAAAGCAGGTTCACGAGTAGAGGTGAGCGAATTTGTTCGGATTCGGTCGTCAAATCAGAATTTGCCATATTCGTGCCATATTGGTTCCCTATTCGTGCTGAATGTATGTTTGATGATCGGTTCCGAACAAATTCGGTAATTTCTACTCCCATTGACTCTAATGACGTTTGGCTGTGTTCAACGAATATTGTAAAAACAATATTCACTGCTGATCGAATTCGGAACCAAATCCGAACAAATTTGCTCAACTCTATTCATTAGTGCCACCAATGAATTAGGTAGTTTGGCAATCCATAATCTTCTCCAAAAAGGCATAAGAAAATGTAGGCTTCAATAACACACAATGATCCCAACGTAGTGGACACCAACAATAGTCTTTAGCAGCCGAATCTACCACCAGCGAGACAAGGACGCATGCCTCCCAGAATACAATCAGGCTAGTCATGGACTATGTTAGGTGGACTAAAGCCAACAATGACCAAATCTTAGATCTTATGTTGGGTGAATTCAAAAGATCCTTGTGTTGTCATTCGAGAGAGGACACGAAAAAAAATATATAAAAAAGTACCGTAGATCTTCAATCTATAAGATTTCTCCAACGCAGAAAATACAATCATTGATGAATTTTTTTTCTTTTTTTTTTTTTCTTTAAAGCCAATCACAGAACTGGATCCAAAAAGAAGGAGAAGTATAAAAAAGGATAAACTAGAAAAAGAAGAAAAGAACTCTAAAAAAGAAAAATGTTTCCAGGGATTAGGCGGGAGACAGCGGAGTGAGATGGCTGCTGTAAGCACATGCTATTTGACATTAAACTTTCCCATGACTCGTATATCTTAAGGGCAGAATTAAATTGATGTCACTTTAAGCCATCTTATCACATTCATCAGTAGCGAAAGAATGCAAGATCTTATCTATGGAAAGCAGCGCTGCATGTAAGACATTCTCACACATTCCCGGGCTGCTATGAAACGGACAGGTGTATATAGATGCACTGAGGGCAACTTGTATATACCCAAAATACAGATCATACCATAACCTCAGAAATAACAGCTCTATATAGCTCATTTCAGCAAAATAGCACCTGAGAGACCAGAACGGTGCTACGCCAACTCATATTATGGACCCTAGGTGAGTTTTTTTCTTAAGTTCTCTCAACCTTCATTGGCTGTATGTTTTTGTTTTTCTTCACATTTTTCTTACTGTTAATATATCATTTTGGCTGCCAATACCCACCAGTAGGAGGAATTTGAAAAAAAAAACAAAAAACTTTTATATTAAATAATAATAAAGCATAGTATGGGGTTTCACAGCGACTCATCGCCTGGCAAGGTACAGGTCACAGAATATCAGAGTTGGAGTGGACCTCCAGGGTCATCGTGTCCAACCCTCTGCTCAATGCAGGATTCACTAAAACATCTCAGACAGATGACTGTCCAGCCTCTGTTTAAAGACTTCCATTGAAGGAGAACTCACCACCTCTCGTGGCAGCCTCCGTACTATACTACAGAATACCTTGTGGTTAATGTCCAATCTAGACTGAGTAAAAGGTGGTTGTTTTCACTGGAGCCATTTTTGAAGAATTTGTCAGGAATTGTCCAGGCGGCAGGTTTGAAATGTCCGAATCTAATGAAGTGCTCAACTGCACCTAGACGACTAGCGACTGCAATAGAGAACTAAAAAACATTATTTACTGGCATGTATTAAAATATAAAAAGAGAAAAAAAACACTATGCCTATGCGTTTCAAGCCCTAAGGCTTCTAATCATCTGATTAAGAGCCTCAGTGCTCGAAACACGTAGGACTTGTGTGTTTACTTTTATTTTTTCCTCTATTGATATTTTAATAGTTACTAATAAATAATTGGTTTTATAGCCCTTTCTATTGCAGTTGCTGGATGTCTTCCTACCTTTTACCTGATCATTTTCATCCTGGAACTGGACAGAAGTCTCTGTCCATGCACCGCATTCTTATTAGATTGAACAATAGCTGGACAGAGTGAGCAGATATTTCCTTGTTATAAAATTCAAAGATTATTTAGTCCATGTTAAAACATGTAAATGCTCCTGAACAGGACACAAGCAAGAGAAGAGGCGACAATTTTCAATTGCAGCAGCGGATCTTTGTCAAAATCTGACAAAAGATGGCTGCTGTGATCGAAACGCGTCACTTTTCATTTGAGTGCTATTCAGGAACATTTAAATATTTATTATGGACTAAAACTTTGGATTTTATCCCAATTTGCATTCTAAAGTTTTTTCATTGCTGATCACGTCTCATCAGGACGGCGTTCCGTGCACCTGCCACGGTTGTCGGTTAGCTGTATTTGCCTTCCTCTTATATTTTTTCTTTGCCAGGATTTGGAAGACACTGCTGAGATTAATGTGGGAACTGCACGGTCGTATAGATCTGCTGGTGACGCTAAAGATCACCATGAACTTAAAAAGTTAGAAAAAAACTATACAAAAAAAAAGGAAAAAAAATGCTACATACGCAAAACTTTGGTGCAACTGGTGGCTTTGGTTTCACAAGCATGGCCCTTGTGTAATATTTGCAACCTACAAGAGTCGTAATGTGGTGGTCAGGACTGATGAGTATGAGCGCCACAAAGATAGGACGTTCTAATAAAGCTGTGTACGGTTTGCATCGTTCCTG
This sequence comes from Oophaga sylvatica, assembly GCA_033576555.1. Classification (NCBI taxonomy): domain Eukaryota; kingdom Metazoa; phylum Chordata; class Amphibia; order Anura; family Dendrobatidae; genus Oophaga; species Oophaga sylvatica. The sequence continues at coordinate 75,490,959 of JARQOD010000007.1, forward strand.
CAATGTAGTAGATTACTCCCAGAAGCGATCTTAACGAGCGGGATTTTTAATGTTGACACCGGTTTAATAATAAATCCTGCATGTGTGAACAGGTAGCACTTTTCGAGCTTTGTTTTTTTTTAGCGTCGATCAGGCCTAACATCTAAATCCGTTGACACATGAACCGACACAATAGAGGAAGTCACCATATCCTCTCTCCACCATACCTTAGCGCCTCAATCATCTCTCTCCCTCTTCTACGAGCCGCCCAGTACGGAGAGACAAGATCTGATGTTCAATATGTCAGCAACTTAGGAAGAGAAAACAAACAGCGGCTGACACACACCTACTCAGTTCTCATCCTTCCATCTCCTCCTGGAGAGACACTGAATCCCAGCAATGCCGGCTCATCCTGGAGGAATGCAGGACAATTAGGACATTCAAGATGTGAACTTCTACTTGTAACCGCGTAACAGTGTTAAAATTAAAAACTGGGCAATAAGACAAAATTCCGCTCCTCAGATGCCTCCCTCAACCCCTCCTATCATTACATTTCAGAATGCAGACGGTGTGAAATGCCAATTCCTTGTAGGAAGCATCATCTCATATCATCCTTTACGAAAAAACGAGGAGCTAAAAATCACGCTAAGTGAAGAATTATTTCTGGCTATGTTTCATGCGCCAAGGACTGGAGATGTACATTTATTTATTTAGAGGGAAGAAAATCGGATGGAAAATACAAGATGGTTCTAGAGCTCACACATTTTTTTTCTCAGAGCGTTTGCCGTAAAGATTAGTGATGAGTGGAAGTGCTCGTTACTTGAGTTTGACGAGGGTGCTCGGGTATCTACGAGTAGCGCAGGTGCTCGAGTGAGATGTTCGCATCTCTGCGACCGCAGGTTTTATGGCTGTTGGGCAATCCCCATATGTTTTGTGGCTGTCCAACAGCCCCGAAACATGCGGCCGCGGGGACGCGAACATCTGACTCGAGCACCCACACTACTTAGCGCATACCCGAGCACCCTCGGCAAACTCCAGTTATGAGCACTTGCGCTCATCACTAATAAAGATACTAAAGGACAAAGCGCACCAGACTTCCTGGCACCTGCTCCTTATTTTATTGGACAAGGTTGAGAAAAAAGAAAGCCAATACTGTGATTTCTTTAAGAATTTTTCCAAGAAGATCGGCTCACCCGAATGACCCTCAAAAAGAAGAATTGGGTCTCAGCACAAGAGAGATTCAAAACGTTCTCAGCAAATATTCCTGCTCTCTCGTGTCAAGATCTGATTAAAAATGTATGGGACAGTAAATCTTCTGAATGCTATATCAAAAGGAGCAGGTGCTCGAAAAACTAGTCACTTAGGCCTGGAGGATATATTTTGTTGCACTTTAACAAAAAAAAAAATGATTCGTGGGAATTTTCCTTGATCTGGTCAGTTTTCAATGTATACTCCCAAATTATTATGTTACCCTCTATCCATAGGGTATGTGATAACTTACTGATCACTGAGGGTCCAGCCACTCACTGGTGATCCAGAAATCGGGGCTATGGAACCAGGAACAGACCTCTGCAGCGCTCCACTATTTGTGGCGGTCCCATAGGCCGGGCGCGAGCATATTCACTGCACTCAAGACAGGGCTTTGTAGAGCTTATCCATCGTGGATAAAATATACCTTCAAGGGGCTGTCCACTACTTTTATACTGATGACTTAACCTCAAGATAATTCATCAATATCAGGTAGTTAGTGGTGCGACACCTGGCACTGCCACCTACCAGCTGTTCTCTGTGCCGGCCGGATGTGATCAATTGGGTAGCTGCACAGTACAGCTGTGTTTCCTGTATATATAGTGGCTGGAGTAGGGTCTTAAAGAGTTAACAGAGCTGTACTGTGCATCTACGCAATAGATCACGTTTTGGGAAAAGTGGTCCGACTCCCAAACATCAGCCACTTATTGCCTATCCAATAGATCGACGATGCACCGATCTGGTGAGACAAACGTCTTTTTTTTCAACCAAAAGCCAAGTCTACTCTTTTTTGGGGAATATATAAATCAATATTGCCAAATATTATGACCCATTTACAGATCGTAAAGCCCAAAAGATGGAAAGATTCTTCCTCAGAAACGCAATCACCAGGATCAACCGACCTCCAGTAATCCACCCAAACAACAAACCCCTCCACAAAAAGACTTTGCATTTACCTGCCACGGAGTTTGGTCGTTGCATTACTAAACAGCTGGAATTCTGCATGTAGGATACTGGTCCTTCCCCAGTCGATGGCTCTGTTTTTGGCAAATTTTCTACTGCGATCCCAGTTTCTTCTTCCACTACAGGTGAGCAATTATCTGTTCTCCGCTCATGGATGATCCCTGGATGACCGCCAGTCCTCAAGCTGCCATCTTTGCTCCATTCCAGGCTAGAACCGCTGCGGTCGTCGTTCTCAGAAGAACTTGTGATTGTCGCTGAAATAGATGGACAAGCGGAAAGCAAGTCAGTGAAACATGGCTTTGGTTGAAAAGTAGAATCCAGAAAGTAACCAATGTGCGGCAAAAAAAAATGGCAATGAAGAGTCGGCAAGACCGTGCGCTGCTGGATGCCCAAGTGCCGCGCACAGGACTGCTGCGCCTATAATACCGATCATCCGAGGCTGATTATATCTTTCTAGAGATAGAACAACTACTTTACAGAAACATTCTCCAGAAACCCATCGAGATCCGACTCCTCCACAGCGATACGACCGGAGGAATGTAAATAAATAAAATAAAGGCAGTGGCTGTTACACGCACGCTCAGGATACAAGGGAGGCTGTCAGGGCAGCCTTCAGGCTAATGCAATAAGTATACAATATATACGGCGGTTTACACCCAGATGACTCGCTCCTCTGTAAACCTCTCTCTGATCTGCACCCTGCAAATCTTGCTTCATTTTCAGCACTTGTCACTGAATTCCTTAAGGAGCAAGACCAATGACCGCATGGCCATTCATCACGGCAAGCAAAATATACCCAGGTACTACACAACAGGGTATAAGTCTGGAAATCCTACAGGCATATACCTCCAATGGAGAGTCTGAACAGGGCCCAAAAACAAGGCCATCTCCAGAGTGTGAAGAGTATTGATAGCAGTCTGTGCCCAATATATCTCATTGGACTCGTCGTACAATGCGATGGCTAGGAACATAGCTCAGGTTTGGTAAGCAGCGATCGAAAGGGTCAAAGCCATTTGGCCTCCAGACAACATGCGCGGGACCATCAGACTAAAGAGACCATACAAGGAGACCCCCTTGTTTGCCTGGATGAAGTGGATGTGCTCTTACAAGTAAGTTCATGGAAGTAGGATTTTTGGGAATTGTCGCAATGGAAAAAGACGCAGAGCAAAACAAGAACTTAAAGGGGTATTCTCAAGTTTGGAAGTTATCACCTTATCCAACTTCCCGATCGCTGAGGGTTCTACGCTGAGATCACCACCAATCCCAAAAATGGGAATGGGGTGTTAGTCGAGTGATGGTCATTCTTATGAAAGTGCCGAAGACAAACCGACAACAGCACTTGCCTATCTCAGTTGATGAATGGAGCACACATCTACCTCCACTCAATTCACACGGAGCTCTTCAGAGTCCCGATTCTCAGGATCAGTGGCGGGGGACCTGCGATTAGACCCGAGTGATCCCATGGATAGTGGATAACTTCCAAAATTGAGAATACCCCTTTAAAAAGGCATGGAGAGAAGTGGAATTGAGGCTCCGCTCAGATCGGCTTTGGACAATCCATTATGATGGAGATCAGATGAACGCCATTATTAATGGATCATTTGTGTTTGCAAGAGAACGTAACCTCTGTCTTAAATAACGGGTAAAAACCTCTTCTGGCACATGTTAATATGCATATATCATCTATACATTTCTAACAAAATTCCTCTCTCCTGATAATCAAAGGGTCTATTAATGTTGATCAGATTTCAAAGTAGAAAATTACACAGATCTTAGAACTGACGAGGCTGATGTACTTACTCTCAAATGCTAGCATGGCCGTATAATGCTGAAATCACAGTGAGGATTTTAATATTAGGTGGGGAAATTTTCATAAAGGTTTACACTACCATTCTACCCTGGATTTTGAAAGTAAGTGCACCAGCCTCATCAGGTCTAAGATCTATTTAGAGTTTTTTTCCGACCCCAAACACATTTTCTCTAAGTAAATTTGGTCTGGATTGCAATAAAGAAATTGCATTTTTTTTTTTGAGGGGGGGGGGGGGGGGGGAGGTGCGGAGGGGTTACCTGTGCTTCAGATTTTGGCTTTAGCGGAGCCATTTTGGCGGTTTCCATGCTCCTTTTCCTGTGTAGGCAGTTTCCTGTGCTTTATAGTAACCAAATCTGTGATGCTTTCTCACTGGTGGGTGGCATACGTTAGGTCCAGCAACCTCCTTCTTAACCCAGCTGTCAATCATGATGAGGTCAGCTGTAACGTCCCGTCAATCCAGAGCGGAAGTGAAGGAACCGTTCTGCCGATGGGACGTCACAGACAGTAGGAAGGTTGCCAGCCTTAGATAGACAGCCGACAGCACAGCAGGGATATAATGGATGCACGCTCCAAGCTCAAGGACCCAAATGAACAAAAGTATCCATCAAAAGAAAAAAAGAAGAGCAGCATCCGATCCGGGTGAAAAAAATCAAAATTTTTATTCTGCCAGTGGTAAATACAACGTTTTGGCCATATTGTGGCCTTTATCACATACTTGATAAAGGCCACAATATGGCTGAAACTATACAATCACATACTTGATACAGGCCACAATATGGCCGAAACGTTGTATTTACCACTGGCAAAATAAAATTTTGATCACTTTTTTCACCCAGATCGGATGCTGCTCTTCTTTTTTCTTTTAATAGGAAGGTCGCCATACTAAACTGAAGAAGGAAGGGGTTGTCGTTATTCAAGGAGGGTAATTAGTTTCTACCTTTGCATGGTCATATTATATAGCCAAAAAAAAAAAAAGGGTCTCGGAAAACCCCTATAATAGTGAAATCTGGGATTCGCTTTAAGGATGGGAGAGAGCGGAGTAGTGACGGATCTTCTTTACGCCATCGCTCCATCTACTCTTTCTATTAACCGGTCTGGGAATTCGCTATAAGATATATGGTCCTTACATGGACCGTTCATACAGAAGTGTGAACACCGCCTGGGGAAAATATTTTCAAGGTGATTAAGGACACGGGGAATTCCAGAGGAATTGCAAAACTTTCTGAGCTATAACTTCATTTTTATAGTTCTGTTACATACTTTATATATCATGGATGTTAACCAGCAATGGAAAGTCAGTATTGCAACATAACCCCGTTCTTACAGCCGCATCTTGCATCCCTCTATGTTTGCACCTTTCTTGCTTCTTGCACAGAACGGCTTTTATTCTGCAGTTGTTTTCTTTTAATGCTCCCAATATACTGCTTACATGAGCCAAATCCCCAAACATAATCTTCAATTTAGTCAGTCTGGCCGGATAATCCCCTGTGCTTTATATCCTGGCTTTGTCAAAAGCAGCAAATGGATTTTATGTGCAAAATGTTCTGGTCCCTTTTCACGGGTTTTAGGGGAGAATTATTGCACCACAATAGTGCAGGGAACCGGTATTTATGGAGGTCAGATGTATTTTGGTGACCTGTTCACTGCCTGGAAGAAAAAGAAGGGTCTTGTTTCTGGAGCCATAAATGTAGCGGTAGGAATGTCTCGCAGCTCTCAGGGGTCCACGGAGCAGTTATTTGCTTCTGCACATGTTATTCACTACCAGTAATAATTACAGATAAGCTCTAAGAATATAAAGGTGATAATTGGCTTTTAAAAATCAAATGGAAACTTGTTTGTTCTCAGTTTAGTTATAAAGTACAGTAGTCGGCTCCCACTGAGGCTCCCAGCGCAATTTACATACAGGCATAATATATTCATAATGAGAAAGAGGACGCTGAGCCAAATGCACAACATGGCTTATTGTGTATTGGGGCATCTGTCTGGCCAAACAGGAACCAGGCTGCCGGCAAAGGGGGACCAAACGGGTGCCAGGCCGCCGGCAAAGGGGGACCAAACGGGCGCCAGGCCGCCGGCAAAGGGGGACCAAACGGGCGCCAGGCCGCCGGCAAAGGGGGACCAAACGGGCGCCAGGCCGCCGGCAAAGGGGGACCAAACGGGCGCCAGGCCGCCGGCAAAAAGGGACCAAACGGGCGCCAGGCCGCCGGCAAAGGGGGACCAAACAGGCGCCAGGCCGCCGGCAAAAAGGGACCAAACAGGCGCCAGGCCGCGGCAAAGGGGGACCAAAACAGGCGCCAGGCCGCGGCAAAAAGGGACCAAACGGGCGCCAGGCGCCGGCAAAGGGGGGACCAAATGGGCGCCAGGCCGCGGCAAAAGGGACCAAACAGGCCCAGGCCGCCGGCAAAAGGGACCAAACGGGCGCCAGGCCGCCGGCAAAGGGGGACCAAACGGGGCCAGGCCGCCGGCAAAGGGGGACCAAACGGGCGCCAGGCCGCCGGCAAAGGGGGACCAAACGGGCGCCAGGCCGCCGGCAAAGGGGGACCAAACAGGCGCCAGGCCGCCGGCAAAAAGGGACCAAACGGGCGCCAGGCCGCCGGCAAAGGGGGACCAGATGGGCACTAGGCCGCCGGCAGAGGGGGACCAAACAGGCGCCAGACTGCCGGCAAAGGGGGACCAAAGAGGCGCCAGACCGCCGGCAAAGGGGACCAAACAGGCGCCAGACCGCCAGCAAAGGGGACCAAACAGGTGCCAGACCGCCGGTAAAGGGGACCAAACAGGCGCCAGACCGCCGACAAAGGGGGACCAAACAGGCGCCAGACTGCCGGCAAAGGTGGACCAAACAGGCGCCAGACCGCCGGCTAGGGATGGGGACCAAACAGGCGCCAGACCGCGGCTAGGGATGGGGGCGAAACAGGCACCAGGTCGCCGACTAGGGAGAGGGGCGAAACAGGCGCCAAGCCACCGGCTAGGGATGGGGGCGAAATAGGCGCCAGACTGCCGGTCAGGGTGGGAGGAAGGTGGAAAAGCAGGAGCCAGATCTCCAGCTCAGGGGTGGAGTGGGAAGCAGGCACCATACCACCGGCCAGGTGGAGGCAAGGAGTAGGCAGACCGCCGGCTGGGGGGGGCAAGCAGGAGCCAGACCACAGATTAGAAATCCGACAGGCACTACATCATTGATGAGGAGCCCAGCAGGTACCAAAACAATGGCAAGGAACCCAACAAGAACGATGCAAGATCAAGAGCTCTTCATGACCCACAGAAGTTCCCACACTTACGGAGAACCAATAAGGAGCCTGTCAAGCCTTCCCAACAAATTGGTACACTGGACCCGTATATCAATTCCTAACGGATTGATGGCAGAGATAGGATAGAATAAACAATGGAATAATTACTCAGATTTTCTATTTAATGTACAAGCAACCAGTGAACAAAGCCATTAGGCTGCCTGAGGCCACATAGGACCGAATCACTGACATGAGTCCATTGATAACACCTCAATGAACACCACATGAGCATGGCAAAAAATACAAATATTCTGCACTGAATGCCATCTGTAAACTGCAGAAATAATTGGCATTTTCCAGAGATGACTGGGTGAAGAGACCATGAATGTAAAGAACAATGGAAGACTCTGTGTTTAACGAAGGATCTCCAGTGTAACTAGATAAACCATACATAATTTTTAAGATGTCCACAAAGACGTCTGGTTTCATAACTCTGAGATAGGCAGCCGTTGGTCAGACCCAATAGCGGCCACATGTTTTGTTAACCACCATACACGCTGCAATAAGTACCGTATGTTATAGACGCCCAATACATATCCTATTCGTAAATGCTAATTTAATTCCTGCTCTCAACCCAAGAAAATTAAAAAAAATAAAAATAAAAAATCATTAAATGGGGAAGTAAAGGTTTTCTCAATACTATTGGACTCTCCAGCCAAGGTCAGGCTACATAAACCCCTATGATCGAGCACAGGACCAGTAATTTAATACTGAGACAAGAAAACTTGTGCCAAGTGGATGAAAGTTCTGTCAAAAGTTTAGCAAACCCACCTGGGAGTCAACTGTGCATGATCCAAACCTTGCAAGACATTCAGCATGTATTGGTAGCTGCAGCGACATATGATTTATATAGTATTTGTTTAATTTTCATGAATCGTCTGTAACAATTTCGAAGCAACATTCAATATTTTTACAATTATTGAATCAAATTTTAAAAATATATCAAGATTTCCTTTTGTTTTTAATTTAAAGAGCTTCGAATCAATGCTGGATAGTAGAAAGGCTAGGTTCACATCGCGTTAGTGCCATCCGTTTAACGGATCCGTTAACGCACCCATTGCCATCCATTAGCGTAACGCATCCTAACACGTCAAAATCGGCATGCGTTAGCGATGCTATGTTACATTGTGACGCACCTCCGAACGCGGTCTACCGCGTTTTCGGGTACGTTAGGACTAACGCACAGCGAACGGAAGCATAGAGCTCTTACTAACGCATGCCGACGCAATACTACCATGCGTTAACGCGATCGTATAAAAAAAAATACAGTTTAGGGCATCCTCGTTAGCGCATCCGTATAACGGATGGCACTAACGCAATGTGAACCTAGCCTAATAAAACTTAACAAAAACTATAAAAACAAATGTAAACAAAAAACGACAATATGGAGAGGGCTGGCTCTCTTTCTTACCGATGATGCCGCTGTCTTTGCTCTCCAGTGTGGAGCTGGGGCTGCTGATGGTTCCACTGGGACTGGTTCTGTTTGGGGCAGATTTACTGGTGCAGCTGTTCAGCGTGGAGCACGGACTGGCAGTGCTGGGGGAAGCCGTGCTGTTCGTCAGCGTTGAGCAGGGACTTATCCCGTGACTTGTCGCTGTACACTGCAGGAAATCAACAACTAATTACCATGTGCACATACAGGACCTAGTAACAAAGGTCTATTTCTCCCTCGTGGCATCGTGTTATTAGCGCCCATATATCACCTATGCTATTTTTGAGTCTTAATTCCTTCACATCTACCAGCACAAGTCTGCTCCGGCCCCTCCAGGGAACTACGGCAGACAGCACTTTTCTTTAAGGAACAAATCCCCAAAATAAAAATATAACAATATAAACAATATAGCCACCATTAACCAAAAGTTCACCAAAATTTGTCATCTGTATTTCCTACCGTGTAGATGTAGAAAACTTTATCTTGATGTTATCTGGGGTTAGCTAACTTTTTATTTAAAAAAAAGTACCAAATTCTTTTAAAAAGTTGAAAAAATAAGTCATATTCATCGCCTTAAACCCAAAGCACTCTACAGCAGACCACATCGGTGGCTTTTGCCAGGACAGGAAGTGCTGACTTCCTATTTTTTGAGTCACCGGATTGCTGAAGCTCGTGATTGGCTGTAATGGCCAGACTGCCGAAATGGATGTCATGTATTCCAGTCCCTGTGACGAGCACCAGAGCGGCCTGAGCGTTCGAGCCACCGAGTCTAGCTTCTTTTATCATTTTAAACATTTGTACTGAAGGACAATCTGCACAGTGATGTAGGAATACAGCAGCTTTAACATTCAGGACCCTAGAAAAGCCCGATTACAACCCTTATGGGGACATCTGCTGCTTGTTGCCAATCTTTCGTAGAATCTTTGCAAAACAGAAAAACTCCAAGTGATATTTAGACTTTTGTTTTTATTTTAGGAGAAAACTTTTCTGCTTTGGACAATCACTGGTTTGTTTTTACAAGTATTGGATGACCGTAAACCAGGCAAAGGCCGGCCGACTGACAGGGATGTCTCAGTAATTAGCTGTAATCCATAAAGGAAGTTGCAACGTTAGTTCAATTCCTGACAGCGCCTCCGGAGGAGTCATGAAGTATTACACACACAAGGTCCTCCAAAAGGGACATATGCTCTTTGCAGCTGCTCTCTACTAAGTAGAGCAGGGGTATGGAATCATTTTTTTTTTTTTGCCAAGGGTCATTTTGGATATTTATACTATCCCTTAGGGGGCCATACAAATTGAGTGCTAACTCTGCAAACAACGCTGGCACTGGTGTCAGGACATAATCTTACACTGCATGGTCCTCAGGGTTAAGTATTAGGGAGGTCACCTGAGCGTGATCTTAGTCATCCAGGCAAATGAGCCTTAAGGTACTGCCACACTAAACGCTCCCGCTAACGATCACAATAACGACGCATACTAATGCGATCGTTTTTGTGATCGTTTTAATGTCGCTAGTAGCTGCCACACTTAGCGATCTCGTTAACGACTCATAAGCGGTTAGCGATCTCATTAACGACTTTAACGGTCATTGCGATGTAAAAAACAGCGCACATCGCTCACAAAAGGTGCCAGACACAGCGATATAGGCTCACCAGCGGGACGCCAACGATCTAAATACGGTCCAGAACTCTAGTGAACGATCAGCGAGATCACAGCAGGGGCCACGTCGTTGCTACATGCCACACACATAGCGTCACTAACGAGATCGCTAAATAGTGACGTTTTTTAGCGATCTCGTTAGCAACCTTGTTTAGTGTGGCATACCCTTTAATCACATAAGACCCATTATCTATATCCAGGCATTGCGTGATGTATCCTGCTGGACACGGCCATGTGGATTCTGGTTTTCTTCTTCAAATCCTCCTTATTGGATTAAACAATCCCCACACTACCACGACTGACATTTGTGAACTGGGACGCGGTCGTCAGCGTTATAGTGGACCATCATCATATCTATCTCCGTATCTGTTTTTCCCGTGAAGTCTTGAAGAAGAATCACATTTCATTCCTCGTAAAAGGATATTTGTCGATGCATTACACTGAAGACTAGAAATACATGGCTGTGATCCCAATGAAGGTTCCTCTGGCTGACCTCACATGGTCCACCAGAAACTTCCTAAACTATAGTCTACGGGGCTGAGTCAAATCAGGTGGAGCATTTAAAGGGTCACTTTGGAGGGGAATCCATCATCAATTTTCACAATAAAAACTGCATACATAGTTAAACAGATCTCTTTGACCTGATGAGGCTGGTGTACTTATGTTGAAAATCCATGTCAGAATGGGTGTATAATCGTGATATATAAAGTCCAGCTTGAAGCTTGCCATCATATCAGGATAACACAGCCATTCTGACCACTGGAGGACAGAGACAAAATAGGGCCCCTATGCAAGAGCAATATATGGGCCCTTTGCTACATTTATGGAAAAAATTACATAAATTATTTCCTAATTCTAAAATAGTACTGTAGCATGATAAGACTACAGAAAAGTTAAAACAAAAGGACTTTGCTGGAGATTTGATAATAACCACAGAGAAGCACTAAGGTAGCCCAGTTATTTGCCATAACTGAAGCTGGACCTGGTATTTTGCAATGTGAAGGTGTAAAGGAAAAAAAAATCTTGGGATTTTCCAGTTTCAGAATATCCCACTCTTATCTGGCCACTGTTTCTTCAAAATGAAAAAAAAAAAAAAAAAAGCAACAACTGTACTTTACTCATCATCCCCGGGTCCAGCACTGGGTCTCTGCCGCCTATATCTGAGCACAGTGGCTCTGCCAGACTTGACAGCACATGACACTGAACTCAGGGAAACGGGCATCGGGGAGCAGCATCAGAGACTCCGAGATGGACCGAGGGATGAGGAGTAGACAATGTAAAAAAAAAAAAAAAAAAAAGGGGGGGGGTTCAGAAACTGGAAAAACTTATTTATGCCTGTTAAAAATGCTAGTTTTTAAAACTTACTAATACTTTTATTATGATTTCAGCTCCGGTGCCCCGATTTCACAACCACTCCTGCAGTGCTGCCGGAATGGGAGAATAACAGACATGTGACTTGTGATGTGCATGAAGGCTGTCAGGCTCAACACAAAAGCCATCCCTCTTCTCTTTCTGCATCAGAAGGGGGCTGGCTCAACTATTGAGCTTAGCCAGTCGGCCGGTCCCTTCATACACAGCACCAATTATAGGAAACTTGAAACTTCCATTATGTGTTTCAGAGATTCTAGAAAAGCAGCGGAACCACTGGGGTTCATTCAATAAAGTATATCGGTAAATTTCATAAGATTTTCTTCGGGCTGGGCAACCCCCTTTAATAATGTTCCAGTCTGACAAGTTGATCCTTTGATGGAAGATAAGGAAGGGATAAAATGGAATAAAGTCATTATCACGGGTCACTAGACCCTAAGAGGGCCGAGGGTTTGGCTTACCATAGCCTCGTTCTTCTCATCCATGGATACTCGGGTGGAGTTTGGAATTCCTTCACCCAGTAAGAATCCCAATCTGGTCATGAGCTCCTGGGCGGCCGGAGAACAGCCAGAGTTTTTATCCAGAGCCGCTTCTAGATAGAGGACACAAAAACAGAGGTTCAACCTTATGATCTTGCTAAATGCCATAAGAAAACGCTGGAGAAGGATCAGCGCCAACGTTTTACCATCTGAACTCTTGGCGTCTGCAATAATAAGCGAGCGGAAGTCCATCAAGCAGCTGTGCGCTTCCATCTACTGAAGGAGACTTATTAGAGGATAGCATGAGGTCCGAAGCTCCCTCAAGCTTTATTGTCCACCTCATCCCGGGCCTGCTCCCCATATATCCATTCAATAGCTCTATCCCAATTACGTCCGCCCTCCTGTCAGACCTGGGGACGCTGGCGTGAACCTTGGCTTACAAAGGCAAATTAATTAACCCTCGAAACCAAGACTTCAAAGCAGCCACAGAGAAAGCGAGACATCCCAGGCTTGTCCCCAAGCCGTCATTTCATATTTATTGTGCACACGTTAAGGCGGACTGACAAGTGCTTGGAGCCTCCACTAAATAAGTGAAGGAAGGAGGAAAACAAAGGTAGATGGGACAGGAAGAAAAAAAAAATTCTCTAGTGATAAAACCTGGAAGAAAAATCCTACAGTAAAACACCGTTGAATTTTTCAACCATGTAGTGTGTAAATTTCTGTCGCGGATTTCCTACCATAAAAGTAGGCTAAAGTGTCCCAATTTGACCATAACGAACGATCAGTGGGTCCAATTTAAAACAATTATTCCTTTCACCTGGTTGGTCATGTTGGATATTTTCGGCCAATGATGGGCATTGTCTGCATCACCTCCCAAAAAAAAATAAAAAATTTAGCGTGGCTGATGAGGTCTGAGATGGTACCGTTTGTTGGCATTTTTTGTCTTATTTATATGGTGTCCTTAAATGGGTTGTCCGCTTTATCTTAACAAATAAGTTGGGAGACCTAATTGTGGCAATTTTTTAATACAGAAACAAGTATTACAGGTTCTTCCTCCTGAACTTATTACAGCCTTCCTCTTTGGCTGCACAGTCCTCCTCTTCTCACTGCTACTGATGGAGGATCATGTGACCAAGCCAGCCTCCGTGAGGAGAGGAAAGGAAGGAGAAAAAACACACAAATATTAGCAAGTGCCATAAAATCATGTCCCCAACACACTTGTTAAGCTCAAGAGAAAGTGGACCACCCATTTAACACAAGCAGCTGATGGAAGGAGGCAATAGAGGATGATGCCTACAACATAAAAATTTAGCAAGGCTTCAAAACAAACACTAGGCCTCGCTGGATGTGGCTGTGAGACATAAGGCTACAGAACGTATAACACGGACTACCAATCTAGATATCTTCTACCGTCTCACTGACACAATGGGCCTCCATAAGGATAAGTGTCACCCCGATGTAAAATTGGGCCACAAATTAGAGTTCACACCGTCCTTACATAGGATCCATGTTTAGCGCATGCACCGATGGTATAAATAGGTTACTACCCACCCACCCAATGAGGTATATGGTATTTTACCACGAGTTAATATGGCAATGTATCCCGCAGCATTCATCAAGGGCCTTTCCATTAGGGGTGTGTATAGTGGATAGTGGGAAAACCTCCTAGAGTGTGAACAGTGACTTTGGCAGTAACGTTTCATTAAACATGGAGATATTGGCATTTATTATTTCGTTGTGTGTAAGTACCAACGAAAGTACAGCCATATTGGTTGCCACTAACCCATTTTATATGGCTGCATTTACTTTTGTAAGTTTTTTCTTTAAAAAAAAATAATCAAATAAAAATATATTATAAAATAATAAAAATTACATGATAAATAATAAATTATTAATAAAAAATAAATTAAATACGGCTGAAAAGTGGATGCAAACATTGAAGCTCACCTTTCCCACGCCATAAAATTTGATTTGCCGGAAGCTGAATTACTAACCCCCTCTATACTTTCACCAAGAAACTGTCATTTTACCTTGAAGAAGTCTGCCAAGAAGAGAAAAACTGCTGTAACCTGCTCCCTAGAGCTAACATTAACCCCTTACGCACTGGCGTTCAGCAATTTCCCACGGGTGACGTCTCCGTCCCGCAGGACAGGAAGCCGGTTTAACCCCCACCCTGCTGCCAATGCCAACAGCTCGGAGGAAAGCAAGACTCTCCCCATGACTTGCAGATGCCAAGTCGTTCGGCAGTTCCCGGGCAATACCGCAGAGCGGTGCCAAATCTGAGTCTGAGCCATATTTGCTTAACTCTTACACGGCCATGTTTTCCACGTCAATCCAGCAGTGCGACGGTTAATGTTCCGTATTAACCCCCTCCCTGCCGGCTGCAAACATTTGCAGCTAACAGCTGGTAACGAAGCGAAGTTCTGAGCAAAATTAAGGCGTCTAAATCTGTTAATGCGAGTGTGGAGAACTGCTTTATAGCGACAGGGTAACCTAATCCCCTCTCGCTGCCTTCCCAGCGTCGACAGGAAAATCAGGTTTTTCTCACCGGTTGCAATAAGTGGGGATCGCAGGTTGAGGTGTTGACGGGAGCCAAATAAAACGAGGATAATGCACATTGAAATAAAACAAAGAGCTGCGTCTAACCTGCCAACCCTGGCACACCCTTTCATTGCTGCTACGCTCCGACACACAAAGCCGAAATTACGAGACGGCTGTCAAGTTTAACAAAAGTTTCAGCTGCACAAAAACTTTTTTTTTCCCCAAAATTTTTTGAAAAAAAAAAAAAAAAAAAAAAGGAGACAGGATGAGAAGATGAGAAGACGCGAGGACACTCACCATTCTGCTTGGGGTCCGGCAACTCTGAGACTTTTCTCAATGGCATTACAGCTGCATCTCCGGGCACTCGCGGACTCTCAACATACTTGGGCTTCCTCATTGGCCCTGCAATGAATAAGGTTTGGGCATGTCTTATTCTTCCCAGATGGGATGTGTGAGAGCTTCATGACTCGCGGCCTCAGTTCTCACAGTCAGATTAAAGCTCAGCAAAAGAGGAAAAAAAAACAAAAAACTGCAAAGAAGGAAGCACCAAAACCGTCCGCTGACAGCTCAAAGCTGTCTACAGGCAGCCACATCCAGAGTCACTGCTGCTATGCAAGGAAAATGACAGGCAGCCGCCCCTTCCGAGAGCCTGGACACATTCCAGAAAAGAGCAAATGTCCCAACCGGCCACTTACAGGCGATCAACTTCTTATATCAGAGGGCGATTGGGACACTGCAAGCTGCCGAGGTGGTCGGAAAGTAACAACTCCCACTGGACTCAGGATAGGAGTTGTAGTTTAGCCAGCTGCTACACAGTATATAAAAAGGAGTACAGAAGGAACACATTCACCCGTGCAATGGTGTACGCATCCAATAACCCAGCAACCGATTATTCTCCATAAAGAGCAGAACCGATGGGTTGTTAGGGATTTACAACAGAAAAAAAAATCTACTAGCAGTAAATCAGCAGCGGTTGGGTATTTGCAGCATAGGGCTTGTTCATACTTTGCATTTTTTATGCATTTTTTTTTTCCAGTGGAAAAAAAAAACCTCCTACAGTACCAGCAAAATGCATGAGATTTCAGAAATCTGATTGCACTTTGTTTTTTTTTATCTTGCAGATTTGAAACAGTTTCAGATCAGTATGTCACTTTTCAACGTCTTTTGCATTCAAGCGTATGAGAAAAACGTGCGCAAAAAAAAATGGCGGTATTGTAAACAGCGTTTTTCCTACCAACATTCCAGCATTTTCTGCTGATTTTACATCACCCTAAGGCTGGTTTCACATTTGCGATCAGTGCGCAGTGTTTGATCCGCGCCATGCGTACATATCTTTAACATGGTGTACGCAGGGACATGCGTTTGCGTACGCATGCGTCATTTCGCGGTGTCCGGTGAACGCAACATGTTGCATGCGCATGCGAAGGAGTGCGTCAAAACAACGCATTACTGTCTATGGGAACGCATTGGTATGCTAGGACATGAGCACGGATGTGTTCGATGCGCATGCGGACTTCAGACTGCGCATGTCCAGGAACTGATTACAGCACCTGGAAATATCGAACGCATGCGTATAAATAACCCAAACGCATGCCAAAACGCATCAAACGCAGTGGTTTTTTGCGTCATGTGTAAGTTGATGTGGATAAAAAACCCAGCTGCGTTAGCATGGGTTTTGGCATGCGTTTGCGCAGCGCATGCAGAGGATACGCTGCGCACACAAACGCTAATGTGAACCTAGCCTAAGAGCAGGTGCATACACACACACACTTCTTGATCAACTTCTATAGCAATTTTATAGACACAGGCAAAATATTACATAACAGCATAGAATAGTGATTACATACTATATACATAAAATATTATAAATGTATAAAATATGATTTCAATAAAATATACAAATTAGAATACTCCCCTGTTCAATCCCAGTCACTAGCCTCACCGTGCAGGTCGTGTTCCTCCTCCCCCTGGTTTTTATTTCATTGTAACAATGATGTGCTTTACATCCATCCATGTGACCACTGCAGTCAATCACTTCTGCATTCTCGTACCAGCTGTTGGCCAGTAATCGGCTGCAGCGATCACATGTATCTACTTCAATGGTACAGGGAATAAACAGACTGGTGGAGACCACTGGAAAACTTAAGTGCTTTTTTTTGTTTGTTTGTTTTTTCCTCCAACTTTTCTGCTTTAAACAGAAATCTTGTACAACTCGTTAAATGTCGTGCAACTTTTACAAAAAAAAAAAAATCTGCAAAAATGAGGAAATACAGACATTTGAGCAATACTGTACTGCAGCCGTACAAGCCAATGAGATGGTTAAACTTGTACTACTCGTTGTTTTATGTGCCGGTGTGGCAAGGACAGGAATGTGAAACAATCACTGGAAGTAATTAAATGGAACACAAAAAGATGTCTTCCTGCATGTTCAGACTGGAAAAGCAAGTACTAATGCTGCCACCTACTGGACAAGGATAGAACTTGTCAATTGCATAAAAAAAAAGCATTCTACGCAGGCAATATATGCCCCATTCTACACAAGCATTGCTATTAACATGCTTTATAATACTCTCTTCTGTTATGGTATAGATATAAATAGATGAAAAGTGCAAAACCCCACCTTGTAAATTCCTATAAAGTCGAGACTAAGAAAATGTCCATGCTTTATACTGCAGCACTGCTTATTCAGACTGTCTGCTGTTTATAAGCACAAACCCGCTGTGCAGAGCCCAATAGATTTTGCCTGGTCAGTTGGGCTCTGTTGGTAAGAATAATGGCGAGTGCAGTAGGTATCTGGCACTGTGTCGACCCGCCACCACAATTGTGGATTACCAGGGCAATGGGGTACTCAGAGCCGAGCCCGTAGAAGTCTATGGGGATTGTCACAGGTAGCTGTGGCTCGGTCTGTGGCCCGGGCGGTCTGGCGTATGTTGGGGATATATTTACAGGGGATAGGTTTATATACAGTTCGTGACGCCACCTGTAGTATTCTGGTAATTTGTACCAGCGCTGCTGTAGATCTCTGAGGGGATGGTGAGGCAGCTAGATGTCGGGTCCCCTACAGGTGGGACTTCCCTCAAAGTCTATGAAGTACGTGAAGTCGGGTGCAGATAA
The DNA here is from genome assembly GCA_033576555.1 of Oophaga sylvatica. NCBI lineage: Eukaryota > Metazoa > Chordata > Amphibia > Anura > Dendrobatidae > Oophaga > Oophaga sylvatica. The sequence continues at coordinate 75,508,836 of JARQOD010000007.1, forward strand.
ATAACACAGTCTCACACGGTCAGCGTCTTTCCATACCTTTACTTGTAAGATGTTCAGGCAGGTCCCAGGGAGGCTGATCCAAGGAGAGTGTATCTTGAGACAGCAGCTGGACAAGTTAGGGGCCTCCTTTACTTCCAATACAACGAGTACAACCAGCCTGAAGCGTAGTTCCCTCAAAATCTCCAGCTAATCTATAGCTGTACCGCCCAGTCAGCTTTGTGTTAGGAGCCTTCCTGCGAAGAAGCTGAATTCTTATCTTGTCGTGCACTGACTCAAAGTCTTCACTTCCCCTGACCCCAGTTACGTACTGACTATAAGGGGCTTGTTTGCCGCGACCTAAGGTCCGGTAAATTCCTGGTTTTCTTATCACTGTGCTTGAAACAATAGTGATCCTTCGGTCCCCAGTGACCGGTAGCAATGTGCTGGACTTCCTCAATCCGTAAGCACTATTCCAATAAACCACTGTGCCTTTCGCCTTGTCCTCGCTGGTAACATAAGCACTCACACTAGCCAAGGGTCGAGTAGTCACTTCTTTCTTTTCCTTCACTTCAAAGTTAGTTACAGATGCTCAGTTATCAATAGGCAGGAGCACGTCTCTGAACCTTATACCGTCCTTTAGACAGGATGCTGAAGACTTTCTGCACTAAACTTCTTCTTTCCTTCCAGTGTATGCTGATGAGGTACAGCTCTGACTAGGCTAAGGTGAATTAAAGCACCTATACTAGACTCCACTTTCCGAACTGATGATAGAGCAATCTGGACTGCTTCCTCCCTCCAGACGTCCTCTCTCTCTGAAGTCTAGACACTGACTACAAATCACTCTAACACATACCTTGACCACTCCCTCAAGAGCAAACTCCACTACCCTAAGGGTGTGTCTAGTATATGTCGAGTGAATGAATATTTAGCATTAAACTGCTGTCTCGCCATACACTCTCCAGGGTACTGCGTGTGCCTTACACCAGGGCTACACATTCCCCCATGGTAAAAGACAGCACTCCCGGGCTGTAAAATACAAAAGAGACATTTTGTTTATGCAATAAACATTTAAACAATAACTTCTTCCCATCCGGGAGGTGAGAATATCTTGAACGTTGCGAACAATAACATTTTACACATAGAAATACAAAAGTATCAAATAGCATTTAATAAATATACGGTATACTTGTGAAGGACCCGCACCAAACCTTCAACGTGGGTCCTGGGTGGGCTGCAGGACATCCGATTGCAGACCTCACTCAGTGCCACACCACACGGGTTTTGTTTTCAGAGGTAGTTGTGACTGGTTTATGTAAAACCAAGAGAAAGCACCGAAGCGCAACTATTTACAAGTAAGTTCTGGGTTGGCGCAGTCCTCAACCTCCAAGTCCAATGTAAAACCAAAGACATATTATATCAAATCACATAATACGAAAGTGCAACTTTTCTGGTTACTGTTTATCATTTACCCAGCCGGGCATTCTACAGTTAGAAATATATATATTCACTATATAATTTGTGCAAAACTTTATAAAACATTTCAAACTTTTTTTACTTTTGGTAGACCCGATATGGATCTCACCACTTTTTCTTTACTATTTATTCATTTTCTGCAAATACACTTTCCACCCCGGGGGCTGGAACAATGCAATGGGCCCTAGATCCCAGGACTAGCAAATCATGTGCTGCGATTAGGGTCTGGGTCGTCACAGTTCTGGTGCGAACCTCTAGGGGCGCAACGGGTACATTTTCTTCACGTGACACCGATTGCGTTTCAATCACAGTTAGCGATATGGACCGCGTCATGGATTGCGATTGAGACTGGGTCGCATGTTGCGATGAAGATATAACTTTCTTTTGCGATGAAATCTGGGTCGCTAGTTGCGATGTATTTGTAGGGGGCGATGCTGGGGCACGGCCGGATTCTGCTTGAGCTAGAGACGGGGACGCTGCGGTAATGGTGACGGTACCTGCGTCTGGGACGGGGTCACGGACGATGGTGACGTTAAGGGCATACCATCCCTTCATTCCCCAGTGCCGCGTATATGTGACGATATCTCCATTTGCTAAGTCCCTCCCGGGATGGCCTTGCGGCAGGTGGGATTCTACGTCACGCCTGCTGACAAAGACCGCTGGGTAGAGGCCCGGTTCACGGATAAAGCCCCAGCCCTTCCGGAGCTGGAACTCAGTCACACACCCCTGCCGCCGCGGTTCCCTCAGGGTACCTTTATCTCTCCGGACACTCTCTTTGTCCGCGATCAGCTCGGCATATTGTCGCTGACGGTTCCTCTGAGTTTCCCGCTCTTCCTCCTGCTGGCGTTTCTGCTTCTCCTCACGACGCTGCCACTCATATTCCCACTGGGCGGTGTAGGCGACGTCATCCAGGCGCGCCATCTCGTCCCAGTCCACGTCTGGTAGTGACGGACAGGACCCCTCCGGTGTCCCTGCCGGGGACCGATCATCTGCTGCGGCCTCCTGGCCGGGCGGGCGTTCCGGAACAGGCAATACCTCCTCAACCTCCTTCGCCTCCACCGCTTCACCGGTGGGATCAGGATCGGTACTTTCGGGGGCAGCCTCCGGTTGCTCCTTCGCCTTGGGCAGCAGACTCTTCGGTATCTGGAATCGTGGGGGGTCGTTGAGGGGAGAGATCACCGTGTCCCACAGCCTCCGCTGCTCCAGGGTACGCCGGCGTCTCTCGATTTCTTCAAATCCAGGTTGGTGCTGGACCATCTTCTTCAGGCGTGCATTTTCTTCTCGAATCTCTAGCAACGCCTGTTGCAGGTGCAGGACCACGGATAACTCCGATGCTGGTGGCAGCTTGGCTGGGGCACGGGGCCTGCCTTCCTCCGCTTCCCTGCTCGGCTGCACACGTCCTGCTTCCATGATGTTCCAGAAGATTCTTTCTTCTTCCTGCGGAGACATCCGGTCTCCTCCGTGGAGGTGGGGTTTGCGTCTCCTCCTCGCAGGGAAGGTGAAGAGGAGGCGGACCTCCTTTGCTGTAGGGCAGGATCGCATGTTGTAATAGCACTTTGAGAGGGCAGGCATTTTCTTCGCGCCACAGGGGGGTAGACGCCCACGAAGGTACGCCCACCTTCTTCTCCAGCGCCTGAGGGCGCGAATATGGCGACAAAAATGGCGATTTTGGCGCCAAAAGTGAAAACAGTCCTTTTTCACAAAAACAATTCCTTAGGCACACAGGGCTCGCAATTCCGCGAGTTTCGCATCCTGTTCGTGACGCCAAGTTGTGTGTCGACCCGCCACCACAATTGTGGATTACCAGGGCAATGGGGTACTCAGAGCCGAGCCCGTAGAAGTCTATGGGGATTGTCACAGGTAGCTGTGGCTCGGTCTGTGGCCCGGCGGTCTGGCGTATGTTGGGGATATATTTACAGGGGATAGGTTTATATACAGTTCGTGACGCCACCTGTAGTATTCTGGTAATTTGTACCAGCGCTGCTGTAGATCTTGAGGGGATGGTGAGGCAGCTAGATGTCGGGTCCCCTACAGGTGGGACTGGTCCCTCAAAGTCTATGAAGTACGTGAAGTCGGGTGCAGATAAATAACACAGTCTCACACGGTCAGCGTCTTTCCATACCTTTACTTGTAAGATGTTCAGGCAGGTCCCAGGGAGGCTGATCCAAGGAGAGTGTATCTTGAGACAGCAGCTGGACAAGTTAGGGGCCTCCTTTACTTCCAATACAACGAGTACAACCAGCCTGAAGCGTAGTTCCCTCAAAATCTCCAGCTAATCTATAGCTGTACCGCCCAGTCAGCTTTGTGTTAGGAGCCTTCCTGCGAAGAAGCTGAATTCTTATCTTGTCGTGCACTGACTCAAAGTCTTCACTTCCCCTGACCCCAGTTACGTACTGACTATAAGGGGCTTGTTTGCCGCGACCTAAGGTCCGGTAAATTCCTGGTTTTCTTATCACTGTGCTTGAAACAATAGTGATCCTTCGGTCCCCAGTGACCGGTAGCAATGTGCAGGACTTCCTCAATCCGTAAGCACTATTCCAATAAACCACTGTGCCTTTCGCCTTGTCCTCGCTGGTAACATAAGCACTCACACTAGCCAAGGGTCGAGTAGTCACTTCTTTCTTTTCCTTCACTTCAAAGTTAGTTACAGATGCTCAGTTATCAATAGGCAGGAGCACGTCTCTGAACCTTATACCGTCCTTTAGACAGGATGCTGAAGACTTTCTGCACTAAACTTCTTCTTTCCTTCCAGTGTATGCTGATGAGGTACAGCTCTGACTAGGCTAAGGTGAATTAAAGCACCTATACTAGACTCCACTTTCCGAACTGATGATAGAGCAATCTGGACTGCTTCCTCCCTCCAGACGTCCTCTCTCTCTGAAGTCTAGACACTGACTACAAATCACTCTAACACATACCTTGACCACTCCCTCAAGAGCAAACTCCACTACCCTAAGGGTGTGTCTAGTATATGTCGAGTGAATGAATATTTAGCATTAAACTGCTGTCTCGCCATACACTCTCCAGGGTACTGCGTGTGCCTTACACCAGGGCTACACAGCACTACCATGAAGTTTTACCCCTGCCGATACCTCCCAAGTAATGCTGCCCCAGAAATGAACCGGATTGTGAAATCTGCTGCCTGTGCCACGAAGAACACTGGCCATTCTTGGTTCTCTACTCTGCATGTTTAGGAGCCCAGAACAGCCATGCAATTGCCCCAGTTGCTCGGGCTCGAGTAGCAGACACCTGTCTCTGCCTGTCAATCACCCCGGATCCAGAAGGGCACTCCCCGGATCCAGAAGGACACGCCCCGGATCCAGAAGGAAACGCCCCGGATCCAGAAGGACACGCCCCGGGATCCAGAGGGACACTCCCCCGGGATCCAGAAGGACACTCCCCCGGGATCCAGAGGGACACTCCCCAGGATCCAGAGGGACACTCCCCGGGATCCAGAGGGACACTCCCCCGGGATCCAGAGGGACACTCCCCCGGGATCCAGAGGGACACTCCCCCGGGATCCAGAGGGACACTCCCCCGGGATCCAGAGGGACACTCCCCCGGATCCAGAGGGACACTCCCCCGGATCCAGAGGGACACTCCCCCGGATCCAGAGGGACACTCCCCCGGATCCAGAGGGACAAATCCCCAGATCCAGAGGAACACTCCCCGGATCCAGGAGGACACTCCCCGGATCCAGGAGGACACTCCCCGGATCCGGTCATCGACACGTCTCAATGTCAACTGTACCTGCATCCTTGGGACGCATATACAGATCAATACAACAGTGGAACAGGAAGCCATTAGCATCATAACCCTATCAGTCACTGTGGGGGCACCTCATTTTGCGTGGGTGAATGCACTGTGAGGGCATGAAAGGGGAATTGTACCATTTTGAAACACTAAGGGGCTTCACTTGGGGCACCACTCCTATGACAGCTTCCATCACTTTCGACAGAAAAAAAATCTGAGCTTTATCTAGTGCATCACAAAACTAAATTCTCCCCAAATCATTTTTTAACCTAAATATACTGTATGTATTTGGGGCTTTAAATCGTTTTTGCAATTTGGTTTCATGAAAAAATTTGCACAGTTTGCCTTCTATTTCCTTTTGTGTTGGACTGACTATTACTGGCTGCAGAATGAGTTAACTGAAAATCTGTCAGTGAGCTTGGTCTAAGAAGAGATCTTGTGTATTTTCCACTCAGCTGATTTATGAGCACAGACCACATTCAAGTGGAGTTTGCAGGGAAACAAAGACAGTAAATGCCAAATCGCTATACATTTTTAATTAAATCCAATTGTAAAAATAATGATTTTTGGCCCAAAATGCATGCATTTAACAAAAATAAGATAGAAAAAAAAATGTCCCCTTTAATCTTGAGAAAGGATCTTCCTCAAGTGCTGCAAGATGGCTGCGCATGCACAGCTCTGTCACTCATTTGTACAGGATTTTTACGCATGCCAATATCTTGAACTCCCATACAAATCAATGGAGAGCGCAGTGCGGGTGCTGACACTTCTCCATTTCAGACAGCACAAGACATGACAAAAATGTGTTTCCCAGCCATGGGACCTGCATTTATCAAATATATATGGCACATCGGGCATGTTCATGAGGTTTAGTATTGGATGTCCTACATTTCATAGGTTATAAAAAGGGGAAAATTGCACAAGTCAGAAATCATAGCAAAAGAGGAAAGAAGAAAAAAAAAATAACTGAAGACAAAACTTCACTGGGCATAAAAGATGGCGGCCACAAGAGGGCACAATTGCTGGCTCTTACAGAAGTGTTCACACCGCATATACATGAAAGATTCCTGTAGATTTCTATGAAAATATAGAATCCTACAATACAGCTATATATAGGAAAGCACTGCGGAAAAGGTTGGCCTTATATAAAGAAAATTATATAGATGCATTTACACACATTTATATATTCGATACATACAGGATTGTGCAAAAGTTTTAGGCAAGTGTGGAAAAAATGCTGCACAGTAAAAAGGTTTTAAAATAATAGAAGCGTTAAGAGTTTATTTTTAACAATTAAAGTGTATGAACAAAAGAGAAATGTAAATCACAAATATTTGGCGAGACCGCCCTTTATCTTTAAAACTGCATCGATTCTTCTAGGTACACATGCACAAAGTCAGGGATTTTGTGGGATTACAGTCAGGTGATTGGCATTATTGGTTGCTCAATCAGGTGATAGGGTTCATCATTTTGATACATAGCGTGAAACACTGCCATTAACTGAAACCACTGTGTAGGAGGCTTAAAATTGGAAAAGGGACAGAAACTCTGCTTCAAGAGGTGAGGTTGTGGAAGACAGTTCCATGTTACAGGCATATGCCATGGCAAGAATGAGCAGAGAAACACACAAGGTAGTTATACTGCATCAGCAAGGTCTCTCCCAGGGAAATATTTCAGAGCAGACTTGGGTTTTAAGATGTGCTGTTCAAGCTGTTATGAAGAGGACCAAAAAATTGACCATTGCTGAGGACCATAGACGCACTTGCCGTCCAAAGAAAATTAGAAAGGAATTAAACATATGTCACTGTAGTACTAAGTTGGAGGTTGTCCAGCAGTGCCATCAACTCAGAACTGGCAGCAACCATGGGGACCAGACTACACCCATCTAATCTTTGGAGTAGTCTGGCCAGAAGTGGTCTTCATAAAAGAATTACATCCAAAAAGCCATACTGTCAACATTTAAACAAGGCCAAATGACTCAACTATGCACAAAAACACAGGAACTGGGGTCCAGAAAAATGGGAACAGGTGCTCTAGACTGATGACTCCGTATGTAAAATATTTAACTTTAACAGAATGCAGTTTTATCCCAAAAATTTGGAAAGTGGCACAATAACGAGTGTCTGCAGGTGACAGTGGAGGGTCCTCGCAAGTGTGGGGCTGCAATTCAGCAAACAGAGTTGAGAATTTGGTAAGTAATAATGGTGTCATCAATGCCGAGATACAGAGTCAGATATTTTTTAAATCATTTAACACCACCACCAGGGAGGCTCCAAACCTATTCTGTAGCCGGACAATGACCTCAAAAATAAAGCCAACGTCATTAAGAAGTTTTGTTTAGTCACCTTGCACTTTAGTAATGATAAAAATTTTGACACTTCTAATTCTGAAAGCTTCTTACTTTGCAGCAATATTAATACATACATTTGAAATATGTACACAATATAAATTTAAAAAATTTGTCAACTAATGAAATACTACACCATCCTAGACAAAGGTTTTCATATTTTTGCATACCCATCCAAATTGATCCATGTTCTGCATGTTTTTATATATATTTATTATTATTATTATTATACACACTTTTGTTTCTAATCCACACAGTGATTGATGGAGCCATTATATGTAAAACTAAATATAGGGGCTGCCGACAGCTGAACCCCAACAGACATCGCCACTAAGAAAGAAAACGAGATATGTACGGTCTTTTATTAGACGGTCGTCCACTTCAAAGGACAAAGTGTGGTCCTCTTACCTCTGCTCGGTCACTTAGCAGCTCAGACGTGTAGAGGACATTAGTACAGGGCGCTTTACCACTCATTGTACCGGGGACATGCCCGATTGTGGCTGACACAGCAGGACAAGTCATTCTCCGAGCCAGCTGACCAAACACATAGTCCGGGCCGAGTGGGGTAAACACTGCTGACAGCAGCTCTCCTGGTACAAACATGTGCAGCAAACACAGAACCATCCGAGAGGTCACCACTGTCCTCCGGGTTCACCATGGCGGTGCCCGGCAGCCTCACTGAGCACCGGCTGTCACTAGTCTCACAGAATGCTGAAGGAGTCTAACAATTGTAATAAAGAAAAAGTTTTATAAACTTTTTTTGTTACGTCTACAATAGTTTTTGAAAATCTTATATGTCAATGGAGAGGAGAGTAATAGTTCTAGGGAAGGCTGCGGTTGGGGCAAGTATGGACGACCAGCTGACGATACCATACTGGAACATTTACCTCTTGATTTTCTGCAATCTCTTGAATTATAGATGAAAAATTTAACAATCCGCATTACGGCAAAGTGGTTGCTGGATGAGCATCGGTCACTGAGCACATGAATGGGGTAACAGAAGAACCAGCAGAGTTTGTTTGTGCACATATAGATTTTGATGAGAATCTGCGTCAAGAAACTCACCGCGAACATATCCTAAAATAACTAATCCGGATCTGAAGGTTTCTGCCCCCACAGTTGGTAAAAGTGGACATTCCTGGTTCTTTAGTGTAGAATTCACACTTTAAAGCAACCCTGTCACCAGGTTTGGCCGATATCAGTTACAGGTGCTGGGCCTCTGACCTTTCCCGGCGCCTGCGCACTGCAGTACTTTCCTCTGCCTTCAACAGACTGCGCAGGAGCGCGATGCCGGGGAGCCATGAAGCGAGCAGGAGGGCGGCATCGCAAGAAGATGGGAGGCGCCGGACCAAGACCTGCGACACCCATCAGACCGGACCGCCCCGCAGGTGAGTATAATACAAGTTATTTTTCTTATCTTTCAGGTCAGATCAGGGGCTTATCTACAGCATTATAGAATGCTGTAGAAAAGCCCTGAAAGGCTGTGACCGTAACTTATATCGGCCAAACCTGGTGACAGATTCCCTTTAAAGAAAAAAGAAAAAAAGTCGACAAAATTTTACAAGTGGAAACCAAGTGGACGCCTTCTTTGCTGTGTTTTTGGAGGAATTTTTCATATTCTGCAGCAGTTCTGAAGTGTTTTAGAAACTTTTTTTTTTTCAGCCTGTCAATTGGGCAGTGATTTTTGTAAGCATTTTACATCAGTAAATGTTTAACAAATATGTCATCCACTTTGTTTTCACCAGGAAAGGAAAAAAATGCTCAAAAAGATAGAACTTATAATTATAATAGGGCTTATAATTACATGCAGATGGATGGGGGTCCAGTTTAGGCTTCATAGCGAAGTTTCATATTGGAGGCGCACAACCAATTTTGATCTAAGTGCCAAATTTTGTGATTGTAGCACTCCCAAGTGCCACAGCATTTAAAGGGGTATTCTGATATAAGGTACCGTATATATCGCCAGCTTTACATACGCCGGAATCTCAAATTTGGGGGTTCAATTACTGAATCTTTCACTAATTTTGGCAAAGAGGGTCCTCTGCTCCCCTAATTAGTGCTCCAAACACAAAAAAAAGTCACGATGGCTATACAATCAGCACCACAATCCCCAGAGTTTGAGAGTCTGAGATGGTCAAGGACCACACAGAATGGCATTACGGACCACAGATCCTGGGACGGACATATCATTAGTGCAACCTGTGCAGTCGCACAGGAGCCCCAAGAGGTAAGGGGACCCATGTTTATCCCCCAAATCAGGTGCAATATTGAATTTTAAGCTCTTGGGCTACATAGGGCCTATTTATTGCACAGGGGCCCTTTTCCAAATTGCTCCACCAAATATGAGACGCACAGGGAAAAAAATGCCTACATCAATACAGTTGTAGCGGTAGATGGAAAGTATGTGCAGTATATAGCTGGAATATTGGCAGGTAATTCACTTCCCATCAAACTGGAATGTGTTCTGGAGATGGGAAAATCCTATGGGGCCGGCATATTCCACAGCACAGTACAGGATATGAGGTCCCAGTACCCAAGCCACCTCTCCAAGGAACACAAGCCAATTATGCTGCTCTCCCATATAGATCAGTCCGGACGGGTATTTAATGTCAGAGCCGGACACAACTGATACAAACTTCTCCACTTTGTGCACCTTCAATATTCAAATCCAAAATTACTGAATGCAATTATTTTTCGACTGCTATCTACCCCATAAAAAAAAACTATAGGGTCAGGTGCCTCAGGTCCATCACCAGTATTCCTGCAGCATATCATCACAAAACCAGAGGGGAAAAACATTGGATGTCAGCATAAATGGAACAGGACACTTCGCCAACCTCAAGTTTCAAAAATACCAATACAAGATTATACTTTGATGTCCACAGCATCTCCTGACTATAATATTTGCTGCAAATGTGCAGATCAAGACAAAAAATTTCTCTCAAACATAGCTCCATGTCTATGTAAGGGAACTAGAGGTCCTATTTACTTTAATAGGAGCTGAGCTGCAATACCCAAGAATGGCCACTACACGCCGAACGTTTGTGGAGAAAATCTAATCTACCCGAAGATTTTATCCATTACAAGTTTATGCTTAAAACATACAACTCTGCCCTTCACCTCTCCAAACAAACCTATTTCAACACCCTCATCACCTCACTATCCAGTAACACTAAGGCTAAGTGCACACGTTAAGGAATTTTTTGTGTTTTTTTCGCGGTTTTTCCGCGATTTTCCGCGGTAAAAACGCGATAAAAACACAAGCATTAAGCATCCTATACATGTTAATTGATTCCGCATGTTTTGGCCACATGTTGCGTTTTTTTCCGCGAAAAAAACGCTTCGCGGAAAAAATAGCAACATGTTCATTAATTTTGCGGAATGCAAGCGGTTCATGTGCGGTGGTACCCAGGGTCTGGAGGAGAGGAGACTCTCCTCCAGGCCCTGGGTACCATATCCCTGGTAAAACAATAATTAAAATAAAAAATAATGATATTCTCACCTTCCGGCGGCCCCCGCAGCCTTCCCGCCTTCAGCGATGCTCCCGGCAACTCCCGGTCCCAGGAGTCCTTTGCGAGAATCACCCAGATGGCGTAGCGGTCTCGCGAGATGCTACGTCATCGGTGTGATTTGTCGCAAAGCACTCCTGGGACCGGAGTTGCCGGGAGCGTCGCTGAAGGCGGGAAAGCTGCGGGGGCAGCCGGAAGGTGAGAATATTATTATTTATTATTTTTTTTATTATTTTTACATTAGATCTTTTTATTATTGATGCGACATAGGCGGCATCAATAGTAAAAAGTTGGTCACACGTGTCAAACACTTGTTTGACTCGTGTGACCAACCTGTCAATCAGTTTTCCAAGCGATGCTACAGATCGCTAGGAAAACGCTAGCATTCTGCAAGCTAATTACGCTTGCAAAACGCTATTATTCTGGCGGGAATACGCTTATAAAAAACGTGCGTATTTCCCGCGGGAGAAGTGCGGGATTGCCGCGGAAATTTCCACGGCAATTCCGCAACGTGTGAACTTAGCCTTAATGTCTCTGACACTTTTCACTCCCTACTCAACCCAAAAGTGCAGGCCCCAATCACAGATCTCTGCGCTGACGATCTGGCCAATTATTTCAAAGAAAAAACTGACCACATCCGATAGGAAATTATCTCCCAATCCCCTCATGCCATGCACTGTCCTCCCTCCCCCACTGCATCTAGCTCAGTCTTTGACTTTGAACCAGTCACAGAAGAAGAAGTAATCAGGCTCCTTGCATCTTCCCGCCCTACCACTTGCACCAGTGACCCCATTACCTCACATCTCCTCCAGTCCCTTTCCCCTGCTGTCACCTCTCACCTAACAAAAATTTTCAACCTCTCTCTCTCTTCCGGTATCTTTCCCTCCTCATTTAAACAAGCCATCATACATCCATTACTTAAAAAACCGTCCCTCGAGCAAAACTGTGCCGCTAACTATAGACCGGTCTCTAATCTTCCCTTCATCTCTAAACTCCTGGAACGCCTGGTCCACACCCGTCTTATTCGCTATCTCTCAGATAACTCTCTTCTCGACCCTCTTCAATCTGGTTTCCGCTCTTTACACTCTACTGAAACTGCCCTCACTAAAGTCTCTAATGATCTTCTAACAGCTAAATCTAATGGTCACTACTCCATGCTAATTCTCTTGGATCACTCCACAGCATTCGACACTGTGGACCATCAGCTCCACCTCACTATGCTCCACTCCATCGGCCTCAAGGACACCGTTCTCTCCTAGTTCTCCTCCTATCTCTCTGACCGTTCCTTCACTGTATCTTTTGCTGGTTCCTCCTTCTCTCATCTTCCCCTTACTGTTGGGGTTCCTCGAGGATGAGTCCTAGGTCTCCTCCTCTTCTCTTTGTATACCGCCCCTATTGGACAAACAATCAGTAGATTTGGTTTCCAGTACCATATCTATGCTGATGACACCCAATTATACACTTCTTCTCCCGATATTAATCCTGCCTTTTTAGAAAAGACCAGTAATTGTCTAACCGCTGTCTCTAACATCATGTCCTCCCTCTATCTGAAACTGAACCTGTCAAAAACAGAGCTCCTCGTGTTTCCTCCCTCTGCTAACCTACCTTTGCCCGACATCGCCATCTCCATGTGTGGCTCCACCATTACTCCCCAGCAACATGCCTGCTGTCTTGGGGTCATACTAGATTCAAAGCTTTCATTCACCCCCCACATCCAATCACTTGCTCGCTCTTGTTATCTGCACCTCAAAAATACGGATTTTTTGTGTTACTCACCGTAAAATCCTTTTCTCCGAGACGCTCATTGGGGGACACAGGACTGTGGGTGTATGCTACTGCCGCTAGGAGGCTGACACTAAGTAAACATAAAAAAAGGTTAGCTCCTCCTCCGCCGTATACACCTCAGCACTGGCCGCAGGCAAACCCAGTTTAGTGCAAAAAGCAGTAGGAGGCTAAAGAATAAATTAATGTTAATACAGGTACAATATATCCAGAAGTAAATCTACTGATATAGACCCAAGCAAATAAAATTAACTTAGAAATCGAAGCCATCCGGCTAATAGGGAGGGAGCTGTGTCCCCCAATGAGCGTCTCGGAGAAAAGGATTTTACGGTGAGTAACACAAAAATCCGTATTTCTCCTTCGTCTCATTGGGGGACACAGGACTGTGGGACGTCCCAAAGCAGTCCCTTGGGTGGGAAACCGACTCCACAGTGTAATTTATAATCAAGCATTGCTTATATGTGCGCAACCGCGCCCTGAAGAATCCTTCTACCCAGACTGGCATCCGCAGAAGCCTGGGTATGGACATTATAATGCTTGGAAAAGGTATGCAGACTGGACCAGGTTGCTGCTTTACAAACCTGTTCCACTGAAGCCTGATGCCGAAGGGCCCAGGAGGCACCCACCGCTCTGGTGGAGTGAGCCTTGATCCCTGCAGGAACCACCGCGCCTCTGATGCGGTAAGCCTCCTGAATGGCTAACCGAATCCACCTAGCCAAGGTTGATTTAGAGGCAGCGAGTCCCTTCCTGCGACCTTCAGGGAGGACAAACAGCGTGTCCGTCTGTCGAAAGGACGCCGTCCGAGATACATATCTCCTGAGTGCTCTCACCAGATCCAGCTTATGGAGAGCCTTCTCCACTCGGTGCGTCGGAGCTGGGCAAAATGAGGGCAAAACAATGTCCTCATTAATATGAAATGAGGACACGACTTTAGGCAAAAAAGGTGGAGTAGGTCTGAGCACCACCTTATCCTGATGGAAAAGCAAGTACGGAGCTCGACAAGACAGTGCAGCCAGCTCCGAAACCCGCCTTATGGATGTTATGGCTACCAAAAACACCACTTTCCAGGAAAGAAACTACAGAGAAACCTCCTGCAAAGGTTCAAAAGGAGACTCTTGCAGAACTCCCAGGACTAGATTGAGGTCCCAAACCTCTAAAGGAGTCTTGTAGGGAGGAACTATATGGACAACCCCCTGAATAAAGGTCCTAACCTGAAAATTAGACGCGATCCTTCGCTGAAAAAGCACAGACAAGGCTGATATCTGCCGTCTAAGCGTACTTGGCGCTAGACCTGAATCTAGGCCTGCCTGGAGAAATGACAGAATGTTTGGAATTGAAAACCTAAGCGGGGAACAACCATGTTCCCTGCACCAAGCAAAAAAGATCTTCCAAGTACCGTGGTAGATGCGAGCCGAGACGGGCTTTCGGGCGCTAGCCATCGTCGCGGCGACCTTTTTAGAGAATCCAGCCCTGGTCAGGATCCAAGATTCAACGGCCAGGCCGTCAAACACAGGACCGCTGAGTTCTGGTGGTAAACTGGGCCCTGGGAGAGAAGGTCCGCACGCTCTGGCAGTCGCCAGGGTGAGTCGGCGAGCAACTGTACCAGCTCCGCGTACCAAGAGCGACGGGGCCAATCCGGAGCGATATCGCTGGAACCCCCTCTATCCTGATCTTTCTGATCACCCTTGGGAGAAGAGCTATTGGTGGAAATAAGTATGGAAGATGGAATTGATTCCACGGTAGAACCAGGGCGTCCACCGCAATTGCCTGCGGATCCCGGTACCGGGAGATGAAGTTGGGCACCTTGGCATTCATCCTGGAAGCCATCAGGTCCACATCTGGGGTTCCCCAGCGTCGACATATCTGCTGAAAAATCTCGGGATGTAGTGACCATTCCCCTGAAGCTATGCCGTGACGGCTGAGAAAATCCGCTGCCCAGTTTTCCTCGCCCGGAATGTGGACTGCTGAAATCACGGAGTGATTTACCTCTGCCCAGGACAGAATCTGTTTTACCTCGTGCATAGCCGCCCGGCTGCGGATACCTCCCTGATGGTTTATGTATGCCACCGCCGTGGCATTGTCTGACTGAATTCGGACTGGGCGGCCTGCCAGATGCTGGTGAAAATGCCTCAGAGCCAGCCAAATAGCTCGGATCTCTAAAATATTTATCGGGAGGATCGACTCCTGCTGAGACCAAGTCCCCTGGGCTGTGTGGTGACGAAACACTGCTCCCCATCCGAGCAGGCTGGCATCCGTTGTGACTACCATCCAGATATTCGGAGGAAACAAACGGCCCTGTTGAAGAGTGGAACTCCTCGTCCACCACATAAGAGTCTGTCTGACCTTCAGGGACAGACGGCACCGAAGATTGAGGGAATAAAGGCTCCCGTCCCATACTGCCAAGAGTGCATGCTGAAGGGGGCGAAGATGAAACTGGGCAAATGGAATCGCCTCGATCGTTGCCACCATCCTTCCTAGGACCCTCATGCAAAACCGGATGGTATGAGGAATCGGTTTGTGAAGGATCCGTACCTCTTGACGGAGAACTAAGGCCTTGTCCTGAGGAAGGATTATCAACCCTTGAGCGGTGTCGAAATCCATCCCTAAGAAGGTGATCTTTCGAGATGGCACGGGAGATGACTTCTTCATATTCACCAGCCACCCCAGGCGAACAAGAGTGTCTAGGGTAATGCTGACACTTTCCTCGCATGTTTGGAAAGACGGACCCTTGATGAGAAGGTCGTCTAGGTAAGGCGAGATGACTATCCCCCTGGAGTGTAGAATGGATACAACAATAGCCATGACCTTTGTGAACACTCTGGGAGCTGTGGCTAGCCCGAATGGCAAGGCAGCGAACTGAAAGTGAAGTTTGCCGATGGCAAACCGAAGAAACCTTTGATGAGGGGGAAATATGGGGATGTGAAGATAGGCATCCTGGATGTCTATTGATGCTAGAAATTCCCCTTTTTCCATGGCAGCAATGACCGAGCGGAGAGACTCCATTCGAAAATGTCGAATTTTGACGAACCGATTCAGTCTTTTTAGATCCAGAATGGGCCTTACGGTACCGTCCCTTTTTGGGTACAATGAACAGATTGGAATAAAACCCCCGACCTCTTTCGACCTCTGGTACAGGTACGACAACCCCGCTGTGTCGAGAGGACTCGACCGCCTTGAATAAGGCGAGAACCCGAGACTCCTCCTTGGGAAGGCGCGAGGGAAAGAAACGATTTGAGGGAAGGCTGGTAAATTCTATCTTGTACCCCGAGGTGACTAATTCTCTGACCCATTCGTCTTGAGTAATTGATAGCCAAGTGGGACGAAACCAGAGTAGACGGCCGCCTACTCTGGAAGAATCGACCGGATTCTGCCTCCAGTCATTTATCCGAAAATCTTTGGGGCCTAGACCCTCTAGATTTCGGTTGTTGAGACCGCATTCTTCCCAACGGGTTGGTCTTGTAAGAGGCCTGACGATCTCTGGCCTGATTAGGTCGACCTGAGCCGCTGGAACTGGCTGTTGCAGCCCAACCTGGGTTGCGAAAGGCTCTAAAGCGAGGCTGAGGCTGTCGGCGAAAGGGCTGTTTGACCTTCTGCTGAGGCAAAAAAGAACTCTTCCCTCCTGTCGCATCAGATATAAGCTGATCCAGTTTTTCACCAAATAAACGACCGCTTTGATAAGGCAAGGACGTAAGTGACTTCTTTGAAGTCGAGTCTGCTCGCCAAGTCCTCAACCACAAGGATCTCCTAATGGCAATCGCATTAGCAGCAGCTAATGCTGCGCAATTTGCCGCATCCATAGAAGCGTTGATCAAAAAATCACCTGCGAGAGCCATCTGATTAGATATCTCCAAAACCTCAGGTGGCACTTCTACACCGTGAAGAGCTCTGTTCAGAGACTCCGACCAGGAAATCATGGCCTTAGCAACCCAAGTCGCTGCAAAGGAAGGAGAGAGAGATGACCCAGATGCTTCAAACACCGAGCGAGCCAGGCTTTCAATCAGACGATCCGTTGGATCCTTAATCGAGGAACCATCAGGAAGGGAGAGAAGCGTCTTAGATGCCAAGCGTGACACCGGAGGATCGACCACTGGGGATTCCGCCCACTTCTTAAGAAGTTCAGGAGCAAAAGGATACCTGGTATTGAGGGCCTTCTGTCCTGTAAAGCGCTTATCCGTTTTTTCTCGGTGGCGCTGCACAAGCTCCTCAAACTCAGGATGAGCACCAAAAACCTTATGGGTCTGTCTGGCTCGTTTGAAAGACACCTTATGACCAGAGGCCAAGGTGGATTCATCGTCTACCCCCAGAGATTGATTGACAGCTTCGATCAGACTGTCAATTGTCTCCTGACAACCTGGAGCTTCCAAATTGAGGGACCCTTCAGTATCGGAATCCGAATATTGATCACTTGCCTCTAAAGGTGAGGGAGAGCGAGAAGCTGAGCTGAAGGATGCCGAAGCCCTGGACGGCATAGGCGACGCAGTGTGGGTTCGCTTCCCCTGCGTCTGCCTGGTGAGAGCGCGGCCCCTGCAGGCTGGAGGTTCCTGAGACGTCGCCAAGACGGGTGAACCACTGTCCCTGCTCCTATCAGGAGCTTGAAGGGACTCGATTGCTCTTGTTAATGATGCCACAGATTGAGACAGAGACAGGGCCCATTCCGGGGGACCTGACGCACTGGGCTGGGCTATAGGTGAGGGCTCCTGAGCCCGTTCAGAGTCACAGGCTTCGCAGACCCGATTAGTCTGGGCATGCGGAAAAGGGGATTTACAGGCAATGCATGCGGTATACAGCACCGTGTGAGCCTTAGTTCTTCTGGACATACTGTATCTGTTCAGAGCCCTGTGACGATGCGGAGGTATGGTAGCGGGGCGCAGCGAAGTGGAGCCGGGCTGGAGGTAGCAGCACCTACCCCAGTCCTGTATCCCCGGACGTCCTTAAGCAGCGTTGACAGCGCAAAAGGAAAAGAGCAAAGGCTCCAGACTTTCAAAAAGAGCGCTCCCTGTCAGGGAGGCGTGGCTCATATAGCTGATCACAGGGGCCGGGGTCGAGAGGCGCGGCCTAGCGCCGTCAGATGCCGGAGACGCCACTTCCGGCCGCGGCCTAGTCTCCGGCCGAAGCCGGGGACTAAATTTCCGGCCGCGGCCTAGCGCCGGCCGAAGCCTCGGCCTAAATTTTTGGCGGTGGCCGCCCGAAAAACAGGGGGCGGGCCCGCCGGAAGTGACGCTGCCGGGGGCGGAGCACGGCCTATCTTCCGGCCGACGCCGGGAGCAAAATTAGACATGCGGCCTGGTTCCCGGCCGAAGCCGGGGACTAAATTTCAGCCCGCGGCCTAGCACCGGCCGAAGCCGGGAGCTAGATTTTTGGCGGCGGCCGCCTAGAAGCCAGGCGGACCGTCACACGCAGAGAGGGGATGGCGCTCTCCGGGGGTTTCACAGACAGCCTCGCGGACCGCTCCCACCGAATCTCGACCGCCCCAGACGCTACCTGACGTCCGACACTGTTCTCCGGAGCTTTGAAGGTGGGTTTTCCTGCTTGCAGTCTTCTACCAAAAAAATGGGGAACGGTGCAGGCTCCAGCTCCATGACCTCTAATGGTGGGTCTTCCTTGCTGCAGTGGACTTGCGGCTCTCCCAGACATTAGTCCAGCGTCTCCCGTCTTTTAGAGGGGGGCTTGCAGCAAAAAAAGGAGGGACGGTGCAGGCACCCTAACTCCATCACCCCTTCAGGGGATGAGGAGAGGGACCGTCCGCCACCTTGCAGCACCGCAGTCTAGCATTGGTGGTGCAGTGGGGGCCGCACGGACTAACTCCTGCCTCTGTACAGCCTAGGGCTTCAATACCTTAGGGTGGTCAGGGCTGAGTCCGGCATTTATGTCCCACGTTGCGGGAGAGGATACGTTGGAGGCTTTACTCCACGTGCTCGCCCGTTGATGGTTTGGGGAGATCGGACCCTTTCAATAGGATCCGTCGCCCCATCTCATCTTCGTGGGAAAGGAAAAAAAAAAAAAAAATGGTCTGGAAAAAGAACCAGACGTGTGCCTCCATCAGACACTAAGCAATAACTGGGTTTGCCTGCGGCCAGTGCTGAGGTGTATACGGCGGAGGAGGAGCTAACTTTTTTTATGTTTACTTAGTGTCAGCCTCCTAGCGGCAGTAGCATACACCCACAGTCCTGTGTCCCCCAATGAGACGAAGGAGAAACATCTCTAGAATTCGACCTTTTCTTACTTTCGACTCTGCAAAAACTCTTACTGTTTCTCTTATTCATTCTCGTCTGGACTATTGTAACTCTCTACTAATCGGTCTCCCTCTTACCAAACTCTCCAATCTGTCTTGAATGCTGCCTCCAGGGTCATATTTCTCACCAATCGTTATACCGATGCCTCTACCTTGTGCCAGTCATTACACTGGTTACCCATCCACTACAGAATCCAGTACAAACTTATTACCCTCACTCACAAAGCACTCCATGGCTCAGCACCACCCTACATCTCTTCCCTCATCTCAGTCTACCACCCTACCCGTGCCCTCCGTTCTGCTAATGACCTGAGGTTAGCATCCTCAATAATCAGAACCTCCCACTCCCGTCTCCAAGACTTTTCACGTGCTGCGCCAATTCTTTGGAATGCACTACCCAGGTTAATACGATTAATCCCCAATCCCCACAGTTTTAAGCGTGCCGGAAAAAAACACACTTGTTCAGACTGGCATACCGCCTCAACGCATTAACCTAACTATCCCTCTTGGCCCATTCAAATTTTTTTTTTACCATAATCCGGTTCCTCGTATTATGTTATCACCCGCTTTATGCATTTAATAGCCCTCTGTGTCTGTACTGTTACATACTGTGGCTGTTAACTGGTTCATGCAGAATTACATGAACACCCAATTCTTACACTATGGCTGGTCCGAACAATGAAAGCAATTGTTACCATCCACCTTTTGTGTCTCCCCTTTCTCCTCATAGATTGTAAGCTTGTGAGCAGCAGGACCCTCATTCCTCTTGGTATCTACTTTGATCTGTTTATGGTTATGCTGTAATGTCTATTGTCTGTACAAGTCCCCTCTATAATGTAAAGTGCTGCGGAATATGTTGGCGCTATAGAAATAAAATTATTATTATCATTATACAGCGTGCAGTGCTGTGTAGTTCTGGCCCTGCACATCCGGCTGCTGAGGGAGGTGCAAATGGTCGATCGGTTGGAGCCTAGTGCAGGAGCTGTGCAGATAAGATATTGATTACATTAGCTACGAATAAGCCACCAAACTCAAAGTTCTGGAAACCCCCTTTAAAACAACCTGGGGACTATCAGATGCAAACAATTTCATATAAAAGTAGTGTAAACAGAATTTCTTTAAAGATGGGAAACCTATAAAAAACACATGCAATAAACAGATAAAATAAATCATCCGCCGGTTACATTTAGATTTATTACGGAAATCAGCCCTGTGCATCCAAAACAAACACTATGACGTGATCATCTCCTTTTTCCCAGCCCTTCCTCCAATGTTATACAGGAGCAGGGCAAAGTCCATGCAGCGAAAAAAAAAAAAAAAGCATGGAGCTCACGACCTGCGCTCCGTTCCGATTATCACACAGCGGCCTTTATAAAGATCCTATCTGGATAAATGAGCTTTACTTCAAAGCAAAACACTTTATTACAACAGTGATTAGGGGTAATGACAAGTCCCATTATGACGCCGTGTCATGAAGCAATACTGCGCCAATGAGAAATGTGGCATGGCTGCAAAATGCAATAAAAACAAGCCACCTACGGACATCGCACCAATGATCGGTGCCCATCAATAAAGCACAGTTGTGTATATATTTATCAAATAAGGGGCAAAAATTTGCATAAAGTTGGACAACACAGGCTGACGTGTAGTCCTAGCCTGAATAGGTTCTCCAATATCTTGTGCATTTTGAGGTCAGAAGGGCAGGTGAAGTTGCATCGGCAGATGCTTGCAAGCTCTTGTGTACTGCACCAGCTGGCAGGTATTGATACCAGTCTTATTCAATACTCTAGAACCCACACAAGACACCTGGTGCACGTGCGTACATCCATGCAGGCACCTGGTGACGCATTATCAGCACCTCTCGTCACCCGATGTGGTAGCTAGAGGCACTAGAAAACCCCTTTAAGAGGTCGAACACTGATTTAAAGAGTAGCTGCCATCATAGTTGGCACCGTTTTCTTTCATTCTGGGAGAGAGCCAAATTTGCATATTTGTTTTCCCATGGAACATTGACAATAATTCTCCCAGATCATTGAAGAGATTTTACAGCGGCTCTCACTTGGAGGCGCTGATAATGGCACATTCATAGGCATCTGCCAAGTCTCTTGCATGGCTGGAAGGTATTGCTCACCTATCCGCACATGCTAACTGTCATCTGTGCAACCGCCCTCGCAGTCACCTTGATGCAACATCATCAGCATATGAGTAGACAGACATTGGAAATTCCCTTTAAAGGGTAGGACACTGATTTTATAAAAGTACCTACTTCCACTAGGTGGCAGTAGCGAGATCGTTCTTTCATTCTGGCAGGGAATGGATTTGCATTTATTTTTTTTCCCATGGAACATTGCCAATAAGACACTATAAGACGCTAGTCTCCTTCAGGAAGTCTAGTCCTCTCCCTTCCCAAAGCGGCTTCTAAGATTTGCAAGACTGATTGAAGACCATCAGACAATGTGAGTCTCGCCAATTAGACAAAAAGGGGCAACAGGAGCAAAAATGTAAAAATGAGATACATCATTTCAGTAGCTTCTATACTTGCAACTACAGTTAAATATTAAAATATTATGAAATATTGCAAAGAAAATAACTTTAAAACGGTTCCTGCACGCAGTAAATCTAATAGACAGTTGCTACTTCAGAGACCTGTAACGTGGTACAAAACATTCAAGGTTCAAGGTCCCCGAATCCTTCTGTAGTCATAATACAATCAACAGCTGACGGTTCCAACCCCTACAGGCAAATTTACACGTAATCCGATTCTAAAACAATCCCCTCACACCAGAGACCCCCGAGAACATTAACGTGTTTTATAAACTACATAATTGAGTCTCAGAAGACACAGAAACCTCCAGTGCCGAAAACAAAACATTTCAGTTTGCCCGGAACACTTTGTGTTTTCACTAAAAAAAAAAAAAAAACTAAAATGTTTTGATTTTGCTCAGATTTGAGCAGACCCCAATATAAAAAAAAAACACCTTAATGCCCAAAATAGCGAGTTATCCACTATTCATAGGATTAGGGATAACTTAGCAAGCTGATAAAAATAAGGCTAAAGATGCCCCAGAATCGGGCTCTGCAGCGCTTCTTCTTGAATGGTGTGAAGCCTCTGCTCCATTCATGAAAGGGCTCTACAGAGTCCCGCCCTTGAGGATCCAGAGCACCTTCCGAGGGATCTCTGGTGGTTTCAGGGTTGGACCCTCAGTGATCAGCAATAGATGGACGGATAGGAGATACAATTCTATGCTGAGAATAACCTTTAACAGACATTGTCGCAACTCGGCAAGTTATCAGATAGGTGAATACCTTTTTCCTGAGGATCTGACTGCGGGGACCCCCTAAAATCTCAAGAACAGTAAGTAGAAAAATGCCCCCTTGCAGCTATGCATTTCAATGGGGCAGCAAACAATGCAGCAATATCTACTCCTCTATCTCCCGGAGTCCTTAGGAAAGCGAGTGGAGCAGTTGAGCCCATGCTCGATCACCTCCAGGCAATAGGGATTTTCTGTGCCACACTCAGGATTGCTGGGGGTCCCAGAGTTCATACCACCATCAATCAGCAAGTTATAACGTATCAACAGGACTAATAGTGGTAAATTGCCTAGTGGGGAAAAACCCTGTAAGAAGAACCATTTTGATAAAAAAAAAAAAGTAATATTTTGGCATATTGTAGAGCTTTGCTACATTGTTGGAGATGTATCGAGTCTAGACAATACTCTAAGATTAACAAGACTGCTACCTTGTGTCAGTCTGGAGTCCAACCTATGAAAGATTTGTGTAACAGCTGCTGGTGTATTTAGCTCACAGAGCATTGCCTAGCCTGGACACACAGAGCATTGCCTAGACTGGACACACAGAGCATTGCCTAGCCTGGACACACAGAGCATTGCCTAGCCTGGACACACAGAGCATTGCCTAGCCTGGACACCGCTAAAAGCAGGAATCTGTGAACACGGGTTTATCCGCAGCTCCAAAGTACTGAATCAAAACAAAGTGTAATAGAAAGTTTATTTATTATGGTAGATTTGCTCATGTTGCACCATCAGATTCCACAGCGCTTTACAGACTATCAATAAAAAGTTCTAGAACTTCATTTACACTAAATCAGAAATGCCCTTTGAATATGAAGCATTCAGATTCCATTTCTCAAGGGAACGGGTCCAGCGTCTAAATACAGACCATTAAGAACATCTGATCTGTCCTTAAAAAAACAACAAATGGCCAAATCTGGTGTACAGTTACCCTTCATCCATCATCGGAGTGATAGATATGAACAATCATCATCTGAGCGATACATATGACGGCAGAATGACCGGATCACTGGATGCTTAATACGTGGGGAGAGGAGAGGGGATATTGTTGAACTATTTTGACTTCTCCAAGGAAAAGAAATGCAAATTAGTTCTCTGGTGAAAAGACAAAAAAAAAACAAAAAAAAAACAACTCATTAGCCCCACTTGCAATATAGTCATCAGTCTTTACAGTAGAGATCTAATTTGCATGATTTCCCATAAAGACTTTATTCTCAGCTGGTCTCCTTAGGTAAAAAAAAAAAGTTTTCCTCAAAAAGTTGCATCAAGAAAGTAAAAAAAAAATAAAACCATTCTATGTCCCAAAGCTGCTATTTTTGTGATTTAATATTGACTCATTCCAAAATTAAATAAAGAAATCAAGATGTTTATCGCCCACAGTTGTGACCACATTATTTTCAAGATCTTTGCTTGCTGTTGGTGAATGGAATCAGTCTCTCTCCTGACCGCATCAGCTGACAGTAATCCTCCATTAGTTTAATACAAGACCATAATAAATTCATTTTCTCCTTGACCGATACACTGTAACAAGCTGCAGCTGTTCGGACAGGACTAAGCTTTCAGCATAAACTTTTCCATGCGTTTCCATACAATTAAGCAGAGGTCTTGAAAACTCAGGAATCTTCGTCTATGGATATTGTTGGATAGAGCTTGTAATTCTTTTGCAACCTTTGCAATTTTCCAGCTTGTTAAATTTTTCAGCCATTCTGGTTTTATTAGCACTTTTTTTTTACAGCTCATTGCCAAGGAGACCGACCACTGCTGCTGTCTATCTTCTAAGCTGTCTATCTTCTGCAAGCTAAAGTTCAAGTCAACTTCCTCTCTGAAGAAGCATTTAATTTCCTAGAGGAGCATTGCAAGGCCTATAAGTCTCCTTACACTGGCATGTCACTCTCCACGAGGAGAGATGTTACCCCTTAGAAAAAAATGGGAATATTTTCTTGCTTTCATTCATTTTCTTTCCCACACTGAAGACTTGCATGTGGCATGATAATTTTGCAATGTTACTAAGAATTATCACCGACTGTGCTGCCATCTTAATGGCATCCAAGTACACAAGTTAGAAAAATCTCTTAAAGAAATAGTCACGTTACAATACGATACCTGGAGATTTCTTGGGAGTTCTTGGATGCAAGGAGTATGACTGGCGCGGCAGCAAAGGAGAGGATGGTAAAGAGACAGAAACTCCCTTGGTAAAGCCCATTTTGTACAGGTCATCTTCATTTCCCGGACTGACTACTGGATAATCCCCATTATTACCGGTGAATAAAATATGTTGTGTATTTTCATCACCTAGAGAGAAAAAAAAAAAATGCATAAAAATTAATAAACAGGTTTCAGAAAAAAAATCTCTCTAAATATATTTTAACATTTGATTTTTATTACAGTTTCCTATTTTATGGACTCTGGAGCCATACAGGTCGTCGGACCAAAATAGCGACCACAGAACACTAAGCTTTTAAAGACAATTCTAATAAAGTCCTCCACTCTCGAAAAAAGACTGGCACATGACATAACAGACACAGAAGGAGGCGCTAAGGATGGAAAAAAAACTCAAGAGGAAGAGTTACTTTTTTTAGTGTGACAAAGCACTTAACACCTCATTTGCATATTGCAAAAGTCGAGGATTTCGATATAACTAGGATGGCAGTAAAAGTGCGTTGCCGTTGACGGTCCTAAATTTTCCAAAGACAAACCCAAACTTTCAGAAACAATTTGCAAATTAGCCATGACACGGTTCAAACAGGGGTAAAGGGTTACATAAACACTGCCCAAAATTGGGGGCTCCCAAACTTCTTTTTTTTTGGGTGTTCCAGAGATAAGCCACTATTTTGTCAAAGCCTTAGTAAGTACGAAGTACCCTAAACCGACCACATAGCTCCAACCTGGGCCATCCATCTCTCAGCCGATATCATAAGAAAGCTGTTGAGCTGCAATAAGAAACTCTTGACAAGACAGACATTTCGCAGTTTT
The DNA here is from genome assembly GCA_033576555.1 of Oophaga sylvatica. Taxonomy (NCBI): domain Eukaryota; kingdom Metazoa; phylum Chordata; class Amphibia; order Anura; family Dendrobatidae; genus Oophaga; species Oophaga sylvatica. Next base: position 75,534,195 of record JARQOD010000007.1, read on the forward strand.
TTTTGCAAAAAAAGAAGCCACATTTTTAAAAACAGGTACTACCCTTTGAAAGGAAGAATTCAGCAACAATGAAGTTCCGCGTTAAGCCTAGTTATAGACCCAAGAACGCAGAGTAAGGCACCCTTGTCCACTTTGGCGTTCCTTGGATCCCTGTCATGCACAGACTACGCAACGGCCCCAAAAGCTTGCATGCCACCAAGCATCAGTTGCATCTGGAGTGTTCCTTTAAGGAGGTGCAATGATTTATATAAGGAGTGCGGATACCGCCTATACTGTCATCACTACAGGGTCTCCGGTATCATTGCTGGAGAGTGGTTTGGCCTTGAAGAACTAATCAATTTACCCATCCCAAGAAACCGGAGACTTCACTGAGCGCTTACGGCAATTTTCCAACCTATCTATAGCAGCGATATTGATTAGCCTAGAGCATTACTTTACGGTTGACTCATAATACTCAAGTAACTCCGTGTCTGACGACCCCCAGGAGTCCGAGCAAAACCTTACACTAGAACTCCAGAATCGTAACATATCTGTTAGGTTGTAAAGGAGTCGTCATATGGTCACCGTGCAAGCAATACACCAAGGATTAGACAGAAATTGCAATACCAAACTCAGCCTGTGCACAAAAGTGGCACCATTACAAAAAAAAAAACTTATTTTTTAAATCTTCTACAACCCCTTAAAAAGGGAAATGAATGTAAAAAAACATTTAAAAATAAGATGTACAAGAATACTACTATTTCTGGCCATTAAGTGACTCGTACCCTACATTTTCATTATTTTTTCTCATTGTAATTTCTTTTTTTTTAATTTACAATTGGCTGAGCTGGTGGTATGATGGTATGAGACTGGCTGTAAGGCTGGAGACACTAGTGTATCGCATAAAATGCACGGATGTTATCGCAGCATGCTGCGATTATTTTCTCATGCAGAATTGACGTGCGAAATCCATCACAGCTGCCCCATAGTTTAACATTTGACCGTGGACAATCTCATTTATTTTTTTTATTTTTTTTTATATCGGACTGCACTCGTCCAATTACATTGCAAGTGGGAAGGGAGCGAGCCTTAATATCTCTCACCCAGCTCACAGATGAGGGATTCCTGCTCTTCATCCCTCAGCACACAGACAGAAGCATGGAGGACATTACGCAGCAGTACTGATCATTGTAGATGTGAATCCAGCTCTTGAGTGAGGTAGAAGACTTGTTAGAAAGCTCAGTCCAACCTTTCTTTGCCTCCATCTACCAGTTTTCTCACTCCACTCTTCTCTCAACGCCCCAACGGACTAGTTCTGACACATTTGCATAGCGTAAAGGCATACAAAAACTTGATTTTGAAATTATTTTGAGGTCGCAAAGCCCAAGATAGGGGTGAGTAGTAATAGCTTGGCGAAAGGATGTGGTGGCAGTTTGGGCAAGGGGAAGCTAGGGCTGCTGACAGGTTCTCTTTAAGCCCATGCATAATATAATACATAAGAAATGGTGGTTTACAGAAAATGTTAATGACCAAAAAATATCTCCCAAGACAGATTATTTCTATAAAAAAAAAGCAAAAAAAAAAAAAAAAAAAAACACACAACCCAGATCCAATATATCACTATGACATGTTTTGAACAATGCAGCTTGTGGAACCGCAAAACTTCCTGAAAGAAAACTCATAAAATTATGGTGAACATCCCAAAAGAGTAGTAAAGTGATTAAAGATGGGAATATAAGACCCCCCGACTAAAAGGAAGAAAATAAAGAAGAATGGAGGGAAGCAAATTAGAAATCGGAAATCCATTTGTATAGAATGGCGAATTCAGCCCAGGATTCATGGGAATGCACTGAAAGACGACTTTCCTCTGAACTTGGACGCAGCGGTGACAGATTTACAGGACTCGAGTAGAAAACGAGGGAATAAATAGCACTTAATGTAAAGACCTTCTCCGCATTACGCTTGTGTTTTATTTGGCAAGACAAAGACATTCCGGCTACAGTCCTTTGGCTTGTCTTCACTGATGTAATATATGTTCCACATTTGTGCAGCACGTTTCTAACATGGTGGAGGGCAACAATGAAATCTACATGCGAAGATGGGGACCTGTCGTACAGTGGGACAGGCTCACCCTGTGGGGTCGTTTTCTATGCATGATCTTGACCAAATCATTGAAGGGTCATCGATATCCACTAGTCCTTCAACTCATTGATCAAATAAAAGAAGTTTCTGGTGTTCAAGGCACGAGGAAACGGTTCCATGAAAAATGCCCACATGAAAAATGCCCACATCTAATTTCAACTTATTGATCAACTAAAAGAAGTTTCTGGTGTTCAAGGCAGGAGGAAACATCATAGTAATGTCCACCACTGAGCAATGACAAGGTTCCCACCAGTGATGAGCAAACGTGCTGGGATAAGGTGTTATCTGAGTGCGCTTGGGCGCTGAGTGACTTCGACTCTGAGCTCAAATTGATTAAAAACTAAAAAAACCAAACAGTATAATCCAACTAACAAAGGAAATTCTGTAACTGAAGCAAAAGAACCAATCAAAGAGTAAAACCCATCTGGACAGTGTAAAATTGACCTCCTAGAGTCTTTCCGGAGAGTGGGAGTACCATAAAAGTTTATTGAGCAGATTAGTATCAGTCTGATTATTTAGCTCATTGTCCTGTTCTACATGAAGGCCACCAAAATTATAGGTTGAAGTCACCAAAATTACATTTTGGGTGTACGGTGTGAAGATAATTATTGGACAAATACTAGAGGGTTTAGAAAGCCATAAAAAAAATTTAAAAAAATATTGCATCACATGGGCATCAACATTCAACAGAATATGTTCTAAATTGACTTTCACGGACTCCAAATAAAAGAAGATATCCATCATGCTGGACTTTATTTTTTTTTCCTTTTTTTTTAAGTTGTTGGGAATAGTTGTAGCAGGTTTAGAAAACAATTCAAGGCAACATCATCAAGAAGTATGCTCAAATCATTAATCGGTTCATCAACAGATCCTCACCCCCAAGTCACACAGCAATGCTCATACCGATGTTTCAACCAATATTTGTTTTAACTTTTGGAATGGTTTTCCATGGGGACAATTTCAGGTTCTTCTTAAAGACAAGCTGAGTATGGAGTCATACAGGCAAGTTCAATGTAAGAAAATCATGCAAGTGAGCACTCATGCAAAACAAAAAAAAAAAAAAAAGAAAAAAGACTAGCTTGCAAAGTACCACCTAGAAGAGCCTACCATATCATATCCAACCCGTTCATGTCTCACTACAAGCCCAGGAATGAATTTCAAGGTTTCAAAAACAAACACCTTTATAGACCAATCATGGCCGCAGAGTAAAGTGATCAGGCCCGGACCGGTATGGTAGCAGGCACCACCTCCCCACCATCTGCAGAAGTCTTGGCATTCCTGTAGCAGATTTTGCTCATATTGTACAAGATACAAGCAAAGCGGCTGTTTATAGTAGGGTGGCACATCTATCTTAGGCAAGAGAGGACAATGCTGCTGGTGCCAACTCCTTGCACGGTTTCAGTGGCAACTCCAGTTGGGTATTTGAAAGATGACACTGGAACCCAGTGTTGGGGTATTACACCAGCGGCTGAATATATGCTGAAAAGGAGTGGAGTGCATGTAGGACTCGAGGGAAAACGCCTTCAAATTTATGGGTTGCAGACTGGGGGTGGTGCCAAATTTGCTTTGGAGTCCATATTAATCTAGCAATTGTTCATGGATTAAGAAGATATTGTGGAAAATTTGTAGAATATGGACAAATCTATTCGATGGGGGTTTGTTGAATTTAAGTTACAGACCTTCTCCACCATCATAGAGGCCGGCAGAGGAAGGCTGCTCCATTCTCCTTCATGTTATTTCTTCAAAATGTTAATGATTGTGTAAAGACTGAGCTGTTCGCTCCTTTGTTCGAACCATCCTGGCCCACAGCACATGTTCCATTACATCCACATTCGCTAATGTGCAAAGAACGGAAATGTATGGCCTGCACTATGATTTCATCTAGTTTATATTTTTCCGACTCCTGAGCTGGCTCTCACTGCACCATTATGATTCTCTCTCGTGGGTGGCTGGGTCAATGGGCACACGTCCCGGTGACAGCATCTCTAAGTATCCTATTGATGCTTTATAAAAGCTCCAACTCTGCAGCGCCACCCGGAGGTCAAGGCAAATTAGGTTTAAAAAAAAAGCGGGGGCTTCGTTTCTGCCAATTCATGCTACATTATGGCCATATGTTATCATATAATGACCGGCCTATACTAACAGGGGTCTCAACAACAGAGCCAACTAGGGCTTCAAGAATATAAATATTCTCTGCATAAATAATGGATCAGTTGCATCCACAAACGGTAGAGAGATCAACATATATACTTGAATATGGTGAACGTGTACCGGTCGTTTCAGGTGACTTTGAAGAATACGCAGTTGTGTGCCTACATAAGGGACAGCACTATTTTTGCCCAATATATGATTTGTATTCTGCAATGGTCACCAGATTCCTCTATATAAACACACTCTCTAATTTTTAGTTGTTTCAGAGCTAGTGTGTGGAGACTAGCTGCTATGAGGCCTCCTATAAACCGCTATAAGTGATTCCTACTCTTATCCATAAGTAGCACATTTTCAAAAGTAGCAACATGGAGGACATTATACATCAGTACTGAGAAGTGCAGCTGTGAATCCAGTCCTGAAGATAAAACATTTTTTCTAATATATAGCAATATCTGCCTATCCCTCACTTTATCAAGTGCTCCTGGATCGTCTGCCAGGGCAGTGGGGATACTCGGTACTGGGCCGCTTCTTAAAGCGGAAGTGTCAAAGCAGCAGTGACCTGGTCTGTGGCCCTTGGAGTCCAATAAAAGGGATAGTGAAAAAAGGGGAAAATAGAGAGTTTGTAATAAGGTGTTCGTGACGCCACCCATGGTATTAGGTCAGGGGACCGACGCTGCAATGCAGATCCTATGGGATGGTGATGGGGCAGCAAAGATGGTTAAGCTCTCCACGGGTAGAGTTGTATCCCAGGGCAGTTAGTATGTTAAAGATGATGTTGGTGGCGAGTGTGGTATAGGACAGGTGGCGCAGGAATGATTCAGAGGACACAGCAGGGTGCAGTTTACAATATTTTACTCACAGTTCTTGTGTACACAGATGCCCACTTGGTGCCGTGTCCTCCAGGTGAGGGGTCCAGCAAACTCCCAGGTAGATCAGGATACACCTTTCCAGGACTCCCTTCAGTGTGTTCCTTTCCTGGCCGTCTCACTGCACTGGCTTCCTCCCTCTAGCCCAGCGCCTACACAATCAGTGTCCCAAGCCAGAAGCCGCGGACCTTGTCGGGCGCCGTTTTCAAAGTCCCCTTGCTCATATATGGCTGCCTTTTCAGCAAATAATTGTGGATGTGGCTGAGGCACGTAAAGATACCACCACCTCCGGCTTGCTAGCTGAGTCTTGAAAACCTCCACTAGGCTTGGGGGCCAGTTCCCCACTGCGACCTGGTCCTTCCACTACTGGATCGGGCCCCACAGATGGATCTCTCACTATCCGTGCCCCTTGGACCCCGTCTGTCTTTCCGAGAGATTCTTCTGTCTCTCCCTCTCAATTCTCTCTCTACACGTCTGGGGACAAGCTCCTCACAGCTTGAGCTCCCCTCTCGTTCTGACTGACTCTCTAGTTCTCTTCCCGCTCTCTAAGCTCCTCCCCTTTTCTCTACCTTCTCCACCCACACCCCAACACCCTTTCCTACCCAGCCTGAGATGAGGCCCTCCTCCCTTGGGGTACACCCAGGTGCCCTGACTGAACTAGTGTGTGTTGGGTGCGAGTTTAGAGTCCTGGGTAGTGTTCCCTCCATACCTGAAAGTGGGATACCACACCTCTGGATGAAGTGCAGTATCTCTGTGGCGACTGGACCCTTAGGGGCGCCACACTTCTCCCCTCTCCATAGACTTCAATAGGCAGCTGTAATACAGTCATGGCCAAAAGTTTTGAGAATGACACAAATATTATATTTTCACATGATCTGCTGCCCTCTGGTTCTTATGTGTGTTTGACAGATGTTTTTATCACAGACAGAAATATAATAATTGCAAACATATGAGTAACAAAAGCTTATATTGACAGTTAGAATGAGTTAATGCAGCAAGTCAATATTTGCAGTGTTGACCCTTCTTCTTCAGGACCTCTGCAATTCTCCCTGGCATGCTCTCAATCAACTGCTGGACCAAATCCTGACTGATAGCAGTCCATTCTTGCACAATCAATGCTTTCATTTTGTCAGAATTTTTAGGTTTTTGTTTGTCCACCCGTCTCTTGATGATTGACCACAAGTTCTCAATGGGATTAAGATCTGGGGAGTTTCCAGGCCATGGAGCCAAAATCTCTGTTTTGTTCCCTGAGCCATTTAGTTATCACCTTTGCTTTATAGCAAGGTGCTCCATCATGCTGGAAAAGGCATTGTTGATCGCCAAACTGCTCTTGGAGGGTTGGGAGAAGTTGCTCTTGGAGGACATTCTGGTACCATTCTTTATTCATGGCTGTGTTTTTAGGCAAGACTGTGAGAGAGCCGATTCCCTTGGCTGAGAAGCAACCCCACACATGAATGGTTTCAGGATGCTTAACAGTTGGCATGAGACAAGACTGGTGGTAGCACTCACCTTGTCTTCTCCGAATGAGGTGTTTTCCTGATGTCCCAAACAATCGAAAAGGGGATTCATCAGAGAAAATAACTTTACCCCAGTCCTCAGCAGTCCACTGCCTGTACCTTTTGCAGAATATCAGTCTGTCCATGATGTTTTTTCTGGAGAGAAGTGGCTTCTTTGCTGCCCTCCTTGAGACCAGGCCTTGCTCCAAGAGTCTCCGCCTCACAGTGCGTGCAGATGCACTCATACCTGCCTGCTGTCATTCCTGAGCAAGCTCTGCACTGCTGGTAGCCCGATCCCGCAGCTGAAACACTTTTAAGAGATGGTCCTGGCGCTTGCTGGTCTTTCTGGGCGCCCTGGAGCCTTTTTGGCAACAATGGAACCTCTCTCCTTGAAGTTCTTGATGATGCGATAGATTGTTGACTGAGGTGCAATCTTTCTACCTGCGATACTCTTCCCTGTTAGGCCATTTTTGTACATTGCAATGATGACTGCATGTGTTTCTTTAGAGATAACCATGGTTAACAGAAGAGAAACAATGATGCCAAGCACCAGCCTCCTTTTAAAGTGTCCAGTGGTGTCATTCTTACTTAATCATGACAGATTGATCTCCAGCCATGTCCTCATCAACACCCACACCTGTGTTAATGGAGCAATCACTGAAAAGAGGTTAGCTGGTCCTTTTAAGGCAGGGCTGCAATGATGTTGAAATGTGTTTTGGGGATAAAGTTCATTTTCTAGCCAAATATTGACTTTGCAAGTAATTGCTGTTAAGCTGATCACTCTTTATAACATTCTGGAGTATATGCAAATTGCCATTAGAAAAAGTGAAGCAGTAGACTTTGTAAAAAATGAATATTTGTGTCATTCTCAAAACTTTTGGCCATGATTGTATGATCCCTTTCATTTTGGCCAAGATGGATTTTAGCTTTATTTCAGAGCAAAAGAGGAGTTCAGAAATGGCTAATAAGTGCCTTTTATTCACTTGCACTATTGATTTGTGCAAAGTCTGTTAAAACTACTGTGATCATTTACGCAAATTCAGATATGTTTGTGACATGGGGGGGAAGAAAATGTGAAAAATACAGTGTCCATAAAAATTAGATGCAACTAGAGGTGTCACTAGAATAATCTCTGCTCCAGGTCAAGGGGGCACGGGCCAGATGCTCAGACACCGCACCTGCTTTAGCAAGCAGAAAGGCTAATAAGCTGCAGGTTGAACAGGATCTCCAATGTTTAGTAGAGCAAAATCTCATGAATGCCAGTTGATGGAGCCTCGGCCATACCTTATGCAGTTATGGGTCCTTTGCTAGGCGGCCCTCCATTTGTTTTTCACATTGACAGACTGATTGCACTTCACAGCTACCTCACAAATTCTACTGGCATGTCTCCAGCCTCTGGGATGTCTCAGCTCGGCCTTTTCACATCTGCACACTGTGTCCGCACTGCTAACTTAGGGCACTTTTTCTGTTGCAGCAGAGTAATGGGGCACAGATAAAAGCAATGCACCTCGCAAACATCTCCAGCAAGAGTCAATATTTCCAGACCCCATAGGTGCACAATGGCCTCCACATTCCCTTTCGGTCTGGTGAATGGAGGAGGACTCCGTGTGTGCTCAGGAGGCCGATGAACTTGTAGGGACACCCGGCGGTCCGCTCCTTTCTGAAAAGGAGTGCCACATTTTTCTTAGTCACTGACAAATTTTTCTTCGGCAAACAAAGAATGTGGTATCTATAGGAAAGTGAAATGTGCAGAAACAGAAGGCGGATTTTCCTCGTCCATCTCGTACATCAACCTTTACATATAACGAGGCCTCAACAACCTCAATAGCAACAATCCCAGCTGGCATGTCATTGTCCTTTAGTATGAGAAATCGCCTTCAGGAAGCCATAAAGAAGCCGCAAAGCTGTCCCGTACAAATGAAGGATGTGCGACAATTTCCTATGGGTCTCCATCATGAACCGACAGTATTTTATCTTCATATTAAAAGCCAGTCCCCGCAGCCGTCAAAGCAAATGGGATTTAAACTGATGACACTTTCCTTTTATGTCCAGTGGATATAACATTTTCTATATTACCATTTAAATAAAAATCGAAATTTTCACACATCACTGGGCCTAATATTAGACTCCCATTTCCTGTTGGGCACATGCACATTAGCAGCAATAGACCGATTCAGACCCTGATAAATTGTATTGAAGTATTTCATGAGAGTGCTCTAATCTGTGCAACGGTCATTGTACACAAGGAGGAGGAGGTGAGCTGTGACATCACCTATTGTGAATGGTGGATCCTGCATCATCTATTGTAAATAGAGGTCATCAGTCATACAGGTGGAGGTGAGCTGTGACATCACCTATTGTGAATGGTGGATCCTACATCATCTACTGTATATAGAGGTCATCAGTCATACAGGAGGAGGTGAGCTGTGACATCACCTATTGTGAATACTGGATCTTGTGATATCTACTGTATATAGAGGTGTTATCAGTCATAGTACAGGAGGAGGAGGTGAGCTGTGACATCACCTATTGTGAATGGTAGATCCTACATCATCTACTGTATATAGAGGTCATCAGTCATACAGGAGGAGGTGAGCTGTGACATCACCTATTGTGAATAGTGGATCCTGTGTTACCTACTGTATATAGAGGTGTTCTCAGTCATAGTACAGGAGGAGGAGGTGAGCTGTGTCATCACCTATTGTGAATGGTGGATCCTGTATTATCTACTATATATAGAGGTCTTATCAGTCATTATACAGGAGGGGGAGAAGGTGAGCTGTGACATCACCTATTGTGAATGGTGGATCCTGTGTTATCTACTGTATATAGAGGTGTTATCAGTCATACAGGTGGAGGTGAGCTGTGACATCACCTATTGTGAATACTGGATCCTGTGATATCTACTGTATATAGAGGTGTTATCTGTCATTGTACAGGAGGAGGAGGTGAGCTGTGACATCACCTATTGTGAATGGTGGATCCTGTATTATCTACTGTATATAGAGGTCTTATCAGTCATTATACAGGAGGGGAGAAGGTGAGCTGTGACATCACCTATTGTGAATGGTGGATCCTGTGTTATCTACTGTATATAGAGGTGTTATCAGTCATACAGGTGGAGGTGAGCTGTGACATCACCTATTGTGAATACTGGATCCTGTGATATCTACTGTATATAGAGGTGTTATCTGTCATTGTACAGGAGGAGGAGGTGAGCTGTGACATCACCTATTGTGAATGGTAGATCCTACATCATCTACTGTATATAGAGGTCATCAGTCATACAGGAGGAGGTGAGCTGTGACATCATCTATTGTGAATACTGGATCTTGTGATATCTACTGTATATAGAGGTGTTATCAGTCATAGTACAGGAGGAGGAGGTGAGCTGTGACATCACCTATTGTGAATGGTAGATCCTACATCATCTACTGTATATAGAGGTCATCAGTCATACAGGAGGAGGTGAGCTGTGACATCACCTATTGTGAATAGTGGATCCTGTGTTACCTACTGTATATAGAGGTGTTCTCAGTCATAGTACAGGAGGAGGAGGTGAGCTGTGACATCACCTATTGTGAATGGTGGATCCTGTATTATCTACTGTATATAGAGGTCTTATCAGTCATTATACAGGAGGGGGAGAAGGTGAGCTGTGACATCACCTGTTGTGAATGGTGAAGCCTGCATCATCCATTGTAAATAGAGGTCATCAGTCATACAGGTGGAGGTGAGCTGTGACATCACCTATTGTGAATACTGGATCCTGTGATATCTACTGTATATAGAGGTGTTATTAGTCATTGTACAGGAAGAGGAGGTGAGCTGTGATATCACCTATTGTGAATGGTGGATAATGTTATCTACTGTATATAGAGGTGTTATCAGTCATTGTACAGGAGGAGGAGGAGGTGAGCTGTGACATCATCTATTGTGAATGACGGATCCTGTGTTATCTGTATAAAGAGGTGTTATCAGTCATTGTACAGAAGGAGGAGGAGGTGAGCTGTGACATCACCTATTGTGAATGGTGGATCCTGTGTTATCTACTGTATATAGAGGTGTTATTAGTTATTGTACAGGAAGAGGAGGTGAGCTGTGATATCACCTATTGTGAATGGTGGATCCTGTTATCTACTGTATATAGAGGTGCTATCAGTCATTGTACAGGAGGAGGAGGTGAGCTGTGACATCATCTATTGTGAATGACGGATCCTGTGTTATCTACTGTATAAAGAGGTGTTATCAGTCATTGTACAGAAGGAGGAGGAGGTGAGCTGTGACATCACCTATTGTGAATGGTGGATCCTGTGTTATCTACTGTATATAGAGGTGTTATCAGTCATTGTACAGGAGGAGGAGGTGAGCTGTGACATCATCTATTGTGAATGGTGGATCCTGTGTTATCTACTGTATATAGAGGTGTTATCAGTCATTGTACAGGAGGAGGAGGAGGTGAGCTGTGACATCATCTATTGTGAATGACGGATCCTGTGTTATCTACTGTATAAAGAGGTGTTATCAGTCATTGTACAGAAGGAGGAGGAGGTGAGCTGTGACATCACCTATTGTGAATGGTGGATCCTGTGTTATCTACTGTATATAGAGGTGTTATCAGTCATTGTACAGGAGGAGGAGGTGAGCTGTGACATCATCTATTGTGAATGACGGATCCTGTGTTATCTACTGTATAAAGAGGTGTTATCAGTCATTGTACAGAAGGAGGAGGAGGTGAGCTGTGACATCACCTATTGTGAATGGTGGATCCTGTGTTATCTACTGTATATAGAGGTGTTATCAGTCATTGTACAGGAGGAGGAGGTGAGCTGTGACATCACCTATTGTGAATGGTGGATTCTGTGTTATCTACTGTATATAGAGGTGTTATCAGTCATTGTACAGGAGGAGGTGAGCTGTGACATCACCTATTGTGAATGGTGGATCCTGTGTGATCTACTGTATATAGAGGTGTTATCAGTCATTGTACAGGAGGAGTAGATGAGCTGTGACATCACCTATTGTGAATGGTGGATCCTGTGTTATCTACTGTATATAGAGGTGTTATTAGTCATTGTACAGGAGGAGGAGGTGAGCTGTGACATCACCTATTGTGAATGGTGGATCCTGTGTTATCTACTGTATATAGAGGTGTTATCGGTCATTGTACAGGAGGAGGAGGTGAGCTGTGACATCACCTATTGTGAATGGTGGATCCTGTGTTATCTACTGTATATAGAGGTGTTATCAGTCATTGTACAGTAGGAGGAGGAGGTGAGCTGTGACATCACCTATTGTGAATGGTGCATCCTGTGTTATCTACTGTATATGGAGGTGTTATCAGTCATTGTACAGGAGGAGGAGGTGAGCTGTGACATCACCTATTGTGAATGGTGTATCCTGTGTTATCTACTGTATATAGAGGTGTTATCAGTTATTGTACAGGAGGAGGAGGAGGTGAGCTGTGACATCACCTATTGTGAATGGTAGATTCTGTGTTACCTACTGTATATAGAGATGTTCTCAGTCATTGTACAGGAGGAGAAGGTGAGCTGTGACAACAATGTGAATGGTGGATCCTGTGTTTTCTAAAGTCTAAAAAAAAAGTATTAGTTATTGTAATCCTGCCTGTGATGAGACTGCTAAAAAGTCAGCTATACAGAACATGAAGTACGAGTCTTGTATAAGGCCTATTTAAAAGTATGAAACTTGCAAGATTTCTGCACGTCTGTTTTTGTTTTTAATGATCATGATAAAAAACAGCTAAAGGAAAAAAAAAAAAAAAGTAAATAATTGCTCATTTTCTGATGACAAATTCACTTTAATGCACTGTGTCATTACCAGGTGCCATTCAGATTAATGTGTATCAATGTTATACAGGAAAACTCAGATCAGGGTCTCCTCTTATTGGAGAGCAGTTCTCCATTCTGGCTTATAAAAAGGGGTGTCCTGAGCATGCGGCCCTCCTCTATGACATCTACATACTTAAATAGGGTAGATCATACTTTCGAGGATGCCCACGTTAAGGAAGAAAATGACTAACGGAAGAGTTGGTAAGGCAGTCGTACATGGGCAAGGACTGCCTTCTAAGCTTCCCATACACATTTGAGAAAAATCATCCACATCAATCTGCGGGGCAACGGCAATAGTCTGCCAAAATAGCGATTGGTCATGTGGGATTTTTGTGATGGTTACAGAACTCCTTGGAAATGGTGTGAACCATTGCAAAAAAAAGGAGGACAACCTGTGCCCATTTATTTGATGATTATAATTATGAACTTTGCCAAGAATCTGTAAATAGAAGGTTCTTGTGTTTGGATTAAGTATGCTATAATTATTCAGTGTCATAAAAGGCCCTAAAATATCTCATCACAAGATATTCTGCATATTAGGCTATAAAGATTTAGACTCTCCTGGTATTCCAAGCGATTAATCATCGAAGGACATTGCTGAAATATTTCACACTTAAACATCAAAAACTGGGAAATAAATAGGAGGCAGAGACAAGATCAGGAGATTATTTACAGCTTCTAAAAAAAAAGTAATATAGTGGGTAAAATGTGTTTTGGGGACTTAAAGAAGTAGTCGTTTTCAGCCAAGTCATTGCATTATGATTTTACAATAATTCAGTATTGATTGTTCATTTTTTGCAAGGTTTGTGCTTTCCCTCTCTCTCTCTCAATGGGAATCTACATTGCTTCCAATGAAGAAAAATAGTAATGCTTTCAAAAATAGAACTGTTAATAGTTTATTTATAAACAAAGGAAATAAAAATCAGTATTTGGTGTTACCGCATAAGTTCTTCTCAGTTCACTTGCACAAAATATTTTTTTTTTTTAAAGAGCTCAGCAGGGCGATTGTTCCAAACATCTTGGAGAACTGATCCCAGATCTTCTGTGTATGAGTTATTCCCAAATCCTTCTGACTCTTCATTTAATCTGAGACAGACAGGATTATGTGGAGATCAGGGCTTGGTGGGGGCCACATCATCACTTCCAGGAGTCATTCTTCCTTACGCTGAAGATCACTGTCCTTAATGACATTGGCTGTATGTTTGGGCTCATTGTTATGTTGCAGAATAAATTTGGAGCCAATCAGACGCCTCCCTGATGGAATCGCACAATGGATAATTATATGTCTATTTCTCAGCATTCAGGACACCATTAATCCTGACCAAATTCACATCTAAATTTGTTAAAGCAGAGCCCCAAACTTGCAAGGACCCTCCACCATGCTTCACTGTTAACTGCAGTGACTCATTATTGTACCACTCTTCATTGAGCAAACTGCCTTCAGTTACAGCTAAATATTTAACATTTTCATTAGTGATGAAAGCAAGTGCTCGTTACTAGAGTTTGCACTGATTATCGCGGGTGCCCGAGTGACTTGTTTAGTCCCCGCAGTCGCATGTTTCACGTCTGTTAGACAGCCACAAAACATGAAGGATTGACGGTGTTTGTCAGGCAATCCTCGCATGTTTTGAGGCTGTCTAACAGCAGCAAAACATGAAGCTGCGGGGACTAAACATGTCACTTGCGCACCCGCGATACTCTGTGCAAACCTAAGCACCATTAGCAAACTCGAGTAACGAGCACTTGCACTCATCACTAATCTTCACTCATCAGTCCAAAGCACCACAGCAAATTTTCTGCACCCCGGCTCCTATGTTTTCTTGCTTCTTTGAGATCTTAGCGTTTTTGTCTATATGGCGAAGGTATGGCTTTTGGGCCACATTTGTTTCATGAAGCCCACTTCTAGCCAGACTTCTTCAAATAGCGGATGGTTTGTAGCTGTGTCACATTGGTTTCTGTCAGTTCTGATCTGATGCCACTGCTGGATATCTTCTGATTTCATTAGGGAAGTATGATGAGTCTTTCATATGCTGCACTAAGTTTCCTTGGCTGACCACTGTGTCTGTGGTCCTCAAAATTGCACATTTTTGGGGGGAGTCATCAAAAGAGCTTGAAAAGTAGATCTTGAAACTCCAGTCTGCTTCGAAATCTTTGCCTGGGAGAAATCTTGCTGATGCAGTATAACTACCTTGTGTCTTGTTGCTGTCCTCGGTATTATGGTGTATGATCTGTGACATGAAACGGTCTTCCATAACCTCACCTTTGTAGCAGAGTTTGTCTGTTCCTCGCCCAGTTTTAATCCTCCTACATTGGCATTTCTCAACCTACATATGAAAATGCCCATTCTTTATCACCTGTCTGGCATAATAGGTTACTCATACACCAGACTGTAACCCCAAAAATCCCTCTCGATTTTGCACAAGTGTACCGAGAAGAAGTGATGCTATTTTAAAGGCAACAGGGTGGTAATACCAAGTATTGATTTAATTTAGATTTCTCTTTAGTTAAGTTTGCTTTTTGTTAATTGATAAAAATAAACTATTAACACTATTATAGAAAGTATAATAACTTTGCAGCATTTTTCCACACCTTCCTAAGACTTTAGCACACTACTGTATACACATGCATAGTTTTACAGCTTATGCTTAGATCAATCTTCAGAAGAAAAAAAAAATTCCTATGCAGAGGATGATACTCAGGAAAAGACCTACTCAAGTATAACTCTGCAATAAGTCTAATAAGTGTTTTTTTTATAAATCCGGAGGAAATCTCCAGTCAATGACCCATAGACCTGGTGATTGCATGAGGCCCGATCAAGCATGAAACCATAAAGGGCTGAGAATGCTGTAATGAACCATCCGACCCCTGCCAGTCCCAATAAAAAGGGGACATAAAATACATGCAAGACGTGTAATTCAAGCCGGCTGCCAGAATGCAGAGGAGCTGGATTAGACTTTAGAAAGGAGACATGTATGTACGTCTGATCAATACCAGCTCTGGGGTCTGTAATGCAGATGTGTTGAAAGTCTTTTTACATTTCATTCATGCTTCATGGCGTTCCACTTTGCAGACAGTAACATGGAAAAACTTAATGAACCTTATGTGGAAACTAAGCAGAGCAATTCCTTTCATCCATGTGCATTAAAATACTTGCCGATAGCCATCAAATGTGTGCGTGGCTTGGGTATATATGCACGTAAAACTAAAAAAAAAAAAAGTACATAAAAAATTTAAAATGAAGACCTATGTGTCTGCATTGTAACAGACCGCACACAAACTGTTGTCCGATTGTGCACTGATCATTAGAAGAATGGATATACATCAGCAAGAAGTAGGGATGGATGGACCATGTATATACAAAAATGGTAGATTTTTTTAAATTTTACATGCATTGCAACAATAGTCAATTGTAAAGTTGGACATAATCGAGGCTATAGAGGTGCACAAGCAGGCTTACCAAATTTAGACATCAAAATGCTTATTTAAAGATATATTCACATTTGTTTCTTTTGAAGCGCAGCATTTGAAATCTCTGCGTTGCAATCCATCTGGGCGTTTATTCAGAGTCTTCTCTGTGGGCATGTGCTTTCAACCCTCCATGCTGGACGCTGCCAATCACTGCTCGGCATCTGATTTAACAGTCTCAGGTGTTGCCGAACTGTGTTTGGCAAAGTAATGAACAGTTGGACTGGAAGCAGAAATTTCACATAGTGCCCTCCGGAAGAAGCAATTGTGAATATCTGTGCAATGGTGCAACCCAGCACAAAATTGAAAATATCAGAGGAATCTGGGGATATCATTTTTACAAGATATTTCACTAAAAAATCCCTTTTTTTACGCAACCATCAGGTTCTCTAATTCTACAACAAACAATACAGTGCAACCCAGAAACCATAAAAAGTAAATGGTAGAACTTTTTTTTTTTTACTAAAACCCAACGGGAAAATTTTTTAGCCCCAAATCCATCAGTTAAAATAAAATAAAAAAGTCAACCCTCTTTAAAGAAACCATTTTGCAACTTCAGTGAAATTACCGTAATCAGCCAATAAATCAGCTCAGATCACCCGCGGCTGTGGGCAAGACCTGAGCATCACTACATAAACCTGCTGTGCGTGCCAATGTGATTTTCATCACCTATGATATTACGAGGGTGAATTACACAAGCTGTCTTTCCACAGCAACATCATACCTAGGGATATTTACAGCAGTACATTACTATATACCTCTGTGGCTGCAGCTCATGCAGAACAAAAAATAAAAAAGCTGGAAAAGCCAAAAGGTGGCTTTATGTGCACTACAAAAAGGAGAATTCAAACATCTACAGAGGCATGTCATAGTTTGGGCACCCTGGTCAAAATTACTGTTATTGTGAACAGTTAAGTTAGATAAAATGATCTCCAAAAGGCCTAAAGTTAAGGATGACATTTCCTTTGTATTTTAGGCAAAAAAATGCATAGTTAGTACCTAGTAGCATCCCCCTTTGCACGCATCAAAGCTTGTAAACGCATTTTGTTTCCAGCCAAGAGTCTTTCAATTCTACCAGTTCTGTGAGATTCCTGGGTCGTCTTGCAGGCACTGTTATTTTGAGGTCTAGTCACAGATTTTCAATGATGTTCAGATCAGGGGACTGTGAGGGCCATAGTAAAACCTTCAGCTTGCGCGTTTTGAGGTCATCTATTGCGGATTTTGACGTGTGTTTAGGATCATTATCCATTTGTAAAAGCCATCTTTTCAACTTCAGCCTTTTTTTTTGCAGAAGGTGTTATGTTTGCATCAAGAATTTGTTGAAATTTCATTGAATCCATTCTTCCCTCTACCAGTGAAATGTTCCCTGTGCCATTGGCTGCAACACAATCCCAAAGAATGATTGAACCACCCCCATGATTGTTAGCGAGATGTTCTTTTCCTGAAATTCTGTGCCCTTTTTTCTCCACACATACTTTGGATCATTGTCACCAAACATTTTTATTATAACCTCATCGGTCCACAGGACTTATTTCCAAAATGCTTGTTTAGATGTTCTTTTGCATACTTCTGATGCTGAATTTTATGCGGAGGACACAGGAGAGGTTTTCTTGCGATGACTCTTCCATAAATAACATGTTTGTGCAGGTGTCTCTGAACATTCAAACAATGTACCACAACTCCAGAGTCTGCTAAATATTTCAGAAGGACCCTAAGCAGTCAAGCGGGGGTTCTGATTTGCCTGTCTAGCAATCTGACGAGCACCTCACTGAAATTTTGCTTGGTCTTCAAGACCTTATCTTGACCTCCACTGTTCCTGTTAACTGCCATTTCTTAATTACATATCAAACTGAGCAAAGGGCAATTTGAAAACACTTTGTCATCTCCTGCTTTGTGGACCTCCACCATTTTCAGAGTGATAAGCCGCTGCTTAAAAGAACCCATGGCTGCTGTTTTTTGCTTAAAGTACAAAGTAAATGAGTCATCTTTAACTTTAGGCCTTTTAGAGAGCATTTAATCTTCAACTTGGTTAACTGCGCCTGAAAACAGTAATTTTGACCGGGGGTGCCCAAACTTTTACATACCACTGTACTTAGGCTATGCTCATATGTCCAGTAATGATCTGCTAGAACTGATTCAGCAGCAATCCATTTGGCAAAAAGTTCTGCAGGCAACTTTTTAGTTTGTTTTTAAATAACCAATCTCTGCTGGATCCGTTCTTTTAACATTGAAGTCTATGGAAACCAGATGCGTTAATCAGCCATCCGTTTTTCTTTAATTTCTAATGGATCTGTTTTTTGCTTACTGGATCCAGTAGCCTAATACAGGAGCTGAACACATATCGCCAGGGGAGACCTCTGATGGCAGTAATATTACCATGATTTGTGTAACACAATTGTTCAGCATCTGTAGCAGTTAGAGATAGAACTGCTGTGTGGTAGTAGATAGCAGACGCAGAATTGGGCAGAACATCACACATCAGACCAGGAACAGTCGAGACGTTCTTCTCGTGAAACAAAGGAGGTTTTGTGTTCACTCCGTCATTTTTTTTTATTTGGTTTCCACTAAAGGACAAAATCTTCGTCAGGATTGCAGGGGCAGAAGGAAAAGGTCTCAACTCCATTCATAAAGGCGAGAACTCCTTAGGATTGTCAGTCACATGGAAACCATTCATAATCCAGAAAATCGATCTGAAGCATATGGCCATTTCTACATTTAAAATGCACCGATCTCAAGAATGGGGCCCCGTTGCATGCGGCTGTCAGCAGGGAGGTGGATGCGTATGCACTTGGGATCCACATCTATCAGACTTTTATGGTGTGTCCTGTAGATAGGCCATTATTATCTAACATGGGACGATCCCTTTAAAAGAAAATTCCAGGAAAGCAAAATTGGGTCATGGTACGTGTAGGGCCGTAGGGCACAAGCGCCTTCAAGCCCTTAGAGTTTCCCTTTGAGACAATTGGAAATACAACTAGGATGACTATAGAAGGCTGGAGAGCTGACTCTGTAGCATAGTGTGTATGTTGTTGATGCCTTGGGTGAAGCAAGTATTTTAAAAACAAGGCCACCCACCAAAAAAAAAAAAAAATAAATTTACACACACATCTAATCTGAACGACCAGGTCGTCTTCTCTCTGGTGCAGCCTGAGGACTATAGGACAGTGAGTGGTGGGGCAGAAAGGCCATAACTCCGCTCTACAACAAGATCTGACGGTCATGGCATCATGTTGATTCTGATATAGATCAAAGTGGTCCTTTGCCGGATCTTAAATCTGCTGCCTTACTATTTACTACCATCACAAAAAGTATAACAAATTCCTCACATCACACAATAAATCAGAATTAAGAAATGTATGAATATAAAATATTCTGGCTCACTGGCTTGAAAAACAGTCAAAAGCATTCCAGAAGACCCCAAATTATTTCACAGGTCACATTGTTTTTCAGGCATGTTGGTGGTATACCAGGGGAGTATTACCCAACACATGTGCTCATAGGCCCCTATTTACCATAGGCATCCAGGTAAGCCAAGAGAGTTTCCTTTTGTTTTGGTTTATAGTCAAATGGCACAGAAAAGCATAAGTCAGATGCATGTCTCGGGGAAAACTCCATGCCTAAAAATGAGACGCAAAGAGATCCCAATATGCTGACAGGAGGTTCTCACCATTGATATTTACGTTTCAGATCTTTCTGTAACCGTCGGACTTTAATGGAGAGATTTGCAGCCACCTCTCCGTCCGATCGCCACCTTGCAAAATGTGGATTAGGGGATCACCTAATAAGGAGGCTGGACACGAGTTTGTGATCTCAGAGTTTACCGTAGATACAGTTAGGTCCATATATATTTGGACAGAGACAACATTTATCTAATTTTGGTTCTAGACATTACCACAATGAATTTTAAACAAAACAAATCAGATGCAGCTGAAGTTCAGACTTTCAGCTTTCATTTGAGGGTATCCACATTAAAATTGGATGAAGGGTTTAGGAGTTTCAGCTCCTTAACATGTGCCACCCTGTTTTTAAAGGGACCAAAAGTAATTGGACAAATGACTCCAAGGCTATTTCATGGACAGGTGTGGGCAATCCCTTTGTTATGTCATTCTCAATTAAGCAGATGAAAGGGCCAGAGTTGATTTGAGGTGTGGTGTTTGCATTTGGAAGGTTTTGCTGTGAAGGAAACATGCGGTCACAGGAGCTCTCCATGCAGGTGAAACAAGCCATCCTTAAGCTGCAAGAACAGAAAAAAACCCATCCAAGAAATTGCTACAACATTAGAAGTGGCAAAATCTACAATTTGGTACATCCTGAGAAAGAAAGAAAGCACTGGTGAACTCATCAATCCAAAAAGACCTGGGAGCCCACGGAAGACAACAGTGGTGGATGATCGCCGCATACTGTCTTTGGTGAAGAAGAACCCGTTCACAACATCAACTGAAGTCCAGAACACTCTCAGTGAAGTAGGTGTATCTGTCTCTAAGTCAACAGTAAAGAGAAGACTCCATGAAAGTAAATACAAAGGGTTCACATCTAGATGCAAACCATTCATCAATTCCAAAAATAGACAGGCCAGAGTTAAATTTGCTGAAAAACACCTCCAGAAGCCAGCTCAGTTCTGGAAAAGTATTCTATGGACAGATGAGACAAAGATCAACCTGTACCAGAATGATGGGAAGCCAAAAGTTTGGAGAAGAAAGGGAACGGCACATGATCCAAGGCACACCACATCCTCTGTAAAACATGGTGGAGGCAACGTGATGGCATGGCCATGCATGGCTTTCAATGGCACTGGGTCACTTGTGTTTATTGATGACATAACAGCAGACAAGAGTAGCCGGATGAATTCTGAAGTGTACCGGGATATACTTTCAGCCCAGATTCAGCCAAATGCTGCAAACTTGATTGGACGGCGCTTCATAGTACAGATGGATAATGACCCCAAGCATACAGCCAAAGCTACACAGGAGTTCATGAGTGCAAAAAAGTGGAACATTCTTCAATGGCCAAGTCAATCACCAGATCTTAACCCAATTGAGCATGCATTTCACTTGCTCAAATCCAGACTTAAGAGGGAAAGACCCACAAACAAGCAAGACCTGAAGGCTGCGGCTGTAAAGGCCTGGCAAAGCATTAAGAAGGAGGAAACCCAGCGTTTGGTGATGTCCATGGGTTCCAGACTTAAGGCAGTGATTGCCTCCAAAGGATTCGCCACAAAATATTGAAAATAAAAATATTTTGTTTGGGTTATGTTTATTTGTCCAATTACTTTTGACCTCCTAAAATGTGGAGTGTTTGTAAAGAAATGTGTACAATTCCTACATTTTCTAACACATATTTTCGTTCAACCCTTCAAATTAAACGTTACAATCTGCACTTGAATTCTGTTGTAGAGGTTTCATTTCAAATCCAATGTGGTGGCATGCAGAGCCCAACTCGCGAAAATTGTGTCACTGTCCAAATACTTCTGGCCCTGACTGTACTTCAACCAAAGATGGAAATAAGCCTCTACAGAATAATGTTAAAGCTTTTTTTGCGCTTTGACTTCTAGCTCAAGAATGAGACTGAATGCGAAGCAGATGACGAGAGCAGAACTATGGACGAACAAGAAAATGTGCCGCACAGTGAGCAGCTCTGCCGCATTCAGTGTCGGGACTCCTGTGCCTTAATTTATCAGTACTACAGAACCGGTGACCCACAGAGCAATGAGAGGTCGCCAGATCTCTGGAGTATGGTGGCTAATAAATCTGTTAGGACATAGTGAAGGCGCCTACTAGAACAATGGAGTTACTGGAGAACGAGCATTCATCGATTTATTGCAACCACTCCCAGGATCCAGGAAAATGAAAGGTGGCTCCAAGACTCACTCCCATAGTCATTGGCCATGAGGTGTAGCTCTCAGAGCTCAGTACCGAAAGAGAGGCCTGTGCCATTAGATGCATGGAAGCTACGTTAGTCTGTGTAATCTATAGGATAAGGGTATTATGCAAGCTGATAATGGCATCATTAGTGCTAAAGATCTGGAGCTTCGGCCCTAAACGCCTTCCCCGATTGCCCCAGATCTCCGGTGAGCACCACTTGAACAGTGTCATCGTCAACATGGTGCAGGCACAGTCCAATTCCATGGTAAATCAAAGAGCCACATACTCCCTGACCTACCACTCATCGCAGACTACCATAGTTCTACAACCTGTAAGACATCAATGTCCTGGAGCAGGTGGCACAATGACGTCACTGCATAGCATTTCTTGCGCTGGACAGATTTTGTCAGAAATGGAGACAGAGGCTGCGGTGAACGAAAAATTATCAGTAGGCGATAAAGCTTAGGTCTTATATTTAAAAGTCAATCTGGGGACCTTAGTCTTAAATGGGGGTATTATTAATTTTGATGACGGCCCTCTGGAAACATAACTTTTTAAAGGGGTACTTGGGGCATTATACCCAGCAAAGGAGCACAAAGGACATTTTTTAAGGGTCATTATTAAGGTATGTGAGCCCAAAGTTTCATGGAGTTATTCATAACTCTAAATATCACGAAATTGCATGAACCACAATTCCCTAATAAACGGATATATTTCAATTAATAACAGAGCTCTTGTATTCCGCATGTACGAGTAGAATAGACATTCTGTGGCCGTCTTTATATTTATATAGGAAGGCGTAAATCTGGGTTTAAGCTGCAGCCAACACGCCTGCCATCGGGCTGCGGGAAATAAAGTTATAATAATAGAATAACACATTATTAGGGAATTATATCAACTGCAAATGTTAAAAGATGAAGCGACACATTAAAAAGCATTTTAAAGTCTATTTTAGTGCATGTTTATAGCGTAGCTCTCGAGCAGATTGACACCAGGCCATCACGTGGTATAATTATGGTCAGGACTCCGCTCCGTGGCCTGGAGCCATATTCAGCCTTCATCTTACTTGGTGGGCCAAATGACACAAAGTTCTAGAGTAAATGGGTACATGCAAAAGTTTCTTCAAAGAAAGGTTAACATTTCAACAAAGTGGTCCCGAAATAAAGCAATTATCTTGAAGCTCTGATGCCCCAAGGCAACTGTCAATATCTGAGCCAGCACCTGAGCATCGGCTTTGAGCCGTCGAAAAGGAAGAGAGAAGATGAGAAGACGCATGCATCCATGGTTTGTGCAAGATGGAGACGGTCACATCCGAATACTTCTAAAAAATTTCACATCGAGGAAAAATAGAAATAGGTTTTCTTTTGGAAATGGCTTAGGGAAATGCTCCGTCTTTGGGCATGTGCACATGGAGCAGTTTTTCAGAATTTTTAAAGCAGAACCAACCTCCAAAGTTATTGAGGATTTGGAAGAAGATTGAGAGTCTCAGTTCAGTTTCTGCTCCAAAAACTCTTAAAAAGAACCTACGAGCACATAGACTTTGGAGAAATTTTGGAGGAACTTTTCTTTTCATGAAGCAGTTTTGAAAACTTTTTCGAGCCTTTTTGAAGAGCTTTTTTTTTTACTGAAGCATTTTTTGCAGCCGTTTGATTGAACACTGCCTCAGTTTGGAGAGATTTCCATCAGGAGATGCATCAAAGATTTCAAAACGCAAAGTAAAAAAAGAAAAAAAAAAATGCTCAAACCTGAACATATAACCAGCAAATCAGTTTAACAAAATAAATAGGAAGAGCATTTTATGTGTTCTTTGTATTTATGTGGATTTTTTTAGCAAATTTTCAGACCCACTACAGACTAGTGAAATAACTCAGTGAGCACATAGCCTAACATAGCTATGCAATTTGGGTGAAATTTTTCATTAATGAACATTCAGGCAGGATGGCATGGTAAAGCGCTGTGGAATTAATGGCGCTATTTTAAACTTATAATGCATTTTTTAAGGCATAGAGCAGCAAATGAAGAGATTAAGATACAACGTAAACGCACTCAGACTTGGGCTAAATTCAGATGTCCGTGAAAAAGGGTCAGGAGATTGTGATGTCCGGACCGGCTGCAGGTCTCCTGATCTGAACTCCTCGGCGTTATATACACCTATGAAGCTGCTGTATTTGGATAAGGAGACCCGCGACCAATCCAGACATCTCAATCCGTACTTGGACTGGCGTTTCAAGCACGGCTGAATTTGGCCTCTAGAGTAAAAAAAAAAACGCAATAAAAAAGTATCCTTTTCCTTTAAGGGCAACAGAGCAAAATGGGCCACATTTTTGTTTTCCATGTTTACCACGATCACTCAAAATATGAGAAGCAAAAAGTGTTAAAGTTTCATGTAAATTCATGCAAAAAAAATACTGGATTGTTGCTTAAATTCGTGTTCACATCTTTATTCCCTGTATACAAAGGCATACAACAGTACGTACAATAGGCAGATGCGGACATTTATGAGTTTAGGTGGGGGCAGAGGAAAAAAAATAAATAAAAAAAGTGAACTCATTGATAAAGATTTATTGCTTCATCATTACACAGAAAAGCAATAAATGCCTCAGACAAGGAAAGAAATTTACGACAGAAAATCCCAGATATGTAAGATATGTGCAAGTGGGAGTCCTGACTGTGCAGTCTGGAACAGAAGATCAGAGAGCAGAAAACAAATCCTTATCACTACGGTGGATAAACCGGAGGCGGAAACATCAGATGCAGGACGCAATCTTCAGATCTATCTGCTGCCTCTAATAGCCATGGACACCAACCTAACGCCCTTGAACGAATAAAACCCCTCATACACTTTATTATATGGCTGCCGAAAGAAACCATTGGCCGGCTGCAACCTTGGCCAGCTCTCCCTTACACAAGAGAACTCGCTCTATTGCGCGCTCAATGTTCTCTACGAGAGAGAAGCTGCTGGACATTTCTGGTGGTAGTTTATCTCACCAAAAACAAAATGACCAAAATCTGACATGCTGTATCCTTATTTTCCCTGACAATTTATTGGGGAACAATCGGTACCCCAATACACAGTAGACTGTCGTCTGAACCTATCGATATCGGTGGATTTGGCCAATGTTAGTCTGTGTATAGGGTGACTTAAGAGTGTCCCTCAAACTAGTGCCAGCTACCAACAGTATCACCAAACTAATAACTAGTCTGATTGCTGCGGACATACCACCTATCAATCAGGTTTGTCAGAACATCAACTCCGAGAAACGAACGAAGGCCAGGGATAATTAGGCTTGGGAATAATCAACTCAACCATTTAACCCACCAGCAAAACAAATTATTCAAAACAAACCTTGATTCCGGTTGTTCTTTACGCCCTCTCGGCTCTTCTTTAAAACTGCCTTTAACATTTTCGCAGAGTTCTGGAATAGAAAAAAATATATATTAAAAAAAAAACAACATAAAGTTATCAGCATCCAACCTGACCATTATGTCTTATTCACTTCAGAACAGTATGAAACGTTTGCTACCGAAATTCAAGAAGAATCTGGTGGACAGTGAGTGTAATCCATGGCCAAATAAACTTTAGGGAAACAAAAAGACCAATAGAAAAATTAATGTGCGGCTAGGCAGAGATACAAAGACAGGATGGCCAAATATTACCGGAGCCCCAACGGCTTGACATTTGTAGTCTTATGAACTATGCCTCAGGAACTGAGCGGTGCATAGGTCCTTGCTGAGCCTCCGAGTAACTGCAGCCCGACACTTATAGGTGACATATTGTCTATCACAAGAACCCCCTCCATCCGACTCCTTCCCTTCTCTATAATTCTTTTGCATCAGACAAACCAAATATTTTTCCTTCCACTTTTTTTTTTTGCAGAAGGGCGCAGCTTTCAAAAAAATAATAATCTGCATACCACATGCTATCAAGAGTTTGAAGCCTGAACCCAAATACTTTGAAGTCTTAAGAAAAGACATAAAAAAAAAATGGCAAAACTCCAAGGCTATAAGGAGCACAAAGAATAAACATGAAAACCTCATGGGGAAGTTCACATATCTGGTTAATATTATATCATCAACCGACTTGTTGCGAGAAGGATCTGAAGGATATGGAGACAATGACATGGGGAAGTGCTGCACTACATAGGATAGAGAACAGCAAATTCAAAAACTTCGGGAATTTGCACATTAAGAGGAAATTAAGTCGGAATCTGAAAGTTTAAAATTTTGCTTTATCCAATATGTTAAAAAAAAAAAAAAAAAATAGCACCATTGCTACCTTAGCAGGAAATCCTTTGGTGGACCTGTCTTCATTTTGCTACAAACTGACACTGAATCCGAGGTGTACTACACTGTAAAGTGTGCAATCGGCAATGAAAATCTGCAATGGGCAAGCTGCAGTTTAAAAAATACTTTCACTTAATGTGTCCATGAGCCAACCTGCCTTTATGTAAAATTCAGTCTTGGCCATCTTGGATTAGGTATAGGAAAGAGACAGCTAACAACTACTAAATGGAATTATTGGTTATCAATGGTGTCTAAGGGGGAACGTTTCTTCTTGTGGATGGTGTCAAGCTAGGAAAATCAGGTCTCCTGCTTTGCACAACTGAGGGGCAAACACCCTGAAACACGTGTCTGCAAATGGAGTTTCAGGTTTGACTTCTTATCCCAAGTCATGTAGCGAGGCTCATTAAAAAAGTTGATATTGACTTTCAATGATTGCTACATCCAATAGACAGCGCCAGAGATCAACTCCTCTTTCTTCTGAAGAGGCCATTTGAATATTTAAAATCTGAGAAGAGAATTGCAGGTCCTATAAGTCTCCTTACACAGGCGTGGAACTCTTCACAAGGAGAAATGTTTCTCAGAGGTCTCTCACCTAGCCAAATCAGATCTCCGGCTTTGCACTGAGGAGGGGCAGACACGAGACACCCCAAAACACGTATCTGCAAATGGAGTTTCTGGTTTGGCTTCTTATGTTAAGTCAGGTGACAATGCTCGTTAAAGGGTCGATATTGACTTTTAGTATTGCTACATCCAATAGGTGGTGTTAGAAATCAAGTCCCCTGCCTCTTTGAGGAGGCTATTTGCGTGGTTACCTATGTTATTTCAAACTGGACTCCAATGGGTTCTAAATCTTCATTGCTGATAATTATATAAAACTAGTAAACCGGTTTTATGTATATTTTTAGGCATCTAAGATTGCTAATTTCTAAGTGCTCTGTTCCTGCAGTGGAGGACCACACAGCGCACTACCACGTGTAATTACCCATCTGGTATGGACATTACCTATAATATACTGCACTTGGTCAGACAAGGCTTGTTTGGATAGCTCTGACCAGATCACTTTTAGTTGTTCAGGATCATCTGTGATTATTCTGGAGCCGGAAGCCAGTACATCTGGACGCAATGTCCATGGAATCACCGAGATCATAACCTGGTGTCTGAACACTGTTCCTAGGTCCTTTGTAATGATAATACTGTTTGGTCATGATGTGGTGTTCTAGGGATGCATTTTTACATCAGCCACTTATTTAAGCAATAAACGATACAATGGGAACAAACAACCTGTGAACGATGGTAGATAAAGTCTTTCCAATGGACAAGAATCGTGCAATCATTCGTGATCATTAGTGATGAGCGAGTATACTCGTTGCTCGGGTGATCTCCAAGTATTTAGAAGTGCTTGGAGAATTAGTTTCTGTTGCCGCAGCTGAATGATCTATGGCTGCTGGACAGCTTGAATACATGTGAGGAATGCCTGTTTGTTAAGGAATCCCCACATGTATTCAGGCTGTCAAATAGCCACAAATCATGCAGCTACGGCAACAGAAACTAAATCTCCGAGCACTTCTAAATACTCGGAGATCACCCGATCGTGCTCAGGAAAAATCGAGCAACAAGTATACTCGCTCATCACTAGTGATCATTTAAAAAATCGCTACATCGAAGATCGTTCCGTGATCCCTTCTCCAAATTTTGACGCCACATTGCAAACATTGCACAAACTGGGTGGCATGCATTTTTCACCTTAACGATTTTATGCATGATGAACGATTGGTTGGGACGTAGTCAGGTGCTGTTCACATTACAAAATATATTGAGAGAACGAGATGGAAACAATCGAATTTGTAAATGCACCATAGTGCTTGCTGAGAGGTCCAGAAGCAACTATGGAGCCCCTGATTTAAGCATCACCAAGCCGGAGCGAAATTCCTCAACCTGGATTTTTCCCAAATCTGGCGTGTTTTTCTTTTCTTCCTAGCCTCTCCATCCCTTAGAGAGGGCCCCGTTTCTTGTATATAAATCTGTTTTTGTTGCCAAGGGTGTGGTCCTTAGGAAGACTCCTCTGTGATGAGTTGAGGACCACACCCACTTGAATAACAAGACTGCTTTTATAAACAGGGAAGAAGAAGGGCCATATCTTGGAATAGAGAGGTGCAGAAACAAAAGAAAAAATAGCACGGATCAGGAAACAGCGGCATTTACACCAGGTAAAAATACATATTTATGGGACAGGTGCTCTTTAAACTTGAACATAGAGTAAATGGTACGACTATACATACTTTTGTTGGATGACCAATGTTGTTTTTCTTCCCTATCAAATACAAGTCCTTACCAGCTCTGTGACATGATGGCAAACAATACAGCTTTGAAAGATCATCCGCTAAACACGGCAGGTACGGATCAGCTCAGGAAGAATTGCATGTTTACTCAATAGCAGATTTGGCAGAACTCTTTCACACACTATAATTAAGGATGACAGGACAAGGAAACTATAATTACACGAATTCCAGAGGTCCGGCCTGCAGAAAATGACGTATGTAAGGACCGTAGGGCTGGATCAGCCCGCTGCTCCCTGCGCTCCGAGTCACGTTGTATATTAGGTTTTATGGTCCGCGACTGCTCTTTGGGAGAAGGAAAACTGTAATTCAAGACTGGAACACACACACCAACATTAATTTAGACTTCCTAAGCCAAACCTGGATGGACGCACACAAAGTAACGAGAATAATATAATTTAGTATTTCGGGCATCACATGGTTGCCACACGAGTCCTGGATCAGTAGGATAGAAATTTTACATAATTATATTCTTCCAGTCCAGATAAATAATTGCTGGATGTTTTGAAAGCCGGAAGAGCTACATGATACGTATATAGTTATACTGTC
The DNA here is from genome assembly GCA_033576555.1 of Oophaga sylvatica. Lineage (NCBI taxonomy): Eukaryota > Metazoa > Chordata > Amphibia > Anura > Dendrobatidae > Oophaga > Oophaga sylvatica. The sequence continues at coordinate 75,563,176 of JARQOD010000007.1, forward strand.
CAGGATATACATGGATATAGCGGATATACACACCACTGACCGATCACCCACCCATTGCTCATACCAATGATTAATGATAACCAAAAACCACAGGAGAACAATTAACACATGGAGGAGTTACACAAGCGTTGACTGGGCCAGTGTTCATTCCGCACAGTTTAACCACCAGCCAAGGCTTTGGGGCAGTTACAAAGCTATATGGTCGGTGATTTGGGGAAGCAGAATAGCCATTTTCATAGAGACAAAGTTACACAAAAAAAAGTGAAAAGAGGAAAAAAAAAAAAAAGACAAAATTAACACAGAAACTAAAAAGTTCATGACTGTCTTACAGTATTTTTGGCCAACTATCAACTTTGCATATGGTTGAGATCTGGACCCTTTTCAGAAACGTGGAACACTTTGGCTAGCAGCTTTTACAAGTATCCTTTATGGTGGACAGAAGCCATAAGTGTAACACATAGGACAGAGGTGAGCAATTTGATTTGAGCTGACCGTGTCCGGTCCTCCGTGGCAGCCAGCCTTCACTTCTGTGACCAACATCCTGAGCACCTGTGGAGCTTACTAGACCCCATGAATGGTAATTACCGAGGCCTAATAGGACCTCGTTTGGCCAAGAGGCATCAAGGATGCAGAAGTTGAAACCGGCTGCCACAGAGATCAGAATTGGATGCCGGACCCGATCCGCACGAATCCATAGGCTCATCTAGCATAGGACATCAATAATGCCACTTAGCAAAAATAAATGGGTTTTAAGCATCATTGTATGCCGTATGACAACACATCAGAGGTACCATATATGACGAAAGGTTCTACCCAACGCCTACCGACAACATACTCTGCAAAAGCTTTGTGAATAAAGTCCTAATGGCTTTCATACATGGCAACTTTTCAAAATCATATTGGAGGTATCTCCATTGTAGAAAGGTTTCCCATAATCCTAGTTTCTTTCTTGCAAGTTACACCTCTTCCACCGCCTGGTTACCTACCCCCTGAATGTGTGCCAAGACCGTGGAAGCTGTACCTCAGTCTGATGAAGCATCAGAGAGCCCCGCACAGGAAACCTGCCAGAGGATCAGCTTTCCAGGATTCTGCAACACCAGGGAGTTCTGCCAACTCTTCTAGGAGTCCAGGAGATCTTACTCTTTATATCGGAGCGCCTAGACGTCCTGGTTGAGTTGACAAATATATGGGTACTTTAATTCTTGCATAAACCTAGCGTTAAACATAGAACCCCAGGGCACTCCGATATAGTAACTCAGGCTGTGGTCACATTGTCTTGGGCCAAAGATATAGTTATGGACAACACCTTTAATTAATTCTGCAGCCACCAGACAGTCTATAATTTGGCTATAGAAAGCAAATGGTGCAACAGTTTTAATGAAATCAAATGTCAAAAGAAAATATTTTGCCTCTATTACAGGCATTTAAGGACAAAAAAAAAAATGTCAACCAAAGATGGACAACAACTTTAAACACAAGGCAGAAAACTTCTGAAATTATCATACTTTAAACTTCGAATTACTTAACTAAAATTTTATGACAGGCTGAACAGAAGACTTCAGATTTGTGGGCGGTAAACATAACAATGGGGTCTGCCTATAAATAGGAACCCAATGACATTTTTTGCTGAAGTATCCCCCATCATTAAAAAATGACTGGATTAAAACTGAAACTTGTGGAACAAAGATTAAAAGAAAGAAAAAAAACCTCTTCCAAAAATACTAATTTCCGAAACAAGCAGAGATGGCCTGCAGTACTGAACATGTAAAGTCAATATCCTGTTTCCTATCTGCAAGTCATCATAACCTCACATAAAAGAACAAATGTGGAGACCAAGAGGACTTATTTAACCCATAAAGGTTCAGTTTTTGTTTTTTTGTGTTTTTTTTTAAAGGAAAATCCAAGTAAAAACAATACGGAGCATAATTTCTCATCTTTTCGCTCTGTCTCATAACAGTAACTTATTTTGGACAAGCTGCTATGAGCAAGAAAGCCTAATCCAACCATAGATCAAGATTCACTTCTGTGGTCCATTGACCTCGGTTTTATATCAGGTGAACTGACCATGGCTTAAATGGTGGCTCTCCCCATTTAAAGAAGACCAATCACTTGCCATAAATATGTATTCATTTCACCTGGTGTAAATGCTGCTGTTCTCCTGAATCCGGCGTGGTTTTTCTTTTGATCCTGTGCCTCACCGATCCAGAGATATGGCCGCCTCTTCTTTGTATATAATTATAGTCTTTTTTAGCCAATTGAGATTGGTCCTCAAGACGACACCCAGAGAGAGGAGTCGATAACCGCACCCACTTAGCTAAAAAGACTAGATTTATATACAGGGAAGAGGAGGCCATATCTCAGGAACGGTAAGGAGCAGGTTCAAAAGAAAAATCACGCCGGATTCAGGAGAACAGTGGCATTTACACCATGTAAAAAAATAAATACATATCTGTGAGGTCGGGACCGCCACCATCTTAGATAGGGCCTGTATCAGCCTCCATTTTGTCAGTTCACAGAGCCACAGATTGCTAACTACACAGGGCCTATTAGCATATCCAGTACGACCGGTTTTGATGTCCACTATGAATCAAAAGGGCTTTAATATGCTAATTGGTTTAGGCCAGTGTCTGAATGGGATGGTCATTGGTATGTTGAATGGCTCGGACTCAGGCCAGTGTTTCCTGCTCCATATGAATTGCAGGCCAGTTAATATGCGTGCTTCAAAGCAAAGGGGAAGGGTCTAGCAGGTTTAAGAGCTGTAGCCATGAACAGGCTGCGCTGAATCCATTTTACACACAGAAGCCAAGAAGATGGTCTAGTAAGGGCCACAAGAAAACGGATTTGTCTTGCCAAGGGAGCAGCCGCACATGCTTTGGGGACTGTCCAGTAACTGAAGACTGTTACCTGGGGATCGCAGAGCTCCCTGCCTTCCCATGACCATACTACCCGGTAATATTGATCTATAGCGTATACCTTTAAGCCTTGTACATTATCGTTGTATTTTTTCTCTGACTGCAATTCCATTGTAATTACGTTGTATAGCTTTACTGTATGTTTCTGTAATTATCTAGTGCGCCCTTAAGGCGATTAAACCATAAAATTAATCTTGGGCTGATGCTTTTACTCTGATCACGAATCTTAGAATACCCATTGGGTAACAGGACACCCTCCCCGGCGGCCATTTGCTCTAGGTGCAGTTCCCTTACTGACCTGAGAGACAAAGGGGGTGCCGGAGAGCTGTACCTGTGGAGTTACGTCCCATTGGTGACGTGGGAGGAAAGGGGATCATCCTCACAATATCTATTACAAGCGACAGGTCCTCTAAGCCAACGAGGGATGGAGAAATAGCCTAACACAGTTTAAGCCTGTTCCTTATTAAAGTATTACAACTAGAATCAAATATATTTCTGTTATTAATGTCGTTGTTTAACAACTTCATATAGGACAAACTTCTATTAATCTTATAAGTGACATAGTGCTTGTTGGAAAGTAAATAAATGCATTTCATTATTTTTTCAGATTTCCAGTGACTTCTTGTTTTAATACCAGAGGGTCACATCCCTACTGTGCCACTTCCTTTTTTTTCCCACATGCTCAGCAAATCCAATATCTATCCTGATAATCTCTCATTCCATTCTTATCACTAAAAATACATCCAGACCACACACCGCCCCGACATTCAGATACAAGGGGACAATGGCTTACTGCGCACACACGGAATGCGGCTGATTAGTAGAATACTAATGTATGCAGATTCTAATTCTACACATCACAGAGGACTGAAGTATACGGATCATTGTTACTCAGCCTCACAAAAAAATAATATCGAACAATGTAATAAGGATAGGACTGTAGCGCTTCAACATGTCCAATCCTTTTGTTTCAAGGGTTGCGAAGTCATTGCCAAAATCCCTGTAGAGTTTAAAAACTATTCCATACACGTTAGACTAATGTCGGCAGCACTGACGGATATCGACAGGTTTCAGGAGACGATCTAACATTTCTAGGGGTGTAGTCTACTGATGGTTGGGAGAGAAGTTGATCACACATGTCGGATTTCGGACAGCCGATCCCACTGTTCTCCCAGATATAAACTGCCGGCAGACATGTCAGTTGGCAGCTTTCTCATAGAGAAGACAGTCGACTGAATGAGCGTCCATTTGTCCAATAGCCATCTACCTGTCTCCCATTTTGAAGATGTGGAAAGGAAAGCTGTTGTGGAAGAGGTGTTTGGCCAACAGCTATGCTAAATGCATGGCTAGCTTTACAGAAATCTCTGGTCTATTACTATGTGCTTGCCATGGGCCAAAGCAGCTTTAATTAAAGGCCAAAGGACAGGAAGGATGGATGCTGTGGAGGAGGGAGGTGGAAAATGACCTTATATTTCTTTTACAGCCACTAAATGAAAAGTTACCAATAATAATTTTGGTCTGAGGAGTAACATCTCTCCTTGTGGAGAGCAACATACATAACATGCCAGTGTAAGGAGAGCTTGCATGGCCTATAAGTCTCCTTACAATGACATGTCTGGCATGTTACTGTCCACAAGGAGACAAGGCGAGACGTTACCCCTTAGACCGCAGTCAGCGGCCTCTCATACAGCCAAATCAGACCTCTTGCTTTGCACGGAAGAGGTGAAATACCCCAAAACACGTGTCTGCAAATTGAGATTCTGGTTTTAAGTCTGCTGACTTGTGTTGAGAGATACGATAATGCAAATATCGGCTATCGGCCGATATTAGCTCTATCGGCCTTTCGATAATTCGTTTCGATATTTTCGTCTTATCGAATACCGTAATCGGATTTGTCACTGTCACTGTGAGTGTCCGTCGGTCGGGTCTGTCAGGAGTCAGCGGCACTTACCTGGCAGAAGATCTCCGGCGGTCACGTCCTGGACTGCTTGATGGCCGCCATTATCTTCTCCCTGGCGGTCACATGCAGTTTTTCGCGATAACTGCAGTGACTGCAGGGTAATCCCGGCCGTAAACCAGTCCGATGACGTCACCGCCGGGGAAGCAGGTAATCAGCTGTGCTGCGCCGGGATTCTGATGTAGCAGAGCTGGATCGTCGTGGGACACTCGTTACTATGGACTGCGTCGGACAGGTGGTATACTGATGGGTTTTTTTTTTCATTTTTTTACAGGAGATCGATGGCGTCGCAGGATGAGACTGTAATAAAAGTAATGAAAACTGTGTTTTGTTTTTTTTAATTAAATTAAAAAACTTTTTTATAAACATTCACCCGTCCGGGTACATAAACAATTTAACTATTTATCAACAATTTAACTATTTACATACAGGGACCCTGTCCGGGTTATTTATACTTCTTTGGCAGGGGTGTTCCAGGTACCACCTGGTACTCTTCTGATGCTTGCCAAACATCCGAGGCACCAAGGACCACCAGGACCTGATGACGTCGTGTGGCCTGTACAGTCAAGTCGTGACCCGCTATCTGGGTCTGTGTGGCCACCTCTTTCATCTCCCTCCGGGTCTGGAACCCTATGTCCCGGACTGAACGAACCCCAGGGGGCCTAACAGGCGCCAGGTACGGGCCAGCTATACTTATCATGTCCATAGCTGGGGCTGCTGAAGAGACCACTGAGGGAGGCTTGGGAGATTTACGGCGTGGGGTGGGCACTTTTGCAGAGGCCTGGATGTGGGAGGCTGAAGGCTCCGAGGGTCTCACAGGTTCCTGACACACTGGGGAGTAGGGGTCGCACCTGGTAACATTTAGGGCGTACCATCCATTGTAACCCCAGTGTCGGGTGTAAGTCACCAAGTCTCCTGGCAACAGGTCCCTCCCCGGGTGTCCTTCTGGGAGGTGAGCCTCCACGTCCTGCCGGTTCACAAAGACTTCTAAATAAAGTCCAGGCTCCTTGATGAAGCCCCACCCACCTTTCAATTTAAAGCTCCGTACTGCACCCTTACGCCGCGGCTCACACAGGGTTCCTTTATCCTTTCTCATCCGGTCCTTATCTGCCCGGTCCTTCTCCAGGTTACGTTGCCGAAGTTTTTGGGATTCTCGCTGCTCCCTTTGTCGCTCTGCTTCCCGCTCCCAACGTCTCCACTCTTCCTCCTGACGCCGGTTGAAATTCTCCTCCACCAGCTGCTCCATGTCTCCACCACTCCACTGCAGCTTACAGTGTCCGGTTTGCGGCAGCTCTCCTGTCGCCCCCCAGTCCTGGCGGCGCTCCCCTGCGGAGGAAGCAGACGGCTCTAAATCAGATGACAGTCGGGGCTCCGGTACAGGCAGGTAGTGCTCTGGTGCCTGCGCGGCCTCCTCCATGAGGACGGGTGTCGCTTCTTCTGTCTCAGCGACGGGGGCAGACAGCGGGATCTGGGGTGCTGACGGTGCTGCGGTTTTTGCAGGAACGGGTGCCTCCACTGCGACAACGTCAACCGGATCACATTGCAAGGACTCCTCTACTAGAACGGGTGCCTCACCTTCCGGTACAGACACTTCAGGTAAGAGGGATTGGCGCCGCTCCAAGTTTAGTTTTAGGGCACGCCAGCTCGCTTCCATCCTGGCGACCTCCTCCCGGTGCCGGGCCAGGCCTCTTAGGGTATCCTCCGCTTCTTGCAGCGTAGGAGGGTTTCCAGGCCGGGTGCCCAACGGTGGTTCCGTGGCGATCGGGTCACTTCCGTGGGGGGAGAGCTCTGACTGCTCCATCCCTTCACACTTCTGCTCGTGTCCATTAGCCATCTCTGCCAAGTCACATGTGTCATTAGCATCTGGAGAGGGCCCCTCTTTTGTAGGGAGGCGGGACCTTCGTGTTAGTTTTCACACACTGAGGAGGATGAGGAGGCGGAACTGAAGAGCTGTGGGGCACGATTTACATTGCAGTACCATTTAGAGCCATCGTTTTCGCGTCACTGAGTGAGTGTACAGTACACCCATGAAGAGCACGCCCTTCTTCACCAGTGCCTCGTCGTGACACAGATATGGCGGAAAAATGGCAAATACATTCTCTGATGATTTTAGCAATTCTCAAGCACAAAACCAGTTCAATTCAGGCACACAGGACTCGCTTATAGCGAGCTACAGAATCCTGTTCGTGACGCCCAAGTTGAGTCGCACAGAGCCAGAGGTTTTGGGGGTACTCGGCACCGAGCCCGTCGACTTCTATGGGGTATGTCACGGCTTTACCCGGCAATTGAATCAGAGTCTATTTTACTATGTAGAAGTGTATAAACTATAAATATATGTATATATATGTCACAATGACATGTATATATATATATATATATATATATATATATGTATTCTATGTGTGTATATTTTGTGTTTACAACGTAAGAAAGGGTTTTTTTTGTTGCGATATTTTGTTCCCATAGACTTACATGGGACTTCCGCTATCGAAATCGATTATCGACGATATTTAGTGCTATCGGCGATACAATTTCGATACGATATTTTTAGATATCGAGCAGTATCGCTCAACACTACTGCTGACACATTGTTGAGTGAACTACAAGAGTTACGTACCGTGCCAATTGGACTTTTAATGCTTTTTTTATCAAAACTACGTCAATTAAGTATCCCATGTTATTTACATGTGCCATGACTATCTACTTACTACAATGTATTTACTCATTTTGTTCTAATCTTAGGTTCTGTATGTTAAATGGCCACAGTGTGAATGCACACCTATGCATTGTACCTATACCAACATATGCTCTGGCTCAATTTTTTTATTTTGAATAATGGCAATCAGCGGAGAATGTATGGAAAGACCCGGCAAGGATCCCTGTAGAGGCCCCATCCTCATACTTAACAGCGCTCCATTTAATAACCCTATACCCAACCCCCCCAAGGACCACCAATCGATGCTCCTAAATCCTTAGTGTAAATATTTGCCATCGTTTTCTTAAAACATAAAGCATTGGACAAGTGTAAAAGTTCAAGCTACGTCTTTCAACCGCTAATTTGCTTACTTTAGGAAGTGAAATGTTTTTGTTAGGAGCAAGACTTTAAAAAAAAAAAAAAGGTAGGCACGCCGTAGTTGGAAGGCCGTAAAGAAAAGCAGAAGGTTCATCTGTTTATGTCAAACCTACTTATGAAATGTTGGAAGGTCTTTTACTATTTGTATTATTCTATAGATCATTAATTTCACGACTTGGAAAGGTAAGTACAAAGAAAAATTAAATAAACTCCAATCTTGGCACATTCGAACAAGCTCTCTCGGTACGACAATGGGTCCATTTTACTGCTCTGTTAACACGACAATAATTGGAAAACCTATTTAATTAGTATTTTCTAATGCCTATCATATTTCCTTGACAAAAAGTACTCTGTTAGGGGATCGCGGATGGAATTATCAAATTACTTCCCAAGAGCCAGCTACCTTCAAAACATCTTAGAACGGAGATCATACAATGTTCCAGTCTTACTGTAATCCTCATACACAGGCTGCCTAAAGATGCTAAACTGTTATTGATCTAAAGTTAAAAGGGGTTATCCAACTTTCGGGACATTTTGTAGTTAAATAAGACTAACAATCAATTATGAAAATTAGGGTTTCATTTAAAAAAAAAAATTGCACAATCTAACTTCTATAGCCTCTGTATTGCACTATTGATGGTTGTGGCAGAATGAGTTGACTAACAATCTGTCAGTCAGTCCGCTATGACGGTCTAATTTTCTGTTTGTAACTAGTGCTTGGATAAGGTGTTATCCGAGCATGCCGGTATGCTAATAGAGAATCTTCAGTGTGCGCGAATAATATATTTAGCATAAAACTTATTTTTGGAAATTGGTTTCATTAACTTTTGCACGGTTTGGTTTTCATAAACTTTTTCCTTGCACAATCAACTTTGAAGAGCTCAGAAAAACAAATGAGAGTTACAAATGATGATGCGCGAACGTGCTCTGATAAGTCATTATCCGAGTGTACGGAGGTGCTAATACAGTATCTTTGGCGTGCTCAAATAGTATGTTCAAGTCACCGCGGCTGCATGTCTCACAGCTGTTCAACAGCCGCAACACATGCATGGACTGCCTGTTTGTTAGACAATCCTTGCATGTGTTCCAGTTGTCTAACAGCCTCAAGACATGCAGCCGCGGGGACTCTAACATATTATTCGAGCACGCCGAAAAGATTATTAGCAGTATTCACAGGTAGAGGGAAGAATGGATTCAATGAAATATCAGCAAATTCTTGATGCAAACATAACACCATCTGTAAAAAAACTGAAGTTGAAAAAAGGCTGGCTTCTACAAATGGATAATGATCCTAAATACACCTCAAAATCCACAATAGACGACCTCAAAAGGCACAAGCTGAAGGTTTTACAATGGCCCCCACAGTCCCCTGATCTGTGGCTAGACCTCAAAATAAAAGTGCATGCAAGACGACCCAGGAATGTCACAGAACTGGAAGAATTTTACAAGGAAAAATTGATGGAAATCCCTCAAACAATAATTGAAAGACTTATCTGGCTGCAAAAACCATTTACACGCTGTGATACTTGCCATTAGATTCTAACCATGTAGAATGCCCAAAATTTTTTAAAATCAACACATTTTCTTTTTTTGTATTTTTGAAAATGCAAAAACTGAACACTTTTTTTGGCTAAAATACAGAGGAAATGTGTCATCTACAACTTTAGCTCTTTTAGAGATCATTTCATGCTTAACTGTTCACAATAACAGTAATTTTGACCAAAAGCGCTCACACTTTTACACCCTATATCACTGGCTGTGACAGCAGAGACAACCACATTCTTTTGTCGTTTGTACGTTAAAAATGGTGCCAAACGCACAGTCAAGAGGATGGGGAGATAAATTAGGTAGCTCAGCTGTCTGTGTTTGGAGGGAAATCACAGTGAAATAGCCCTTTGAGAAGTGTATCACGTCATGGAATCACTGTTAAAAATCAATTGATAGTTACCGATCCATCTTCTTGAACCCCTAGCACATTGCCAAATTTACCAAAGCAAGACAGACATGTAGTGTAAAGGCCCCCATACTTTGTAGATAAAAGTCATCCAAACTAGCCAACTACCGTATATGATGTCTATGGGGGCCACCTGACTTCTCCCGTAACCGATGACAATGGGGAGAGATGTCTCAGGCAGAAATTCTAACTCCCGATCCTTTTCATGCAGTCAGATGTGTCTTCTGGTCCGACTGAAAATACATAAACGCTTGGCCAAGCCATCTAATGTACATGGACAGCTTGCCTTTACCTACAGATGTACATTCTGGGTCAAGTAAAAAAAGCTTATTCAATGCTTCTTTATATTAAGAACAAATTCCAAAATCCATATAATTCTTTAATACATACATTTACAATTAAGTCCACCACCATTGTCATCCTAGTGGTATCCGTCCATTTAGATGAGATATTCTGGGCTGCATTTGGGCCATTTTCAGCAGAGACATTGCATCGGAACAAGATGTCCGCACCCTTACTCTCCATTATGGCTGATACAGCCTGTCCCCAAGTGATGGGGGAGTGGGGATCGTCCTCCATTATATGTATATGCTTTATGGGGTCAAAAACAATGCCTGTCTTCATGAGACAACCTCTTTAAGAAGAAAAAAAAAAAGTTTTAAATAAAGTTTCCATCTCGTTTATAGACCACAAGTTGCGTACTTTATTCTTTTTACCGTGGTAATTACTTTTTTGTACTTGGATGTTGCATTTCAATTCCATCATGAAAGAAAACACCCTCAAATGGCTGTGGGTTTAGACAGTTTATATGATGAATAATTAATCTACGATGCCATTATGTCTTTGTAGGATGGTTCAAAGCACCTCGATTAGAGGAATAATTCACTCCATTACCGGATTAATTCACTGTTTTTTTTTCCACCTTGTTGTAAATGCAATGCTCGAGACCCTGGAGTACATTTGCACTTTAATGTTGGGGATTTTTGGGGGAATGAGAATAAAGGAGAAGGGAACCTAACTACATGTGCGGTGCTGGCTCATGCCACCAAAATACTCTACTGAAGTAGGAGAACCTAAAACTCTCAGGTGTCCCATGCCACCCCAGTGTTCCAGGTAGGAACACTTACACTGGATTGACTTCCTCATCACTTTTGTTCCTGCGGATTTAGTGAGCCGTGTAATGCTTAGATGCTGGGCATAAAAGTGACAAGCTGATCTGCTCTTTAACGGTCTTACAATTATTCTTGTGACCGGCCTGCTACCACTCCGGCCTGCCACCACTCCGAGCACTCTCCATTTTAGAGTCTAGATGTTCAGCTGTTTCCTCAGGCTTTATACAATGGGTATTCCAGGGCATTGACACCTTGTGACCCATCAAGACCTAATCCTGAATTCTCTCAGGGAGAGTCTTAAACTGTGAAATATCTTAAGGATTCGGTCAGAGATGAAGGCCTGGAAGCAATTTCAAGGCCCACTCACTAAACAAACACATTTAGTTTAACACATGGAGCCCTCTACTTCCCAGGGATGAGAAATCCCAAAATAATCCCTTCAGTAAACCTACTTCCACCAATATTATAGACTTCTCCATGCGGACACAAGCCATGCATTCACGGCTAGCCGAAGGAGGCTTTACCCTAAAATAAAATGGCATATAAAAGTCCAAGAAGGAAAGTCTTCTGTCAAGAGGATAGAAATACATGCAGAGGTTACCTGGCTTTCTCTCGTTCTGAGAAAGCCAAGTGTTAGCCAATATGGCCACCATAAAGGTCACTAGGCGAGTCACGGCATAGGCCCTGCAGCCTCCTTCATGGCACTCTTAGGAAACCACAAGGAGTTCAGAGACTACAAGTTTGCACTTGAGCCTCATTGATTTCACTTGGGGAAAAACTATTAAAAAAAAAAAATACATGTTAACAAGCCCTTTGAGCGTATATACACATTTTATTTTTAAAGGAGTTGTGGACAACCCTTCCTGAAACAATGTAGTCCCCAGGGTAAAATTAAGATAATCATATACCCCTACCACACCAGTGCCATTGCAATGTCAGCGCTGGATCTCAGGTGCTCTCGTGACATTTTTATGCCATGGGAGCGCTGCAGACGCTGATGGGCTGCAGCGCTTATACTTCTCTCAGAGAAAACTCAGAAGTGTGAGTGAAGCAGCCCATCACCGGATGTTGATTATTATGACACTGCTGACAATGTCAAGCAATTACCAGGAGACCAACATCGTCGGAACGGCACCGATCTGGGAAGAAAATATTACTAAAAAAATATTATTTTACGTGAGGGACTACAGAATTTAAGAAGGTGTTGTCCACCTAGAGGTCACATTTTCTGCAAATTTTTTTAATTCTTTTTAACTGCAATGTTTGAATACACCCTTACGATGAGGCATCTGATCCTTCTTCATTAGCTACTTAAGGTAATTTCAGGTGGATTAGTAATATCAGTCGGCCATTAGTACTGCACTGGTTAATTACATATTCTACATCTAGGCCACATAGCTTTCCTGCAGGACGCACCATGCTTTATACGCTACAAATAGCAAAACATTAGATTAAAGGTAAAAATAGCATAAAAGACAATTTAATTACAGAGGACTGAATAATAAAACTAAGTGGATTAAATGATATCGAGACAGAAAATAAAATCCAAAAAACTAAAAAAGGTAATGTAATCCGTGCTCATTACCAGCTCCTTGTAACTTAACATTAATCATTTAACTGTTTAGAGGTCGGCTAAAAACCATCATCTATAACTTCTCTGTTAGTTTCTGCTCACGACAGGTTTATAGAAAGCATTAATACGGATCCGTATAGAAGATTCCTGGTATGGCAGTGTGTATGTAAACAGGTTGGATTAATACATTATGGACGCCCCCGCTGTTGTCATGAATGGGCAAGTAAGCTTAAAGGAGATGGTGTTTTTTTTTTGTCCATTATTCAAAGGAGTTTAGAAAAAAACAAAAACTGAAAACTGTATAAAAAAAAAACAAAACGCAAAAATCATTGGAAAGCACCAGTCAAAAAACAACACGACGCTTGAAGAAAAAAAAAATAAGCCAGTTTCCGGAAGAGTCCTCTCAAAAAACTTGCCAGCTTCGCCTAACTTTCAAAGATGTCATGTACACATCGCCTTTAGTTAATGGAGTTTATCAGGTGTCATATAGATCAGACCCACAAAAAGTGATGGCCGTTCAGGCTCAAATTAAAAAGTAAAAAAAAATGAAAGATGAAGCGATACCCTTTATTCACCAGCCCCTTGCAGACCCCATTCTCTACTGCCCCTGTTGCAAAATTGCCGAAAATACCTGTTCAGCCAATCGCTGGCCACAGGGGGGCCTATTTTCATATGTAGGGATAACGAATACATGTTGAAAGAACAGTGAAGGGACTTCATGAACATCTATTCTAGAACTGTGGGAGTTCAGTAAGTTTGAGTATTTTATTTTTCTTTTACCAGTCTGAACCCTTTTAAAAATATTTTGATCACCGGGACAACTCCTTTAAGAAGCAGGTGAGAGATAACTTGTCTTCTAGGTTGACTACATTTTATGTACAGACCATTCTTGGGCGTATAACAGAATATCCACTTTCACGTCCTGGAATTTCTATCTATATGAAGAATAAAGAATGAAAGGAAATTGATGGCAAACCGCCAACGCAAGCTCGAAGATATCACCTGGTAACAAACAAGAACATCAGACGTCAATATCTTCTTTTTAATAATCACATAGCTGGAAAGGCGACATTTCATCTAACAAAGACCGAACGCATTCCATGATATTCAGAGAATTATAAAAAGGTGCAATGAGGAGGAGGCCATCCCTACCCTGTAGCAAAAGAGGCTCGGAAAGAGATAAGATAGCTGTGAAATACAGGCTCACGATTCACAATAATTGTCTTGAAATCTGTCAAAAACAGGAAAATATGTAATGTACACGAGTAACATAATCCCCAAATGACCTTACCTTAGATCCAGAAAATAAAGTCTTATGATAAAAAAATACAAATTAATCTCCATCTAGATATTAATAGAAGCTTCTCCTTTGTACAGGCCTCCATACACAGTGAAGTCAGCTAAAGCTGCAGATTTTGTAAAGAATTACCCATACATCTGATGTATAAAGGCGCCTCCCGACTCACTCTCCAATAGATGAAGTCAGGGGAAAGAAGACTAAATAATGTAGAATTTTCAGCACCAGTCTTCTTCCCAATGGTGATAAAAGCAACGTCTGAACCAATCATGGAAAAGCAGGAAGACACCAAACACCTCCCAAGTATTCAGGTACTTGGCGTGCATGTTGCCCGATTTGACAGTTTTGCTTGATAACTCTACTACACTTCTCACCAGTTCTGCCTGGACTCTGTGACAAACCTAGCTCTGCTACACAGCTAGTTGGTCCTAGCTGTTCTGAATGACTAACCTAGCTCTCCTACACCACGGGACCTCTTCAAGCTGGACTCCGTTACAAACTCAGCTCGACTACATCACTGAGGAACCATGCCTAACCACTGTGCCAGTGCTAATTCAATCTCTCTGACACTCAGCTCTGCTACAATGTGGAGTTAAGTCCGCTACACTACTAGATCAGTTTTGCCTCAGAACCTCCTGTGTCAGTCAGCTCTGCTTCTATGGTTCCTCATCATTTTGTCCACTTTGCTACATCATGGTCAAACAATGCTACACAAGTTGATGTAACCTCTACACTGCTTCACTGGTTAAAGGACTTGTTCAGGACTAAATAATTTTTACTGTGAGCCAAAAAACACAGCCTGTTTAATATGTCGCCAGGTAAGAGGAGTCATGGACCTCTCATGCCGGCGATGCAGCTGCTCCATGTCGATAGAACAGCTCTTCTCCTTCCAGGCTGCTCTGTAGATGAAGAATGACTGCGGACGTCATGCTGATTGACAGCAGGCTCTCTGAAATTAGGTAGCGGGCTGTCAATCAGCATGACATCGGCATACACGCCCCATTGATAAAGCAACCAGGAGAAAAAAGCTGCTCTATCGATGCGACGTTTATGGAAGCCACAGAATCACCAGCAAGAGCGGTCAGTGTCAGCTCTGTGTCGGCAGAGATCTGTGCTGGGCAGAGCAGGTAGGTAACTAGCAACTACCTGCCTGTTAGTTCTTAGGCTCATTGGAAAACAAGTAATATAGTCCTGGATAACCTCATTAACGTGGCTCCAATTCAATTTCCCCATTTACCATCCTAGACATCTGTCTCCACTGCTTCAAACGGGATTGCTCTGCTGCACCACCTCCATCAGTCTGTGCTGTACTTGAACTGGTCATCAGAAGAGCGATATATCTCCTAGGGGTACATTTATATGTATGAGTAGTCTGAAAAGCCACATAACGAATGTAAGGAAGTATAAAGCGGATAATTCCCATGTGAAAATTACCGTAGGAGCATCTATATGAAATTACAATATAATACAAAAGCTAGAAAATAACACGTATTTATTGGTTTTGGCCTCTGATGTCACTGCCTGACATTTTCCAGCTTTATTTATTTATTTTTTTAATACTGCTAACAACCTGAAACTAATGACTTATGAACCTTGCAATACCTCAAAAGGTAACACCAACACGCAGAAGAAAGCAAAGGACACGGAAAAAGTCAGATTCCTGATCAGCTTCTCAGCACTGACCCCGCGTGTCCCCCTTCCCTTCAGACTAACTTCAAAAAAAGAAATAAAAAGACTGAAATAATTAAATTGAGGTCCTGCGTAATACACCCATCACATTTCTTCACAACAGTCAATGGCAGGACGCCAACCACGTCTTGTGGCCACCTGCTGTGAAACAGTAGAATGGTAACACTGTGTTCAGTCTGTGCCATGTCTAATAGGACGGGCCGCGCACCACGCCGAGCGCCCGAGATAGAAATTGTGATATTCTGTATTAAATATTAACTTGGCAACACAATGCAGGACGGAAACTTATCCGAGTATCTGAATCTCCTAATGTATTCCTAGGAATTTTTATATTCAACAGATCATCCACAAAAGTTGTAGATAAACCTGCCGAAATGGCAGCAGCATATGCTAGAGCGTTACACATTTACTATACATGAGCAATTCGATTGGCGCTGCCTGGTCCAGTGACCGGCCAAGTACTGAACAGCAGCCGGTCTCCACTTCTGCACCAGTCAACCTTGAAAAATAAACCAATAAAGAAACAAAATTATTAAATGAGGTCGACTGTCACAAAGTAAGGTTTTAATACTAGAGATAGGACCATCCTGACTGAGTCACCTTGCCGCGGTTGTGATGTTGTTACTATATCTGTGATTGGCTTGCTGTTATTCTTGTTTCAGTTTCTGCCTAGTAACAATGATGTAATGGGGAGGAGGAGACAAGGCAGGAGCAGGAAGTCCTGGGTAAGGGGAGCAGGAGAGACGAACGAACATAAAGTATGGCTGTTTAAACCTACCATCTAGCATCTCTGTGTGGCCTTCTGGAGTTCCCTTCATCTGCACAACAACACCACAACTGGCGACGAGGAAGCGTTCATCATCAGCTAAAGGTATTTCAGCTCTACAACAATGGCCTGTTTACCTGCCTTCCCTGCTTTTGATGTGCATCAGTCCCCAAGCTAACCTAGCAGCATGTTGGGAGAAATGGCTGAAGCGTTTTGATATATTCCTACAAGCCATGAACATATCAGATGATACCAGGAAGAAAGCCATGCTATTACATTATGCAGGGGAACAAGTCTATGATATCTTCACTACTCTGCCTAATACAGGAGAAGATAAAGACTATGAGCTCAGTAAGGCAGCATTAAGCAAGTATTTCTCCCCACACAGAAATGCAGCATTTGAAATCTTCAAGTTTAGACAATTAAAGCAGTCAGCAACAGAAAGCATTGATGAATATCATGTCCGACTACGGCACCTTGCAGCTTACTGTGAATTTACAGATGTCGACAAAGAGATCCAAATGCAGATTTTACAAGGCTGCATCTCCTCTAAGTTACGGAGACAAGCACTCAGAGATCCCACCATGACTTTAGCAAAACTGCTTGAAACAGCACGTGTAAATGATACAGCCGAAAAACAAGCTAAACTCATAGAGAACATTGAGTGCGAGGCGGAAGCACCATCTTGTATAGCAAAGCTGACACAGAGACCGCCTGTGCCTCGTATGCAGGGGGCAACTTGCTACAACTGCGGAGGGTCGTATCCTCACCAGAATGTCTGCCCAGCAAAAGGGGGGACCTGCCATAATTGTGGAAAACAAAACCATTTTGCAAAAGTGTGTAGATCCAAACCACAATCCCCTCATTCCACAGTACAACCCAGGTCACAGAAAATCCAAACGCTGCAGCTTACTGACGAGCCTCACAGTACTTATCTATTCTCAGTGACTGCAGAGGGATCTCAAACACTGCACGCACTTACCAGTCCAAGGCGACTTATCCTGATAAATGGTAGTCCGGTGGAAGCCCTAGTAGACACGGGGGCATCAGTAAACGTCATCAGCCGTGCAGTCTATAGCCAACTCACGAACAGACCTGCTCTACAAAGCACTAGCCTAAAGATTTTTCCTTATGGTTCAGCATCTGCACTACCCGTGTGGCAAATTTCAGTCAGAACTTGCAGCTGACGGGAAGTCCATCACCGACACTGTATATGTAGTAGAGTGCTCCGCAGACACGCTTCTCAGCTGCAGGAGTGCTATATCTCTGGGTCTGGTCAACCTGGTCAATAGCGTCACAGGTCCTTCGGCCCAACACATCATGCAGAGATACCCCAATCTCTTTAAAGGTCTCGGTAAGCTAAAAGACGTTCAGATAAAATTGCATATTGACCAGTCAATACAGCCATCTGTTCAACCTCACAGGCGCATCCCATTTCATGTCCGCAAACTTGTGGAGCAAGAACTGCAGGATCTGGAAGTGTCTGATGTTGTTGAACGAGTTGAAGGCCCGACTCCTTGGGTATCGCCCATTGTTGTTGCACCAAAACCAAAGCAGCCTGGTAAAATCCGGCTATGTGTGGATATGCGGCATGCCAATTTGGCTATTCAAAGAGAAAGGCACATCACACCCACTATTGATGACATTATCACAGACCTGAATGGTGCAAAAGTATTTTCTAAAATTGATTTAAAATCAGGTTATCATCAACTTGAGTTGCATCCAGATTCCAGGTACATCACAACTTTTAGTACCCATGTGGGCTTACGACGATTCAAGAGGTTGAACTTTGGTATCTCATCTGCGGCAGAAATATTTCAGAACGTTATCAGTCAGGTTCTATCTGGAATAGCAGGAGTTCTAAACGTCAGTGATGACATTCTTATATATGGTACAACCCAAGAGGAGCATGACAGTCACTTAGAGCAAGTGTTTCAGAGACTGCAAGCCTGCAATCTAACTGTCAATCCATCAAAATGTGAGTTTAACCAAAAGTCATTAAGCTTCTTTGGATATATCTTTTCGGAGCAAGGAGCTTCAGCAGATCCTCAGAAAGTTGCTGCCATAAAGTCAGCTAGCCAACCTCAAAATGTGTCAGAGGTTCGCAGTTTTCTAGGACTAGTCACGTACTGTGGGCGATTTATGCCTGATCTGGCCACGATCTCCGAACCCCTGCGACTACTCACGAAAAAAGACACTCCTTGGACATGGACTACTGAACACCAAGCAGCATTCGATTCCATGAAGTCCGGCCTGACTGGCGACACCGTCATGGCCTATTTTGACCCTCTAAAGTCCACAGAGCTGATCGTGGACGCTAGTCCGGTGGGCCTGGGTGCAATTCTCACACAAGTGTCCAAAGAAGGCAACGTTTCTACCATTTCCTATGCAAGCAAAGCCTTAACAGAGACAGAACAACGCTATTCACAAACTGAAAGGGAAGCTCTTGCGGTTGTGTGGGGATGCCTTCATTTTCATCTGTACCTTATGGGACATAAATTCACAGTGATAAGCGACCACAAACCGCTCATTCCGCTTTTCAACAAACATTCTTCAAAGCCTCCCCCACGACTTGAACGCTGGTTGCTCCGCCTACATAACTACCAGTTTCGGTTGAGATACGAGGCAGGAGCTGGTAATCCGGCTGACTACTTTTCGAGACACCCAACACCACAAACTACCAAGGACGACATCCCAGCAACTATCCTTGCAGAGGAACATATCAATTTTATTGTTGCACATTCTGTGCCAAAAGCTATGACTATGGAGGAAATACAACAAACGGTGGATTCCGATCACCAACTTCAGTTAGTTATAGAGACTGTTCGATCTAAAAATTGGAGCAATTTTCTTGCTGAAGCCCGCCTCCAAACACCGGATCAAACAACCTACTTGACAGCCTTCTTTAATGCACGACATGATCTCTCCGTGTCTGATTCAAATCTACTGTTGCGTAACAATCGGCTGGTGATACCCCAGAAACTTCAAAGCAGAGTACTGGATCTGGCCCACGAGGCTCATCAAGGGGTGGTGAAAACAAAGCAATTACTGAGAGAGAAAGTCTGGTTTCCAGGACTAGACAAAGAAGTAGAGGCACTCATTGAAAATTGCATACCTTGCCAAGCAACTACAATTGACCATAGAAGCGCACCCTTACAAATGACACCCCTGCCAGAGGGCCCGTGGTCTGCTGTTAGTGTTGATTTCTGTGTTTTACCGGATCACTCCTATCTGCTGGTTGTCATGGATGACTATTCGAGGTTCCCAGTCATTGAACATGTTTCGACAACCTCTGCCAGGGCTGTTATACCAAAATTAGACAAGATCTTCTCGGCATATGGCATACCGGAAACAGTGAAGTCCGACAATGGACCACCTTTTAATAGCACAGACTTTCGATCATTCGCAACCTATCTTGGTTTCACTCACAGGAAAATAACTCCTTACTGGCCTCAGGCCAATGGTGAAGTCAAACGGTTCATGCAATCAATCAACAAAACTTTGAGGATCGCTACCATGGAGCACAAGGATTTACAGCAAGAGTTACACAGATTTCTTAGGCAGTACAGAGCTACACCCCATTCTACTACTGGGATACCACCTGCCACTGCGCTGTTCAACAGGCCTATGCGTGTCAAACTCCCGAGCGTTCCGCAGAGCCCTGTTCAAACCCCAATTGCTACTAAGGATGCCATATCCAAACAGAAGATGAAGAGGTATGCAGATAAGAGCAGTCATCGTTGCAAGCCACCGGAAGTATTGGTGGGAGATTGGGTCCTGGTAAAAAGGCTAAGACCTAGAGACAAGTTTGCATCACAATACTATCCTGAACCCTTTCAGGTCACACAAGTCAAAGGCACCATGGTTACTGCTCAAGATCACGGTCGCCAAGTCACAAGGAACGTGTCCCATTTTAAAAAACTTTGCGACTATGTCCCAGAAACAGACGAGGCAGAAAGCGATGACGTCCTGCCGGATCCCCAGAGCTCAGCAGTTCCAAGGGAGGATACCTCAGGGGACTCAGAAAGTTCATCTGTGACTGTGATGTCTCACCGCTATCCAGCGAGGGCAAATCGTAGACCGCCAGCCCTCCTCTTGGACTATGTTCTGCAGTAAAAAAAAAAAAAAAATCCTTCGTACTAATGTGAACTTTTGGACCGTTATCCAGTTCTAATGTTGTTTTGTTTGGTGAGAAGAGGAGAGATGTGATGTTGTTACTATATCTGTGATTGGTTTGCTGTTATTCTTGTTTCAGTTTCTGCCTAGTAACAATGATGTAATGGGGAGGAGGAGACAAGGCAGGAGCAGGAAGTCCTGGGTAAGGGGAGCAGGAGAGAGGAACGGAAAATAAAGTATGGCTGTTTAAACCTACCATCCAGCATCTCTGTGTGGCCTTCTGGAGTTCCCTTCATCTGCACAACACCACCACAGCGGTGGGATGGCCTTTATGCTTTTTTGATCAAAATAGAGTTAACCAAGTACCCTAAGTAACTTACATGTACTATTACTATTTACTTACTATAGGGTATAGGCTCATTTTGTTTTTTTCTTGGGTTTTGTCAGTGTAATGGTCACAGTGTGAACAAGCTCTTACACATTGCACATATATAAGCTTATGTTGTGGCTCATTTATTTGGTTTTGCCAATCAACCTTGGCGCTTCTGCTGCTTACTGTGCACCACGATGCCATGACACGCGTGGTGAAGCAGCATCATAAAATTACAGGGTGCAGTAAGCACAAGAGGCACCCAAGATGCCGGCGCGTGAGAATTGGCTGCCATGGAGTACTGCTCGATTTGCTCATGCCTAATACTTGTATTCCCCATGAAATAATTACAGAGCAGATTTACGTACAACTCTGTGTTGCACTGTTCCTCTTATTTTATCATGACAATGTATAAATAACCTGGCAAAGAGGTGTTGCCATTCCACTTGACAATGGGGACTTGTTAGCAGTTTCTGATAGTGTAGGGATGCACCCCACTGACAAGGGCAAGAATGACGCCTAGTTGCTGATTTGTACATTTCCAGGAGGGATAATAGGGGGGGGGGGACACAACAAAGATTAAGGAAAAGGTGGTGCAGTGTCATCATCATATGGAGAACAGGTTTTTACTAAATTGGCCAGGCAAGGAAAGCCAACGGGTCTTCTTTAAAGGGAACCTGTCATGCCCCCCCACGCAGGGCCTATTAAAGTAAAAGAGCCACCTTCAGTAGCACTAAGGCTGCATTCTGTGAAGGTGGCTCTTATGTTTATTATCGCTAGGATCGCTGAAATAATGAGTTTTATAATTTTCCCGCCATACCTCTATTGAGTCAGGGAGGTATGTTTTCTCCCCCTGACTCAACCGCCTCGCAGCCGTCCATCCCCCCCCTCTCTTTCTCGTGACGTCACCGACGCCTGCGCTCTGCAATCAGTTCTCAGGCATGTGCCGTGCGCGCTGCCCGGGAACTTACATCAGGTGATGTAAGGATATCGCGCCTGCATGTAGCGGAGGCCCCAAATCCCGCCCCGCAGTGTGTTATGATGTATTCACACTGCGGGGCTGGGAATCTGGCGCCTGCGCAGTGAGGATCTCTGCCCCTGTCCCCATCTCCCTCCGCCTCTTTCCTCACTGCGCAGGCGCCAGATTCCCAGCCCCGCAGTGTGAATACATCATAACACACTGCGGGGCGGGATCTGGGGCCTCCGCTACATGCAGGCACGATATCCTCACATCACCTGATGTAAGTTCCCAGGCAGCGCGCACGGCACATGCCCAAGAACTGATTGCAGAGCGCAGGCGCCGGTGACGTCACGAGAAAGAGAGGGGGGGATGGACGGCTGCGAGGCGGTTAAGTCAGGGGGAGAAAACATACTTCCCTGACTCAATAGAGGTATGGCAGGAAATTTATAAAACTCATTATTTCAGTGTTCCTAGCGATAATAAACATAAAAGCCACCTTCACAGAATGCAGCCTTAGTGCTACTGAAGGTGGCTCTTTTACTTTAATAGGCCCTGGGGGGGTGACAGGTTCCCTTTAAAGGGTGTTGTGTAGGATCCTTCTCGAATCCTGGACTACCACTTTGGCAAAAAATTATATATTATGCAAAAAGTTTATGCAACAATCTGGTCAATGCTGCCTTTGGAGTAGCAAATGTTGATCGGCTGGACCTTTGGGCACAGATTTCGCTTATTGGCCATTAAATTTGTTTTAGACCTTACTATGGATTATTCGGAGGATACATGAGCCTACAGGAACCTTGGCCTCTATCAAAGTTTGGGAGTTAATGGATCGCGAGAAGATGCCTTCAAAGTATTACACATCGTGTCATGAGGTCCATGTAGTTGTACATAGCGATGTTACTACAGCCGGCTGAAACTGTAATATGTATGGGGGTGCCAGCAAACCGATCTTTGGAGGAGATGTTGATTGGGTAAGTACGATTTTGTACTGCCGATCATATACTTCTCCCAGAGAGCCATTGTCTGTAGACGGCTTTCCCATAGAGAATACATGAGCACTCGGCCGTAAGAACCATCCTGTGTATGGGAGAGGCGACCAAACAGTAGCCGTTTAATGTCTATGGCGGTCTTAAGATAACAAAATTGCCACTCAGAATTAGGTCCACGCAATTTCCTAGATCTTTGAGATTCCGAACAGAACAAAAAATACAAAAACACCAACAGACTTCAGCCTCCGGCAAAAGGTCATATCTCATTCCCTCTAATCAAAATGTATATGAAACAAAACCCCACAATGAAACATTGTTTCACTCCACAAACATTTGTCCTTCCTATTTGATTAGGTGTTTTTTTTTTCTGTTTTGGTTATCTCGCTTTTTTTTTGAAGGCCAATGACTCACCCGTGGAAAAATTTAATCTGAAAATAGAAAGGGATTTCTCGAAGCACCACTGTGAGATGTTTATTTTCGAGCTGCAATTGTTTAGATCTTCAGCAAGAGCCAGCATGGAGCCCCGGGAGCTATTTTAGACTGGGATGGAAGAAGATTCTTGGTCTACAATTTATCCTGTCGCCAGTCGACATCCAAAAAGTTGTTTTTTTTCTCCAAGTTAGCAACCAGAGATTTCGGGTGTGTCGGATCTTCAAAATAGAGCCAATAAAAGCTGCAGACAGCTGCTGCTTGACCAGTATGGGACTGCCGCAGCTGCTTCCACATAGGGGACTCTCACAAAAGACAGTAAACTTATTTATTTGCCCCCTTCCCCTCCCCTTGGATATTGAGGGAGATTTGGCTACTGTGGAGAAGGCGCTTTGACTTTTTTTTTCTGTATGAGCACAGATGTTAATAAGTGCAAAGAATAGAAGTATTTTGCTGCATATAATAAGAAGCAGCTGCACAGAATTCTTCACACGGCCGGGAATGATGGTGTCAGGTATGGCTGCGGTTTCATGGTTTGTCAAACAATCACCTTGATTGTTTTTCTTTTTAAAAAGGCAGGAGTAGAAATTAGATCGCTGATCCGACAGCCATTAGCTATGACCCTACAAAAACATTTGGTTCGACCAAACATGAACGCCACTTCTGCCTCCGACGCGGCTCATCTGCAAAACCAAAAAGGAAAGAAAAAAGAATGCAACCTGTTCGAACCACAGTTTTCTCAATGGTAGATGTTGGAGGACAGCTTGGCAGCCGACCTAGATATCAGACCTAGTCAAATAGTATAACAATGTCTGACTTTATTTATTTTACTCATTTATATAGCGCCATTAATTCCACAGCGCTTTACAAACATTATTGGCTTCAGGCAAAGTTTAAATTTCATGATTTTTCGGGCAGCAAAACGAGAACTATTTCTATTAGTGCACAAAGAAATGTGCAGTATGGATAGAGGTTAGGAATGAGCAGCCATTTTACAACAGGCCAAAAAGACTTGGAGCGTGGGAAAGAAAAGTGGTTGACTTGAGCTGGCACAATAGTTCCCATTTAGAAGTTCTTCAGGGTGTATGGATACTGTAGAGAAGGGTCCCAACTAGAATATTTGGAGCTCACGGTTTCATACGAACGCAAACATTTGGAGATTCAAATTTGCACAAAAAAAAAAAAAATTGACCGACAATTTTTTTCTTTTAACAGCGGAAACAGAGAGCAGTTTAATGTAATTTTGCATTTATTCAAAGTCCCATAATGCTTGCAGCTATGACATAATACCTTGCACAGTGGTGGCCATCACAGATCAGCGGTTCCCAGGTCCACAGTTTGTACGGCAGAGTCGTTTTCCATCTCTAGAGTACCTGGGTCTCTCTCGCTCTTGAAGAGTGTAAGCTCTTATGGTCATTAGGGTCCTATCTTCTGTAGAGTGTAAGCTCTTATGGTCAGCGGGGTCCTCTGTCGTCTGTAGAGTGTAAGCTCTTATGGTCAGCGGGGTCCTCTCATGTAGAGTGTAAGCTCTTACGTTTAGAATGGTTCTTCCTCTCTCCCACTCTCCTCTCTCACTTATGTGTATTTTTTGAGCCATTACACATTTTTCAGTATTGAGATTCGTGCAATTTTATTCTCTGTAAATCAAATTTTAGGGATTTTTTTTTTCTTTTCCGAAGACGGCAAATTTGAATTTAAAAAGATCCTCTCATCTGTAGTCCTGACTAAAGCCAGGAATGCACATGAACAGCTGTCAGCCAAACAACCTTTCCCAATTCTAACAAACAGGAGTGATCTGACCTGGCCAAATGTTCATGTAACAATTCACTGATAATAGTAACAGCCATTGAAATACCAATGGCCGGATCATCCTCTCCCCGATTGTGCATGGGGGTATGCTAATTCTTCCCTAGTAAACAATCAGCTGGTCTGATAGTCCCGCTAAAATTGGCGTGTTTAGACGACTTTCATGTGATATGTATGGGCCTCCAGCGAGCTGTCCACATGTAATGACCTGCCACATTTCGGCAAGCTGACCCCTTTCTCTGCTTATAAGTCGCCTCACATTGGCATGCCAGGCTATGCATGTCACTTTCCACAAGGAGAAATGTTACCGCTTAAATCCCAACATTTTAGTCCAGAAAGTAAAATTAGGAAAAGGGATTTTCACATAAGAAAATAAAATAAATCAGCTGAAATTGGCACGATGTCACCTCTAGTCCCTCATTTTCCCTGTTGCTGCTCCAGTCTGTTACCACCTTTGGTGAAGGAGACGGCTGCCCTCTTCCTTCAGCCTGCCCACCAAAGCAAAGAGGAGATTAGCTTATTTACTGAAAAAAAAAAAAAGCAGACCGCGTGTCCCCCCCCCCCCCGTCACATGCCACCCATATTGGCCTGTGAGTGGAAGTCCAGGCCATGGACTTGTGACCAGAGCCATGTGGCTATGGGGAAATGGGGCAACAAAAGGTAATAAAACTACAGTCAGGAAGTTATACATCTTATATATAATCGCCAGTTGGGACTTCCAGCCGCTGTCCCCGAATCCCATAAGGCACCGCAGCAGTGTCACTTGCGCAGGCGCAGTTCATGGCTGCAAGGCCACGAACTGCGCCTGCGCAAAAAACATACACGTCTCCCCTATTCCCACGCAGGCGCAGTAACAGCCACGTCGTTACAACGCATGCGCGGGAATAGCGGTGACTTGTATGTCACTTGGGCAGGCGCAAGTGACATTCATGTCACTGCTATTCCCGCACATGCGCAGTAACAGCCACAACTGCGTGCTCTACACGCGCATGCGCGGTAACGACGCGGCTGTTACTGCGCCTGCATGGGGAATAGCGGTGACGTCTAATTTCACCGCACTCCCGATGCGATAGCATCGGGCCTATTTCTAGTTTTACTATAACCAGCTGATTTTTTTTCCTTTCTCTGGAAAATCCCTTTAATCACTTTGTGGAGGATTTACTCTCTCCTGGCCTTGTCAGACATGAATGGATTTTTATGATCCGCGTGTGCTGTGGTTACAGCTCACCACACCAGTTATGCAATCACTTCTACTATTGTTCTCGCGATCGCTCAGGCTTGAGACCTTCTGTATGAACAACAGCAGATCGTGCGTTTGCCTAAAAATAATAATTTCTTTGCCGTAACTTTTCACAAAGCTCCATAATTAATCATGTTAGAGGAGGTCAGGGGAGCAGGACGGAGTTTGTGTACACAGGCACGTTCCATTTATCTGCACCATCGTATCCCGCGCCTCGCACGCTTCTTACCTGAAAAGTCAGAATAAAATGGCAGCCATGCTTTAAGGGACTGTTTTCAAGATTCCAGAGATTATTTTTTATTATTATTATTAATAGTGTGCTGAGAAGTTAGAAGGGACAACTTGGTTGAGTGATACCAGCTGCTTTATAGTTTTGGCGCATCTTTGCCTGTCTGTGCACCAAAATTTGAAGATGTATGCCTGCCAAGTGCAGATCTACATATAGCTAAAGTTTACCCCAATTTCTGATGTGCTGTAAATTACAGTATTTTTCATACTGCAATTTGTCATGTTAATTCTACCAAACCCAATCCCGTTTTGGAAAATGGTGCAGGAAATAAAAAAAAAAAAAGTTGCACAAAAATTTACACTTGCAAAATTTGTGACTTTTTTTTTTTTACTCTACACCATAAACCCCTTAATAAAATTGTCCTTTGGGATTTATTGGTCCATCACGGTGCAGATATTTCCATTCGGTGCAGATATTGCAATCTGCGACACAAGTCCATCAGTCATCATGGATCCTATCCGAATGGAAACCATGATAGCGTAAAAAAGGACTTTAAAACCAGAAAATCCTAATATTCTTTTAAAATGTATAACATTAACTTGACATGTCCTAAAATAATCCTAAATTTACAGAGAGGAGGTGTAGACTTAGACGTCAGGAAAGCTTCTCCAGGAACAAGCCACGCTAGAACTTCATCAATAAACCCTAATGAAAAACTACCTAAAACATTAGAGACACAAGTGAAACTTCTAAACACGTGGGTGACCAGTCTCCTGGGATCACACCTGTCCATAGTTAAATCTATAGAAATTACTCAGACTTTTTATAGTTGAAAGCTTGAGAGACTCCATTGTAAAGCCTACAATCACAGGTTACTTATCGAAGTTGTAGAACACAACGACTCAAGTTTTGCTCCAGCCAGAGAGCCATATAGTGGAGTTGTTTTATCTTCTCCATGCTTTCTCGAGTTTCTTCCAGGTGGCCTGGACTCATTCCATAGTCTAACATGCTGAGAAAACCATAGTGAAGTTCAATACTCATGTTCCACCAGTGAGGTCTATAAGATCTTGCATGTGGTCCACAGCAGGTGTGAAAACAGAAGTTACCCTCTCTGTTAGTGACCATTTATTCTGGCTATTTATGGCTACCTTCAGTAAATATAATTCCCCCCTCCTCATCTCCGCGTTTTGGTTCTCCTGTAGAACCTCCTATTATTGTCCCCTCATCATTTGTGATATGCAATAATATACTCGTGTGCCTTGAAGATGATACTCGTTATTCATTCAGTCATATAGCAAAGCTTGGACTTTGATCCAGGAAGTGAATTAACTTATTTTGTATAAAGTTATGGGGAAAAACATATAAAATTACTCATTCTAGCCAAACAAGAGGCCAATTTGTAGCCTGAACTGTTTCAGGGGTTTTGCCCCTCATTGGCACAGAGCAAGATACTGGTGGGCTGAATGAGATGTCTAAAGGAAGCTGGGATAGAG
The DNA here is from genome assembly GCA_033576555.1 of Oophaga sylvatica. Classification (NCBI taxonomy): domain Eukaryota; kingdom Metazoa; phylum Chordata; class Amphibia; order Anura; family Dendrobatidae; genus Oophaga; species Oophaga sylvatica. Next base: position 75,591,142 of record JARQOD010000007.1, read on the forward strand.
ACTGAAACTATGTGTGGAGACCTATTTCAAGGCAAAGCTCTATGGGGAAAAATATACAAAGTAACCGACACAAGCCAAGCAAGATCAAACAAGGTAAGGTTACACAATTCAAGAAAGTTTATCAAGTATTTTTTAATTTTTATTTCTTAAAATGAGTGGCAGATTTTATCCTTCAGAGACTTTCATCATAGCCATCCAGTAAAACAAATCTAGGCATTGACTGTACACTTGTTTTGTTTGTTCCTTTTATCATGGGAGCCAACGAGCAAAAGACGACCATGCATTTTGGATGACTAGTCCGAGGCAGGTTCTCTATGGCTTCTCCTCTCCCGATCCCTTTGATTGGCAAGTCCCTACCTACAAACACAGGGAGTTATCAGTCTATTTGCGGAAGGGTGTGAGACCCTCCATTGTGGACCTACCTCTTGGAATATTTATCAGAGACACTTAGTCCTTTCTTGGCTTTTCAAAGTGCATTTTCTATGAAACACTGCTACATTTCAGGATACAACATGCCCATCTGCAATAGCAGAGCAGGTGTCTAATTCATGACGGGCTGTGGCTCAGGCAGCATCAATCTGATGACAGATTCCCTCTAACATGGGAGCCTACGGGAAATAAACTCCTGAGGGAACAGCGTTCGTCGAAGCACATATTGGGTCAAACTGTGAAAGGATCTTCAGCAGTAAGGCCACAGCCATTGCAAGACTGTATAAGTTCTTGCTTCATGCCTTAGATGTGGGATCAGTTATGTAGGCCTTTCCGATCCGTGAAGTTGTGCCAAATGAGCAGATGTTCATCTCCCCAAACGTATGAGAGAGTCCGGACTGATTAATACATAACAGATACAGCAGATGTTCTGGAAAATTGAGATGTTTTCTGATGCTGGATCTACGCAGAAAAGATTTCTCGAGCACGCCGAGTATCGAAGAAGCAATGAAGGAAATTTTATCTTGAACGGGAATCATAAGATCAGATTTTCTAAATGTGGACTTTCAAAAGGAATTTCTGTCCGGGAGAATGAATTTCATGTATGGTGCTAGGATAAACAGAGCTGTAGGGCAAGAGAACATCCGGAGACCGAACACTTACAATTAGTCTCGGGTCACAATACTGCATTTCCAATCATCCGAAAGAATCGGTCCAATTATGCCATTTATACTCTGATCCGATTTACGGATTAAATTCGGGCATGATGCGATTCTTTCCTCAGACAGACGTGGTCCGAAAACTAAAAAACAAACAAACAAACAACAATGGGACATGTGCATGGCCCCACAGAATAACATGGGTCCGAGGGTGAGCCGATGTTTTGCCGGACTGCACTTGGACCGAAAATACCATTATCTACACGAGCCCTTAACAGGGATTGTTTCATCATAGCAAAGTGATCACTATCGTCATGGTTCTGGCTTACAGATCCCCTGGCACCACACTCGATCCACTATCTTTGTTGGGCGACATCCACTTTGCCAAAAACAAGGGAGGTTACAAATAGGGAAAACCTTCACTAAAGGGTATGCCACACTAAACAATATCGCTAACGGGATCGCTAAAAAACGTCACTATTTAGCGATCCCGTTAGCGATATTGTTCAGTGCGTCAGCTTCCAGCGACGAGCTTCCTGCTGTGATCTCGCTCGTTGCTGGAATCGCTCCGGACCCTATTTCATCGCTGGCGCTCCCGCTGGGTAAGTATCTTATCGCTGTGTGGCACCTTTTCTTAGCGATTTAGCGGTACTTTTATACCGCTAAAGTCGTTAAGAAGATCGCTAACGGATAGCGTCCTTAACAATATCGCTAAATGTGGCCGCACTTAGCGATATAGAAACAATCCCGCTAGCGATCTCATTAGTATGCAACGCTAACGAGATCGCTAGCGGGATAGCTTAGTGTGGCAGTACCTTTATTGCATCCACATGACAAAATAAGGCATATGGAAACAAGTCAAAGTCACTATTAAAGAGATAATCCCATTGTGAGGAAAGGGACGCCGCCATCTTGTGTATAGGGCCTATACCAGCCTCCATTTGTCGGTTCACAGAGCCACAGACTGCTAACTACACAGGGCCTGTTAGCATATCCAGTACGACCGGTTTTGATGTCCACTATGAATCAAAAGGGCTTTAGTATGCTAATTAGTTCAGGCCTGTGTCTGAATAAGATGGTCATTAGTATGCTAAATAACTCAGACTGAAGCCAGTATTTCCTGCTCCATATGAATTGCAGGCCGGTTAATATGCATGCTTCAAAGCAAAGGGGAGGGACCTAGCAGGTTTAAGAACTGGGAGCTATGGGCAGACTGGATCCATTTTTCACACAGAAGCCAAGAAGATGGTCTAAGAAGGACCAAGGGAACAGTTTTGCCAAGGGAGCAGCAGCACATGTTTTGGGAGACTGTCCAGCAACTAAAGACTGTTACCTGGGGATCGCAGAGCTCCCGGCCTCCCCATGTCCCTACAACCCGGTAATATTGATCTCTAGCTAATACCTTTAAGCCTTGTACATTATTGTGGTATTTTACTCTGACTGCAAATCCATTGTCATTCCGTTGTATAGCTTTACTGTATATTTCTGTAATTATCTAGTGCGCCCTTAAGGCAATTAAACCATAAAATTAATCTTGGGCTGATGCTTTTACTCTGATCACGAATCTTAGAATACCCAGTGGGTAACAGAACGAAAATATCCAGGATAGGGGGGAGGACACCCAGTGACAAGACAGTAACAGAAAATCAGAGGTGACACAATATGATAATAAAAATAATTTTATTGAATCAATGAATTAAAAGTGTATGTAAACACTACAAATGGAATAAAAATACAATGAATATGAATTAAATAAAAAGAGGCAAGAACCCATATAATGTGATGAAGCTACAAAAATAGGCAATAAGCACCACAATGTATACCCTTAGGTATATATACAATTTCTATATAGAATAACGTAATTGTAAAACAATATACATATATGGAGAATAATGATATGCTTAATAAAAAACAGGTAATGGCCCAATATATAAAGAATGGCAATGATAATATTGTGCAACACCAAAAAAGGTGCCCGTGCTACAAAAGAAAAAATAGAAAAAGTGCTGCAATAAACATGGGTTCACAAGAATTTAAAAAACATTATTAAAAAATCAAAAATAGTGTGCGTGCGGCAAAAGAATAAATAAATAAAATAATATATTCAGAAATAAAAAGTGCTACAATACACAATAAAAAAATCTACATGTGAAAATACAAAATGCCACAATAAGTGTATTGGCACACATCTATAAAGGATTGTCTCCACATGTGGAAGAATCAGCACCGTGCACTAACTGGGAATGAGAGAAAATGATGCCACCAAACAAAGGACAAATACCTGGGAGCTAATATCACGGGTTCAAGCCTCAGAAGAACGCGCCCCGACGCGCGTTTCGGAAATCCTTTTCCTTCGTCCTTCGCCTTCGTCCTTCGCGTCGGGGCGCGTTTTTCTGAGGCTTGAACCGTACGCATATAAGCTTACTAGACAGCCATCGGTATGAGGTATAATCGTTACTATGAGGTCATTTGTCTTCTAAAAACCTTAAGTCAATCTGCATCGATCCATTCCAGCATCATTGGATGACACGCAACTTTCAACGTTAATGGATTCCAATTAACACGAGCGTCTACCGAGGGCCCAATATCTCTCAGGTCACGTTTGTCAAAGCAGAATCCCTTCAATAATCCAAGATGTCTATACTAAATGTATTTCACCAAAGCCAACTGTAATAAATCAATACACACACACATTGTACTTTCAAAGTTAGGCGGTGTGGAAAAAATGCACAAAGTATAATGCTTTCAGAATAGAATGTTAATATGTTTTCTTCATCAATATACAAGTGAATGAACCACGAGAAACAAATCATATCAATGTAACACAACCTTTTCCTTCACTCTTCTTTTAGTACACAGCTTTAAGGAACTTTGTATGAGGTTGTTCCAAATATCTTGATACTAACCATTTACTTTGTGGTTGTCGCCCGGCCAATTCTGTTTATTCTCATTAATCAGAGACAGACTCCATGATGTTGAATCAGGGCTTGATGAATTACACTTTAGGCTCTTGTTCTTCACAGAGAATTCTATAATGACATAGCTTTATGTTTGGGTCATTATTTCTGAATATAATTTGTAGCCAATCAACCCTCCTGATGGTGTTGCAAAAGGAAATTCTGCCCGATCTCAATTTCCATTTTTATTAGATGATGAGACAGAGATTTGAGAAGATCTGTGTTAGTTCTCTAAATGTTTGGACAATCTCCGAGTTCTTCAAAAACGTATCATTAACCAGAAGAACATTGAAGCAAAGGGCAATCAAATATTGATTTACGGTAATTAGCATTTTGTTGTTCACTCACTTTTCTTTCTTTTTGAGTTGGTGATGTGTCAAATTATCAACTGGGAAAACTTTGATGAATTTCGCAAGTTAAAGGATCTAGCGTCAACAGGTTTCACACAGCTTTGGTGGATTTTTCCATTTCTAATGTTTACATGGAGTTAATTTTTTGATTTTTTTTATGGCTGAAAAAAAATACATAACTAAAATCCACAAAATCATTTCTGAGCATTTTTTTCCATGGTCCGTTATTCTGAGTCTGACTCAGTGGTCAATTTTGGTATACATTAGGTATAGAAGAGAAGGATAATATAAAAATAAAATTAAAAAACATGGGTGAACAGAGCAGCTACCTGAAAATAGGGCCAACCCTGGTGAAACTATATTGGTTGCAGCAAAGTCTCCGGGTCTGGAAGCAGTTATTCGTTGTCTCGCTATGAAAATGGAATTTGCTGTAATGAACGACTGGTGTTGGAAAAACTCTATAAATCTCACTGACCTGGCATGTGGGTGAAAGCAGGGGCACAAAACATTCCTGGAAAAGTTTCCATGGTAGGAATTATACAGCCATTCTGTTACTATATGAGGTAGCGCTATAGTAACGATGCATTTACACCATGCAACAACGGTGACGTCACCTGGCTTTCTAAAGATCCTGAATGTATACCATTTACCCATTCTGTTCCAAAATCCTCGTAAAAAAATGCTCGCTAAACTGGTCCTATTCCTTTCCATGGGAAGTCCATTTTACTGTTCCTATAACTTTGAGCCATTTTCCCCCCCTGAAAAATGATTGATGGGAGAAAATAAAAAGTACCGTACACGGTGCAGGTCACTTTTTTGAAGTAGCTCCTAAAAGAAACCTTTTCAAACTAGGCATTGTCCAATCAAAAGGCTACAAAGAACACTTAGGACAAACAAAAAAAAACACTACTCCAAAACTTCAGGAATAAAACAAAAATGATCATTTCCTGAAGCAGTTTCCACTTGAAAAAACTAAGGATTAAAAATAAAAAAAAAAACCTCTTGGAGTCGTTTTTATTAAATGCCAAGTTTTAAGACGGATGTAGCTTACAGGATCCTCTGGGGCGTGTCTTTAGGCTGCTCAATATTTTTACCAAGTGTTTCACGCCCCCTTGTACAGATCATATCACCAAATGTACCCCACCCGCTTATAATGGGGTCCTTCGGGTCCCTCCCAGGTGTACATCATTTAGTCAAATGTGCTGGAATCTGGGACAAGAGCTGCAAGCCTCCAACACATGTGAACCCAGCCTAAAACTTGTATGAATGAAATATTCAGAATAAAATATAACTCCTCCTAATAGTAGTTCTGTAATTATAAGAACCAGGAAGCTCAGGATGAACAGTACACAGGGATACGTGGCAGTTAACGTGCCCAGAGAAGTCTGTTCTATAAATTCCAGGACAAGATGTGATTATTATGATGAAATAATGCTGGATTATGAATAGTTATGGTGCCGTCTGACCAGAAGTAGAATTTGGGGCTTTAGATATTTTAAACCAGGCAGCAATAAAATATCTCCTGGACTCGTTTGAAGTCTTCTACAATCTCCCTTCATGGCTAACATCTCCAAGTAACCTCGTCACCCAGGAAAGACTTCACAAACCAGAGGGCAAAGTGCGTCTCCGGTGTGGGGTGTGGGGGGTTAAGATATTTTTGACATAAAATGCAGAGGAGCCTTTGTTCTTCTTCAGATCCCAATAACGAACATAAAAAGCTTTTCTCTGATGTATCATCTGCACAGGTAAAAACGTCTCATTTGCAGACACTAGAACTAGCCCTGATTTCTAACATATGGCTGCAATGCTGCATTCACCATAAATGAGATTCACCTATGGCTGCAACATCATATGGAAGAAAATCTCCCAAAATGACTATTTAAAGAGAACCTGTCTGCATACTTTTACATCTAGATGTTATGGTACAGATGAATAGCCGTGTGTCCTCCAATAAAAATGACACCTTTTTTGTACAGATCCGATGTGCCAATCAAAAGAAAACTAAAGTAGAAGTCATATGCAAATCAGGTTTCTTGTGGGGGCGTGTCAACGGAAAGTCACCGACACGCCCACTGTACACTTCCAGCCTGATTTGAATACAAATTTTATGCTAGATTTCTTTAGACTGGAACGTCAGATATCTACAAACAAGGTATCATTTTTATTGGGGGACAAGAGGCTATACAGCCGCAACACTACTTTTATTTGTAAAAACTTGCCGACAGGTTCCCTTTAAGAAAGGACAAAAACATAAAAGAGCTCCCAATAGTACAGATATTTTCTGGAGGATGTATGTGAGATAAAGTAGCCATAGGAGACTGAGAAATGGGCATTATGGAGTCATCTCAATTGCAAAGAAGAATGCTACAATTAGCCGGCTTCCTCATAAAAAGGGACAATAAAGGTCAATATCAGTAATAAACTTGTATGTTCCAATGTGCACATCACTTTGAGACTTATTCATTGCGTTCGCAAAAAGAGGACAATGGACATTTTTCCATTGCTACCATCCATATGTCACGGAAAATAGAATTAAATACAAATATTGGCTGAAGTTTTCCCCAAGTCTAGAAACGAGCCATTAAAAATCCATAATAATTTTTGTTTTTGGACACATTCACGTGAAATGTGCAAGTTCTGTCCATAAAACAGCCCAGATTTGGATAGGTCTCCATTAGAAAACAAGTGAGTAGGAGTCAGTGATAGGCGGTCATGAAGGAGAGCTTAGGAAACAACCCCGGGGTGGACGGGCTGCCGGGTCTCCACCGCAGCTCCAGCCGAAAACCTCCGATGGAGGATAGGAGCAATGAGAAAATGGAAAACGGTCTTAGGAGCGCAGGAAAGAAACTCTGTCTGAGTCTCAATCCTGCGCTCCTACGACCGTTTTCCATTTTCTCATTAATCCACTAGAAAACAGACTTGTTATAGCCACAGAGTATAACATGTCAGCGACAACAGCTAACGCCTGGATGAGCCTTAGAGATACCATGCTTGCTAATCGCACATGAATATTATCGCTCCAATTCATCAAGCGGTATTTACTAATTTTCTGGTATAAAATTGTCTGAAATGTCACAAAATTTGGGGGAAATTGGAAATTGTGCACAAATTTTTCAATATTTGGTGCTTTTATGACAGTCCTGGCCAATTCTTCAAACTTTTTGGAAAGGGTGCGAAGTATATCCAGGAGGAGGGGTAGCAGAGCAGAGTGGACAAGGTCTTAATTTAAGCCCAAAAAGTGGTCTAATCTCCGACAAGTGCACATCAGTCACAGACTGGAGGACATTTCTTGCGGTGGCACAAAGCAGCTGAAATATGCAAGAATCATCATTAAGAGGTGCACACCTCCTAATGGATTTAGCGCATCTTCCTTCATCAATACTGGAGGGCTCTGTGTTTCCGAGACTCTGGGTGCCATCTTCTAGGATCGGTGAACATGGCACATGTAACTACACCAGAAGTGGTAAGACATCACAGCAGAGCGGAGACTTGGAAATATTCCCAAACTTTTCAGTAGGAAACTTTCCCCCTCTCCACTTTCTGGAAACAGGGAGGTATCGGTGCTGCCAGGGCAGCCATGAAATTCTAGCATTAAAATCCTTTTCTTATTTTTATAATGGAAAATTGACTTCACATTCCCTTTGTTGCTTTTCACCACAGAAGGCTGGACTTCACCACAAAAATCTATTTCTGCCTCCACAAAAATGTGTTTACATACCCAAAACAAATTTGATATATTTTCTCCACTGAAGCAATGACATTTCCCGGATGTTAGAGACGGGTTTACCGGAAAAGTTTGGCCATAGACAAAGCATTAATTCAGTCAGTCTAATTCATATGGCTGGAGATTTGGAGACAACTGGTGATGAGCGAACATGCTCGGATACGGCGTTAACCAAGCATGCTCGGGTGCTGACCGAGTGACCTCGGCGTGCTCTAATACTAAGTTGGAGTCCCCGTGGTGCTTGTCTCTCGGCTGTTAGACAGCAGCAACACATGCAGGGTTGTCTGTCTGTTAGCTTGGGTTGCGGCTGTCAAACAGCGACAGACATGCAGCCACGGGACTCCAACTTAGTATTAGAGTACGCCAAAGTCACTCGGTTAGCACCCAAGCATGGCGGATAACACCTTATCCCAGCACGTTTACTCATCACTAGTGACATTATCAGTTCCGACCAAAATCTTTCCAACTACCGTAATAAAAAAATTTAGTATACGGTCCTAGAAAAAAAATGTCTGTGGCAAATCAGCCAAAGGTTGGGTTCAGAAGAGCGCATGAAACAGCGTCTGGTCCAATATATCAGTTAAAAAAAAAAAAAAAATTACTAGACCAAAATACTAAAAGATGGAAAAGTAGTAAAATCCACATCGAAAAGAGTATTTGAAGCAGTTGTTGTGGATTCTGAAGCAGATCCCTGAAGCTTCCAAGAGAACATAACACATGAAAAATTGGAGGCAAAGTATCTTATGTACACAACCATAAGATACCGGAGTGCTCCCAAAAACAACAAATATAGTCGAGCTTTACACCAGCAGCCTGACACCATTTTCTTTCCACATCTTCGATTGCTAGTTGTGTGGATCATAATCATCTTTTCCTCCGTCCGAAACAATATATCTTCATAAGGGATAAAGAAGAAGTATTGTCATATTTCATTGACCTCCATAACCCGATTACTGAAGAGGAAGCCAGTAATCTTTCTACAAATTACAGGGAGGAACGCTCTCATACAAATTAACTGTACTACATTCAGCCAGGGTAGAGATTGCAGGGGCAGCGTTGATAAAAGCCTAATTTATGCCTTTGTTTGAGCTTCCATCCATACCAGCTGATGTATACGTCTGACAATGGTATGAAGTGAACACCAAGTTTCCAGAAGTTTATAAACTTAATTTAAAAAAAAACAAACGTGTGACCCTACATGTTTTATTGTACTATGCTCAACGCTTAGAAAAATGCACCATGGATGAAAAACATAACCACGATGGCCGATCTTCATAACCTCTACCCCACGCTGGAAGCCACACGAGCCTGAGGATTTCACATAGTTGACCCCAAACATATGTTTCAAACATGTCTTCTAATACAAGGGCATCATTCCAGACCATTCCGGAGATGACCTTAGTCGCCTCTTTAATGTTTGTCAGCTTGGACAGGGTGCAGGGGAAAAAAAAAACAGGGATTTCTCCATGGGATGGACCTACAGTCAGATAATGCAGAGTCATCATGTCTGACGCTCACAGGTTAGGTCTAGAGTTAGAACAAAACTGAGACATTCCGGAATGTGGATGTCAAAAAAAAATTAAAAATCTGGTATGAAGTAGAAACTAACTGGCAGACCACAGCGTCATCTGAATGACTGTCATGCAAAATTCCAGCTACTTGCTTGTTATGGCCTCCACAAGTCATATGGCTTTTGGCACCTAGTTTCACGGCAATGAGTAGTGGGCAAACCCTTGTGACTTTATTTTAGGTAAACTAACCAAAAAGTTAGGAAACTTTTAAGCATACTGGCTATATAGGCCAGGACTAATTCACAGTTCTAGAGATTGCCACCAAAAATATGACCCCTGTCCGCAGTCTAGGTGACAAATGTATTATTATCCAGGGTCCGTCTGATGGGATTCCACCAATCCCAAGAATGTGAGTCTCATTCTTTTGAATCTGATGTTGTCTTTAGGTCCTGAGATACCACCGCTTCATCTCTGCATATAAATCTAGTCTTATTAGCCTAGAGGGTGTGATCCATTCCTTAACTCTTCTGTGAGCATCTTCTTGAGGGTCACACCAACTTGGATAAAGAGTAAATTACATGCAGGAAAGATGTAGCCAGTAGTGATGAGCGAGTATGCTCGTTGCGCGTGTTTTCCCGAGCATGCTCGGGTGTTCTCCGAGTATTTGGAAGTGCTCGGAGATTTAGTTTGTGTCGACGCAGCTGCATGATTTGCGGCTGCTAGACAGCCTGAATACACGTGGGGATTTCCTAACAAACAGGCAATCCCCATATGCATTCAGGCTGTCTAGTAGCTGCAAATCATGCAGCTGCGTCGACACAAACTAAATCTCCGAGCATGCGCAAACTACTCGGAGAACACCTGAGCATGCTCGTAAATCTCGAGTAACAAGCATACTCGCTCATCACTAGTAGACAGTAGTGATGAGCGAGTGTGCTTCGATATTGTGTTAGCCGAGCATGCTCGGGTGTTATCTGAGTATCTCGGGAGTGCTCAAATAATGTGTTAGAGTCCTCAGCGGCTGCATGTTTCATGGCTGTTAGCAGCAACACATGTTGGGACTTCCTGTTTGTTAGATAATCCCTGCATGCGTTGTGGCTGTCCAACAGCCGCGAATCATGCAGCCGCTGGGATGTGAACATATTATTCGAGCACGCCCGGGATACTCTGATAACCCCCGAGCATGGTGGGCTAACACAATATCAGGGCACGCTCGCTCATCACTAGTAGCCATGTCTCAGGAACAAGAGAAAAACCCATCACAGGATATAGGAGAAAGGCAGAAATTACACCAGGTAAAAAATAAAATGAAATACAAGTGTATGGTAAGTGACATGTTGTCTTTAAAATGTTTTTATGCATCATTTGCCAAGTCTCAGAGACAAAACCTAACCTTTTTGGAAATTTGTAAAAAGACCGTTCCTGTACATAACCAAAACAAGAATGTGGAAAGTGACCATTGGCATCTTTGTATTTGTCATGATTAGGCAAACAATGAGGGATGGATTACCAGCAAATAGATCAGAAAAAAAAAAGGAGCAGACAACAGGCAGACGTCATTAACAGTTACAAAAAAATTAGAAAAAATTTTGACCCTCAAATCCCATAAGACCCGTGAGGGACCATTTTTATTTCCTTCCCGCGGGCTTGACAGCCCTCCACACTACGGGTTTATAGTTCCTGAAGGGACAATTAGCTCAACTTTGTATTTATAGGATTTATAAAAGGAAATCTTTTTGGCTGAATTTTCTCTTTTATTTCCAACATTCTTCATAATTGTCTCCAGGTTCGATAGGATCTTTTAAAAAAAAATTCTCCTTTTTCTTGTGGGTTAAGCATTCCGAAGAATCTCAAAAAAATATTACTTCAGTGTGCGGGTAATGAAAAGCAATCATCCTGAAATGTCTACGAGGAATGTGGGACAAGGGTTTTACTGAAAACAGTTAAGATTTCCTTTTTTTCTTGCTCCCATATGGTTTAGATTTATTGCATCTTTGTGTTTTGTTGGGCTCTTTCCGTGTCGGCCCCATAACACACTGTAAATCTCTCCTGACCCTTTACCAGAAGACAACATATGGTCGCTTACAACAGAGAGTCACTAAAAAGCTAAACGGACAGGAATATCTAGGTCCAGTATCCATATTCAAGTGTCCAAAAAAAAAAAAAAAAAAAAAAGCAAATTGACCTCATTATAGATGTAATTTTTTTACCCATCAAGAAAGCAATGGAGGGAAAACCATGGCCATAATGATGCAACCCAAAACCAAGGAAGCTGGTCCGTTTATTCATCAAAATTGAAAGGATTGTCCAAGCCACGCTGCACAATGGCAAACAAATATGAACAGAACACCGTAGAGGACAATTATGGCTGGCATGAATATATGGTGCTGAAGAGAATGGGAGAATGTATGTTGGATGATACGGTTGGACCTTCGGTACCTCTATGAGGACAGACTTTTGTACAGGCACTGCTGCACGATTGGAACTATTTTATGGCCTAAATTAATTACCGTAACTTATGGAATAGTTTTCCCTAATTGGGCATTATTACAGTTGTGGCATTACAGTTTGGTCAGCGGTACCGACGTAAAGGCTACTGAGATACTCAACATTTGCAATGTAGCATGCAGGGTAGGCACCAAGGATAGGCTTGTACCACCAACGGTGAACCGAATTGTCAGAAGATTATCAGTAAAACTGTTTTTTGGACTGTATGCAGGGATAGCAATTGCATTGGCGCCAAGTCTAAATGTATCTTTATTCTAATAATTTGTTAAAGGCAGAAAATTCTGAGAAAAAGTCCAATTTCAGTAATTGTGTGGTTGTCAAACCAACTACATAATTTTTCCAAAAGCAGTTAGCTTTGGAAAACCTCTGTCGCCCGTCTGCAGTTTTAGATAACAAAAACTACGCTTTATTCACTCTCCCCAGGTCCGGTACCAAGCCTTCGCACCTCCTCCTAGTGCACGTTATTAACTACAACGCTGATGTTACTTTACTGCAGTCAATCACTGAGGTCAACGGCTCTTGCTATCAACTCGGGCACAGCCACTGAACTTAGTTACTGGCTGCAGCGCTGTCGACTTGACGTTACCACTGCAGACAATAACCAACATGGGGAGCAGCAGCGGAGAATCAGCGCTGGACCCGGAGGAGAGGAGGTTTTTTGTTTTTTTAACCAAAAGCAAACCGCCTTGGGGACAGGGGTTTTCCCAAACAGAAAACCCTTTTAAAAGAACTAAAAATGTAGCAGCCCTACCATGCTATAGGAACAACATAAGTGAGGTCAAGTGGTGGTTTAAAGGGGGAGCTCCATCTATTTTATTCCCATTCATTAAATGCTTAATAGGGATGAGTGGCCCATAGGAAGTTCGACTTCTGGTATCTGACCAAACTTTAATCCAAAGTTACCAGAATCCCATTGAGATGTATAGGGACCCAAACTTTGCACCTGGATATCTCTCTTTTGGAACGCCAAACATTCAAAACAGACTTCCGGGAGAAGTCAGAGTCCAGTGCAAACCCCGAACTTTAATGTTCGGGTTCACTCATCTCTACTTCTATGTAGAGTGGAAAGGGGTATAAGCACATCTTGATTTTCTTATTGGGACATATTCCTCTAGGCATCCTGCTGCTCAGGGGAGGAACTACTACTGTATCTCCTGTGGAGTCCCTCCCCTGAGCAGCAAAATTTTGAAAATTTAGCAAATTCTTAATGTTTATGGCAGCAAAACAGGATTTTCATCATTAACTAGAGACATCAATATCCAATAACAATTAAATTGTTCTTGTTACATTAGTTCATTGCAAACAGCAGAAAGTTTGTAAATTTTGCTAAAAAAAAAAAATAATTTTGAATGTTGTGTTGAATCGTTCTGATTGCATCTGTATTTATCTAGATGACAGCATTGCTTGCAAATAACTTCATATGTCAATGCCTCGAGCACAAAAACAATGACATCATTATTGGACGGGAATACACTGACATCATTGTATAAAAGGAAGGATTTGCTTGGTTGGCACAGACAGCATGAAGGGTTTGTTTCAGGGGTATGTGAAAAATGCAGGTAAACAGTGAAGAGTGCCATCGCCCCGGGGCCTGATATGCTAGAACGTTTGATCACCTTGGCATGCCAACAAGGATGTTTATAGAAAATTAATTTAGATATATTGTTCTTTTTGGGTTAATCCAGGCACACCCATTGGCTTTCCATTACACAGACCTTTGTTTAGCGAAGTTGCAGGATTCCAAAATTAAAGAAAAAAAAGGGTACGAGATATTTTAAAGGAACAGTTGCAGGTTTATCTGAAAATGCAATAACTACTCTCACAACAGATGCATTTGCAAGTATATCATTGTATAGGCAGATGTGACGTGGTCGCACACGGGAAACTGGACTGGTCACAATCTGAAATCCAAGCAAAGGTATGAGCTGGTCGAAAAAGATTGCTGTTTTTTGGCATAATATATAGTGAAATATATTAGTGCTTTGTTACCAAGTCATATCCACTTTTAAATAGGATTTGTCACTTCCTAAATTTAAAAAAAAAAAAAAACTGAGCTACCCCTGCTGCCGTTTTCAGTTTTGTGCCGAGTCACTCCACTGCAAAGATATTCACATTTTTCTCTTTTGGAGCAGTATGTAAAATCTCCGCTTGTAATTAAACTGGGCGTTTCTTCAGAGTCTTCTCTGGGGGTCTGCACTTGTACTCCTCCCTCCCAGACACTGCCAATCACAGTATGACATGGTCTGAGACTGACAGCTCAGCTGCTGAGCTGTGATTGGCAGAGTCTGGGAGGGTGGTGTGAAAGCACACACCCCCGGAGAAGACTCTGAAGAAGTGACCAGATAGACTGCAAAGCAGAGATTTCACATAGTGCGCTCCAGAAACTACACATGTGAATAATTCTGCAACGAAGTGACAGAGCACAAAACAGAAGTAAGCATCAGAATCGGGGAGTTTAGGAATTTGTATCAGGTATTTACATTTTTTTTTTTTTTCAGAAAGTGACAGGTCCTCCTTAAAAGGAACATATTATTGAAAAAAAAAATACCTTTTTTATGGTTATTTTAGTTTACATATCTACATAAAATAACGGAAATATTGCAATACTTAAACTGGCCACTAGTCCTTATAGTAGACTCACACTTCCTGCCTGATCTATACAGCAGATCTATTTCAGCAGTGTCATTATCACAGACATCATTACAATATAAAAGGTAATGAAAATTTTATATTCCACAGATAACAGAATCCACTATTCACAATAGGTAATGTCACAGCTCACCTCCTCCCCCACCGTCACAATTACCTTTTTCCTTAACAGAGCATGCTCAGATAATGCTTCTATACAAAGAAATAGGGTCTGAGTCAGTCTATTGCTGTTAATATCCATGAAAAACACAAAGTAGGAGACTACAGTAAAACATATGAAAAATTAGGAAACAGTATTATACATATTAAAGAATAAAGTTACAACATTGTGTCTTTTATTGAAGGTCAGTACATAAAAAAAACAAAAAAAAACAACTTTGCGACCTTGCTGAGGTTGACCGCTGAGGGTTGAAGCCCCCAGCTGTCAGTTTTGCCTGGCTGGTTATTAAAAATACAGGAGAACCCATGCAATTTTTATTTATTGATTTTTTTAAATTATTTATTTAGAGCGCAGGCTGATGAATACTCCTATCAGCCGCTGCTGCTCACGCTGTTATTAGCGACAGCAGGCGTTGGCTGATGGGAGCAGTAGTCCCATCAACTGATGCCAGTGACCACAAGTAAACTTTATACCTTTGATCACAGCTGCGGGCTCACGTGGTCATTTGACAGCGTGGGAACCGCGGCTATCTGACCAGAAGTAATGATTTTACTGCCGATCAGAAGCAGTGTTTGCCGTGCTGTTATGCACATGACAATGTGGCAAACACTGGATGTTTGGGCCCCTCATTCAAGTGGTCCTGTTCTAGGACCCGAACCCAATTTTTTTTTTTGTAACTGTTCGACCAAACTCGCCCATCTCCAATCACAAGGCATAGACAAATTAGATATTCACAAAGAGAAAATTTAAAATATTTCTATATTTGTAGCACGCTCAGAGACGTATCCGGTTTTTTTTTTTTTTTTTGACAACCCCTTATACATGAACAAAACAGAGAGAAAAAAAAAAAAAGAGACAAGAAAAGATGATAATTACAGAAATGTCCCTGTAAAGTGATTACTTCTAAGCCTCAACACATCATCAAAGCGCTGATTCTGTAATTTGCTACCAGGCTCAGAAGCCAAGAATCAAACCAAAACTTATAATTAACGGAACACACAAAATGCTCTGTATAATTACCAGAACTTTCAACTTTTTGTTTCTTCCCCCACTCATTCCGGCGCACTGTCACCATCCTTAGTGGAATGTGGGGTGCTGCAACCTTGAGCTTACTTGGTCTGATACAAAAAATAATGTGCATGGCCCCACTGAGTTTTTTTATTCATTTATTTTTTTTACATTTTTGGAATTTGAGTGACAATGTTGCCATATGTGCAAAGCAGCAAAAGTAAATTAAAATATTAGCGGCAATGTAATCAATACACAATAACAATGGTGCCCCTTAATCCACCGGCCGCCTAAATCAATAGAGGTCAGACATATGGGGATCCAAACCAACGCCAAATAAAATGATGTGAATTCTTCACTACGGGCGGAGAAGTGGCCATAACTCCGTATTTCAGTTTCAGTAAATAAAAAGTTTAGAATGAAAAGTTACATAATTTTCCAAAATACTCTGCTGTTAAAAATATCTCCGCTTGCTGTTTATTCAAGAGGGGATATAAAAAAAAAACTGTGATGCTTGTGTGATATTGATACACATGTGCTCGTCTTGTTACATGACTGCTTGTGTCTTAGTTGTAAGACCTGGAAAAACTTGTCCCCTGCAAGTACCTATTGAAAGTGTACATTAAAGCAAGCAGAGATCTTGAAAACTAAGGAATTGACCCAAAAGCTATAGTAGAAAATTAGGTATTTTTTCATCACTCAAAGAGCAAACTTCATTTTGCTGAAACAAGAACACCCTTTGGAAATTTAGAAGCAGTCAACATTTTCCAGTAACATTCAATTACTTCTGAAACTCTTGAATGAAACACTTTCACTGATTAGGCGCCAAACGTCTATTATGTAGGATTTCAATTATTAAAGCGCTTACTTATGCCTCTACAATATTTACAAGAGGCAGTAACTTGTAGGACTGCAGCTGCTGCGGAACTGCCGGAGTGCATTGCCAAATCCGCTGTTCTGTAAGACAGATCCACATAGAAATCTAGGAATATTCAGTAATAGATAAATTCCTAGTCAAAAACACCTTGTATTTAAGGAATAGCTTTCATTGGAACTTTAGTATTGTGCCGCTCCTCTGTTATTCCTCCTGGAAATGTATCAATGAATTGACAATTGATAGTATGTGACAAGGGTAAAAGTAACAGACAGTGTCCAACAGGTTACATCTTCTTATGAAAAGGAGAATGGTAACATCCAGTTACCATTTCCAGGAGGATTAACAGAAGAACGCCACAATGCCGAGTTCTAAGAAAAGACCCTCCAGAAGCGTTATATTACGGGCAATAAAAATTACATACAGAAATCAAACCATAGATGTCCATAGATTAAGTTGTGTAAAAGTGAGAAATTGCACAGGGAATAAGTATTGAACATGATTACTGAAACATACACAAGTCTTTGTTGGTGATGACGGCTTCAAGATGCCTCCTGTATGGAGAAACTAGTCACATACATTGCTCAGGTGTGATTTTGGGCCATTCTTCCACACAAACTCTTCAAATCTCATGGGCTTCTTCTATGAACTCTGAGCTTTAGTTCCGTCCACACATTTTCTATAGGATTCAGGTCAGGTGATTGGCTGGGCCATTCTAGAAGCTTTATTTTCTCTGTGAAACTAATGGAGCTTTTCACTGTTAGTATGGCGTTTTTAGGGATAATATGCAGTGCCTTTTGGTTTCCAAACACGGTGTGTATTATATCAAAGAGATCAAGGTTGGTCTCATCTGACAAGACTATATTCCTCCAGTATTTCACAGGCTTGTCTAAATGTTGCTGAGCAAACTTTACACGTTTGTTCATCCTTTCCGCTCAGCAATAGAGTCTTGCATGGTGAGTGTGCATACAGGCCATATAGAGGTTGATCGCATTACTTATAATCTTCTTTGAGACAATTGTACCTGGCGATTCTAGGTCTTTCTGGAACACTTCACAAGTGGTCTTTAGCTCTTGGACAAATGTCTTTGATAATTCTTTTCACTCCTCTGTCTGAAATTTTGCGAGGCTCACCTGATTGTGGCTGGTTTATGGTGAAATTAGTTTTTTTTTTTCATTGCTGGACTATTGCCCCAGTAGTGAGCGCTGGAACCATCAATAGTTTAGAAATTCTACTGTAAACAATGCCATCAATAAGTTTTGCAACACTAAGGTTGCAAAGGTCTTGAGACAGCGCACTGGTTTTACCCATCAGTAGATGTTTCTTGTTTGACACCTTGGATTAAGAAGATACCTTTTTGATACCACAACCCCTTTGTATACCTGACCAATGCCCAAACCCCATAACCTCCTTATCCAACATCACGGAAAGGGAGCTTGCTCATCTTCTCTCCAAATCACACCTCACCACTTGTGCACTCGACCCCATCCCATCTCCTCCCCAATCTCGCCACCACTCTTATCCCATCACTAACCCACCTCTTCAACCTATCATTAACTTCCGGTACTTTTTCTTCTGCTTTCAAACATACCACAGTCACGCCCATCCTCAAAAAGCCAACCCTCGACCCAACCGCTATGTTCAGCTATCGCCCAATATTGCTGCTCCCATTCGTTTCCAACCTCCTGGAGCAGCACGTCCATGCTGAGCTTTCCTACCACCTCTCTTCTAACTTGCTCTTTGACAATCTACAATCTAGTTTCCGCCTCCATCATTCCACTGAGACAGCCCTGACCAAAATTACTAACGACCTACTTACAGCAAAAGCGAATGGACAACACTCTATACTCCTCCTTCTAGACCTGTCCTCTGCTTTCGACACACTTGACCACTGCCTCCTACTACAGATTCTCTCTTCCTTTGGCATCAAAGACCTCGCCCTATCCTGGATCAAGTCATACCTCTCCAACCACACATTCAGCGTCTCCCACTCCCACACTGCCTCCTCATCCCACCCCTCTCTGTTGGAGTCCCCCAAGGCTCTGTTCTAGGACCCCTACTCTTCTCAATCTATACACTTGGCCTGGGGCAACTCAAAGTCCCACGGATTCCAGTACCACATTTATGCTGATGACACTCAGATCTACCTCTCTGGCCCAGATGTTACCTCTCTGCTCTCCAAAATCCCTAAGTCTCTATCAGCCATATCCTCTTTCTTCTCCTCCAGCTTCCTCAAACTGAATGTGGACAAATCTGAACTGATCATCTTTCCCCCACCCCACAGATCTTCCTTACCTGACCTATCTATAACAATTGACAACATCACTCACTCTTTTCCCCCCCACCCCTCCCCCGTACCGGAGGTCTGCTGCCTTGGAGTAACCATTGAGGCTGTGGTTCCACGGTCCGGAACCACAGCGCTTTGGACGGAGCGGAAATTCCGCTCCGTCTAAGCCCCGCCCCCTTTATGACGCGCGATCTTTCCGGAGGTGTTCAGGACACCTCCGGAACACCTCCGGAAAGAGCGCAGGGCTACATAGCCCTGTGTTAATTCTGTTGCGGCGACGCACCGTCGCCGCAATACGCGAGGACATGCTGCGGTCTAAAAAGATGCGCCGCATGTCCGTTTACGCAGGTCTCCCGCCTGCGTATTGTTACGCATAGTGGAGACGGGATTTCTTGAAATCCCCTCCACTATGCTGTAACATCTGAACGCTGCGTGTTTGGCGCTGCGCCTGCGCACAGCGCCAAACACGCAGCGTTTCCTGACCGTGGAAACTCACCCTGACTCTGCATTGTCCTTCAAACCGCACATCAAAGCTCTCTCCACATCCTGCCGCCTCCAGCTCAAAAATATTTCCAGAATCCGTCTCTTCCTCAACCCTCACTCTACTAAAATGCTTGTGCACGCCCTCATCATCTCCCGCCTCGACTACTGCAACATCCTTTTCTGTGGCCTCCCTGCTAACACCCTGGCACCTCTCCAGTCCATCCTTAACTCTGCTGCCCGACTAATTCATCTCTCTCCTCGCTACTCCTCCGCTTCTCCCCTCTGCAAATCTCTCCACTGGCTCCCACTCCCTCAGCGTATCCAGTTCAAATTACTTATACTGACCTACAAGGCCATCTATAACCTGTCTCCCCCATATGTCTCTGAACTAATCTCCCGATACCTTCCCTCACATAATCTCCGGTCCTCCCAAGACCTCCTTCTCTCCTCCACACTTATTCGCTCCTCACCCAACCGCCTCCAATACTTCTCCCGAATATCCCCCATCCTCTGGAATTCTTTGCCCCAACACGTCCGACTATCAACCACATTCGGATCCTTCAGACGGAACCTGAAAACCCTCCTCTTCAGGAAAGCCTACAGCCTGCAATGACCCTGCTACCTCCTCACCACTACCGGAGATATCGCCTCAACCAACACCGAACTGCTGCAACCCCCCGACCTACTGTCTCCTGCCTCACAATCCTGTAGAATGTAAGCCCGAAAGGGCAGGGTCCTCTCCCCTCTGTATCAGTCTGTCATTGTTAGTTTGTTTACTGTAAGTGATACTGTAATTTGTATGTAACCCCTTCTCATGTACAGCATCATGGAATCAATGGCGGCATATAAATAAATAATAATAATAATAAATAATAATAGGATATCAGTTAAACCAGCTCATTTTTTTTCACTAAGTGGCAGGATTGCTTTCTAATTACTGATAGATTTCAGCTGGTGTCATGACTTTCCATGGCTTTTTGCAACTCTTTTCATGTGTTCAATACTTTTTCCCCATTTTCTCATTATTACACATACGGTATATGGTATTTACTTGGATAATTGGTGACATGTTCAACACTTATTTTACTAATATATTACTTTTTTCACTAAAACAAACGT
>JARQOD010000007.1:75611959-75701876 GCA_033576555.1 Oophaga sylvatica
CTCTTCCTCAACCCTCACTCTACTAAAATGCTTGTGCACGCCCTCATCATCTCCCGCCTCGACTACTGCAACATCCTTTTCTGTGGCCTCCCTGCTAACACCCTGGCACCTCTCCAGTCCATCCTTAACTCTGCTGCCCGACTAATTCATCTCTCTCCTCGCTACTCCTCCGCTTCTCCCCTCTGCAAATCTCTCCACTGGCTCCCACTCCCTCAGCGTATCCAGTTCAAATTACTTATACTGACCTACAAGGCCATCTATAACCTGTCTCCCCCATATGTCTCTGAACTAATCTCCCGATACCTTCCCTCACATAATCTCCGGTCCTCCCAAGACCTCCTTCTCTCCTCCACACTTATTCGCTCCTCACCCAACCGCCTCCAATACTTCTCCCGAATATCCCCCATCCTCTGGAATTCTTTGCCCCAACACGTCCGACTATCAACCACATTCGGATCCTTCAGACGGAACCTGAAAACCCTCCTCTTCAGGAAAGCCTACAGCCTGCAATGACCCTGCTACCTCCTCACCACTACCGGAGATATCGCCTCAACCAACACCGGAACTGCTGCAACCCCCCGACCTACTGTCTCCTGCCTCACAATCCTGTAGAATGTAAGCCCGAAAGGGCAGGGTCCTCTCCCCTCTGTATCAGTCTGTCATTGTTAGTTTGTTTACTGTAAGTGATACCTGTAATTTGTATGTAACCCCTTCTCATGTACAGCATCATGGAATCAATGGCGGCATATAAATAAATAATAATAATAATAAATAATAATAGGATATCAGTTAAACCAGCTCATTTTTTTTCACTAAGTGGCAGGATTGCTTTCTAATTACTGATAGATTTCAGCTGGTGTCATGACTTTCCATGGCTTTTTGCAACTCTTTTCATGTGTTCAATACTTTTTCCCCATTTTCTCATTATTACACATACGGTATATGGTATTTACTTGGATAATTGGTGACATGTTCAACACTTATTTTACTAATATATTACTTTTTTCACTAAAACAAACGTGCTTCCAATATCATCTTTGAATATTTTTTGCAAGCTTTTCTGTGTCACTTGAGTGGGCAAAATAGATTTAGAACAAGAAAATGTCTGTTCCAGGACACGGCTTCATTTAATCTACTTAGTACTAAAATGGGCTGCAATATATTTCGGCCTCACAGTCTGAGTCGCGGCAGGTCACACACTTATACTGGAGGAACTTATTTTGGGAAGTACTTGTCTGGCTAGGAGAATACTGAAAGCGACCATGTTTGTTTAGTTTTTGAAACAGAAGATTGAGACTTTCTTACAGTTGAGCAATTACCGTATTACGCTTTTAGATTATTAATCCAAAAAGTAAACCAAGTGCATATTGCTGGAACTTCGGACTTTCTTACATGATTCATCTTCTATACAGTAATCAGTACAAAGTTCATACGCCCTCTACATAGGACAAAAAATACTTTAAGGCTTGGGGGGTCTGGAACCAAGCACCATCTTAAAATAGAAGAGCGATTGCTCGACCTCTGCTCCATTCATGGTCTATAGGACTGCTGCAGAAAGCCTAGAACAGAACACGGTCCCAAAGACAATAAACGGAGCGGAGGTTTAGCATATGCACCTCTGCTCCATTCAAGATGAGTCTCTGCAAAATCTGGTTCCTTTCTTCCAAAATCTCAATCTCAAAAGTCGTTTGGGGTTCCCTTAAAAGGCATTATCCATCTTAGGGGACAATTTTATTGTTGGATTTCTTTAAGAATTTTGCACCATGTGACTTTTGCAAGTTCTTATATTCCCTGCATTTTCTACTTTCATGTGGTCTGTGGATAAATAAAAGCGTTCTAAACTCAGATGTTACAGCGGGCTCACTGACTGATTTGCAGTTAACTCATTCTACAGCCAGCAGTTCACAATGTCAAGCAGAAGCTATAGAAGGCAAATAATGCAACTTGTTTAATGAAACACAATCGCAAAAATATTTCTTAGCCACATTTAAGAAAAAAAAAATTTAAAAAGTTCATATCCCCTACAAAACCTCTTCTTGCATGGGCAAGGTCTTGCAAAAAAAGGCGACGTTCCATGCAGAACGGTTGTGTCTGATCAACAGAAATAGACAATCGACTGATCACCTTCCTGCTGAACAGAACCCGAAGTCTCATCCTGCACCAACAACCAGACAGAAGGGATACATTATATTGCTAGGAGATTGCTCATGAATATTTCAGTTGTGTCATAATTCACACAGATAGCGCTGGAGGGGAAGGACAGGAACAGACCTCATTGTTATTGCCTTGCTGAATCAACTGTAGCAGACCGCCATTCTTGTTGGTACATGTTACTGTGGAGCTGTACATCACAGAGGTCTACCACAGCGCTGCTGTACCCCACACCGAAAGTCTAAAGTGACTCAAAAAGTAACAGACAGACACGGTCACAAGCTTGTTAAACAAGCGCTCGTCAGAAGCAGACGACGGAGCAGTCATTAGCGGCTGAAACCTAAATGATCTCACCGATAGATTTCATAATTCAGATGTAGGAACTTGTCCTCTAGATATCACATGTGATAATCTCCATAGAAGTCAGTTTCTTAACCTATTGTCAGATCAGAAGTTTCTTGGGTTGAGGGTAAAGAAATCAGTGAGGCTTCTTCAGAAATATAGTGGTTCTAATGAGAAATGTTGAAGAGCAGGAATTCGGCATAACGGAACATATTCTCTATTTATCAGACCTCCTGTCTCACATGTGATGGTATTCAAAGATGTCAGTTCTAATGGTGAGTAAACGTGCTCGAATAAGGTGTTATCTGAGCATGCTCGGGTGCTAACCGAGTGTCTTCGGCGCGCTTGAATAATATGTTCAAGTCCCCGCGGCAGCACATCTCGCGGCTGTTCAACAGCAGCAACACATGGCGGGATTGCCTAAGCAATCCCGCCATGTGTTGCGGCTGTCAAACAGCCGCAAGACACGCAGCCGCGGGACTCGAACATATTATTTGAGAACGCCGAAGACACTCGGTTAGCACCAGAGCATGGATACCACCTTAAATAGCTAATCTGACGATAGACTGATTTAGCTAAACGAATTTCTTTAAGAACAGTAGGTCTGATACACAGAAAACAAGGTCCATTATGGTAAATGGAACTTTTTTAGGACATCAAAGAAAAAAACAAACAAAAAAAACTAATATTTGGCGATGTCTTGACCTCTTGAGGACACAAATACATCTAAATATATAGTAGTTATTGCTGGGCAATTCAGGCTTATACAACTTGTAGAATTTACAGTATGAACAAGGCGCCTGAGAAAGAAAAGTGAAAAATTCTCTTGGATGGTGACTGCTATTTAGTAAGTTTGTTCAAGGTCTTTGCACATTAAAACGGCCTCGATAGGGACACGGCACAAGGTCAGCCTTATGTCCTCATCTACACGAACACATGGCATTTCCCAGCCGGGCTACAAGACTCAATCCCAAACAGAAAACAGCTATGCAGAAGAAGGTTTTGGAGCCAGGTTATGTGATGGCACAAACCAAAAAAATGGGCCAAAAATCTAAAAGTATGACTAAAAATAAGGTAGTCGCCAACCAGCTTGATAGAAGAACTGTGTGTGAACCCAGTCTACCAGAATTTGGCCTCCAAAAAGGTCTCTTTGGATGTGGCTCTCAATTTTCACAAAGCTTGGCTTGGGACCACCATGTAGCCCTAAGGGGAATATACACAAGTTTCATTTTCTTGAAAAAAATAAAATAAAATTATCTCCTGCTTTTGTCAAGGCCAGACCACACAAATTTTGGATAAAAATTTAACAGGTTGACTTTGTCCCAATGTTTTCAGTAAACAGACACAACAGGTAATGACACTTTAGCTCCGGCCAACTTCCCGTTGCTTCCTATGCCCGTCAGAACATCAACCTAATATGTGTTGACACCATGATAAAGCTGCTCCACTCCCAAATCTGGCGAGGTTCCCATGGAAAGTTTTAGTCTAAATGAAATATTATTGTATGACTCAACATCACGGCGCAATATCAGACGGTTCGGAGTGTCACCACCAAATGAGGCCTTCAAGAACTGAAAGGACAGAGCCGATAACGAGCAAAATATTTCTGCAGTGACTGCAGAATATTGTCAGCTACTGGAGCGTGCCGGTGATGGTAAGAAGAACGAAGTGGAAGCTGAGGATGTCAAGAAGGCACGTCGTTATCCAGACTGACTGTGGAGTTTCACATTGCGCACCCTTCATTACCGGGATACATGAATTGTTGGAAATGGAAGACCTCATTTAGAGGTTTGATTACTTTTTCTGTGTCCATTTTGATCTTTATTGCGGCATCCATTTTTCTCTTAGAAAAAAAAAATTCCATGTTTTTCCTACTTTTATAAAAAAGGAAAGATCAAAACAAGAGCCGCGAACGCCAACTGGCAAGAGGTAGGTCTTCCTCTCTTGACCAAAGTCTTGACTGATGGAATGAGACATATAAATCCACTCACCCCGACTATGAGCATTAAGCACCGATTGTCTCAGGTACACAACCAGTACCAGTAATATATGGCTTATGGGACAATAATAAGTCAGAGGTCACATCGGCCGACAGCAACAGTGACATTTCCCTGAGGCCTAATGTACACAGCAGCCGCCCAGCGGCAGTATGACGTCATCTAAAGACATTTTAATCCAAAAATATATTATTTTCTTGGGTTTTTTTGTTTTTGTTTACAAGCTTGGGGAATTTGGGGACAAAATTGATCAAATTCAAGCATGTATGTTACTGCATGTTATCAAGGTGAGCGACTGGCATGTGGCTGCCAGGCACTAAATCTGCCTCCTACTTACTGTCCCCCAGAGAGCAGCTGCTTGACCCCCGACTGTCCAAATACACATAAAATCTCCAATGCATCCTGCCAGCACTATGATGTATGGGCGGGTTAGGGATGGATCAGTGGGAACATACTGTCAGAGAAAGGAGGAAATACCTGGTCATCAACACATGTAGATGGTGGCACAAGATGTCGGGAGCAGGGATGACCACATTTGCCGTGTTGTGGACGTCACGCTGCCATCTGACAAGTAATTACATGTGAAGGACGACAACTAGTAAGTCAGATGTGTGTTCCTGCTGCCCTTTGGTGAGGTACCATATAGGCCCTTATGGGAGGACACACACACACTACATACAAATATGATAACGGCCGAACAACCATTAAGTGAACGATCGTCTGATGAACATTCATTTTGTGGGAGCAGCCATACAAACTGGATCTCCTTTTACTCAGTCACAGAGTGTGTTCACACATGTACCATCGCCACGGATGAAGGACCATTAATATTTCTAGAACTAGATAGCTGACATATATAGGTTTGCTGGGAGTCCAATTATGAGCATGCGTGACCACCATTCACATCAACCAGTCTACACGAGTAGAAGTGCGCATTAGTGACCACCATTCACATCAACCAGTCTACGCGAGTAGAAGTGCGCATGCGTGACCACCATTCACATCAACCAGTCTACGCGAGTAGAAGTGCGCATGAGTGACCACCATTCACATCAACCAGTCTACGCGAGTAGAAGTGCGCATGCGTGACCACCATTCACATCAACCAGTCTACGCGAGTAGAAGTGCGCATGCGTGACCACCATTCACATCAACCAGTCTACGCGAGTAGAAGTGCGCATGCGTGACCACCATTCACATCAACCAGTCTACGCGAGTAGAAGTGTGCATTAGTGACCACCATTCACATCAACCAGTCGACGCGAGTAGAAGTGCGCATGCGTGACCACCATTCACATCAACCAGTCGACGCGAGTAGAAGTGCGCATGCGTGACCACCATTCACATCAACCAGTCGACGCGAGTAGAAGTGCGCATGCGTGACCACCATTCACATCAACCATCTACGCGAGTAGAAGTGCGCATGCGTGACCACCATTCACATCAACCAATCTACGCGAGTAGAAGTGCGCATGAGTGACCACCATTCACATCAACCAGTCGACGCGAGTAGAAGTGCGCATGCGTGACCACCATTCACATCAACCAGTCGACCGAGTAGAAGTGAGCATGCGTGACCACCATTCACATCAACCAGTCGACGCGAGTAGACGTGCGCATGCGTGACCACCATTCACATCAACTAGTCTACGCGAGTAGAAGTGTGCATGCGTGACCACCATTCACATCAACCAGTCTACGCGAGAAGTGCGCATGCGTGACCACCATTCACATCAACCAGTCTACGCGAGTAGAAGTGCGCATGCGTGACCACCATTCACATCAACCAGTCTACGAGAGTAGAAGTGCGCATGCGTGACCACCATTCACATCAACCAGTCTACATGAGTAGCAGTGAGAATGTGCGACCACCTACTCTTTGGATAAGTGACATATTTGTGGGATAACTCCATTGAAATTTTACCCGACAACCAATCATTTTAGTGGAAATTGTCGATTTCAACCATTGCATACGGGATCGGTGTGTGTTGTGTGCCAACATTACTTCAGCATTGTATAACAGTGTAATTTTGACATGTTATTAGACAGACACCATATGGCGGTATTATTTACAGATGTATCAAGTGGCAAAAGGACATTTGTTTCACGTTAACGAATGTTGACATCGCGCTAACGCTTTTATGGAACTTGGGTGCCCATTACCACTGTACTGTAGCTGCTGAGCCATGCAAATAGTACAGTACACCACAACATGAGCATCTCTCATGGGATCTCATTGTCTCATGGGATCTGTACAGCACAGTAAGGAACACAATTCAAGTCCTCGTTTAAAGACGACCTGTCACTTGCTATCAAGAGGATTGGGTTTTATTTGTTTTTTTACTTGGTGTAAATATTGCTGTTCTCCTGAATCCAGCAATGTTTTTCTTTTTCTCCTGCTCCTCTCCATTTTTGAGATATGGCCTCCTCTTCCCTGTATATAAAGTCTTATTAGCCAAGGGGGAGTGTCCTCAGGAAGTTGTTGAGAGACACACCCCCTTGGCTAAAAGGAGCAGATTTATGTGCAGGTAAGAAGTGGCTATATCTCAGGAATGGAGAGGTGCAAGAACACAAGAAAAACAGCGCCGGATTCAGGAGAACAGCGGCATTTACCTAATTATGGCACGTATCACATCCTCTAATTGGGCCATTTTACATCACTGTGATATTACGCATACTACAAATAAAAATGCACAAACAAGAACAATGAAGATATGAGACAGTTTTCGCTGAATCCGTTTCCTTTCCGCTCAGGGTCACCCCCGTGATACAGAAGCAAGTCATCAGTAGTCAGGTCACCGCCACGTAATCGGACACCTGCAGGTCATAATTCAACAATTGCACCGTTCAGCCATTAATCTGCAGCCATTTGATGCCAAAACTGCAAGGTGACTACTAAGCGCTTAAAGAGGGCAGTTAAATCTTAAAAAAATATTAACTGCCCACTAATCATCATCACCGGGGAGGAATGTCAGGAATCTGCGCTTCTCTGCACAGCAGGGATAAAAGCCTGAAATGTCACAGGTTGTGGAGATCCTACCTACAGGCAGATGATGACTCACGCCTGGGAACAATTAACCTGTGACTACTGATTAACTCCCTCTAGCCGGAGGTCAGGAATACATAGGGAAGAAAGGGTTAAAGTTAAAGTGTCACAAAATGTTTATTTATTTTACTTATTTATATAGCACCATTAATTCCACAGAGCTTTACAGACATTATTTATTAGGGATTATAATGCTATACATCCCTGACCGGGATACTCAGAGCCTGCTTCTCTTTCAGGCTGTGTTCTCACTGACTGTTTGGTGAGTTGTTGTTTTTTTTACACTGTATTTAAAAAAATAATAAAAAAACATAACAATGGGTTCAGAAAATCTGCAACATCAAAAAGCAGAACAAAGGATTCCGAAGCAGATCCGATCCAAAATCCACATCAAAAACTGCTTCAAACTCTCTCATTGCCCCTGTGCACACTGAGCTTTACAACAACCAGTTTTTCAACCAGAAACACTACTTTTTTCTGGAGTTCTTCTCCTGAAAAAGTTTTTGGAAGAGTTTTTTTTATTTTCAGCCTTAAAACTTCAAGTATAGGATTAGTTTTGAGTTGATAAGGATTTTGGAAAGTATCTGCTGCCCCCCAAAAAAGGACTCAGTGTGAACACACCCTTATGATTAGGGACTGTCCCTAGTTTCTAGATTCCATCAGGATCTGCTTTATAGAAGTGACTTGTATTCTTTTTAAATTTTTTGTTTTTTACTCACCAAGAATTTTTCAAAATACTCACTGTTTAGTTAGGGGTCTGACCACTGGGACCCCTAGCAATCCTGAGAAGCGGGAGCCCCATCTTGAATAAAGCAGCGGTGCCTATACTGGACCTCCGCAGATGTCCAGAGCCCCTTTCTTGGAATCACTGGGGGTCCCCAGTGGTCGGACCCCTTACTGATCTGTAAGGTTTTCCCTATACTATGGATGGGGGATAATTTACTATATTCAGAATAAGCCTTTACCCTAGATGAGGATGAGCTGCAATACAAACACCGGCCATGGAGAAGAGTGGCGCCATTTCTGATAAAATACAAAAAAGTGAAAAGAATCTGCGGAGTCTGAACGCAGCCACATTATTTTACGTGCTGGTGGCCGCTCGTTTAGGCTGGGTTCTTCTGATGGTCCGTACACAGTGTGCAACGCCACCTCATTTATGACTATGAGGCTCCGGACATTGCAGACCATATACAGCAGTCCTGGACCCAGCCTTAGTCGTGCGGACCTGCGGCTTTAGTGGAACTACAACTCCCAGCAAGCCATAATGTTTCAAATAAACCAATTTGCAAATAAGTAACAGGAACAACCCATCAGTACGTGTAATGACCCCCCACAGTCCCAACAGACCTCCGAGATCCCCGTACAGACCGATACAACCTGCGGACTCTGCCCGGACACGACACCTGCACTGGACATGGCGGTTACATACAAGGTCTTACCTGGGGCTGCAGGTGAGGAAGCCACAGAGGGTTGATTGAAGAAGGGAGGGTCACAGGGAGGAGGTGACGGAGATGGAGTTCAGCCGGGACATGTCTCACCCTAACGGAGAGCTCGGTATAAAGGATGATCAGCGCAGGGTTAATGGGGCAGAATTAATGGGGCACCCCAATACTTGCTGCTCCCAGGGAATGAACAGGGGGTAACCCCAATGCCTATGTCCAGACACAATGTGGGGTCTGATGCTGGACACCCCCAATCTCCTCAGCAGCAGCAGCACTACTGCACACTCCAACTGTCTCCTTACAACTTCTCTGCTCCCATGAAAACTTCTGCAGTCTGAGACCCCTCCAGAACTAACTTGTAACTTCTTCATACAGTCACCACAGCCGCCCATGGACAATATCTCCGCTCCCTCCGGCTCCTAGCTGCGTGTCACCAACACCGGGTGCAGCTCTCCCGATCCCGGGAGCTCACACTCTGCGTCCCAGCAGGCAGCTCTGTGCGAGTAGTGCCGCCTCCCTGCAGTGCGCGCTGCGGCCACCAGATGGCGCACGGATATGTTTGCAGCTGTGTCCCAGAAAGGAACAGAGGACGGAAAGTGGCTGCTCCTCCAGAGGCGGAGAAGGGAGCCGCAGGTAGAGCTTCTTATTTGTTTACACTCCTTGTCATTAAAAAAAAAAGTTTATAATGTATTTTACTAAATGTGTTTAACCCTTTAAGTGCATTATCAATCAGAATAACCAAAATGATTCCCCAATACAGAACCATTATAGGTTTGTGTTCACACTGAGTTGTTTTTTTTTTTTTTGCTGACTTTTCCAAGCAGAAAAACTCTTCCGCTCTCCAAACTTTTTTGTTTTTGTAGCTTTAGTATTTCTGCCTTATTCTCAAAAAGTTTTGCTCCATTTTTAAATTAGTTTTGCTTTTTTAAGTCTTTTTCTTATATTTATTATTAGTATTAATATTCACCTTTGCTTATCCAGATGTTTGGAAAATTAATGAAATGAGACTTTCATCGAATGTTGCTTTTTACCTCCCCCACCCCCGACGCATCTTACTCCAGTTTTCCAGTTTCGGCCCTGGAGTAAAGTTTTTGAGTAAGTTTTTAAGTTAAAGTATTTTACAAATAAAAAAAATAAAAAATTTTGTATCAAATTCATGAACTGTTATGAAAAATTTGGGGCAAAAAAAAAAACAAGAGTGAAAACCACAAAAAAAAAAACAAGATACTTTAGGAAATCGCAAATGATGAATTGGGGGCCTTCGTTTTTTACGTTTCTGCTCCACAAATTCTGCAAAAAAAAACAATCTTAGGCACCGATTCATCAAAGCGTTTATGCTTGAAAACTGGTGTAATACATTATGAAAATAGGAAATTGTGCAAGAAGTATTATCCCAGTCTCTGAGTGGATTAGCATTTCTGGCATGGTGCCCACCAATTACCACTTTAAAGGGGTTGTCTTGTCCGGGACTTTGATGGCCTATCCTTATATCTTTATATCCTTATGTCTGATATCTGATCGGTGGGGGTGGGACATCCAGGACCCCCGCCGATCAGCTGTTTCCAGGGGCTAGAATTGCTCAGTTGCGAAGCTGCACAGCGCCTTCCATGGAGTAGTGGTTGCGGCCGGGTACTGCACATATTGATGTGAATAGGGCAGATGTGCAGTACCCGGCCGTGGCCACTATACAGTTGTCTAAGTCGTCTCCTCAAATTTTGCAATATTTCAGAAGAACCTGGAACGTTTTGTGCAAAAAAGTTGGAATAAAAGGTTAAAGGCAAAAATAAAGAGTATTTTTTGTCTTTACAACAATTCATTATCGCGTGAACCATTTTTAAGGATTTTGCACAAAACACTTCAATGAAAGCTACAAGACGCAAAAAAAAGTGATTTATAAAAAAAAAAAATGCAAATGACATGGCATGTCAGAACAAAGCCCTCTCAGTAAAGGGATGTGTCAGTAAAGATACAGTGGGTGGTCACGGTCTAATACCCAGGGCGTGGAACAGGGGACCCAGAAATGTCAGCGGTTCATTAACCTTTACGGGGTTGTCAAAGACAAAACCATCAATATGATACTGTTTGGGGGGTCCAGGCACCCAGCACCCCCTATGATCAGCTGATCCCTCAGAAGCTGAATCTAAGCGAAGTATGGAGAGGAACACAGCAGCTCCGCACATTGTTTTCTGGTCGCTGCCAAGTGCTGCAGTTTATGTCACATACAAGAGAATGCCACTAATAATGCACGGAGCAATGGGACTCCGCTCCATAAATTGTCACATCCGGTTACTGCTGGATCGGACATCACCTGATCGGTGGAGGTGCTGGGTGTCTGATCACTAACGATCTCATATTGATCACCTATCCATCAATTGTCTCGTTCTGGACAAACCCTTTAAATGTACCTGTCGTTTGGATGAAAATGTAATATACGGTAAGTGCCAAATCCTATATAGCACGTAAAGCCATTGCTATTCTTCCACTTTTTGATTCTCCTAATTGTTCTTATGCCTCCCTCAGCTTCCACTTTTTTAATTTCTCTGAAGAACAGGAGGCGAGTGCAGTTCTGGCTGAGCTGCCAGCAGTATGCACTCCTGACTTTCCCTGATATATAGTGTATTGGCATATATAAATGCATTGTGAGGGGTTGACTCACTCAGCTGCTTCCAAAGGTGGACACAGGACGCTTCTTGTGGTAAATCACCTGCTGGTTTATTGGGGAACAGCATAAAGCACAGCAGGGTTCAGCACAGTAAACATGGCCTTTCTGGCTTAACAGCAAAACAAAAAGATAACGTATAGCAAAGTTCATATGTCTGAGGGGTTCGCCCGCTCAGACCACCGTGTGTCTTCAGCTCCTCCTGGAGCCACCTCTGGAGTCTTTCCACTCCAAATCACAACACAGAAAAAAAACAGTGGCTGTACATTTACCATCCCAGCCACACCCTAGAGGTGGAGATATGATGAGTAGGCGTCCCGCCATCTCTTACCTACTCACCTACAAACCCGCCCCATAACATGGCTGATTAACTCCTTCAGCACCTGGCATGCTGGAGAGAAACTTATGGGTTTCTAGATCACGGAAGAAAGCAATCTTCGTGACATATCTCTCCTCATCACACCATATACATATGGTCTATCTTGCAGATATTATTCACTCTCTATATACTGTATCTACTTTTGGATGCATGAAAAGAGCTGAGTTTATAAAGGTGAGGAGGGAAACAGAAGACATTGGAAACAAGCCCTGCGGGTGGAGAGGAGATTAGAAATATACAACTGACCTAAGAAAAACAGATAATCATATATGACAAGTGAACCAGTCACGGACTGACAAAAGTCGAGCATTTTTCCTACTATGTGCTGTGCGGAGGCCGTGTGTAACGGAGCTAAATGGAGGTCCTGTGCTGGGAGACCACTCCATGACATCCATAAGGGCAGATAGACAAGGGTTGGCCGTAGGAAAATAAATGGATACTATTACGATGGAAAAGTACAGAATGCGAATGTTCCATTAATAAGCGTGAACATCTAAACAAAGCCCGTCTCAGAAATGGGATATTATTTGTGGCCACAGCAGCTGGAGAAGACTGAGACAATGGTGTTGTGCTTTCACTGGGAACTTTGGGCTGTCGTACTGAAGCTGAGTTCACATATTCCGGCTTCGTCGCACCCGTAAAACCCGTGACGTACGCTAATTGCTTGTTCTTTGTTAATAGCCACATGGTCAACTAAAAATTGCCTTATGAGACTATTCCATAAAGGGAAGCCATTTTCATAATTATGATTGAGTCCTACAGCACATCCGCAGGTGAAATAAAGTATTACACAGTCGGGTCCTCCAGACTCTCTCTGGCTAATAGATGAGGATCCTAAACAGATGACACCTCTCTATTTAC
Source organism: Oophaga sylvatica (assembly GCA_033576555.1). NCBI lineage: Eukaryota > Metazoa > Chordata > Amphibia > Anura > Dendrobatidae > Oophaga > Oophaga sylvatica. The sequence goes on from JARQOD010000007.1 coordinate 75,624,837, forward strand.
CCAGAGCGCCACCTAAATAATTTTTTATTTTTCCTTAAATAGACAACCCCCTTTGATAGTTGCCCGAAACTAATGACATCATTAGTTATAGCAGATTTCTACATAATGTCTATGAAATGGCGCCACAAAGAAAGATTACAATTTTGCTTGAAGGAAAGTTTTAGACTTAAGCCCAGTCTTGTTGCCATTGTCTGTGTATATTGTATTTTTTTTTTTTATTTTGATCCCCTTTTAAGTGTCTTTTTTTATTTTTGAATGTGCGCTTACCATTTGTAAGCGATCAGTTCACTTTTTATTCATATTTCAAAGCATTCTTTAGGATTAAGCTTTAGATTAAAGTAATGGTTTTACTTTATCTACTGGATTAGCGTGACGTTTACTGCTCCGCTCCGTGTGAAGAGGCCACATAGATGTTCCACATACGGTTTCTTTTAGCGGAGCACAATATGAGGATCGCATGCATACAGAGAGGAGAAGCGGCCGCCGCCGCCGTCTGCAGCGAATGACCGGACGCCTGAAATAGGCTGCCGCTATGTTGGGCGCTACAGCTGTTCTGGGCACAAATTCCCAAGTGCTTTTCACGTGTGTGCCGAATGCTCCTATTTGTGTAGTGTTATCTCAGGGGTCAGACTGGTCAGTCTGGAAGGAGCTGAAGACTTTAGGAGAATTTAGAAAAATTCCAAATTTTGGTCACCTGTTGCTCTTGGAAAAACAAATTTGCCCTATGTAAAGTATGCCAAAAAACTTCTAGCACTTCAGCACTTCTGGCACTATGACCTTGTCAACTCAATTTATTGGGATGCTTTTCGAAGTAGCGAATGGCACCCTCTTTGTACGTGTGGGAAATTGCAACACAGTAAAAATATATGCATTAAATTATCAGCTTTCGCATAAATAGGTAATAACTTGCTGAATTGGGACCATCCCTTTAACTTAGGCATGGTTCAGACAGGACTTATTTCACGGTCTATATATACCTGCGAGTCTTCAGACTCATAGGCACATATAAATCTGAAAGTTGGGGTCTGGACACCAGCGGTTGGTCCGGGTATTCCATATATACGGACCATGTAATACAATAGTCTAGGGTCACACAACCGTTTTTTCTCCAAAAATGTTAATCAGACTCTGATCAGTGTTTGATCGGAGATGGATCCGTTTTTGTCAGAGATGGAGAGAAGAAACTTTTTCTCCATTTTGATAGTCCGTAAAAATCGCGTCGCACTCGGATGTCATCTGAGTGCAGTCCGGACCCATGGACTTGTATTGGTGTTTTCAATACGACACTTAGTCCTAGGAAAAAATCGGATGTGTGCAAAGCCGCATATAGCCCGCGTCGTGTGCACGAGCCCTAAATCTGTCTTTTCCTAGATAAAACAATATCATTTAATACCATTACTTATCTAGTCATGTTAGTGTTCCACCTTTCTTGTTACATCGCGCGGATGTCATTGATCCATAGACTGTCAGTTATAGGATTTGTTCTGCCAGCAGCTGGATTACATAATGAGGCAATGGAAAAACAAAAGCGAGGAAACATTAGCATATAAACTCTTAGTTTTGCTAAATATGGTGAACAAATATCAAGTTGTTTATAATTAATTTACTTGACTTTTTAAAAACGTAGTTTACAAAAAGTTACATTTTTTATTTTCTTACTTGGAGTTTTCTTTTAGACTAGGCAGGGAATGGGTATTGGTGTGCAGTGGACAAGGCCTTAAGTTTGCTTGGTGTGCTTCAGGCCATCGAGCAAATTAATGGGCAAGACTGTTTATGTGATTTAGTATTAGTCCTGTTCTCCAGAGTGTCGTGCTGTTGCATTGTCATTCTGGCTATGGTTCCACTCCGGACCTAGCGCTTTTGACGAGCGAAATCGCTCGTAAGCCGCCCTTATGAGGCGATCTTTCGGAGTGTCAGGACACTCCGGAACACCTCCGGAAGGGCAGGGTCATGCCCTGTGTTATTTTCGGAGCACGTCGCCCAATACAGGACATCTGCGGTCTAAAGACCCATGTCTTTACGCGTCTGCACTGGATGTACGCATAGTGGGACGGATTCTTGAATCCTCCACTTGCGTAATTGGCTGCGTTTTGGCGCTGCGCACACAGCGCCAAACGCAGCTTCATGACGTGGAATCACCTGACTGTCGCTGGTCTGTCAGAGGCTGCAGACCATCGCATCTGACTGCAGAAAGTCTCAGCAATTTGCTTTGCAAACTTCTTCCTGGCCCGTCTGACTCTAGAACCCAGTGGCAACCTTTCTTCTACTCCAATGGACACACTTGGACCCAGGTGTTTATAACTCCCAGCTTGCTGCTGGGAGTTGCAGGTAATATTTCCATTTTCCTGTTGAGGCTTGCAGCTATAGAAGTCGGCTATTTTCCTCTTTGGTGTTTGGAGGACGTCTGTGTTTCTCTCTGAGTCTACTCAGCTAAGTGTTCCCTTTCCCTTGTTTGTGTATCCTGACTGTCTTTAGTGGTAGTGGGGATTGACAAGTGCTTATCCTTTCCTCTATGCAGGGCTTATTGCCAGGGTCAAGCAGGGGTTAGGTATCCTGCTCGGCGATAGGTGCGGAACCTATATAGGGACGCTTAGGGCAGACAGGGTGACGTTAGATCTGCCTAGGAGTCTCCACTCCCCCCTTCCTAGGGTTGGGTTCCATTCCCCTTATTCCTTCGTGTTGCACTTAGTCTTTCCTACACTGTGCGTGACACTGACATAACATTACTGTTTTAGCCATTCATTGAAGCCAGCAGTGATGTTTGTACATCTCGTATGTGACTGCTTCTGGGGAATACATCACTATAAACACTGGTGGTCCCCAGCTGGTCTTGAGTGATGTAATCCCCTGGGCAATCACATGCCAGATGTACAAGAATCACTGCTGGAGTCAGTGATTGGCTGCAGCTGTAATATGAATTATGGACATGACGTCATTGCTGCAGAAGCTGCAGGGACTACTGGAGTTGTGGTTCTGGAGATGCAGGGGATATAATAATAAACTCCCCTCAAAGATTAGATCATCCTTCGGACTTTGAGTTTCACTCTGATGGCCCCAGAAGAAGCCATCAGGGTGAAACTTGGAGTCGGTGGGTGATTTCATTTCCAATGTGATTTTATATGCTGTGATTTAAAGAATAATTTTGTGAGTATAATTAAATTCTTTAGCAAGTAAGAAAGTCTTATGATATGTCACTATTTTCTCTTGTTGCTGGAAGGGTTCATGAAATAGAAAGACAAATTCAGTATAGTAAAAGAAGATAAAAGTGGATGAAAGACACATCACTTGTGCCATCACTGGAGTGAGAGGATGAACTTGCCACTTAGACAAGAACAACTCAATATGCATATCCTCTTTATATAGAGAAAAGCAGCTTGCTTTGTGTTGTGTACTGGACCTGTATGCTGTAAAACTCCTTAAGTTATGTAAAACTGAAAAGATACCCAAATAATGAAGATTGGCAAAGCGGAGAATATCAGGATGTGCGGACTGCGCTCACGGAAAAGATGAGATCCGGAGAGTAAAAGCAAGGTTTTTTATTTACACCAACGCGTTTTGGTGCCGGAGCAGCACCTATCTCAAAGCTAAAAACCAAATGTGACATTTGGTTTTACACCATGGGAAAAGAGCCGAAATGCGTTGGTATGATTACAAAAACTTGCTTATATTCTCCGGATCTCATCCTTTTTCGTGCGCACAGTCCACACATCATAATATTCTTCGCTTTGCCAAACAGCTATCTGGACAATAGTCTCCAGCCACGGAGCAGCAGCTATGGCACATCTGGCTTCTACAGGTGTTGTGTCCTCACATAACCCCTATAGGTGATCGCTACCATCACCCTCACCCCCATTTTGTTCCTTACGGTAATGCCCTATCTGTGCACCTCCGTCCCAACCACACCTTCCCTAAATAATGAAGTGATTCTTCATGAGCCTGAATTTTAACTATCCTAAACTTATCCAAAGCTGTCACTTTGTTATATATACAGTTGTGTGAAATGCTGTGTTACTTCTACGCCAGATGTAGCGGGACATACACCTTCCAAAAAGTTCAACGTTTGTCTCGTAAGTCCACAGACTTGGGGATCATCAAGATGTTTTCTGGCAAAACTGAGACGAACCTTTACGTTCTTATTGCTCAGCAGTGGTTTTCCTCTTGGAACTCTGCCATGCCGGCCATTCTTGCCCAGTCTCTTTCTTATGGTGGAGTCATGAATGCTGACCTTAAATGAGGCAAGTGAGGCCTGCAGTTCTTTGGATATTGTTGTGGGGTCTTTTGTGACCTCTTGCAATAGTCGTTGCTGCCCTCTTGGGGTAATTTTGATCAGCCAGTCACTCCTGGGAAGGTTCACCACTGATCCATTCTTTCGCCATTTGTGGATAATGGCTCAAACTGTGCTTCGCTGGAGTCCCAAAGCTTTAGAAATGGCTTTATAACCTTTTCCAGACGGATAGATCTCACTTTGTTTCCCATTTGTTCCAGATATTTTGGGGATCGCAGCATAATGTCTGGCTTTTGAGGAGATTTTTGTCTACTTCACTTTGTCAGGCAGGTCCTATTTAAGTGATTTCTTATAGAGAACAAGTATGGTATCAGTCAGGCCTGGGTGTGGTTAGGGAATTTGGACTCTTCCCAAAGATGTTATAAACCATAAACCATAGTTAATTTATGTTTTAGGAGGGAGGCAATCACCTTTTCACGCAGGGCCCTGTAGGTTTGGATTTCTTTTTCCCTTAATAATAAAGACCTTCTTTTAAAAATTGCATTTTGTTTTTACTTGTGTTATGTTTGCTTGATAATTAAACTTGTTTGGTGATCTGAAACATTTAAGTGTGACAAACTGCAAAAGAAAAGGAAATCAGGAAGGGAGCAAACACTTTTTTCACACTACTGTAAATGCTGTATGTATACTGTACAAGAAACGTCGTCTATGTACCGGGTCTACAGCTCGAGCCCTGGGTGTGATACAGATGTGGCATGAATTGGCACATCTCGGCCTAATGACTTCTACATCTGTCAGTGCAGACAAGGCCTGAGAGCCCATTGGAGCCGGCGCTCAGTGTTTTCTACCTACGCTTTGTTAGATAAACAGCCAGGAGCAGATAACTTGTATAGAGATCAAAGTACATCTCAGCAAATAAAGATCGACTGACTTATCCTAAAATCTTGTGTTTGAGCTGCCAGTAAGGTCTCAGCGCAGCAGCTGGAGCTTACAATATGGCTCTCTAGGGGAGAAAACAGACATATTAAACCATTGTATAAACTTTCTTACATGTCACCGATGCAGACAAACAACTGTAATGTAACAGGACGGTGTTCATGCGTCTACATTTCTATACTAAAACCTCTCTGAACGTCTGTATGTAATGACAAAGCGTCTCTGCCAAGCGAGCGCTAATGAGGTAACTAGCAAAACAAACGCTGGACTAAATGTGCTTTCAAAATTGTCTTCTTGGGGCGCCAGGAATTTGTTTTCCTTCTCTGATTATATGAACAGAGTTTAGATCCTATAAACAAAATGAAAGGAGGGAAGATGAGGGAGAGGCGAGTATGAGAAAGGAGTAAAGCGTAGATGAACGTGGCATAACGAGACTTAAGGCCCCGGTACACATTGGTGGAACAATGCCTTGGCTGATCGGTCGGCCGACAGCCATCTTGGCTGTCTTTCGGAAACACAGGAGCAGGCGGCTTATCTACAGCAGAACAAAGTTATCGTCAGTCCAAAATTGGACATGCCTGATTGGCATCTCCCCAACAATCAATTGGCCGGTGCCCCCATACACATTAGACCATCCGCTGAACCTGTCCATATCGGTGAGTTCATCTGACATTAGTCTAACGTGTATGGGGGACTTTAGAGTCTGCTGTGTGTGACCCCCTTAGTGGCCCCACTACTTCATAAATTGAGATTGGATTCTTGCATCTGATCCAGCTTTTCCTGGGATTTCCTGCCGTGAGTGAGGCCGAGCTAAAGGTTCACGGGTCCTGGTATAAATGTTCCTTTAGACTTATCCCTTTAGTATATATCTGATTCACAGGCAATATCTTCTTTGATTGGAGTCGTCCTCTTCTCTTTTCTTCTCCATCCCACCCTAAAGATGTGTTGTGGGGTGGAAGGGAGGTCTGCGAAGCCATATGGCTTTGGATTCCAGTTGCAGCAGCGACTTTTATAGCTAGGCCACGGAGGCTAGGTGCTTTCAGTGTTTGGGCAATGAGCCGTTTAAACCCGGCTTTTCCATTTGCATAAACCCTAAAACTTTTAAAATAGAAAAATACACTCTTAAAGGAGTTGTCCAGGCTTGGGGTTCAATCCTAAGTGACTGCAGACTCGTGAAACCTCACAGTGTGCAGTGTGCGCACTATCAGGATTCTCTGGTGCAACTTGCATACATGTGGTCACATGCCGACTAGAAATGTGTGGCCTCGCTCAATACAAGTGAATTGAGCTAGGCTGGACATGTCTAGTCGTAATGTGAACGGAAGTATGCAAATCCATACTGGCAGTCACATCACTGCCCGCTCCTGGCACCGGAGAATCATCCAGGCGGGAAATGTGCGCAATGTGTGGGTTCACAAGTCTGCAGTCACATAGAGTGACTGCAGTCTTGTACCTCCAGGCTGGACAACCCCTTTAAGATTTAAAACCTCATTGCACACTTTTACAACATGGTTTTTAAGAAAACCATGCTTTAGAGCACAGGGTTGATTTTGGAGACGAGTGCTACACCAGGAATAAGGAGATCTGACCTGTTATTCCCATACAAATGCAACCATGGCTCGCCCTGGCGTTAGGTGTATTTAATAGGGAGTGAGGAATAAGCTGCTGCCAGACACCTGTGCTGATTTCCTCGAGAAATAAACTGGTATGTCAAAATGTAAAATGTCCAACCCATCTTCTCCCCAGGTAGAGTTTGGAGGCCCCGTGTACATTGCTGCTGATATTAGGGGGTTTGGCTGACAATCTGAAGTGTATAGCGACGTGCGATCTCATCCTCCCGATTGTTAATACCCTTAATATAGGATCAGATCTCAAGATTTGTTCAAGGAAAAGGCGATAATATTTTCTTTCTTAGAATATTTGACCAAATTTCACTCAAAAACATTTTTCAGTGACTCATGAAAGCAAAAAGGAAATGCCGCTCCCCGTCACTGGAGAACTATTCCACAGAATCGGGCCAAGCGTCGTGCCCAGAGCTGAGTCATGTGCACATCAGATCATGGATTTCTTCCTCTTTATTCTGTCAGCATGATTGTCGCAGTGTAAAGGTTACTTCTGTACAGATATTGCAATGCTTCATCCTCCTTACACCATGTTCCAAATTATTATGCAAATGATATTTTTCTCTGATTTTCCTAAGTGGTAGGTGTAAATGACAGTCAGTCTAATAAAAGTCATCACCCATTAGAGTATACATCGAATTTTATTGAAGAAACCTCCCAATGATAACAGTATAATCTCCAAAATGGAAAAAAACTCAGAATGCACTGCTCCAAATTATTAGGCACAGTAGAATTTCTGAACATTTGATCTGTTTTAAAGAACTGAAAATGCTCATTTGTGGAATTTGCAGCATTAGGAGGTCACATTCACTAAATAAAGCTACTTAACTCCAAAACATCCGAACAGGCCAAGTTACATGTAACATAGGAACCCTTCTTTGATATCTTCACAATTCTTTCATCCATTGAACTTGTGAGTTTTTGGAGAGTTTCTTCTTGTATTTCTTTGCATGAAGTCAGAATCGCCTCCCAGAGCTGCTGTTTTGATGTGAACTGCCTCCCACCCTCATAGATATTTTGCTTGATGATCCTCCAAAGGTTCTCTATAGGGTTGAGGTCAGGGGAAGATGGTGGCCACACCATGAGTTTATCTCCTTTTATGCCCATAGCAGCCAATGACTCAGAGGTATCTTTGCAGCATGAGATGGTGCATTGTCATGAATGAAGATGATTTTGCTCTGAAGACACGTTTCTGCTTTTTATACTATGGAAGAAAGTTGTCAGTCAGAAACTCTCTATACTTTGCAGAGGTCATTTTCACACCTTCAGGAACCTTAAAGGGCCCTACCAGCTGTTTCCCCATGATTCCGGCCCAAAACATGACTCCGCCACCTCCTTGCTGACGTTGCAGCCTTGTTGGGATATGGTGGCCATCCGCCAACCATCCACTACTCCGTCCATCTGGACCATGCAGGGTTGCTCAACACTCATCAGTAAACAAGACTGTTTGAAAATTAATCTTCATGTATGTCTGGGCCCACTGCAACCGTTTCTGCTTGTGAGCACTGTTTAGGGGTGGACGAATAGTAGGTTTATGCACCACAGCAAGCCTTAGAAGGATCCTACACCTTGAGGCTCGAGGGACTCCAGAGGCACCAGCAGCTTCAAATATCTGTTTGCTGGTTTGTAATGGCTTTGTAGCAGCTGCTCTCGTAATCCGATGAACTTGCCTGGCAGAAACCTTCCTCATTCTGCCTTTATCAGCACAAACACGTCTGTGCTCAGAATCAGTCACAAATCTCTTAACAGTACGATGATCACGCTTAAGTTTTCGGGAAATATCTAATGTTTTCATCCCTTGACCAAGGCATTGCACTATTTGATGCTTTTCAGCAGCAGAGAGATCCTTTTTCTTTCCCATTTTACTTGAAAACTCTGGCCTGCTTAATAGTGTGGAACATCCAGTTTTCCTTTTATTGGGCTCACATGACAAACTAATTATCACAGGTGTCTGAGATTGATTTCAATTATCCAAAGAATCCTGAGACACAATACCATTAATGGGTTTCATTTACAAAAAAAAACGCTATGACACTTAACCAATTTGCATAATAATTTGGAACATGGTATATGTTATAGGAAATGAGCAGCCACTAAACATTGCCTTTTATTAAAGGGAATCTGCCAAAGGGTTTACGCTTCCTAATCTGAGGACAGCATGAAATTGGGAAACAGACCTTGATTCCATCGGTTTGTCTCCTACTAGGCTTTTTGCTGTAGTTTTGATACCACTATTCTTGCAGCTGCAGCTCTTCTAGTCTTCTTATTGATGAGCTCTGTATAATCAGTACACGTCACTGATTGACAGCTTGCAGTCACAGAAATCTGCCAATCAATTGTGGAGGGAGGGTATAGCCGGAGCGCATGATTATGGAGCACATCATTGAGAAGACTAGCAGAGCTGCAGCAGATAAGTGTTTTACCAAAACTACATCAAGAAGCCCAGTAACTCACCCAGCATTATAATCAGGGCTCTGCCCGTACTTGACGCTGTTCTTATATGGGGCAGCATAAACCTTGTGACAAACTTTATTTAAAGGTTTCTTCAGCCTTTTTCACTTCCACATTAGCAGTTGAGTGGTGCCGGTTTGTCTTTATATGCTGGCCGGGATGCCAGATTGGCAGGAACTGCGCACTTTACTATTAACAGAGGACACGTGCACGATATCTGCCGATGCAGAAATGATTGCCGAAAGCCTTCCTCTTAAAATAGATTGCCTGGCTGGATTAACTTGACCCAAGGCTGGTATCAATAAGCTGTCTGCCAAGAATGGGATCCATAGGAACTGAATGCACCTTCACCATATGGTGCCTCCACAAATTAAAAGGGAAAGTCATCAGGTTTTCCCCAAAGTACGGCCTGCACCTATAAGCCCTCTTGTACAGCATTCTAGTATGCTGCATGTATGTCCCTAATTCCCGATACAATGCACAAAGAAGACCTTTCATTATACTCACCTACGAAGTGGTCAGGTCCAATGGACGTCTCTGGTCTTGATCCGGCGCCTCCTCTCTTCTTACGATCATCGTCCTCCTTCAATGCTTCGTGTGGATGACGTGTCCTATGTCATCCACACAGTGTCCTCCATCGTGCTCCTGTCGAGGTCAGAGTGATGTAATGTAGTGCGCCGGGAATAGCCAAAGAGCGCTGATGTCCCACAGAAAAAGCAGGTGCATGTGCACTACAGTGCTTTATTCTGCCCTCGTCAGGGCAGAGACAAATGCGCCTATGGAGCAAGGGAGGACGCTGTGTGGATGGTGCAAGACCCGTCATCCACATGAAGCAAGAACGGTGATTGTAAGAAGAGAGGAGACACCGGATCAAGACCAGAGACGCCCATCGGACTGGACGGTGCCATCTAGGAGTATAATAAAGGTCTTTTTTGTGCTTTGTATAGGGAATTGGTGACATACAGACAGATACTAGAATGCTGTAACGGAGGCTTTAGGTGCTGACCCTACTTTATATAGGGAAAACCTGGCTAAACTTAAGGAAGAGCGTGTTCCTTGGAGCCTCCACCACTTTGGGGACCTAAGAAATTTCTACCACCGACCCTACCTGATGTTTTTTTTTGTGGTCTTATCTAGTGGCGAGGTTCCCATGACTTTCTGAATGCACCATGGGGTAATTAGCTAATCACTCGGGTCCCTCTCCCCAGCAAAAGATTATTTGGCCAAAAGAAGCCCCAGCAAAGCCAGCCATTTTCCCTGCGGCGGCCACTGAAACGTAGCGTTACGTGGCCCATGAATGGCCGGCCATGTTGCACAAAGTTGCCAGAACAGGTTCTGCTTGTACAGAGTCACTTTCCGTCCTGGCAAAATATTTTGTGACGTTGTTATAAGAGATTTCCTAACATTTTATGGAAATTGTGGCTTCATCGTGGGCAACTGGAAATTTTTAGCGGCTTCCAATAAATTCTGGGGTTATTCGTATTCAGACCGGTGCTTTGTTTGCATTTTTTTCTGTGTTTGTAGAACTTCTTACAGAATAACCTTTCTCTGCTTTCAACGTGACGCTCAGAGCAAACTTCTATCAAGAGGAAACAGATTTCGGTTTGCTCACAGATATGATCTGTTGCTGGATCATCATAGGAATTTGCTCTGGCCGAAACTTCAAAGAAGCCCAGAAAGGTGAACTGTGAGGACGCTTCCTAGTAAACAGAGCTCTGCGGCTACAACCCCGAGCATCCCCCCTACTGTATCCAGGCCGAAATCTCATTATTACAGTGTCTGCACCACTAACAAACCAGCCGGATTATTCCAGCCTTTGTCCCTCTCCCGGATCACTGCTCATTGAACGCCGTATTGCACTGCGCCAGACATCCCAGGATAATTCTACATCTGGGGCTGACGTAGCTCTGGGCTCCTCAGGCCGACTGTTTTATTTCAGGCTGGGTTTAAACAATAAATAGCTGTTTTTTGGCCAAATGCTATTTATTACGCGATGCACATGCACGCTCAATCTGGCCGAGCGTGCATGTGTTCTCAATAGAGAGAGGGACAACAAGTGCCCTGCACTTCTCACCTTAAGAGCAACAGTATTAGGCATGTTGAGCTATGTTCCCATGATGAGTTTTATTTTTACGCTGCTCATTTTAGAGAAAAAAAATGCAAGTACCCCATTTTACTTAATTGGTGCAGAAAGTCTGTAACCTCAAAAACTGACCAAAAGCTCATTGTGGGAACATAGCCTTAAAGTCAAATTACCCGACACTTCTAGTCCCCAACATCTGCCATCGGGGATTGTTACTTTGCATCTAAAAAGGGGTTTTCGCCCATCTGACTGCAAATTGTCAGTATTCTCCTGTGTGCATTACACACACTGTCAGGATTCCCCCTCAGTTGTCAAATAGGGTGGGCGATCACATGCTTACTACATTCTCTCATGTTCTATTAGGAGAAACAGATGAGAATTTAGTATCTAATTGTATATTGTTGGTAAGTTGACCATCCATTCAGGCAATTAAGGGGAATCCTGACATTGTGTATATTGCACACAGTTGGGACATGGCAATCTACAGTCACAGAATGATGGGGGAAAAAAAAAAAATTAGTTGAAGCTCAGAAAAATCCCCCATCTTTGAGACACAGGGCATTGTTTTTGGGATCCAAAATTCTGTGCAGATTTTCAAACTATAATTCTGGATGCAGGCAGCCTCCACTAGAGGGAGCAAAGAGCTAATTATATTTTTAAAAAGCAGCATTCCAAGAATTGAAAGTTGATAACTTCCTGATCGCTGCGGATCCGACAGTTGTAACTCACAGGGTCCCCGAAATAGGACCCCTGGATCCCAAAAACGAGGCTCTGCAGAGAGATGGCCGCTTCCCCAATGATTGTCTAGGGGTTTACTAGAAATGGAGATAGTGGAGCGCTGTACTCCGCTGTCTGCAGCCACATCATACACCACGAAGAGTGCAGGTTGAGTAAGTTTTAAAAAAAAAAAAAAAAAAAAAAAATTTGGAAAAAAAACTTGGCTGCTTTCTTGCAGAAAGCCCACCTGGTTATGTCTTGTATGTCAGACCCATTCACTTCAATAGGATTGAGTTGCAATACCAGAAACGAACTGTGATGAAAAGGTGGCGCTGTTTCTTAAAGCAGCCATGTTCCTGTAATCTTGTGAAAACCCTTTACGGAAGAGGTACTACACATTCAGTAGTAATGTTCTGGTATGTGGGGTGCAGAGTTGCAGTAACAACCAGATGGTTTAAAGAAAAATAAAAAAATTTACATATGTACACCAACATTCAGAAAAGTTTCAATGGAGTTCTGAACGTTTGTAGAAATAGTTACACATAACAAATTGTACGCATTATACAAATGCTGCACCCCTTTCTCTATGGCAGCTGTCTGTAAGATCAGAACTGGGGCAGAGAAACATTTGTGGGGAAAAAAAAAAAAAAAAAAAAAAAAAGTGAATACACAAAAAGCAGAGAACACTTTGGATCCACTCAGCAACCAAACCAGTGATCCAAAACCAGAATGATGCTATCGCCCCCTGCTGGTCAAAGTGTAGATTTCCTATGAGCTCCATCAGCTTGTGCTTTCTAAATATAATTTTTTTACATTATGGACAGATCCAGACACAACCCCCTGTACTTTGCAGCTTTTCTATGCTTTTTTTCCCCCTACAGATTTCTCTGCAAATACAGATAATAGGTAATGTTTGATTTTTTACTCCTGATCCTCATCTGCTCCCTATTCTTTCACCATCCCAAGCTGTGGTAAAACAAGGCAGATTTATGCTGCAGAAATATTTGTGACTGACAATCAGATCGTTATCTGGATGCGGTTGTTTGGTAAATGGCACAATGATTTCTACAAGGCAACCCCTGTCCATGTGGATATCATAATGTCAGGTGTGGGGGGCACACGTTATACCACTGCGGATTTTAGGAGGCCGGATCATACATAGTACAGCACGCCGCTATTTCCAGCAGTCCCATACACAATGAATGAGTAGGCGCTCCTCCTCCGCTGCATTCAAGACGGGTCTGCAAAGCCCCAATTTCAGGATCACCGATTTGCCAATCGCTGCGACAATTATCCCCTATCTTATGCATTTGGAAATCACTCTTTAATGATAGCAGTGGAGGAAGGACCTCAGAGAACATAAAAGAGGCTGCAGACAAGGAGAAAGGCACCTGGAGAGGAAGTGCAGGATAGAAGCTGTGCTGATACATGAAAGCAAGTGAATGAGCAGCGCACAGAGCTGACATACAGCCTATATTACCGGGAGAGACCATCTGAAAGTTTAATCAGGCTGCAAGCTAAAAATGAATTAACGGTATGAAGATTGCAGACTGAAACATTAGCGATTATCTTCAGTTAATACAAGTTGAAGACATGTTTAAAAATGCCCCCCCCTCATGTTAAAATGTGGTCATAGCCTTTTAACATTGATAATAACCCATTAAATTCACATATCCCAATATTTGCCAAACACCAGTGTAGCATATAAAAAGGCATATTGTAATTTTCAGGTATAGTCAGATTTGGCAAAAATTATGCTACATAGTCCCTTCCTATACATCTAAACTGGGCTTGAGGAGACCCCCCCCCCAAAAAAAAAAAAAAAAAAATTCAGTGACAAGCACCATTTAGATAAAGTTAACTGATGGTTTTTTTTTTTGTTTTTTTACCATAAAACCTGGAATATGTGAATATTCATCACAGACCACCTGGAGAACTCATGCCATCTCGGGACCCTCATAATAAGCAGAGAGTATAGTATATTTGTTGGGTTGGCTCTCCCTCTAGTGGTCACTCACTGTCATTACAGTCTCTAAACAGCGCAATTTATGGCACCAGACCTCAGTCACCACCATGAGATTAGGTTTACATCAGTGTTCTGAATTCTGTTATTCTTGTCCATATTAGGAACAGAATTCTGGAGTTTACAGCACAGACAGATCGGCTACACAACAGACCACACTTGGGTGGCAGAAAAAAAAAAAAAAAAAATGTATTAAAAAAATATATATATTTTTTTATATAGTGCAGCATGTGAATTCTACATGATATCCTCATGTATATTTCATGAGTCCTGTATTTCAGACATTTCTCCTGTGGCAAAAAAAATGATAGAATAAAGCCTCACAGCTGCCATGTGGATTGCACCAGTCATGGCTGTATCCGTGGCCCATATGGCCCCATACTCACACAGGCAGGTCATTTGCCACACAGAAAAAACATGCTCATTCCACCACTAGTGAAACTAAAGTCATCTATCTACACATGTAGTTGATTTGATGCAGAATTATATTGTACTTTTTTCCCCTCTAATGTTCTATATATATTTTTTTTAAACCTCTGTGGATTAAAAAACAAACAACCAAGCAAACAAAAAAAAAAAAAAAAAAAGCACTGTGGATGGACATGTACTTTATTGCAGCCCCACTGCAGTAATGGCGGCTGCGCCTATAGTAGATCTTTAGTTTGGAACATCCAAGTGAATGACTGGAAGACAATAGATTAAGTGCTATTGTTTTTTTTTTTTATTGACAGGTACAAAATTATATTTATACAAAAGCTGGCCCCTCCCATTAGCGGACCGTCCGCAGGAAGGTAGTCTCTAACATCTGCGTGGCTGCTGGATAATTAGCTGTTTTTTGGGAATTATGAGCTTTTCCACGGTGGGTCTGGGCTTCTGGTGAGCGAGTTGTGCCGCTTCTGCAGGAAATTCATGGCTGAGCTGCAGGGACCAGAAGAGAAAAAAAAAAACAATTATATAAACACCCTTCACCAACTCGTAATGGAAAGTCCTATATGGAGGTGTTACAGATTGCAAAATGGATGGGGGTGCAAGTCCTTTTGTGTCTTTAAAGAGGTTTTCCCCTATGGTTTTGCGAGGGGGTTACCTGCCACCGCTGCAGTGTAGCAGCAGAAGGTGAACATGCACAATACTTACGAGCTCTTACTGAGCTTGTTAATACTGCTCTGAACTAGCCTGGATCTTTATAGTACACATTTCCCAAACCGGCCGACAGTGATACCGAGCTCTTCCGATGCTGCAGGGGAAGAGCAAGTCCTGATCGCAGCATCAGAAAGTGCACAGAGCACGGGCCAGTGGCGCAATGACGCTGTTGGTCCAAACTGTCGATCGAGCAGGAATGAAGGCACTATTAAGTCACTTAGACTACAACTGCCTACCCAACCCCCCCATCCTAACAGCACCCCCATAATGCCAGCCTCAGTGCACCATTTGTAGTGGCCGATCCTTGCATGGGTGCAGGAATATGGAAGATGCATGAGAACAGTCACAATGGGCGCTCACATGCATCTTACAACACCTGCATAGTTTAAGGATCAGGACAGGTAGACCCGTGTCACACTTGCGTGTGTGATGTGAGTCTCTCGCACAAACACCCGGCATTGCCGCCGGTATTGGGACCGGAGCATGCGGCTGCATGTAATTCTATGCAGTGACCAGAGCGCACTCTTGGCAGCCACTCTTATTAAAATATCGGAGCACAGACAAAAAATGTTTTGCCTTAGAGTTTAAGGTGGCAAGTCCCTCCTACCTTTGAAAATACTGACACATACTGTGCTGGGGCCACACCAATTTTTTTTAAACTTTGTCTAGGCCCATATAAATATGGCTCCTAGTGAGCCCCATTACAGTTCCCACATCATGGCCCCCCAGTGAGCCTTACATACAGTATGATGACCCCATATCCCTGCTCCTCTGCGACTAGACTGGTCTCTGCAGTCGAATCACGTGACCTGGGGGTCCCTCAGTCTCTACCCAGTCCAGGATCGGACGGTTCCCTGCACCACCACTGTACAAAACTGCACTGGTGTCTTGACGATGTACATACCCCAGACCTTCCATTCTGTGACAGCCCCCCCAGATTCAAGACAGTTGGGGGACACATGGCGCTCACCCCCGTTCTGTTTGCAGAGAAATTCATCCAATATAAAGTCTTTATCTCTCAGAGCACCCATTATGGGGTGAGGAAAGATCCTGTAAGGATGCGGTAGTGACACCGCTGCTATGTGGGATCACAGCCAGACAGTCAGCGAGAAATACCTCGTAGACCAGGCCTCAGTGACCAAGATGCGCTGATAAGCGAAGCGACTGGATTTTTAGCCATTTTCCTGTGCGACGTCACTCCCCATTATCGGTTTCTCCAGCACCGGAGGAGTGCAACGGCTCCACGGATGTAGACGGCAGCGCAGAGTTTACATGTTCTTTGTTCTATCAGATGCCTCACAACGAGGAGACGCTCACATCAGAGCAAACCCAATCTTCTGTGAGTGACAATATCATCTGTCCACCACGGCAGAAGCGCCGATTGCTGCAGCACCAGGCGCCTCCGGTACATACATGGCCGGGTAGGGCAGTGTCTATACATCTCCATAAAGTCATCAGAAAAGGTAACATTGTTTAAGTCAGGTATTAATGTTAAAGACAACCTGTCACCAGTCTGAGCATGTTAAAACTGGTCATCATTGAATGGTCGCTACAGAGGTGAGCAAAACATTTATAATTTCTCATCTCCATTGTGGAGATAGTCGCTTGTCATGTTTAGATCTGACTTTTTGCTAAGACTAAAGGGCGTTAGCAGAGATTATATAGGGGCAATTACCTTCTTCCCCCTGCATGACATTGCCCAATCAGAAGCAAGAAGCGTCATGTAGGGGAGAAAAAAAAAAATAAAAAAAATAATAGAACAAACCACACACAGTGACAGCACAGGCCTTCTTCTAGACATGTAATGATAGACAGCCCTGCTCTCCTCAGATCTGACTGCTGGCAGTTACTGTGTAGAGCAGAGCTATGTGTCACTACAAACAAAGCTGCAAGAGGAGTTAGTAATGGCACATAGCTGTAGCTCTGCTTTAATCTACACAATAGGTGCCATCAGTGAGATCATGGAGAAGAACAGGGCTGTCCATCATTATCTATTCTAATATTCTATAAGGGCACTTTGCCCCCCCCCCCATAACCCTGGGGGTGTTTACTTGGTCCCCCGCATGGCACCTCCTGCTTATGATTGGGCAAGGTCATGCAGGGGTGCAAGAAGACAACCCTCAGACAAGAATCTCTGCCAACACCCCCTTGGTACGCAAGTTAAGTCCTAATCTTTACAAGCCAATATCTCTGCAACAGATGTAAACACATTGCTCATTTCTTCCACAAACACCACTCCAGTACACAGGTGATGTCTGGTATTGCAGCAGTTGGTCACCAAACAAGGGAGGAGAGGTGAGATGTGGTGCCGATTCTGGAAACTAGGCGCCAAGTCCCCCCCCACCCCCTCTTCCAATCGCATGTTTGCGGTATTGGATGAGGCAGATTCATTGTGAACCAAACACAAAGACTTATAGAAAGCGTAAGACACCGACCTTCTCTAGAGCTCCAGGAAGGAGATTCATGGTTTGCACCTTCGGCAGGTTCACCACAGAGCTGTCAGAGAAAGGAGAGAGAAGACATGGTGTAATAGACTTCAGAGCAGCTTTCCTCCATCTAATGAGGTGTCACATCTCACCGCGCCGTCATGATACAATACCATGCGGAACGGGCCGGAATGTACAGAACTTCTCCTGCATTTGGCCAATTATTAACATGAGACATTCTCAGAACATTCAGTCGGTCCGCAGACACGATGCCTTCCAAGGCGAGCAAGAAAATGACTTCTGCTCAGCACTTCTGTAAAGATCATTATAATAAGATGGTGCCGCCTAGATCAGGACTAGTGCTCATGACAAGTTGTCTTACCGTCACATATTGCACAATGGTGCTCAATTTCTACTATAGAGACATGGGCGGGGGAACGCTGTCCTATCACTCGAACGCCAGTCCTTTCTCCAAGCTTCATGGGAAGACGACATTTGTATGGAGCGTTTTTTTTTTTTTTTTACTTCAATCTTTACTTAGGCATTTGGATTTTCTTTGTTTCATTCAATGGTGTGCTGATCTCCCATGGTTCAGAATGGTCGTATTTCATGGTCTGTATATGGACTGCAATGACCCAACTGTCCAGGGGTCTCCTAACCTTATCTACAAAGGTTAGAAGTTCGGGTGAAGAGGTCAATAGTCCGGATATTGCAGGCCATATACAGGCCATGAAATATGCTCGTCTAACTTGACATTACTGGAATGGAGACCCTATAAAATCATGTGCAACCGGAGCCAAGTCAAGATCGAACTCTGGATGAAATGTTAATTTAAGCCTCATTCACATGCGGAAAAAAAAAAAAAAAAAAAAAGTTTACTGACCAAGATCAGTTTCTCATACATGAAGAAAAAAAAAATAATGTTTTCCACTTTCTAAAAGTCTGACAATTTCATTGCTGATTTTGACCCAACATTCAGATCAAGATCAGTCATGTCCCTCAGAGTGAGCAGACCGCTCGATCTGTGAAGACTCATGGACATGTTAATGATTCCATTCGGTGTGAGAGCGATCCAAGAAAGACATGGATAGAACTCGCACACAAAAAAAAAAAAAAAACTGACATCTGAATGAGGCCTTAGTTGTCAGACCCAAGACTTTGTTTTGGTATTAGTTGGGGTTTGACAATTTTTGAAATGGTGCACACAATTTTTTGCAGAATCTTTTTTAATTGCCTTTTTTCTAACAAAAAGAGTGGCGTAATTCTTACACGGTAATCTGTTTAACATTTTCGTGCAGCTGAAGGCTTTGTAAAGTTAAATGGAACCGGTCATGTAAAATGATGCTATTAACTGGCAGTTATGGGGTTAATCTGCAGGATAATGGCATTCTGACACCGCTGGTGGCTGTAATCATGCCCTGGCACAAACTGACAGCAGTCCTGAATGGATTGCCCAGTAGTGGACAACCCCTTTAAGTAATCAAATCATATCGGTGGGGGGTCAGATAACCTGCATCCCCTCCTCCCATGAGGTCTCACAGTGGCCAGAAGTGCAGAGTCAGAACACCACAGCTCACTACATCACATAGTGGATGTTCTGCGGTACTGCAGCATGGATCACATTCACTTCAACAGGAGCTGAGCTGTAATACTCGTGAACTACCACCATTGTGCATGGAGCGCTGATGTTCTAGCCAGCGAGAGACCCACTCATAGCTGATCAGTAGGGGGCGCCAGAGCTCCTTAAGACTTAAGATATACACACACTTACACTGCACGCGCCTTCATGCGCAGTACCGCTGCGTAACGCCATACCTTGGTTTTTCAGGTGCAGTTTTCTTTGCATTTTTTTCTGGTGTAACATTTTCTTCATTTCCTTGTTTCTTGGAGACTCGCATTCCTCCAGCTTTAACTGCAAAGAGAAAAACAACGTGAAGAACCAAAAGCCAAGAAAGAATCCAGACAGCAAGGGGAAAAAAAAAATTAAAAATTACGGAAACTGCTTTATCCAGGCAGCATGGGCTTGTTCATTCCTCTTGTGCATACACTGTAAGGTCATGTTCACATGGAGTAAATAAGTTTTTGAAAATCCAGTGTGTATTTGCTATGAAATTTATGGCAGATTATTGGGGTTATGGCGCAGACTTGCAGTTTTAACCGTCTTAGGTTTGGATATAGATCAGCCATATTTAGCAGGGCCAAGACATGTCAATAAAAAATAAATATAAATATAAGAATAATGGAGCTTGGGCTGCAAGATGGCTTGTCTAATAAACAGATGGCCATGTGTGGATGGCACTCTAATTCTAAGGCCGGGGTCACACTTGCGAGAAACTCTCACCTCAATACCGCAGTCACGCGAACCGGAGCGTTCAGCTGTATAGAAATACATGCAGCCGCACACTCCGGTCCGAGTGCCGGCGGCAGTGCCCGGTATTGAGGTGCGAGACTCGTGCGAGTTTCTCGCAAGTGTGACCCCGTCCTAGGGTGTTTCAGACTCCATTAGTGGGGTTGCAACAATCAGACACCCAGCGATAGGTGGAAAGGTGATAAGTTGCCCAAATGAGCAAGCTTGGACTGGCCCACCGGGGGAACTGGTGAATTTCCTGGTGGGCCCCATGTCCCAACCTGAGATGTGAACAGTGATGAGCGAACGTGCTGGGATAAGGTGTTATCTGAGCATGCTCGGGTGATATCAGTGACTTCAGTGAGCTCAAATAAGATTTTAAAGTCCTCGCATGTCTCGCAGCTGTTCGACAGCCACCAGACATGCAGGGACTCGAACATATTATTCGAACACACCAAAGTTACTCTGATATCACCCGAGCATGCTCAGATAACACCTTATCCCAGCTCATTACTACATATAATCTATTTGCGCAAATCTAGAGTGCAAAAACATTCAGGAGTTTAGGGGAAGTTACCAGTTCTACACATTATATAGCGCAGTTCAGCTGGTCCATGGAATTCAGAATGTTCTCATATTGTGAAACCTTCCATGAAAACTGCAGACTACAGGGAATTCCTGCTCAGTGGATTTTATGTTCATTGTTGATAAGGCAAGATGAAGGCCCGGCTGTGAGAACGGTGATCTCTCAAGAGGCATGTAGTGTTCAGAAACAAACAATTTGCACGAAAAACACTGGACCTGCAGTCGTTTTCTTAATTAACCCATTAATTGATGATGACCGCTTTGCTAACATTGTCCAAGACTCCTTTCTAGCCTTACAATGCGTGTGAATGGGATTCACTGAGCTGATAAAATCATAGTGACAGATGGCCGCTAAACAGCTGCACGGAGCATCACCACGCAAGACGAGGGCGACAACTTGGGAAACGTTTACCAAAAAAAAAAGTGTTTGTAAGAAATACCCCACAAAAAAGAAGTCTGCACAAAGTAAACAATTCAATGCACACAGTAAGTACATAAACCTCTTTTATGGAGCAGGTGTCAGAAAGCCCCAAGACTTCCTCAGAGAAAGTGATTTATTATGCTTTGCTTATATAGCGCCATCTTATTCCACAGCGCTTTACAGACCTCACTGTCCCCATTGGGGCTCACAATCTATGTTCCCTATCAGTATGGAGTGTGAGAGGAAATCCACACAAACACAGGGACAACATACAAACTCCCTGCAGATGTGTCCTTGGTGGGATTTGAACCCAAGACCCCAGCGCTGCAAGGCTGCAGTGCTAACCACTGAGCCACTACACAGTGCTAAGCACTGAGCCACCAGGCTGGAGCTACACTGAAATTGAAAGTGGAGAAAGATTAAATAAAAAAAAAAAAAGTTGATGAGTTGCATGGCAAGGATGTCAGAGGCAACCATGGAAAAATCAAAACGGTTTAAAACAAAAATATGTTGGATTAAAAAAAATAAAATAAAGGGTGACAGAAACTTAACCTGTGATATAAGAAAGGTAACCATCAGCATATTTTGGTGGGACAACCAATTAGTTTGTGAACTGAAGCAAGGGAGGGAGCTGCGTGCATATTATGCAATGTTGCTGCAGCCTCCTTCCCCTTTAAATGATATTTAGCAGCTCAGATAAACATGCAAGCTGATACATTTATTACTTAAGAATGGGAGTTACACACTTCTTGCAAAAATAAATAAAAATCTAGTGCATCCCCTCCCCCATTGGCTCCTCCCATGCACATCAGCACATGTGATCATTAAAGTTTGCAAAAAAAAAAAAAAAAAAACTATATGTAAGTAGTATATCTTGTTTTTTAGTTCCACCAGGCAGCATAGACAGACATGTGTCCTGGTGACACCAGCACATTACTTTGCCTCGGCCACAGACAAGTAACAACAAACTGAACCTTACCAGAGTGATAGAAATCCCAGCTCTGACCTACAAATACCAAAATCAGTCCAATGTGCAAATGCCCCCCACTCACCTGCAGGAAGGTGACCTCCCTTTAATTCGGGGCCCTGCACTGCACCCTCTCTGGCCATTCTCTCAGCACCCTGCTACTTCTCTTACACTTTGTTTTCTGCTCCCATACAGCTCAGCCCTGGGCTTTTATACAGGAACAGGAGGAGCGCGGGGCTGGGGCCCAGGCTTTGTTCTCATTGTCATTGGGGATCAGCTGATTCTTAAATCTTCACTTTAGTCTGAGACACAGTAACAAAGAGCATTAATCTGACAATGAGGAGAGGGGGACACCACTTGGTCACTTTCTGCAGGACTTTGTGGGGATTTTGATGTTGGGAGCCCCCCTGAGTGGGGCCCTACGTGTTTTGCTCGCCTGTGGAACGACAAAATACAGGAAATAGGGGCGAGGTGACGCGGCTGCCGCAGGTGACTGCAGGGCGACTGCGCGCGTCTTAGGGCTGCGCGTTATTACCGGGGTGTACGAACAGCAAAACGGATGCAGAATTTTCCGCAACTGACCGATTGGTCTGCAGAATTTTCTGCACAGAATCTGCATCTCTTGGCAGTGTCTGCAGGTCAAACCGCAGTTTTTATCCTTTTTTTTTGTCCTTTTTATCTGCAGAATTTACTGCATTTTTTGTGCGGATTTCCTCTGCCTTTTGAGACCTGCAGAATAATGGAGAGGTTTAAAACGCTGCAGATCTGCACAGAAGAAGTGACATGCTGCAGTTTTAAATCCGCACCAAATCTACGTGGAAAAATCTGCAGCATGTGCACTGCGTTTTTCGATTTCCATTGACTAGAATGGTACTGTACATCACTTGCAGTTCCGGAACGTGTGCACATACGCTCAATCTGAATATGGGTCATTAAAGCCGAGCCCGCGCTGCAAAAAAGATAAAAGAAGAAATGGTGAAAGATCTTATTTGAAGCCTAACTGCAAAAATTATTTTCAGCTCCAAATACATGCATTTAATTAAAAAAAAAATGGTCCCAAAAAGTGGAAAAACCCTTTAAGTTAAAGCCCAATACAACCCATCTAACTTGAAGTAGTTGGAGCAGTGTTGCCTGGAAGAATGGACAAAAATCCCGCTTTCTAGATGTGCTAAGCTAATAGAGATGTAACCTAAGCGATATTCATCTGTATTTGCAGCAACAGATGGCTCCAAGAGGTGAATATTTCATTTTATCTTTTCTCTACAACCTGTCACAAAAAAAAAAATTCGGGTCATGGTTGTAATTCAACAAAAAGAAGAAAAACACCAAGAAACTTGAGGGGTTGTCAAGTTTGGTCTTGAAAGTTGCAGTTACTCTGTATGACTGCAGACTTGTGAATCCTCATAGCACGTGTTTCCATGATTTTTTTTTTATGCCGGTGGTCATGTGACATATTCGCATTGCCGGCCACATTCCGACTAGACTTGCGCGGCCTCGCTCAATCACCTTGTGCAGAGCAGAGTGACATCATGTTTCAGCCACGCACTGGTGACTCAGTAGGGATATTCGTTTGACCACACTGAAAATTGGGATTCTGACGTGCCCCCGACAGAGCCAAAGATTTCAATGATCAAACTGAGTTCAGAACTTGAAACTTTTTACTTCGCTTGACCTTTTTTTTTATTCCGGCCATATCCAAAATTACACAATTGCTTCTGACTTCCAAGACAGAAACAGCTGAAAAAAAAGTGAAGTGGAATAAAAGGTTGCATGTTTTTTATAGGTTCAGACTGAACCCCGACGGAGTCACGAATGTGTGGCCGAAACATGGTGTGAACCCTTGAAATAGGAGGAAGAGAAGAGAATGCACAAAGATACCTCTCATGAGGATAAAACTGAAGTTCCTAACTTTCAGTAGAGGGTCATTGAAGTTCATGGCGATCATCTGATAATCTCCTGGTGGCTTATTCTCAAGTTTGAAACATTAGTGACACGTTCTTCATTCCTGGTTCTTGCAAATATCAACAAAATTCCCACGCAAGTGTAACAGGTGAACTGTGCGCGCCACTCCGAACTAGACACGATCTCCGAAGCCCTCAGGCGCTGAGACCTCACAATCTCCAGCCTGACCGTCATAACAAGGGGTGAAAGAAATGTTAGCATCTCAAAACCCATTCCTGTTCTTTTCACCAAATTTCACCTGAAAAAATGAGAATGGGTTTTGAGATCAATACTCAACCTAAATATAATTGTCATGTACGAGTTGACTGGAGTAAATTACTTCATTCTGAAGAAGTTTTTTGGAACTTCATTATATAGTATATGGCTCCTCAAAAAGGAAAGTCTCATAAAGGTCACTCCTGTCTATTTGAACATATGGACATTTTTTGGGGTGAGATGAAGAGTCTCTGTTTCGATACTCCCTTTATGTGCCAATAATGAAAGCTGCAACAAATTTCTCATTTTTTTGGAAAGCATCATACTGTCCAACTTGTTGGCATGCCTTTAAAGGTGAACATTACCTATGGTGCGCAGTTAGGGACCTCCAATAGCCATGCACTTTTTTTGGGTCACCTCCACTTTATGTCTTTTCCATGCCTCCTGAATGAAAGAAACAATTGAATAAAAGTTCAGATTGTCACAAAGTTCAAAGGGTTTCCCATCCACCCCCAAATAAAACCTTAGAAGAGGGGATAACTTACTGATCATTAGGGGGCTGATTGCTGGAACCCTCAACAATCCCAAAGCGCCATCTTGAATGAAGCAGTGGTGTACATGCTCGATCTCCACTCTATTCATGGTCTGTAATACAAGTACAGTAATCAGCTTTTCCCGCCAGTCCCATTGACAATGAATAGAGTGAAGGACGAACATGCACCTCTGCTCCATTCAAGATGGTGCTGCAGAACTCTTTGGGTCATTAGTGGCCCCAGCAATCAGATCCCCCGGTGATCAGCAAGTTATACCCTAGGGCAGTGATGGCGAACCTTGGCACTCTAGCTGTTGGAGAACTACAACTCCCAGTATGCCTCAACTGCTGCAGGTTGCAAGGGCATGCTGGGAGTTGTAGTTTTACAACAGCTGGAGTGCCAAGGTTCGCCATCACTGCCCTAGGGAATAACGTTTTGGGTTTTTTTTGTGGGGGGATAGCCATTTGAAGAGGCTTTGGACGCACAAAATTTTGCCAAATCTTCTGGACGTTCTTGAGTTCTCCCCTTTTTTTCCAGGATCTTCTTGAACATTTCAGGGTGGATGGCACATGTGGCATACATTTGTACAATTCTGGAGGAAGAAGTCATGAGCTGGTTTACAATATCCTAATGGGATGAGCTCTGTAAACTCTATTCACGGCTGTTCTAGCAGTACCTAAAATGGTAACATTGCCGTCATCCTCTACCTATCCTTGGAAGTTCGGCATCCTACAGCTGACATTCAATAAACCCGCTATTACTCAAATGGGCACAATATTTTTTGGCTATTAATGCAGCCGCACTGTGCCTCCAAACTGTGCTGCCCTTATGTAGGACGTGTTTCAGTAGTCTCACATTGTACCTTCTTCACCTAATGTCATCTTCCCTATACATTTCCGGCACTGTCTGGTGCATTCTATGTGCTACACCTGCTTTCCAATTTCAATCCCCATGGGGTGGTAATTTGTAAGCCGTGAACCTTCCATGCCCATCTGGGGTTTGGTTGCTTCTGCATTTTGTGATCATTTTTAGTGTTTTTTTCTTCATAGCCATTGTTGGATACTTCCTGTGTGTGTACTTGTTGCACTTTGTAAGTAGGTTTCAGTCGTACAGAAAAACGTGGCAATACTGGCACACTTCTCCCTCCATGAAAGCTGGAAATGCTCAGAAAATTAAAAGGGTTTTCCAATTCCTGGATATTGATAATCTACTCTTAGGATAGGTAATCAATATCAGATTATTAGCGTCTGATCCCCTCCAATATGCTGTTATCATCTCCAGTGGCAGCAGGATATAAACAGGTTGTGCAATCGGAACAGCACAGCTCCATACATATAATCGCGCATACTCCGCTCACGATTCAGTAAAGTCACACAGTGTCTAGAGATTTAAAGAGGAAGTGTCTCCAGTACCAAAATGTTCAGTTTTTCCTCTTGTTTTATTTGTGCTGCTCCTCTGAGTATTCCGCCTTTTTTTTTTTCCAAAATCCGTCATACAGCTCCAGAAATATGGGGATTTTTTATTTAGTTCTAATTATTATGGTCAAAACAAAGAGGGTGTAACTCAGCGCTTAATTATGCAGAGCAGCCTAAAGACACGCCCCAGAGGATCCTGTAAACCATGCCCACTTGTAAAGACCATAAAAATTAGTACTAAATAAAATGCCAATATCTCTGGAACTGTATGGTGGATTAAAAAAAAAAAAAAAACAAGGGGGGGCAGAGTGAACAAAATAAGAATAAAAACAGGCCGCTTTTGATCTAATGATAGATCTTCTTTAGGGATGTGCGGGTTTGGTTGAACTGTAGTCTAAGATTTGTTTTGAGTACCAGAACTTGACCCCAATCCTCACAGAAGCTGATGGGGGCCCAAAATTTTGTGCTGTAAAATGGTGGTAGTAATAGGTAGATGGGGGATTGCAAATGGAAGCAAAATGGGGGTAAGAGCAGGACAATTGCCCTGCAAACAAATGTGGATAGGGAAATTACTTAAAATAGCATAAAAAAATAAACTTTAACCAGGAGGCGGAGGCCCAAGTGGAGGAGGAGGTTGAAGAGGAGGTGTAGGTGTAGGTGGAAGAGGAGGGGGTTGAGAGTTGTTTTTTTGGGGGGGCGTTACTCTACAAAACAGCCTCATTGGGAGTACTCAGCAAAATAGCCTCATTGATGGTACTCTGAAAAACAGCCTCATTGGGGGTAGTCTGAAAAACAACCCCATTGGGGGTACTCTGAAAAACAACCCCATTGGGGGCACTGTGCAAAACTGCGTCTGTGGAGGAACTCTGAAAAAAGCCCTTGTTGGGGGTACTCTACAAACAGTTTCTGTGTGTATGCTCTGCAAAACAGGCTATGTGAGCACGCTCTGCATACAGGCAGTGTAACAATCGGCTGGCCACTCTCTGTATACAGGCCATATAGTCCTCTGAACTTTTTTGGGGTGCAAAGAATGAGGAGAGCATAAAATAGGGCATGTGACCTTTGTGCGGCCAGTGGTGGAGTAGCTTCTGGGTAGAGAAGAAGTGGTTGATCTGTGCCTTCGTCCTTCTGCTGCGTCCAAATGAAACCCCTTACTCTGGTGCACGCAGGTGACAGGACGTTCTGCGTAATTTTGTAGGCCCGAGTACTGCTGGATGAATGGTGACTCCAGAAAAGTAGAGGTGGTTTTAGATTAGATGGCTGAGAGTGCCTCCAGTTCCTTTATTTTATTTTCTACCCGTTCCCCTGCTGAAAGTGCAGTTTTCAGCTGCGGCTCTTGGGCATCTGTTTTCCGCCTCACCCCCTTACAAATCTGGCAAGCAATCTGAGCCCCAAGTCATGTAGCAGTCACTTCTGATTATTGATGACGCTGCTGGCTGTGGTTCCCTGGGCCATCCACCTGGCCCTGCCCCACAAGTGGAAGAGACTGAGGATGAGTACGTGGGAGGGATAGTGAAAACGGGGATAGTGAAAACAGTACTGATTACTGGGTGGCCACCCTGCTGGACCCCCACTACGAGGACAACATGCCATCCCTACTTCCATCACTGGAGCATGATCGGAAAATGCGGGAATACAAGCGCACATTTGTAGACGCACTACTGACGGCGTCCCTACCTGACAGCGGGGGATCAATGGAAGCATAAGGAGGAGGAGGAAGTCGCCAACGCAGCTGTGGCACCGGCATCACCTCAAAAGGGAGGGTTACATGGCAGAAATGTGTACAACTTTCCTGAGCACACCACAGAATCTGGCACCACCATCTGATACGGTCCGTATTAGCAGGAGGAAGCATTTCAACAACATTGTGGAAGAGTACCTGTCGACATGTCTCCACATACTGAGTGATGGGTCTGCCCCATTTAACTTCAGGGTCTCCAAATTGGACCCATGGCCTGAGCTTGCCCTTTATGCCTTTGAGGTGCTGGTCCACCCTGTAGCAAGTGCACTGTCTGAATGTGTGTTTAACACGGCAGGAGATGTGATCACAGACAGGCTCATCCTCCTGCCCACAGCCAACATGGGCAAACACATTCATTAAAATGAACCAGGCGTGGATCCCACAGGACTCGCCCGTACCTTTGGTTTAATAGAGAAGTATTCCAGCTGCACCCAGACATTGTTATACTCCACCATAGTTTGTTCATTATATTTGCCATTCCCAATGTTTTGGGGCCTCCTCAAATGAAAAACAAAAACAGCAATGCTGTTTTGCAGATTACCCCAACATAGGCTGTTTTGCAGAGTACACCCAAAGAGCCTACCACTGTGCCTGTCTCGAGCTGCATCCTGCCCCTACACTAGTCAGAGCAAAATGGCGGTGCCAACCGTGATGCACTGTTTATTGAGGCCGGGTCATGTGGTGCACCGGCCAATCACAGCCATACCCATACTCCGCATGGCTGTGATGGCTGCAGAAGAGCCCAAAGATGAAAACCTTGTTGATTGGCTGCTCTACAGAGAGAAACTTTTCTAATTTTTACAAAATTTTGGGGAGACGTCTTTATATTTGTAGCTCTTGATCGTTACAATAAGGCAGTCATTTATATGTGTCAGAATATAGAGGGAGCGAAAGACGGCAAATCGTATTTTCTACAACTTCTCTTCCAGTGGGAGATGGATTTTACTTTAGTTAAGTAACTTTCTGTGTTTTCTGTATTTCTGATTAGGCTGCAAAAATTAAGTCGTATTTTATAGACTGTAATGATTGACAAGATTTAGACAGTTATAGACTGCTAGAAAAAAAAAGATATTTCACAGCTGGATTTTTGCAGCTACAATAAATCAGAATTAATTACCTTCCTGATATGGATTGTTAAATCTTTACCAGGCAATGTGCACACTCTATTGATAATTATGTAATTAAATTCCTGACACATTTTTCCAATCAGAGGCAAAAATTAAAAAAAAAGAAAAGAAATGGAAAAAATTTTCCATCAACACAATACCATATGTAGATTATTCTAAAAGGCATCTGTTGTACCTGTCTACACATCAGACTAATCAAACTAATCTGTTGCTGGGAGGCAGTTAGAGCTTTATTGGAATTTTCTCTGTTTTCAGTGGAAGTCAAACAAGGTAATACAGGGGGGGTCCCAATAATAATGATACAACATATTCTCCGGACCCTGATCCAGCAACTTTGTTGTTAGTCCGTGCGCCCTGGACCAGAGCGCTGCGAACCTTCTACCTGAATACTATGACCATTGTGACATCATCGTTGTGCAGTGACGCATGCGTGATATCATACCAGGCCTACCAATCAGAAGAGGAGCCGGAAATGCCGGCAAATAGTAGGAGGTTCAGAGGATTTTGGTCTTGTAGCCACAGAGTACCTTGGTCCTGGCAATTTTTTTGATCAACTCTTCTTCACATTGAGGGACATTTCACTGATGACGATGAAGACACGGCTTGTACATAGTTTGGTCTTTTCTAGGGTAGCATACGGATGAAGAAACTGACTACAAAGAAACAAGACAGAAGAAGAATCGAAGCCTTCGAAATGTGGTGCTGGAGAAAGATGTCAAAACCATGGATGGCAAGAAGAACAATCAACCCAGACATGTCACTGAATCACCAAACTACGACTTGTCTACCTTGGACACATCATATGAAGAGAGCCATCACTGGAGTAGGTCATCATGATCGGAAGAATAGAAGAAAGAAGGCGAAGAAGAAGACCAGTAACTCGATGGCTTGATACTATCAAAATAAAGGTGGAGTAGACCCTGGTGGAGCTATGTAGGTTTCTACAAGATCGATTTTCCTACAAGCGTTCATCCATAATGTCACCACTGCTCAAGATTGAGCAGAGGGCAATTAAAAATTATATATATTTATACATATACATACTGTAAGGTGGCGGTGTTCACACCGTGCAGTAACTGAGGCAGTGACCCAAGCAAGTCCAACATAAACAGCTTTTATTCAGCAACTCACGGGTTAAACAGAAAAGTCCTCCGGTACGCAGCCGGGTTAACATCAGTCCATAAACAACGGTGCCGGAACAACGGCGCGCCGGGCCTAACAGAGCCTGACAGGTGCAGAGCCGCGCCAGGTGTGGGTTCAGCTACACACCATCCTGCGTAGCTTTTCTGCTATGCTCCTAGCAGGGTCAAAACATAGAACCACACTAATCCTAGTGCAGGAGTTTTAAAGACCTGTGGCAAAAGCCACTGGAAAACCCGGGTTGGAGGGAGGAGGCCGCGCCCACCGCCTCCTGTGACCTCCTCCAAGAAATGAAGGCCCTGCTGGACTTAACTTAATCTGCCTTAGCCAGGTAGTCTGACCAGGTCACTGCTCACCTTCATTCCTGCATTGCAGCTGCAGCTGTGTGTGTGACTGCAATGCACTCCAATGGTTTTAATAGGTCTCTGTACACATTCTGGGGGAAATATAACGTCCCTCGTAAACGATCCCGGTCACTGCCTCACATATTCCCCCCCTCTGTTCAAACTTGTGGGGTTGAACATTTGTCACCATACACAGTGGCGTAGCAACTGTTTGTGGCCCCGGGCGGCAAATTTTAGGCCACACCCCTAGCCACACCCATTTCACTGGTCACACCCATATCCACGCCCTGTCCACACCCACTTAGCACTGCTGATCACACTGTTTCATAAACAATAATTATAAACACATACCTCTCAACCGTCCCGGTTTCAGCGGGACAGTCCCGATTTCAGGACCCTGTCTGCTGTCCCGGCCAGGCGGTTTACTTTCCGCATTAGAATCGTACATACGGAAACCCCGGGGACCTCCCACACATTCTGGCAGCCACAAGTCACGTTCCATCGCTGACCTCATTTCCCCAGGATGTGGGATCTCACCAGCTATGAGGCGCTCCATTCAATACCCGGCTCTCACTGAGCGAGACAGGCAGGATCTGGGGATCTCTTCATCTGTTGAACAGATCCCATGTTGAGATCCCCACATCCTGCTTGTCTCGCTCAGTGAGAGTCGGGTATTGTATGCAGCGGTCCGTACAATACCCGGCTCTCCAACAGATCCAGCGGCTTGATGCGTCGCCGTTCTGAAGACTCTCCCGAGAACGAGTTACAGTACCTGCTGCTGTAAGCTGACCGCCGGAAATGAGGTCAGCGGTCATTTTCAGCGTTCAGCTGACTTACAGCACGTCACCTCCGGTGGAACGTGACATGTGGCCGCCAGAACGTGTGGGAGGTCCCCGGGTTTCCGCATGTACGATTCTAATGCGGGAAAGTAAACCTCCCGGCCAGGACAGCGGGACAGGGACCCAGCCCTACACAGATAACAGCATTCGCTCCGTCCCCACGCAGACCCATGCACATAATGGCACCCCTCCTTCCCCCCTGCAGCCCCCAAGCACACAGATCCCGCAAGTAACAGGACCCTTGTACATGCGCGGCTCCGCTCTTTGTGGCCCTGTACACACACGGCTCCGCTCCACACACCTCACACGCACAAGGCTCCGCTCCGTACACCTCGTACACACACGGCTTCGCTCCGTACACCTCGTACACACGGCTCCGCTCCGTACACCTCGTACACACGGCTCCGCTCCGTACACCTCGTACACACACGGCTCCGCTCCGTACACCTCGTACACACACGGCTTTGCTCCGTACACCTCGTACATACACGGCTTTGCTCCGTACACCTCGTACACACACGGCTCCGCTCCGTACACCTCGTACACACACGGCTTCGCTCCGTACACCTCGTACACACACGGCTTCGCTCCGTACACCTCGTACACACACGGCTTCGCTCCGTACACCTCGTACACACGGCTTCGCTCCGTACACCTCGTACACACGGCTCCGCTCCGTACACCTCGTACACACGGCTCCGTTCCGTACACCTCATGCACACACAGCTCAGCTACATCCACACTGTAAACCCCTTATGATCCCACATATAAACTTACCATCATCCAGCACCATGACGATGATGACGACCAGTACAGCAGCAGCTTCCTGCACACAGGGGCCTGATCATGTGACACCTAACTCCTCCCCTCCTGTGACCTCATCACAGGTCCTGCTAGCATCTTTACAAAGCACAGCATAGCAATGGTAAATGCTGGCTGTGCAAAGTTGGGAGGCCAAGGAAGGGTGCGCCACCCCCACACACAGGTGCCCTGGCGGACCGCTGGGCAGACGCCCCCCCCCCCACGCTACGCCACTGACCATACAGGGTGCCCGGGACAGGGCATCCGCGTTTGCTTGCAACTTTCCAGGGCGATGTTCTACAGAGAAACTGAAATTTTGCAGTGACAGGAACCATCTGGTGACTCGCGCATTCCTCTCCTTGGCATTCCTCATCCATACCAAGGGTGAGTGGTCCGTCACCAAGCGGAACTGATGCCCGAGTAAATAATACCGTAGTGATTCCAAGGCCCACTTAATAGCCAAACACTCCTTCTCTACCACGCTATAATTTTTCTCTGCCAGGACAAGTTTTCTACTCAAGTAGGTGACCGGGTGTTCTTCACCATTCACTTTTTGTGACAACACCGCCCCTAGGCCTACCTCCGAGGCATCTGTCTGTACAATGAAGGTTTCCTTGAAGTTGGGGCTGATGAGGACCGGCTGTACACACAGGGCCAATTTCATGGACTGAAAGGCTTCTTCTGCCTGAGGGGTCCACCGAACCATTACCGTTTTTTTTCCTTTCAAGAGATCGGTCAGGGCCGCCGTTCGCCCAGCAAAATTAGGTATAAACAGGCAGTAATACCCAAGGATGCCAAGGAACGCCTTCACCTGTTTTGTACTCGATGGTTTAGGCCAGTTTTTTATGGCCTCAATTTTATTGATTTGGGGTTTGATAGCTCCTCAGCCTATCACATACCCCAAATATCGAGCTTCCTCCAGCCCTATCGCACATTTTTTTGGGTTTGCCGTTAACCCCGCGGCTCTGAGAGAATCCAGCACCGCTTGTACCTGTGATAGGTGCATTTGCCAGTCGGAGCTAAATATGATATCATCTAGATACGCGGACGCGTACTCTTGATGAGGCTTTAGCACTATGTCCATCAATCTCTGAAATGTAGCCGGGGCCCCATGTAACCCAAAGGATAAGACCACATAGTGAAATAGACCCTCCGAGTTACGAAGGCGGTTTTTTCCTTCGCCGAATCTGTGAGAGGTACCTGCCAGTAACCCTTGGTGAGATCGAGCGTGGTAAAGTACTGGGCCTGCCCCAGTCTCTCAATCAGCTCGTCCACCCGGGGCATTGGATAAAGGTCGAATTTTGACACTTCATTCAATTTCCGGAAATCATTACAGAAGCGTAATGATCCGTCTGGTTTTGGAATCAGTACAATGGGGCTAGCCCACTCACTCCGTGATTCCTCTATGACGCCTAACTGAAGCATTTGTTTTACCTCAGCCGTGATGGCTTGCCTTCGGCTTCGGGCACCCGGTACGGTCTTATTCGCACCCTTACCCCAGGTTCAGTGACAATGTCATGTTGGATAACCGTAGTTCTACCTGGTAGCTCTGAGAACACGTCGGTATTGTGTTGCACCAGGGAGCGAGCCTCCCGTCGCTGCTGTTTAGTGAGGGCATCACTTATCCTGACCTCCGCCTTGGACGCTTCCCTGGCTGAAGGTAAAGAACTCTCTGGTGATATGCCCGGGGTGATGTCTGTAACTAAACACTCTCGATCTTTCCAAGGCTTTAGCAGGTCTACATGGTAAATCTGCTCAGGTTTCCTCCTTCCGGGCTGATACACCCGGTAATTTACCTCCCCCACCTTTTCTCGAATCTCATATGGCCCTTGCCACTTGGCCATGAGCTTACTCTCGGCTATGGGTACCAGTACTAATACCCGATCGCCCTTGTTAAAAGACCTGACTCTGGCTCTTTTATTATATGTGCGCCTCTGGGTTGCCTGGGCATCTAACAGATGTTCTTTCACGATGGGCATGACCGCGGCGATCCGGTCCTGCATACTAGCCACGTGTTCAATTATACTCCTATGTGGAGTCGGCTCTTGTTCCCATGTCTCTTTGGCTACGTCCAACAGACCCCTAGGGTGTCTGCCGTACAATAACTCAAAGGGAGAGAACCCTGTGGAAGCCTGTGGTACCTCACGGACGGCGAACATCAAATAGGGTAGCAACATGTCCCAATCCCTTCCATCCTTGGAAACCACCTTTTTTAACATGGACTTGAGGGTTCTATTGAACCGTTCTACTAACCCGTCGGTTTGAGGGTGGTACACTGAGGTGCGCAATTGTTTAATTTTTAGCAGTTTGCACAGTTCTCTTGTCACCTTGGACATAAAGGGGGTCCCCTGATCCGTCAGGATCTCCTTAGGTAGTCCCAGGCGACAGAACATGGCAAACAATTCCCGGGCAATGAGTTTTGCCGAGGTGTGGCGTAGTGGTATAGCCTCCGGGTACCGGGTGGCATAGTCGACGACCACCAGTATATGTTGGTGGCCACGGGCGGATTTTACCATGGGCCCTACCAAGTCCATTGCAATCCGTTCAAAAGGTACCTCTATGACTGGGAGGGGTACCAATGGACTACGGAAACTTGCTGTCATGTATAGTGTACAGTTCCTATAGCGTCTTGTGCTTGGGTGCGAGGAAAACACATGAGACACAGGTTGATATGAAATGACTTGTATTACTTCATACAAGCATGCAGAAAAGGTCACACAGTTTGCAGGAACAGAGGCAGGAGACACAGCAGGCCAGAGTAACTTCAAGCTCTACAATAACTCTCCAAAGCAGGTTCAGGATCTCTTCTCTGTACCGTAATTCCTCTGCAAACATGGATTCACCAGACAGCAGGTTTCCAGAGTCCAAAAGTGTTCCAAAGTTCCTCAGTAGGAAATAGCTGGAGTCCAAAATCATAGGTTTCCAGGAGTCAGGTCACAGGCTGACTGAAGCTTGATTCAGGAGCACTGATTGTTCAGCTGAGGCTGCTTAAGAAGCAAGAGGAGAGAATCAGGGCGGGAACATGAAAGCTGGAACCTCCATATTAACTGAGGGCAAGATAGCTGCAGCAAGACAGAAAGCAAAATGGCCGACAGAAAACTGAGTTTCAAGGAACATGTCAAAAGAGACAAAGAACCTTACATTACTCCCCCCTTAGGGACAACCTCCGGATGACCTCAGACCAGGCTTGTCAGGGTACCTCTGATGAAACTGGCGGAGCAGGTGAGGAGCATTTACATTATTGACTGGCTCCCATGAGTTGTCCTCCACTGGGTAGCCCTGCCATTTAATCAAATATTGCAACTGATTTCTGTACAACCTGGAATCTAGAATCCTTTCCACCATAAATTCTTCCTGACCATCGACCAGCACTGGGTCAGGGCAAGGAGAAGAGCGTCCAGGAAATGTATTGGGTGTTGCAGCCTTTAGTATGGATACATGAAAGACAGGGTGGATTCTCATAGTTCTGGGCAGTTGAAGACGACAAGCAACAGCACTTATAATCTTACTGATCTTATAAGGTCCAATGTACTTATGTCCCAATTTAGACGATGGAATCTTTATTTTAAGATTTCTGGTTGACAGCCAGACCAAATCTCCTACCTTGAAAGCTGGTGCAGGTTTACGAAATTTATCTGCTGCTTTCTTGTACCTTTCCTGAGCCAATTCTAGATTTTCCTTTAGAAGATCCATATTCTTTTGTAAAGAAGTGATTCTTTCAGCCACTGCCGGCAAGGGCGTATCTATGGGAAATCGAGGAAGAATGTTAGGATGATAACCTAGATTGGAGTAAAAAGGAGACTGCTTAGTGGAGGCGCTCTGAGAGTTGTTATAAGAGAACTCAGCCAGTGGAAGTAGATCCACCCAATCATCTTGTAGGTGGCAGATAAAGCAGCGGAGATACTGCTCCAGGGTCTGATTGGTTCGTTCTGTCTGTCCATTAGTCTGGGGATGAAAAGCAGACGAAAGGTTTACTTTAATGTCCAATGCGGCACAGAAATTTTGCCAAAACCTTGAAGTGAATTGCACCCCTCGATCCGAAATGACCTCATCCGGTACTCCATCTAAGCGAAACACATTCTTAATCATTAAGTCTGATGTCTGTTTTGCAGTGGGTAAACCGACACAAGGGATAAAATGAGCTGCCTTTGTTAGACGATCAACCACCACTAGAATGGTGTTCTTCCCTTGAGAGGTTGGTAACTCCACAATGAAGTCCATAGAAATGGATCCCCACGGGCGGGACGGGGTGGGAAGAGGTTGTAACAGACCAGTTGGTGAGGAGCGAGGTGTTTTTCATCTTGCACAGACTTCACATGAAGTGACATAGTTTAAAACATCTTTCCTGTAAGTGGGTGTCACGCTGTATAGCAGATATATATATATATGTGATGACAGTAATCTATATCAAAAGGGCAACATACAATATAACATGCGCATAGATATATGATAACATAGAATTACCTGACAGAAAGTCCAGTGGGTCAATACGGAATCCGTTATACGCTGTCTCCGGCTAGAGGGTGACCGGGGTCTATGCTGACCCTAAACTGGTGTCCTAACTAATCCCTCTACCTGGAGGTACTGTTAAAGGTACAGAGGTCCAGGCCACCAGCGTAAACCCTGTCTCCTATCAATCCCTGCCAACTGTAATCTAGTCCTAAGAAGGACCCTGATTACCACCAAAGGAATGAACAGGTAACGGTTAATGAACAGAAAGACATACAAGAAAGACAAGAAATAAAGTAAATAAAGTCTTACATACAACACTCACACACAGTAGGAACACCTAAGGTCTCAGAGATAAACTATAAGCTATAAGAGTAAAAACAACTAAGGAGCTCTTAGCTTAAGTATTCTCAGAACCGATCCAGTCTGCTAGACTACATAAAGGCTTTCACCGGCATCTAACAAGCAGACTGGCAGGTATATGAAGGAATCTAATTAGAACATAATCAAAAGCAGCCGGGCGAGGCTGGACCTAGTCTTAGCAAAGAGCTAGGTAAAATTAACTCCCTCATTACCAAACACAAAGAAACAGCAACTCAGCTGTAAGAAGTCAGAGTGTGTAATCGCGACGATCCTTGTGGCGATACACCCATGACAGTACCCCCCCCTCTACGAGGGGACTCCGGACCCTCAGGGCCAGGTCTGCCCGGGTGAGTTGTGTGAAAGGTCCGAACCAATCGATCTGTGTTAACATCAGACGCAGGGACCCACGTCCTCTCCACAGGACCATACCCCCTCCAATGAACCAAGTACTGAAGGGATCGGCGACTGAGACGTGAGTCAATGATTTTCGACCCATGAAATTCCACGTTATCATTGACCACCACTGAAGGCGGAGGTAGAGGTGACGGTATGACTGGTGCCACATACTTTTTAAGTAATGACTTTGAAACACATTATGAATTTTAAACGTAGGAGGGAGGTCCAGACGAAATGCCACAGGATTAATTATGGAACTGATCCTGTACGGCCCGATGAATCTGGGACCCAACCTCCAGGAGGAAACTTTAAGTTTTATATTCCTGGTAGACAACCAAACTAGATCGTTCACCTTCAGATCTAGACCAGAAACTCTCCCCCTATCAGCCATCCGTTTGTAACGGTTCCCCGTAACCTTCAGTCTTAACCGATCTGGAACTATCAGTCTCCCTGGAAGTCCCACCGGGGCGTCCCCCTGAGCCCCAATACCTCCCCTCAAGCTCAGAGCATACAGCTGACACTACAACTCCCTCCTGAGGAATAGGAACCGGATCTTCCGTCTTCCCGGCCCCTGGGAAAGTACGAGATAAGGCATCAGGAAGCAACTTTATTGAGCAGTCATATGCGCGATGAGGAGGTAACTCTTTACACCCCTCCTCTGAGAACATCTCCCCAAAGTCCTCCAGAAAAGGAGACAAAGTCCTAGGCACAACCGCACCGATGACCGTGCTCATGCAGTTATTCCTGCAAAATTCACCCCACTGGCTTATCTTTCCGGATTGCCAATCAATCACTGGGTTATGTTTAGCCAACCAAGGAAGTCCCAACACAATAGGAGTAGGTAGACCCTCCAACACATAACAAGACAATTGCTCTTTATGTCTTGCCCCTACTCGAAGATCTATGTTATGAACAGCTTGTACCAAGCTACCTTGACCGAGAGGTCTAGAATCAATAGAGACTATAGGGACCGGTTTGGCCAATACACTCAGTTGCATACCATGCACCTGGGCAAACCGAGCGTCCACCAGATTAGCCCCGGACCCACTATCAAGAAAAACAGAAATCCTCTCAGTTCTAGTACCAATCACCACCTCCGCAGGCACGAGAAACTGAGAGGGATTTGGGGACGAAATACACACTCCCAGGTTAACTCCTTTGCTCAAAGAAGCCCGGGATGGACACCCCCCAACAAAATGTCCCTCTCTCCCGCAAAAGAAACACCTTCTAGTCTTGCGGTGCACCGCCAATTCCCTCCTACAAAAAGATGTCCCTCCCAACTGCATGGGTTCCTCAGAACAGACCAGGGGAACCTCAGTATAAGGGACTTTAGTAGTAGGTGGAGTCATCACGGGAGGCGGAGTTACCTCGCGTCTTCCCCGAATTCGTCTATCCATGCGAATAGCGAGGGCCATAGCAGCCTCCAGTGATGGAGGAGAATCATACTGAGCCAACACATCTTTTAATTTGTCAGACAACCCTTGACAAAACTGGCTCCTAAGAGCTGGGTCATTCCACTGAGTATCTGTTGCCATCTACGGAACTCAGAAGAATATTCCTCCGCTGGACGATTTCCTTGCCGTATTTTACGTAACTTTGTTTCAGCAAGGGAAACTCGATCCGGATCATCATATACCAGACCCAGGGCAGTAAAAAATCGATCCACTGACTGGAGATCTGGGGAGCCTGGAGGAATAGAGAACGCCCAAGATTGAGGGTCCCCTTGTAAGAGCGAGATAACAATTCCCACCCTCTGTTCTTCACTCCCAGATGACCGAGGCCGCAGCCAAAAGTACAATTTACATGCCTCCCGGAAAGTAAAAAATTTGTCCCGCCCACCAGTGAACCTGTCCGGGAGAGCAACCTTAGGTTCAGATCTGGTTTGCTCCGGGGGGAACAAAACCTTGGACTTAATGTCTGCAAACTCCATGGACAACCCCTGCAACTGCCGGGCCAGCTGGGCTACTGGATCCATGACAGCTGGAGAGAATCTTTAGTATGGCCGGTGAAAATGTCACGCTGTATAGCAGATATATATATATGTGATGACAGTAATCTATATCAAAAGGGCAACATACAATATAACATGCGCATAGATATATGATAACATAGAATTACCTGACAGAAAGTCCAGTGGGTCAATACGGAATCCGTTATACGCTGTCTCCGGCTAGAGGGTGACCGGGGTCTATGCTGACCCTAAACTGGGGTCCTAACTAATCCCTCTACCTGGAGGTACTGTTAAAGGTACAGAGGTCCAGGCCACCAGCGTAAACCCTGTCTCCTATCAATCCCTGCCAACTGTAATCTAGTCCTAAGAAGGACCCTGATTACCACCAAAGGGAATGAACAGGTAACGGTTAATGAACAGAAAGACATACAAGAAAGACAAGAAATAAAGTAAATAAAGTCTTACATACAACACTCACACACAGTAGGAACACCTAAGGTCTCAGAGATAAACTATAAGCTATAAGAGTAAAAACAACTAAGGAGCTCTTAGCTTAAGTATTCTCAGAACCGATCCAGTCTGCTAGACTACATAAAGGCTTTCACCGGCATCTAACAAGCAGACTGGCAGGTATATGAAGGAATCTAATTAGAACATAATCAAAAGCAGCCGGGCGAGGCTGGACCTAGTCTTAGCAAAGAGCTAGGTAAAATTAACTCCCTCATTACCAAACACAAAGAAACAGCAACTCAGCTGTAAGAAGTCAGAGTGTGTAATCGCGACGATCCTTGTGGCGATACACCCATGACAGTGGGCCACCAAAAGAAACGAGAAAGAAATTCTTGTGTCTTTAGAATTCCCCTATGCCCGGCTATCTTGGAATCGTGGATGAGTTGCAATACTCTCAATCTGACTGTTTCAGGTATATACAGACGTTGTCCCTGAATCCACACACCATTCTTAAAAACAAGACTTACGTCCCTTGGGGGTTGAGCCAACAAAGAATCCGCATGGTATGCTTCCTTGATGTCCTTAAGTAGGTCTTGATTATGAATCACTCCCAGGAATCTAGAGTCAGGAAGAATAGTCTTAGGAGGAGTAAGTGGACGTGTCTCTGCTGAATGAATCCTAGAGAGTGCATCAGCCTTTCCATTGCGCGATCCTGGTCTATAAGAAATTACAAAATTAAATTGGTTTAGGAAAAGATTCCAGCGAGCCTGGCGAGGAGTCAGGCACTTAGCCGACCTGATAAATTCAAGGTTACGATGGTCTGTCAGGACGACTATTTGCTGTGCAGCTCCCTGAAGGTGTCTCCATTCCTTGAAGGCGGCAATAATGGCCAACAATTCTCTATTGCCCACATCGTAGTTCCTCTCAGCCGAAGACAACTGCTGGGAAAAGAAGGCACAGGGATGCAAGACATTCTTCTCACCTGTTCTCTGAGAGAGTATAGCTCCAACGGCACAGTCTGAAGCATCCACCTCTATTATGAAGGCAAGCTCGGGGTTGGGATGTACTAAGATAGGTGCGGTGGTAAATTTATCCTTTAAACAGGAAAATGCTTCCTGCGCTTGCGGGGTCCAGGAGAACCTAGACTGTTTCCCGGTAAGTTGGGTGATAGGTGACACTACCTCAGAGAAATTCCTAATGAAACGTCTATAGAAGTTGGCAAACCCGATGAAGCGCTGCACCTCCTTCACATTTCTAGGAATTGGCCAATCCTTGATGGCTTGGGTCTTGCTTCCATCCATACTAATCCCTTGCGTAGATAGTACATACCCCAGAAATTGAATTTCGGTCCTATGGAATTCACACTTTTCAAGTTTGATGTAGAGATGGTTTTGTCTTAGGCGTTCTAAGACCATTCTCACATGTCCATGATGTTCCTCTGTGGTGTTAGAAAAAATTAGAATATCATCCAGATAAATCACCACAAATGTATCTAGGAGATCCCTGAAGATGTCATTCACCAAGTGTTGGAAAGTGGCTGGGGCGGTACTCAGACCAAAAGGCATAACTAGATATTCAAAGTGTCCATAGCGTGACCTGAATGCAGTCTTCCATTCATCCCCAGGTCTAATACGGACCAAGTTATAGGCCCCACGGAGATCCAGTTTAGAGAAAATTTTGGCGTGCCGCACTCTCTCCAACAACTCAGGAATTAAAGGCAATGGATAACGGTTTCTAATAGTAACCTTATTGAGTTCCCTATAGTCTATGCAGGGTCTCAGAGATCCATCTTTCTTCTTCACAAAGAAGATGGGTGCACCTGCGGGAGATGAAGAGGGGCGTATGAAGCCTTTGGCTAGATTTTCATCTATGTAGTCCTTCAAAGCTTTTAGCTCGGGCCCCGCTAGGGGGTAGATCTTACCAAAAGGTATCTCGGCTCCAGGCAATAATTCGATTGGACAATCATATGGACGGTGAGGAGGAAGCTGATCAGCGTTCTTCTTGTCACATAAATCCACATAGTCCTGGTATACAGCTGGTAGTTCAGGGACTGACATGGTTCCTTTAGGAACAGAGCAAGCTGAAACTCCTTGACTCATCTGTTTCTCCGGAAAGTGTAATTCCTTGGTCTCCCAGTTAATCGTAGGATTCTGCGCCTGTAGCCATGGTAGCCCTAGAATAATGGGAAAGTGGGGAGAAGAGATAAGCATAAAAGACATTTTCTCCTGATGATCTTTACCCATAAGGACCCTCAAAGGCTCTGTTTCCTGATCCAC
The DNA here is from genome assembly GCA_033576555.1 of Oophaga sylvatica. Taxonomy (NCBI): domain Eukaryota; kingdom Metazoa; phylum Chordata; class Amphibia; order Anura; family Dendrobatidae; genus Oophaga; species Oophaga sylvatica. Next base: position 75,666,762 of record JARQOD010000007.1, read on the forward strand.
TGGTCCAGAGGTCAGCAGGGAGCCATCCACAGTCTCCATCTGTACTGGAGTAGCCTTCTTCACTGAACGTATCCCCTGTTTCAGAGCAAAGGAGATATCCATAAAATTTCCACTTGCTCCTGAGTCGATCATAGCAGAGCTAGACACCCAGACTGAGTCAACCCAGAGTTTGATGGAAAGGAAGCAATGAGAATTGTTTCTTTTACAACTCAGCTGGGACACCGCTGAGGAAACTTGAAAAATTGCAGCGTTTATACCGTCATTGTCCCCAGAACTAACAGAGTTTAAGTCCGAAAAATCAAGATCTCTTGCAGCAGATCTCTCTGGAATCTGAGGCTCGGACATGACAGAGCTCCTCTCGCAACACTCACAGTGAATGACTGCTGCAGTAGTCTTACGAGAACGGCTGGGGCAGTTTATAATGAAGTGCCCTGACTTACCACAGTAAAAACATAGATTTTCCTTTATACGATGTTCTTTGCGTGCATCACTAACCCGTCTTTGTAAAGAGTCCACCTCATGGGTTCAGGTTCTGGTTCCCTTGTGATCCTACTCAAAGGTTCCTTAGCTGAGGAGGGAGGTAGGAAAAGGTTAGTGCGATTATTTTCGAACCATCTCTCTTGTCTGCGTTCAGTCAGACGAGCATCAATACGGATACAATAGTTAATAAAGTCACCTAACGCAGTGGGAGGGTCGGCACGAGCAAGTTCATCCTTAATCAGTGGAGACAACCCTTTCCGAAAAATAGATTTTTTGGCGGAAGTGTCCCAAGTGGTATCAAGAGCCCATCTCCTGAAATCCAAGGCATATTCGGCTACTGAACGCTTACCTTGGCGCAAAGTTAACATGGCTGCTTCAGCTGTTGCACCTCGATTGGGGTCATCAAACACCTGCCCCATGGCTGAAATAAAAGCATCAAGGTGATTCAAACAATCATCCTCAGTCTCAATCAGAGGGTTTGCCCACATCAAAGCCTTATTGGTAAGCAACATGATTATAGTAAGCACTTTGGATCGTTCAGTGGGAAATTGTGAAGCATGTGCAGAGAAAAATAGATTGCATTGGTTAATAAATCCCCTGAATTTCTCACGTTCACCGCCAAAACGAAAAGGAGGTAACTTGGGGATCCCAGAACTCGGGGTTATGGCAGGAGCTGGACTCGTTCCTCTAGAGCCTCAATCCTGGCTCGTAATTCCTGGGTAGTTTGTCCAAACACTTGCAAATTATGATTAGTGAGGTCCTGTAGGCTTGCAAAACGGGTCTTTATAGTCTGTATATCTGCAAGGATTGTATCAGTCACTCCGCAAAGCTCCTTTATGCGGGCCTCCATCTTCCAGATCTTTTAAGGCAGAAGTGCTGGAAGGAGAAGAGAAAAGGAAAAAAAAAAAACAATAGTGTTTACCTGTGGTAACACTCCAGAGTAACATTTAAGGGAATGCGCTCACCTGGAATGGTTGTGAGAAGTCACAACCACTGTCATCACAGAAGGTATTAAACGGACATCTGATATCCACAGTCACAGCAGACACGGCTTTCCCAGACCCAGCAGACACTAAACATTGGCTCCTGAATCTTGTCATGTATAGTGTACAGTTCCTATAGCGTCTTATGCTTGGGTGCGAGGAAAACACATGAGACACAGGTTGATATGAAATGACTTGTATTACTTCATACAAGCATGCAGAAAAGGTCACACAGTTTGCAGGAACAGAGGCAGGAGACACAGCAGGCCAGAGTAACTTCAAGCTCTACAATAACTCTCCAAAGCAGGTTCAGGATCTCTTCTCTGTACCGTAATTCCTCTGCAAACATGGATTCACCAGACAGCAGGTTTCCAGAGTCCAAAAGTGTTCCAAAGTTCCTCAGTAGGAAATAGCTGGAGTCCAAAATCATAGGTTTCCAGGAGTCAGGTCACAGGCTGACTGAAGCTTGATTCAGGAGCACTGATTGTTCAGCTGAGGCTGCTTAAGAAGCAAGAGGAGAGAATCAGGGCGGGAACATGAAAGCTGGAACCTCCATATTAACTGAGGGCAAGATAGCTGCAGCAAGACAGAAAGCAAAATGGCCGACGGAAAACTGAGTTTCAAGGAACATGTCAAAAGAGACAAAGAACCTTACACTTGCAGTGGGTGAGGTCAACTGACATTCGGGGCAGGATTCGCAGTACCTCTTGACCTCTGCGTAAACTCCAGGCCAAAAGAACTGCTGCAAGATACGTTCTAGAGTTTTTTTTTCCCCTAAGTGTCCACCCAGCAAGTGTGAGTGTGCCAAATCTAGAATTATCCGACGATACGACTGAGGTGCTACCAACTGTTCCACGACCACGTCCCTGATCTTATCTATCCTATAGAGCAACTCACCACTGACTACCATGCGTGGAAATACCGTATCTGCATTGGGCTGTTGGGCTACGCCGTTTACCTCTAGCACCCTTTCCCGCGCCTGAGTTAGGGTGGGATCCTGTAGCTGAGCTGTCCCAAACGTGGCCCTGGACACTTCCAGCTCGGGAATCGATGCGGTTTCCTCAACCTCTCCTGCCAGCACCTCTAAGGGACACCTATCGGGATCACACTCTATCCCTAGGTGGGACACCCCTACGGCAGGTTCGTCGGGTACAGTATCTGTAATACATTTTACCGGGGGAGAATGGATTTTGTTTTTCCACAGAGTCCAGAACAGGGGCAAGTCTCTTCCCAACACAGACCCATAGGGAAGATTTTTTACCACTCCCACCACATGTCTTATGTCTCCACATGGCGTAGACAAAACTACCTCCGTAGTTGGATACTCTCGGAGGTCCCCATGGATACATACAACCCCGACCTGCCGTCCGCTGGGGTTGTCTCCTGCCACCAGTGACCCATGTACCAGAGTCACGAGGCTTCCTGAATCCAGGAGAGCCTCCGTAGGGTACCATTAATCAGTACCTGGCATAGTTGGAGTTCACTGTCCTGGGGGTCGAGGCTCGCTGTGCAGACGGTCTGGGCATACATTGAGACCCGGCGGCTATATCCGCAGTCCATGGGTTCCGTAGTCAGGGGACAATTAGCCATCACATGTCCCGGCCCCTGACACCTCCAGCACCTAAGGGTGGAGGTACTGTTAGGTCTTATGACAGTTTGGGAGGGTACCGGTCTCCTGCCACTCTCACTCCGGGGTTCCCCTTCAGCACGGGCACGGTGCTGACTGTCCTCAGCAGAGGGATGCGACCCCTTTCCCGATTCCTGGGGTGGCAGTGATGGGCGTGACAGCCGAGAGGGGGCGGAGTCTCGAATGAAGTCCTGAGTGGCCGAGTAGCGCTCGATCAAACTGACTACTTGGTCGAGCGTGCCGGGGTCGCCTTGCCCCACCCAACGTTGTATAGCAGCTGGCAGAGTCCTTACCAGCCGTTCAGTCACCACCCTCTCCACCATCTGGGCTGGAGACAAAGTCTCTGGCTGGAGCCACTTCTTTACCAGCTGCAGGAGGTCATAAGCCTGAGACCGAGCGGGTCGTGTCTCCACATAGGCCCATGAAAATACACGCTGAGCCCTTACGTACGTATTAACCCCTAGTCGGGCAAAGATCTCACCTTTGAGCCTCTGGTACTCCTGGGCGTCCTCCCTACTGAGATCAAAGTAGGCCTTTTGTGCATCGCTGACCAGAAACGGAGCAACTACTTCTGCCCACTGGCCGGCTGGTAGGTTTTCCCGCTCCGCTGTGCGCTCATAAACTGTCAGGAAAGCTTCCACGTCGTCCTCCGTTCCCATCTTCCTCAACGCTGAGCGAACCCTGTCTCGGGCCTCGCGACGTTCAGGGGCTGGTGCCGTCGGAGTCTCCCGCAGGGCAGAGATCTGTTGCAGCAGCAGTTCGTTTGTTTTTTGTTGCTGCTGGTACAATAGCTGCTGTTGCTCATTGTGCTGTTGCTCCTGCTCCTGCTGTTGCCGCTGGAGACTCAGGTACTGCTCCTGCTGTTGTCGCTGAGACTGCATCTGCTGCTGTTGTATAATTACTAGCTGCTTAAACAGCTCTTCCATTTTGTCCACGGGGTGAGGCTGAAAAATGGCGGCCGGATTGTGGTCATGAAGCCGGGTGGGGGTATACCTCAGTCACAATGCCCGCATTCTCCACCAAGCTGTAAGGTGGCGGTGTTCACACCGTGCAGTAACTGAGGCAGTGACCCAAGCAAGTCCAACATAAACAGCTTTTATTCAGCAACTCACGGGTTAAACAGAAAAGTCCTCCGGTACGCAGCCGGGTTAACATCAGTCCATAAACAACGGTTGCCGGGAACAACGGCCGCGCCGGGCCTAACAGAGCCTGACAGGTGCAGAGCCGCGCCAGGTGTGGGTTCAGCTACACACCATCCTGCGTAGCTTTTCTGCTATGCTCCTAGCAGGGTCAAAACATAGAACCACACTAATCCTTAGTGCAGGAGTTTTAAAGACCTGTGGCAAAAGCCAATGGAAAACCCGGGTTGGAGGGAGGAGGCCGCCCCACCGCCTCCTGTGACCTCCTCCAAGAAATGAAGGCCCTGCCGGACTTTACTTAATCTGCCTTAGCCAGGTAGTCTGACCAGGTCACTGCTCACCTTCATTCCTGCATTGCAGCCGCAGGTGTGTGTGTGACTGCAATGCACTCCAATGGTTTTAATAGGTCTCTGTACACATTCTGGGGGAAATATAACGTCCCTCGTAAACGATCCCGGTCACTGCCTCACAATACATACAAAATTGTGTTAATAGTGAACTGTGTTTATGGTCTACACTGATCTGATTTTTATTTATTATTATTATTATTGTTTATTTCTATAGCACCATTGATTCCATGGTGCTGTACATGAGAAGGGGTTACATACAAATTACAGGTATCACTTACAGTAAACAAACTAACAATGACAGACTGATACAGAGGGGAGAGGACCCTGCCCTTTCGGGCTTACATTCTACAGGATTGTGAGGCAGGAGACAGTAGGTCGGGGGGTTGCAGCAGTTCCGGTGTTGGTTGAGGCAATATCTCCGGTAGTGGTGAGGAGGTAGCAGGGTCATTGCAGGCTGTAGGCTTTCCTGAAGAGGTGAGTTTTCAGGTTCCGCCTGAAGGATCCGAATGTGTTTGATAGTCGGACGTGTTGGGGCAAAGAATTCCAGAGGATGGGGGATATTCGGGAGAAGTCTTGGAGGCGGTTGGGTGAGGAGCGAATAAGTGTGGAGGAGAGAAGGATGTCTTGGGAGGATCGGAGATTACGTGAGGGAAGATATCGGGAGATTAGTTCAGAGATATAAGGAGGAGACAGATTATAGATGGCCTTGTAGGTCAGTATTAGTAATTTGAACTGGATACGCTGAGGGAATGGGAGCCAGTGAAGAGATTTGCAGAGGGGAGAAGCGGAGTAGTAGCGAGGAGAGAGGTGAATTAGTTGTGCAGCAGAATTAAGGATGGACTGGAGAGGTGCGAGGGTGTTAGCAGGGAGGCCAGAGAAAAGGGTGTTGCAGTAGTCGAGGCGGGAGATGATGAGGGCGTGCACAATCATTTTAGTAGATTGAGGGTTGAGGAAAGGACGGATTCTTGAAATATTTTTGAGCTGAAGGCGACAGGAGGTAGAAAGAGCTTGGATGTGCGGTTTGAAGGACAGGGCAGAGTCAAGGGTTACTCCGAGGCAGCGGACTTCTGGTACGGGGGAAAGCGTGATGTCGTTAATTGTGATAGATAGGTCAGGTAAGGAAGATCTGTGGGATGGGGGAAAGATTATGAGTTCAGATTTGTCCACATTGAGTTTGAGGAAGCGGGAGGAGAAGAAGGAGGATATGGCTGATAGACACTCCGGGATTCTGGATAGCAGAGAGGTGATGTCTGGGCCAGAGAGGTAGATCTGAGTGTCATCAGCGTAAAGGTGGTACTGGAATCCGTGGGACTTTATGAGTTGCCCCAGGCCAAGTGTATAGATTGAGAAGAGTAGGGGTCCTAGAACAGATCCTTGGGGGACTCCAACGGAGAGAGGGTGGGACGAGGAGGTAGTGTGTGAGTGGGAGACTCTGAATGTGCGGTTGGAAAGGTATGAGGAGATCCAGGATAGGGCGAGGTCTTTGACGCCAAAGGAGGAAAGAATCTGTAGTAGAAGGCAGTGGTCAACTGTGTCAAAAGCAGAGGACAGGTCAAGAAGCAGGAGTATAGAGTATTGTCTGTTCGCTTTGGCTGTAAGTAGGTCATTAGTAATTTTGGTCAGGGCTGTCTCAGTGGAGTGATGGGGGCGGAAACCAGATTGTAGAGTGTCAAAGAGCAAGTTAGAAGAGAAGTGGTAGGAAAGCTCAGCGTGGACATGCAGCTCCAGGAGTTTGGAAGCGAATGGGAGCAGCGATATTGGGCGATAGCTGGACATAGCGGTTGGGTCGAGGGTTGGCTTTTTAAGAATAGGCGTGATTGTGGCATGCTTGAAAGCAGAAGGGAAGGTACCGGAAGTTAGTGATAGGTTGAAGAGGTGGGTTAGGGATGGGATAATAGTGGTGGTGAGGTTGGGGAGGAGGTGGGTTGGGATGGGGTCAAGTGCACAGGTTGTGAGGTGCGATTTGGAGAGAAGACAATTAAGCTCCCCTTCAGTTATGTTGGAGAGGGAGGTTATGGGGTTGGGGCATTGGTCTGGTATACAAAGTGGTTGAGGTGGTTGAACAATGAAGACTTGCCTTGTTTGGTCGATCTTATTTTTGAAGTGTGTGGCAAAGTCCTCAGCAGAGATGAGGGAGGTAGGAGGGGGCAGTGGTGGGCGGAGGAGGGAGTTAAAAGTTTTGAATAACTGTTTGGGGTTGTAGGATAGGGAAGATACGAGGGTTGTGAAGTAGGCCTGTTTAGCAGAGGTGAGGGCAGATTTGAAAGAGAGTGTTGCTTGTTTGAATGCAGTGAAGTCGTCTTGCGAATTTGTTTTTTTCCAACGCCGCTCTGTAATCCTGGACACTTGCCGGAGCTTTTTAGTGGTGTTATTGTGCCAAGGTTGTCTGTTGGTACGTCGCACTCTGCCATGAACGAGAGGGGCGACCGTGTCAATAGCCGATGTGAGAGTGGCATTGTAGAAAGCAGTGGCACTGTCTGTATCGTGGAGTGAGGATATTGATGCCAGTGAAAGAATAGAGTCAGAGAGTGTGTGGATGTCTAGGTGTGCAAGGTGTCTGCGGGGGTGCACGTGTTGCTGGACATGGGTGACAGGAGAGGAGGACAGGGATGAGAAAGTGAGTAGATGGTGGTCGGATAGAGGGAGAGGGGAGGTGGTGAAGTTAGATAGAGAGCAGAGGCGGGTGAAGACCAAGTCTAATGTATGACCATCCGTGTGGGTGGCTGAGGAGGACCATGAGTAAGTCCAAAGGATGAAGTAAGGGACAGAAGTTTGGAGGCTGCTGACTGAAGGGTATCAGTGGGGATGTTGAAGTCACCCATGATGATGGTGGGGATGTCAGTGGAGAGAAAGTGAAGAAGCCAGGTAGTGAATTGGTCGATGAAGGCAGCGGTCGGGCCTGGAGGTCGGTATATGACGGCCACTTGGAGGTTGGAGGGAGAGTAGATGCGGACAGAGTGGACTTCAAAGGAAGGGAGGATTAGGGAGGGAAGAGATGGGATTGGGTTAAAGTTGCAGTTAGAGGAAAGGAGAACACTCACTCCTCCACCATGTCTGTTTCCAGGGCGAGGAGTGTGGGTGAATTGGAGGCCACCGTAACACAGCGCAGCAGGGGAGGCGGTGTCAGAGGGTGTCAGCCATGTTTCTGTGAGGGCAAGGAAAGCAAGATTGCGAGAGAGAAAGAGGTCATGAATCACATGAAGCTTATTGCAGATGGAGCGGGCATTCCAGAGTGCTCCAGAGAGAGGGAGCAGGGGGGTGGGTGTCAATGGCACAGGTTTTACGTTGGAAAGATTGCGGCAGTTCCTATTAGATAGGGAGCGGTAGGAAGGAGTACTAATGGTGGGTATGAACTGTGGAGGTCCAGGATTGGGAGATATGTCACCAGCAGTGAGGAGGAGCAGAGAAAGGGAGAGCAGGTGGGAGAAGGAGAGAGGGAAGCTTGTTTTGTGTTTTATTAGGACAGATTTGAGGTTGAGGAGCAGGTCAGCAGAGGAGATAACAAAAAGGGATCATTTAAGGCATCCTTATAGGGGTTTCTGCTTATAGGGGTTTTGATCCTTTTTGTTAGAAGGGTCTCCTGAAAATAGCCCTCTGTGATCAGTTGTCATATTAAAGGTAACCAGTTGTAAGTGTTCAATTCCCCAACAGCACCTCCACAGGCAAAACAAAGCATTACCTGCTGCTCATGAAAATCAATGCGCTGTGTAATGCATATGTTTTGGGTCCTCCAGATGCTTTTTTCTTATAATGGAGTTTTTCTTACCTCCCCAAATGCTTTCACAGTTCCTTCTATTTAGTCTTCTACAATAAAACGATAATTAAGTGTTAAAAGTGAGAAGTTATGTACTAGATGCAACGTGTAATTACTTTATTTCCAAGTGGTCTATCTCCTGCAGAACTCAGGAAACCGGCAGCACACGACATATTCTGTCTGTTAATTATCCTCGGCTTGGGGACACTGCCTGGCACCTTGAGATATAAGGAAATGTTAGATGGAGGAAATAACTGTAAAATTTGAGTGTTCTCATACTGAAGGTTATCATTAATGTAAGTACAGGCGGATTTAACTTTTTACATATTGGTGGTACATAAGCCGCCTCTGACGTTGTACTGCCGTGAAATAATGTGCAGGAAAAGTGGTGCGAAGAAATGATCGCCATGTCTACAAATATTACATTACCAGATGTAACAACTTAAAGGGGTTGTCCACTACTAGGACCACCCCTACTAGGAGAGCCCCTACTAGGACAAACCCTACAATCCCTACCAGGATAACCCCTACTAGGAAGGGGGCTGGACCAGATGACCCAGGAGGTCCCTCCCAACTCTACCATTCTATGAAAACCCCTACTAGGACAAGACTTACTAGGACAACCCAAACTAGGACAACCCAAACTAGGACAACCCTACTAGGACAACCCCTACCAGGATAACCCCTACTAGGACAACCCCTACTAGGACAGCCCCTACTAGGACAGCCCCTACTAGGACAACCCATACTAGGACAACCCCTACAAGGAAGGAGGCTGGCCCAGATGACCCTTCCAACTCTACCATTCTATAAAAACCCCTACTAGGACAACACTTACTAGGACAACCCAAACTAGGACAACTCCTACCAGGATAACCCCTACTAGGACAACCCCTACTAGGACAGCCCCTACTAGGACAACCCTACCAGGATAACCCCTACCAGGATAACCTCTACTAGGACAGCCCCTTCTAGGACAACCCCTACAAGGAAGGGAAGCGCCAGCGTCACTGTCCTCTCCTTTAGACGTATTAGTAATCAAGAGGAAGTGAGAGCTGCAGTAACAAGTGTCAGTGATGGGCTTGTGCTTTGTTTTCAGTCTCACATGTGAACTGTTTTACGGCATTAAAAAAGATTAGCTCCACTTAAAGGAAACCTGTCAGCACATGCTCACATATAAATGTTGCTACAGCTGTGTAGTCACTTGTTTTTCCAATTAACATCATACCTTTTCTGGGGAGATCTGATGTGGCAGCCATAAGAAATCTAGTGTAAAAGTCATATGCAAATCAGATTAGAAGTGCATTGGGGCGTGTTAATACACTTGGAAGAAGCAGTCTCATTGCACTGACACGCCCCCAGTGCACATGCAACCTATTTTGCATATGCCTTCTACACAAGATTTCTCATGACTGGCACATCAGATCTCTACCAAAGACGGATTTTGGTAAGACCTTACCTGTAAAATCCTTTTCAGCGAAGGAAGGAAGGGAGACACACTAGTCATTACTAGTGGGTAGGCGGAGCCCACATAGGATAGAAACACCTCAGATTAAAAAAGTGTTGACCGGCCCCTCCAGCTAGGGCTCCTCCTACTCCAGCTCTCCAGTCGTACACAAGCTAAGGAAGAGCAAATATCACCAGCGGAGCAACATAACCCCTTCTGAAGGACTTCAGAGAGAAAAACAAGGAGACAGGTTATGCATATAACAGAAAAAACCACACAGTCTCAGGTACTACTCACTGAACCTGACCACTGCGATGAGCTGGCAATGCTGGAACAGAGCCTTAGCGCGCCGACCTCAGCCCAGATAATCGCTATCAGAGAAGGGTCACGCCGCATCTGAAAACACAACAACACACTTCTGCCATGGGAGGGAGCTGTGTCTCCCTTCCTTCCTTCGCTGAAAAGGATTTTACAGGTAAGGTCTTACCAAAATCCGTCTTTCAGCAGCAGATTGGAAGGAAGGGAGACACACTAGTCATTACTAGTGGGACGTCTGTTATGATTTGGTAGCTGAGGAGAGCAGGCAAAAAAGGAAATACACCAGAGAAGTTGGAAACTATGAGATTGCAGTACCCTGACTAACCACCACAACTAGAGGCAGCCGTGGAGCGTTCCTACGTTGGTCCTAGACACCTCGTCACAGCCTGAGAAACTAACTATACCTAAAGATAGAAAGATGAAAGCTATCTGCCCCGGAGCAGATCCCCAAAGAACATAGAAAGCCCCCAAACATGTAATGGCGGTTAGACAAGAAGAAATACTGACACAGACAGAAAATAGTATGAGCAAACGTTGGGGCCCAAACTTACTAAATAGAAAAGGATAGGAAGGGCACTTACTGCAATCCCAAAAAACCCTGAAAAGCACCAACTCTACTAATTTCAAAAACACCTGAGATCACACGATCTCTACCACCTAAATTAGTTCTCTGGTGTAACAAAAAACAAAACAGCAGCCACTGAAAAAACTGGAAAAAGCAAATGTACAAACATCAGTGGCTGAACTGAACTGAGAGGCAAAAGCCCCAGAGGGGACCCAGAAGGCCCCCACAGAAGTGCAGGACAAAATGCAAAAATCAAGCACAAAAACAAAAAGAAGAAAAAGTCTTATCTGTTAGCAGGAGATTCAGACACGACACAGCAGGCTACCAAGGAAACAGGAATCAAGGATTGAGACCAGAACAATAGATCACCGGCAACCCTGATGGGAAGGCGACTCCCTTATATAAGACCAGTCAGTAACACCTGATTCCCAATCCTCACAATCTTCACTGGACAGTCCAGTACCGTTTGTAACCACCAGAGGGAGCTTCTGCTCAGAACTCATTTCCAGCCTATTCACAACAGACGTCCCAAAGCAGTCCAGAAATTAAGGGTGGGAAAAAAACCAAAAAAGGCAGATCCCAACAACCTAGGTAAATGCGCAACTAGCGCTAAACACAAGTTAACGAGAACTTTAAACTACAGCCGCCTGCAGGACCCTTCGTCCTAAGGCCGCATCAGCGGAAGCACTAACGTCCACCTTATAACATTTTGTAAACGTGTGGACGGAGCGCCAGGTCGCCGCCCGGCAGAGCTGAGCTGCCGAGGCCCCTTGATGAAAGGCCCACGATGAACCCACAGCCCTCGTGGAGTGAGCTTGAATCTGAACCGGGCAAGGTTCGCCCTTAAGTCGGTAAGCCTCTAAAATGGCCGACCGAATCCAACGAGCTATAGAGTCCTTGGAAGCTCGTTGACCACGCCGACGACCTGCTGGAATCACAAACAGAGAGTCCGACTTCCGAAAATTTTGAGTAATAGACAAATAGAACTTCAAAGCCCGCACCAAATCCAATGTGTGCAAGGCCCGTTCCTTCGCATTCCTCTGCTCCGGACAGAGCAAGGGCAACACAATATCCTGGTTAACATGAAATTGTGACACCACCTTAAGTAGAAAGTCGCCCCGTGTGCGAAGCACTACGCGATCCGGGTGAAACTCCAGGAAAGGAGGCGAGCAAGAAAGAGCCGCCAACTCAGAAACCCTTCTCAAAGAGGTGACCGCCACTAGGAAGGCAACCTTCCAAGAAAGCAAAGAAAGGTTAACAGAGTCCATAGGCTCAAAAGGCCCATGTTGAAGAGCCTCCAAGACATGATTGAGCCGCCAAGGAGACACAAGCGCCTTCCGCGGCGGAAATTGACGGGTTACCCCGCGAAAAAAGGAACGTACGTCCCTACGCGAGGCGATAGCCTTCCGAAAAAGCAAGGACAGAGCAGAAACCTGCCCTTTCAGAGTGCTAACTGCCAAACCCTTGTCCAGCCCGTACTGCAAAAAGGCCAACAAATTGGGAATGGAAAAAATCCTCGGGTTCCTAGAAGAACCCGAACACCACGAAAAGAAGGCTTCCCAAGTCTTGTGATAAATCCTAGTAGTAGCCGGACCTCTGGCAGCTCGCAGAGTGGCAATGACTTCGGCTGAAAAACCTTGACGGGTCAAGATTTCGGTCTCAAGAGCCACGCCGTCAAACGCAGAGACTTCAGGTCCGGGTGACGAACGGGCCCTTGGGTTAACAGGTCCGGGCGAAGAGGGAGTGGAAGTGGAGGCGCTGCCAGAAGCCACACCAGTGTCGAGAACCACGTCCTCCTTGGCCAATCTGGGGCTATCAACATAGCCGGGACTCTCTCCAGTCTGATCCGACGCAACACCAGAGGAAGTAAGGATATCGGCGGGAACACATAGATTAGCTCGAATTGGTCCCAAGGAGCCACCAGAGCATCCACCGCCACAGCCTTCGGGTCCTTGTACCTGGACATGAACGTCGGTAACTTGGCATTGAACCTGGATGCCATCAAATCCACTTGGGGAGTTCCCCAACGGGAGCACAGCAGTGCAAAAATTTCCGGATGAAGACTCCATTCTCCGGGATCCATCTTTTCGCGACTGAGGAAGTCCGCTGTGATATTCTGAACTCCTGGAATGTGAATCGCAGAGATGGCTGGCACCCTGGCCTCGGCCCATACCAGGATTCGAGGATTCGAGACACTTCCATCATGAGCCTGAAGCTCCTCGTCCCACCTTGATGGTTGATATACGCGACCGCCGTCGCGTTGTCTGTCTGCACTCGGACTGGTAGACCGCTTAAAGGGACTGTCCAGTGGGAGATGATGACACTGCAATCCAGCGAAGCCTGTGATCGATCCCAACGGCTCAGAATGAGCCTTTGGAGGGCCCTGGAATGAAATTGGGCAAACGGAAGTGCCTCCATGGACGCCACCATCAAACCCAGAAGGCGCATACACCTTCGAAGGGACATCGCTGTCGAAGACTTCATAACCTGCACATGTCGAAGGAGACATGCTTGCTTGTCTGGAGGCAGGGACACCACTGCTCGTACCGTGTCGAAATGCATCCCCAAAAACAGGATTGACTGCGACGGTTCCAGAGACGACTTCTCCCAATTGACCAGCCACCCGAAGTCCTTCAGGAGCTGAAGGGATAGATTGCGAGCCGTCACCGCCTCCTCCCTTGAGGACGCCACAATCAAAAGGTCGTCCAGGTAGGGAAGAATCGAAACCCCCTGTCTTCGAAGAATTGCCATGAGAGGCGCCAGAATTTTTGTAAAAACTCTGGGCGCTGAGGCCAAACCGAATGGCAGAGCCACAAACTGGTAATGTTCCTGACCTATGGCAAAACGAAGGAAGTGTTGGTGGGCCCTTCCGACGGGAACATGCAAATAAGCGTCGCGAATGTCGATTGACACCAAAAAATCGTTCTGCGACAGGGCCGCCACAACGGAGCGAAGCGACTCCATGCGGAATTTCCGGGTGCGGACATGCCGATTCAATCTTTTGAGATCCAGAATGGGGCGAAATTTGTCCTCCTTTTTGGGGACCACAAAGAGGTTGGAATAAAACCCTCTTCCCCGGTCCTCCGGCGGAACCGGTACCACCACACCCTTCTGCAGAAGGGAATCGACCTCTCGCAGTAGAGCGGCAAATAGCTCGGGCTCTGACGGAATGCGAGATTGGCAAAAACTGTCTGGGGGTCGAGAAAGAAACTCTATGAAGTAGCCTGCCGACACAACCCGCGTCACCCAGGCGTCCGGAACGCGGGAAACCCAAGTCGATTCGAATTGGAGCAGGCGACCCCCACTCGAGAGCCCTCGAGTGAGACCCTGGCGTCAGTCCGCCTTAGCGGGCTTTTTGTCAGCTTCCCGCTTGTCTTGACGGAAACTTTGTTTCCAGGGAGTGCGGGATTTCTGAGAGGTCTTTTTTCCTGAAAAAGAGGGACGACCCGATCCCCAAGAGGGCTGACCGAACCGTCCCCTGGACCGAAAGGACCGCCGACCACTACCGGCACTAGGCCTGTCAGACGCAGAAGCCACAGCTCTTCGCTGCGGTAAAGCCGCTTCTTTTGCCTTTGCCTTGGCAATCAGCTCCGTGAGGTCAGATCCAAATAACTGACCACCCTTGTAAGCTAAAGATAGCAAACCTTGCTTGGAAACCGCGTCCCCGGTCCACTGTCTAAGCCACAGTGCTCTTCTGACTGTGACGCCGAGGATTGCGCCCTGGAAAGCAGTGACGCAGTATCCAGACCTGCATCATAGCCATATCGGGCTGCATTCTCCAACAATTGAGAAGACCATCCACCTCGGATAACGGAGATCTATCTTGCCACGCCGTCCGTAGACGGTCCAACCAGCTCAGGGAAGCTTTACAAGCACACATGGATCCTAGCACTGCTCTGAATCCATGACCCGCGGCCTCGTACATGGATTTCGCTGCCATCTCCGCTTTTCTGTCCAGTGGATCCTGTAGACTCGCCTTCCCTTTAACAGGAAGTAACGAGGATTTGCTAAGCTGGGATAAAGGGACATCCACTTCAGGAGGAGGAATCCAATTATCAATCAACTCCGTCGAGCACGGATACAGTGCCTCAAAAAACCGTGTCCCTGAAAACGTTTATCTGGACACAGGCGCTCCTTCTCCACTGCCCCATTAAGATCATCCAGAGATGGTAAAGCCGATCGCGACCTATGCGACTCCTGAAACATCCGGGCCGACTTACCAGGACGTCTAGTTACCTCCTCCGGTAACTGTAACGCCTCCCTCATGGCTCCAATAAAAGCCTCTGTACGGCCCAAAAGAGAGGCAGAGTGTCCCTGCCGATCCTCCTTATCCGAATCGGACATCTCCCCATCCGAGCTTGAAGGGGAACCCTCCATGCCCGAGATCTCTGAGTCGCTACGCGGGAAGGATGGCACCGGCCTGTGTCGCTTCCTGCCATGAGAGGATCTAGCTGACACCCAATAACCTAGAAGGTCAGACAGGCCATCAATAGAACGAGTGAGGGCCTCCATTTTGGCATCACTGCAACCTCCGACCGCTGCACTTGACGCCGTCGAGGTCTGCGTGTCAGATACGCGAGACTGATCCTGTAGCGGATCTGGGAGACGGTCCGCACCTCCTGGACCCTGATCAGACATGCCCTTACACAGTATATGGCAGGTCAAAACCTGTCAGTAACCAGAAAAAGTGTGGTTTCTTAAAGGGATGAAACAAAAAACGCTGAAGGGTTAAAGCTCTTAAAGGGGAGAGCTACCCCAGCTGTCCCTCAATTTAAATATCAGCAGAATATGTCAGCAGCAATAATTAACCCTTTATGTTCTGATCCTATAGTGGGATAGAACCTACGACGGGTAGTTGCTGGATTCTTGACCGCTGAAAGGGTTAACCGCCTAAAAGGGGTTAATGTCGCAGACTCCCCACAACCTCTTTTAAATGAAAAGGGTGTGCGAGCCCCAGACAAAAAAAGGTCTCTATATGAGACCGCAGCTGCAGGATAGCACAATCTGCCACTTGTTAAACAGAAAGGTGTCCTGCGCTGTGGGGGTGAAGGAGTTAAGCTTCTGCCCTGACAGGCAGAAGCGACTCACCCAGCTGGCCGCGGTGCTGTTCCTTCGGTTAGTTCGGGAGGAGCGGAGAATGAGGAGCCCGGGAAGCCTAGAAATGACCGCTGCGCTGTGAGGAGAGAAGCCGGAAGAGAAGGTACAGGCAAAATCGCGCGCTCAGAGCGCTTCCTGTACGAGAAGACCGGGAAGTCGCGAAGCCACGCCCCCTGCCGGCTTCAAAAAAATGCGCGCAAACTCCTCTGCTCTCCGCTCTCCCATGTCCTGCAGGCATCCGCCTGCGGACAAAAAACACAGTCACCAACATGTTACATGTAGCAGCGGCTGCCGCAGCAGCCGCTGAAGCACTCACATACATTAAAAATGCGGAGTACTCACCCAGCTGAGCGCCACAGGGACCCCCAGGGATTTGTGGCGCTGTGCCCATCGCTTCCCCACAGGGCGGGGAACGCAGTGACCCCAGAAGCGCAGTTTGCGTCCCCGCCAGGGAAGCAACCCTCATCCCCCAGGGCCGGCAGGGTTCTGCAGGGACCACCTTAAAGGGTAATACAGATCCGCCAAGGGAGGGGTGGGGGTCCAGCAGGGCTGAGACCCCTGAGACCTTTCAAGTCTCTTTTCCGATAAAAAATAAAAATCTTCTGAGGAGCTGCTTCAGCAGCGACTATCCTCTGAGACCTCAAATTTTAGACTGGAGAGCTGGAGTAGGAGGAGCCCTAGCTGGAGGGGCCGGTCAACACTTTTTTAATCTGAGGTGTTTCTATCCTATGTGGGCTCCGCCTACCCACTAGTAACGACTAGTGTGTCTCCCTTCCTTCCAATCTGCTGCTGAAAAAGGTTTTTTTTTTTTAATTGGAGGACAAGCGCCTATTTGGCTTTCTGCGCCATCCAGATAACCGGGCAAAATCTTACGCCTGCGCAGAGAAATCACCGGCACGCGCCTGCGCACTATGCACTTCCCTACTGTGGGCAGAGTCTAAATCATAGCGGCGCATTGCACATATATTTTTGGCTCTGCAATAAATGCTGCAAATATTCTGCACAAATAAACCGCAGCAAAAAATATATATATCAGCGTTTACGTTACTTGGAAACATCGCCTTATTGTTCAAGTTTCTGACATTGCATTGAAATGAAATTATCACTAGGAAAGATTCGGGGCTCTGAGCACCATCTACAAAATACAAAGAATAAGCCCCATCGCATTGATTGCTAATCTATTGCAGAACTGCAGCTCCCGTCATGCCCTGACAATATATATACCGCCTGCACATATTATATATATATATCTGCATTATATGTGTATAATATATGGATGAAATCAGCCAGTGGAAGATAAATTCCATCTCCTTACCCATACGCCTCTCAATCATTACTGGCTTTACTTCTTCATCCATCCTAACAACACACGTTGCTCGGCTTCATATTTTCCCAATTATTTTTCAGCCCTGGCCATAATAAATGATTACCATTAAAGCAGTTTTAAGAAAAAATCCAATTTTTATGGAGAAATTTGATGTTTGCTGTCCTGATGTTGTTTTTTTTCCAGCAGGAGGTTTATGGACTTTGCTTTCCAGAATTGATGTCTGGAGATTGGTAACATCATTCAGCATTAATATCATGCTGCCTTCTATCTAGACTTCACGATGATCTTACATATACATAAAGATTACTATGTAATGCTACAGTAAGCATAACCCCAAATACCACGATATCCTACTCTTACTGGTCAGTCCTTCCAAAGTGTTGCCGGCAAAGAAAGATCCAAAACAAATGCACCCCAGCAATCTAAGGTGTGAGGGGTGGACTTGGGGGGTCTCATCACCAGACAGACACGTTTCAAGAGAAACCGCGAAAAAATGCTGTGCACATGCTGCGGATTTTTCAACACGGATTTGAATCCGCAGCATGTCAATTCTTTGTGTGGAATCCGCAGCGGTTTTACACCTGCTCCATTATGGAAATCTGAGCGGAAAAATCCGCAAGTGAATCCGCAACGTGTGCACATACCCTAAAGTGTTTTTTTTTTTTTATTATTATTATTATTAATGTGTACAGGATTAGTCCAGTGTGCCTTTATCACCAGATTATATATTGACCAGTTGACATGTTGCACTTCTCAGTACTCTTCTAGGTTTAGGGCTCCTGGGATTTTGAGATCACTTTTACAGTTTAGAGAAGGCATTACCCAAGCAATAGGATCTGAGTACAAGTGGTGGTTTATGGCTCAATTTCTTGGATTTTCTGATAGGGGATACTGCAATTCTCTCTCTTTGGAAGACCAGGAATGTGTAATACATATATCTCCCTGTGGTGTGCAGCAGGGAAAGTTATCAGGCTTTACTGTAGATTACAGCTCATTGGTGGAGCCCCAAATAAGCAGGAAACCCCTTTTTTGAGAAAAGCAAACACCTTGGTAAAACCACATGTGGAGGCATCCTGTCAGTGAATTTTTCTATGGTCCAGATTCTTATTAGGACAGCATGGTGGATCAGTGATTAACATTGTATCCTTGCAACGCTGGGGTCCTGGGTTCAAATCCCGGCAAGGACTACATCTGCAAGGAGCTGGGATGTAATCGCTTAGGTGCAGGGTTTGCAGTCCCTCCCGATCACGGAGCCTACTGTGGCTCAAAAGGTTCCTTTTAGACCGTATGGAAGGTCCTATTAACGACCTAATAATTGGGGGCACTGTTGGAGATTTTGCTTTGGGGCCCATGAGCTTCAATTTACTCCCTGGATGGGGGCATGGAGGTTCATCTGGAGTGGGAAGCGGTCGGCATCCTTTACGCATTCCTGCCCCGCTCCATTCACTGCAGGTTTTGCAGATGAAACGACCGTCGGAGGAGTTTTTGTTGCTATTTTTTTCTCCTATAAGAGCTTCAGCTGAGCCGACACAACAAAGAGACAAAGCATGAAATCTGGGAAGTGTCAGTTCACCGGCGTCACACATGACGGGGAGGCAGTGACTGCGCTGATCGGTGAGTGGGATTAGATGTCGGTAAACACGGTGACGGTAAAATACACATCAGTTGAATAGAGATGACAGGAAGCACCTGGGTGTTATATACTTCAGGCAGGTTCAGACCTGAGCGACGGAGGCGAGCCGGAGAGTAAGGAGACGTTTTATGAGAAGTCCCGCGTGCAGGGTTCACTGTATACTGATGGCGATGAATTTGTCATCTAAGATTGAAAAAAAAAACCCTCAAAACTTCTTATATTGGAGCAAATCATTCATATATTACGACTTTTGCAGTAAAATCTTGGCAACAAAATGCAATATCATCTGACAAAGAGTAATTGTGACATGCCAGATTCTTAACACCCCCCTCGACAAGACTAAGGAGACACAGCTCACCTCTTCACCCTTCCTGCACAATGATATCAGCATCTCACTAAACATGAGAATATGTATAGGAAACTCGCCCGAGGAAATAGTCCACTGTAATGTCTTGTGATAAACATTTTAAAGGAACATCAAACCTGGAAATGAAGGATTAATATCACGGTTTGTCAGTCCGCAGCATTTTCTCCTGATCCTCAGACATTCCATCTTGTAGGGATCTTGAAGAGATCAAAGGGGTTAATCTCGGTTCCATTTTGGAGCAGTGGCAGGCTGAAGATCAACCTCCTTATAAAAAGGGGCGTGACAGATCAACATTCAGCAGCACTGCAAGCAAGACAAAGGGGGGAGGCTCCTGCTGCAGCAAGTTGTCCTACAGCAACACACAGGAAAGGAAGGAGGAGGAAGAAGAGTGGGGACAAGGCTAAATTAATGACACAGAATATTTATTTATATATTTTTCAATTTTAATTGTAAAATGAGACAAAATATGATCAAAGGAGGTTAAGGGAGGGATTGTTGTGTTTTCTTTTTTTGCACTTTGTGATTATTTTACATTTAAGTATTTCCAGAAGAGAAGACATTTAAAATAATAACCAAATGAGCAACGAGGAGATCATTGTATCATTACATAATGCATGTAAAGACTGGATCCCATCAGAGACTTAAAGAGAATCTGTCAGCAGGTTTTTGCAATGGAATCTGAGAGCAGCATTATGTAGCGGCAGAGATCCCAATTCCAGTGATGTGTCACTTGCTGAGCTGCTTGGTGTAGTTTTGATAGAATCCCTGTTTTCTCTGCTGTAGATGTAGCAGTGGTCAGTTGCTGAGCTGTGTATAACCCCGCCCACACCCCTGATTGGCAGCTTGACAGGAAGCAGCCAATCAGTGGTGGAGGTGGGGTTGCACAGATTAGCTGGACTGCCAGTCATGAGACATCTAGTCATAATCTCATGCTGATAAAATACTGATTGTATTGAAACTACAGCAAGCGACCCATCCCTGGAATCATGCTCTCTGCCCCTACATTGTGCTATCCCACATTAAATAGCAAAAAAACATTTTGACAGATCCCTTTTAAAATGGCTGGTGCACAGGGTTTGTCCTATTGGGTGGTGATTAAAGGGATTTTCCAGGCTAAGCATGTTTCCACAAATGCAGATTAGCTTCTCATTCATCTCATCTCATCAACAGAACTCAGAGAGAAACAGGAAAAGTTGCTTGTTGGCCAACACGTGACAACCAGTATGAAAATATCAGATTTGTGGTCATGCAACAACCGCTCTGACAATGGAGGGGAATCCTGACAATGTGACTGCAGAAGCTTATATTCAGCCGGGAAAACCCATTTATTTTCCTCCTCAGAAACAAATATTAGAAAAATATATACAAGAACACAGATGACCGAGCCAAGAAAAGAGTTCATCCGCGCGGGATGTCTCTGCCGTGTACTTTGCAGCAAATCCTGTAATAAAATTGTGCAGATTTTTCTATGGATTCCTCAGCAGGTTTACTGCAGATTTCTTTTTATTATTATACATTTTTATAGCGCCATTTATTCCATGGCGCTTTACATGTGAAAAGGGGCCAATATAGACAAGTACAATAAACGTGAGCAATACAAGGGACACACAAGTACAGAAGGAGAGAGGACCCTGCCCGCGAGGGCTCACAGTCTACAGGGATGGGTGAGGATACACTAGGAGAGGGTAGAGCTGATCGTGCGGTGGTTCAGTAGACTGAGGATCACTGCAGGTTGTAGGCTTGTCGGAAGAGGTGGGTCTTCAAGTTCTTTTTGAAGGTTTCCATGGTAGGCGCGAGTCTGATGTGTTGGGGTAGAGAGTTCCAGAGTATGGGGGAAGCACTGGAGAAGTCTTTTATGCGGTTGTGGGAAGAAGAGATAAGAGGGGAGTAGACGAGGAGATCTTGAGAGGATCGAAGGTTGCGTGTGGGTATGTACCGGGAGACCATGTCACAGATGTATGGAGGAGACAGATTGTGGATGGCTTTGTAGGTCATGGTTAGGGTTTTGAACTGGAGCCTCTGGACGATAGGAAGCCAATGAAGGGCTTGGCTGAGAGGAGAGGCTGGGGAATAACGGGGAGACAGGTGGATTAGTCAGGCAGCAGAATGTAGGATGGATTGGAGTGGTGCCAGAGTGCTAGAGGGGAGGCCAGAGAGTAGGAGGTTGCAGTAGTCGAGGCGGGAGAGGATGAGGGCGTGCACTAGTGTTTTTGTAGTTTCATGGTCAAGGAATGCACGGATCCGGGAAATATTTTTGAGTTTGAGATGGCAGGAGGAGGCTAGGGGTTGGATATGTGGCTTGAAAGAAAGGGCAGAGTCGAGTATCACCCGAGGCACCGAGCATGCGGGACCGGAGAAAGTGAGCAGCCGTTGACATTGAGGGATAGGTCTGGTGGAGGGGTAGAGTGAGATGGTGAAAGATGATGAATTCTGTTTTGTCCATGTCCAGTTTTAGAAAGCGAGCAGAGAAAAAAAGCGGAAATAGCAGACAGTGTGGGATTTTGGTCAGTAAGGAGGTGAGGTCAGGTCCAGATAGGTAGATCTGCGTGTCGTCGGCGTAGAGATGATACTGCAAACCATGGGATTTTATGAGCTGTCCCAGGCCGAGGGTGTAGATGGAGAAGAGTAGGTGTCCTAGGACTGAGCCTTGAGGAACACCGACAGTCAGGGGGCGAGGTGAGGAGGTACTGTGGGAGAGGGAGACACTGAATGTTTGATCTGTTAGGTATGATGAGATCCAGGATATGGCCAAGCCTATGATGCCAAGAGATGAGAGAATCTGTAGCAGGAGGGAATGGTCCACAGTTTCGAAGGCAGAAGACAGGTCCAGGAGAAGGAGGACAGAGTAGTGTCGCTTGCTCTTGGCGGTTAGTAGGTCGTTGGTGACTTTAGTTAGGGCAGTTTCAGTTGAGTGATGCAGTCGGAAGCCTGATTGTAAGTGGTCAAAGAGGGAGCAGGAGGAGAGGTGGGAGGACAGTTCAAGATGGACATGCTGTTCCAGTAGTTTTGAGGCATAAGGGAGAAGAGATATCGGGCGATAGCTAGACACAGAGGATGGGTCAAGGGAGGTCTTTTTGAGGATGGGTGTGATCGAGGCATGTTTGAAGGATGAGGGGAAGACACCATTTGTAAGTGAGAGGTTGAAGAGGTGTATTAGAGTAGGGGTGAAGACTGTGGCGAGGCTAGGGATGAGGTGGGATGGGAGCGGGTCAACCATGCAAGTGGTGAGGTGTGATCTTGATAGGAGGGTGGAAAGCTGATCTTCTGTCAAGGTGGAGAAGTTGGTTTTGGAGGAAGAGGGTTGAGCAGCTAAGAGGGGCAATGGGGGCTGTGGGCCAAAGCTTTCTCTGATCATATTGATCTTCTGCTTAAAGAAAGAGACAAAGTCTTCAGCAGAAATGAGAGGAGGAGGTGCTGGGGGACGGAGTAGAGAATTGAAAGTGTTGAAGAGCTGTTTAGGGTTGTGAGACAGGGAGCATATGAGAGATGAGAAGTTTGCTTTGTGGCAGTGAGCATGGACTTGAAGCTGGTGAGGGACTGCTTGTATGCGGTTAAGTGCTTGGCAGAGCGGAATTTTTTTCATCTCCGCTCAGCGACCCTGGAAGCCATTCTCAGTTCTTTGGTGAGGCTGGTCAGCCAGGGCTGCCTGCTGATTGTGCGAATTTTGCTATGTGCGAGGGGGGCGGCCGAATAAAGTGCTGCTGTTATTGTAGTGTTATAAAAGGTGGCAGCAGAATCTGTGTCATGAAGTGAAGATATGTCTGTAAGAGGGAGGAGGGACTCAGAGAACAATGGTAAATTGAGGTGTTTGAGATTTCTGCGAGGGTGGGTGAGTTTGTGGAGTGGGGGTTGCGTACTAACAGAGGAGAGGGAAGAGAATGTCAGTAGGTTGTGGTCAGACAGGGGAAGGGGTGAGTTAGTGAGATAAGTAAGGGAGCAGAGGCGGGTGAAGATAAGGTCCAGCGTGTGACCATCTTTGTGAGTGGCCGCAGAGGACCATTGAGTGAGGCCAAAGGAGGCAGTGAGCGATAAAAGTTTAGAGGCAGCTGGGGTGCAAGCGTCAATGGGGATGTTGAAGTCACCCATGATGATAGTGGGGATGTCAGCAGAGAGGAAATGAAGTAGCCAGGTGGTGAAGTGGTCGAGAAAGGTGGAGATGACTAGTTCTGGGGGCGGTAGATCACAGCCAGATGGAGGTTGGAGGGGGAGTAGATGCGGACAGAGTGCACCTCAAACGAGGGAATAGTAGCGGAGGGGGTAGTGGAATTGGGGTAAAGGAGCAGGTATCAGACAGGAGCAAACCAACTCTTCCTTTGCAAATCCAGATTCTTCCATGTTAAAGTCAAATAATACACATACATGTGGCGCCATTGATTAACATTGTAATGTATTTTTACAGCCAAAGTTTAGTTTTAGTGACGCAGATCTACAAAGCCCTATATAGCTATAAATTACACAATCAGACCCGCCTGCAGCCACCACAAGTGGGAGGTTTGGAATATACGAGTAGTAACTCAGCTGAGTGTTGGCTGCAGGAAGATCGGGTTTTATCTGTAAAGGGAGTCTGCTAATCCTAAAATGTAAACTACTTCTACAGTCCTATAGGGGGACTTAGCCCCTATAAAACTCATAGCTGTAGTATAGATTTTACTTCTTCAGTTGAGACACAAAACTGTTTTTATTTCAGTTGGGACACGCTCTCCTGTCTACAGCGCCTACTCGCTGCACACAGAATCACACAGTAGCAAGCGACTACTGCAGACAGGAGAGAGAGATGAGACCGGGCCCACACTGACACTGTGTGCGAGTAAGTACGGCTTCTGCAGTGTCAGTGTGGGCACACTTTTATCCCTCTCTCCTGTCTACAGCACCTACTCACTGCACCCAGGAGCAAGCGACCACTGCAGACAGGAGAGAGAGATGAATGAGGGTCCACACTGACACTGTGTTCGAGTCTGTACGGCTTCTGCACTGTCAGTGTGGACACACTTTTATCCCTCTCTCCTGTCTACAGCACCTACTCACTGCACCCAGGAGCAAGCGACCACTGCAGACAGGAGAGAGATGAAAGAGGGCCCACACCGACATTGTGTGCGAGTCTGTACGGCTTCTGCACTGTCAGTGTGGGCACGCTTTCATCCCATTAATGTCTGGATCATTTTCTACATGATCCTGAAACAGTCAGACTGCAGAGAACACAGGGGTTAAAGGGACTCTGCACAGAATGACTGTTCAAACCAAGTACAGGAGCTCGATGTTTCATTGTGGGTCCAATTCTTTAAATACACCTTCCCACCTGCTTGGTTACCATCTATCTCTGCCCTTCTCTGGTACTCTGAAGCCAGAGCTGTCAATCAAACAGGGAAGTGGAGATAGAGGGAAAACAAGCAGGTGGGAAGGTGTATATAAATGGTTGGCCATACGGTGAAGCACAGAGTGACGGGACTTAACTGGAACAGTCAGTTCTGTGCTAATAGAGTCTCTTTAATCTCCTGCTGATCAGCCCATTTTTACTTGTTGGGTGACTAAGGTCCACTCCATTAACCAAAGGAGCAGGACTTAGTGGCAATCTGTTCTACTGCATATATGGCAAAGGGGGAGGTTTCTGCTGCAGCCAGGCACAGACCAGTGATGAGCAGGAGGCTGATCTAAGACGCACAGAGAAAATTTCCTTATATATATATTGAGTTATATACCTAGTAAAAATCCCTAAGTTCCCCTGATTCTGCAGATTTTTTCCATTTTGTGCTGAGTCGCTCCTTTGCAGAGATATGCACATTTGTTTCTTCTGGATGTGAAATCTCTGCTTGCAGTCCAACTGGGGGTTTCTACACAGTCTTCTCTGGGGGGGGGGGGGGGTGTTTGTGCTTTCACCACACTCTCTCAGACACTTCCAATCACTGCTTAGCAACCATGACTGGCAGCGTCTGGGAGGGATTAGTAAATGCGCACGTCCCTAAAAGAAGACTCTGACAGAATGCCCAGTTGGACTGCAAGCAGAGATTTCACATAGTGTGTTCCAAAAGAAACAAATGTGAATATCTTTGCACTGGAATGACACAGAGCAAAATGGAAAACAGCGTCAGAATTGGGGGAACTCAGAGATTTTAACAAGGTGGGTATACACATGCCACCACATGATGTCAAATTAAAGTGGAATTACTAGACCTGATCAGGAAGACAAATAGCCATCAGCAGACACACAGAACACATACACGACTGACTAACAGAGGAGCAGACGGGTACACAGGCTGATTTTCCGTGGATGACATGTCCACATTTATTTCATCTTCCATGTGCATAGAAAATGGCAGTGAGACTTATGAAAGAGCAGGGAATGGACAAAACATATAGATTATCTTCTATTCTTAAATGAATCTATGTGTAAAAATGTTAGCGTTTAATATCGTGATTTACATCTCTGGATTTTCAGTGATTTCAAATGATACACTGCAATACAAACGATGGCACCCGCGACTGGTAATGCATTGCTATATTTACATTGGTGAGAAAAATTTACAAGACAGGATAGCATACAAGGTTGACACCGAGTAACAATAAAACAAAGAAGCATTCATTGGATCCGTATTTCTGTACAAACTAATTGGAACGAGACTTTATTCACATTTAAAAAAAATATCAAGATTTGATTTGACCATAGACAATTTCCCCAAGAATCATTTTTTTTTCATCAATCGCATACCTTCCCTCACATAGCTTGCACCATCACCAAACTGCAGAACTACAAGCAGCAAGAACTACAACCAAAAAGAGCAAGGTAAAAAACAAAAAAACAAAAATATAAAAAAATCAGACTGAAAAAAATGAAAAATAAAATAAAAACACATGGAGAAAAACAACAAAAAAACAAAAACAAAACATCCTTCTTGCTTCATTTCCGTTCGTCCAGGCTAAACCTTCTGAAATAAAATTACCACGTCCACCAGGGTCCTTCTCTTTTTTTTTTTTTCTTTTTTTATTTCACTTTCTATTTCCAACCGTAAAAAAAAACAGCAAATAAGGCCATTCAAAAAAAATCGAGTCAAGCATGATTACTAGTACGGAGTCCGTGGAGAGATCTCAAACCCAGGAGTCCGGAGACCCCGGGTACTGTTCTGATCTATAGGAAGGTCTCCGGGTGGAGTAAAAGTCAACATAGTTTGTGGTTGATTTTAGTCCGTATTGTGCATTCTGATCGGCCGTTGACGTGAACTGAACGCGCTCGTCAAAATACGGGTCTTCGTAGCTGTGCGGAGACTGCAAATACAACCGGTAGGAGTCATAATTTTTCCTATTTGAATCTTCGGGGCTATAATATAGTTGGTGAGGCTGCAAGAAGAAGAAGGTAACGGTATAGTTTAATATAGTAATGCTACAATAATAATAATATAGAATAATAATAGCGATAAAATATAGAATAATAGTAATAAAATAATATATAATAAAATAATAGAATAGCAATAAAATAATAATATAGAATAGTGATAAAATATAGAATAATAATAGCAATAAAATATAGAAAAATAATAGTAATAAATTATATAATAATAACAGCAATAAAATATAGAATATAATAGTGCTAAAATATAGAATAGTAATAAAATAATATAGAATAATAATAATAATATAATAGAATAGCAATAAAATAATAATATAGAATAGTGATAAAATATAGAATAATAGTAATAAAATAATATAGAATAATATAGTAATAAAATATATAATAATAATAGTAATAAAATATAGAATACCAATAAAATATAGAATAGTAATAAATTAATATAGCATAGTAATAAAATAGTAATGTAGAATAATAAAATAATAATATAGAATAAAATAATATTGACTAATAATAAAGAAAAAGAACTTAGAATATTAGTATATAGAAAAAAACATTTGATAATATAGAATATTAGTAACAAAATAATAAAAGAATAATATTTGTATATAGAATTATAGTAATATAATGATATTGAATATAGATTAATAATAGCAATATAATAATACAATAATGGTAGAGCAATAATATCATTTTTATCTATGCAATTTAGGCTTTTATTTAGATTTAGCTGATATTTGCCAATTTAGATTTTTTTTGTTGTTTCTTATGGAACAATGCCTGTAAGTGTCTCCATACACCCCTGGGTCTCTTTAATGAAAGCCAGTATCCCACTACAACTGAAGACCCCCATACATAATAAGGGTATGAGCATACGGAGTATTTTTGGTGAGATTTTGGAGCAGAAACTACAAATCAATTCTTTTTGATGAGTTTTGCATATCTGGGAATGATCTGGCGTCTGTTTCTGCTCCAAAAACTCCTAAAAAAAAAACAAAAACAAAAAAACCTCTAACCACAGACCGGAAAGTCTTGAAATGGATTTGGAGCGTTTTTTGTTTCTACTCCAAAAACTCGACAAAAAGACTCCACGTGCACATACTCTTAAAATAGGGATTTTGGTTTAGAAAAACCCGTCTGCGGGGCTGACATTTACTTTAAAAAAGAAAACAAGAAAAAAAAAAAACTGTAAACCCACCCTGCTATGAAGCAGCAGAGTCTCCACCGCTGCCTCTGTATTGTCTGCAGCATTGACGTCATGTCAACAGCGCTGCAGCCAATCAGTGAGCTCAGAATCTCTGCCAGAGATGACGTCATGAGCCGCTGAACTCACCGATTGGCAGCTGCTGATGTGACGTTAGCGCTGCAGACAAAAAAAGTACAGCGGGAGCAGAGAAACTCAGAACTGGACCTGGGGAGGGGGAGTGAAGCAGAGTTTGTATTCTTTTTAGATCAACTGCAGCCTGGGGGACAGGTGGCTTTTTTTTTCCTAAAACTGGAAAACCTTTTTGGCATTATCTAAATCTGCCATTTTTGAAGGGACCAGATGACAACTTGTTCCATGTTATGAGCGCTCCATTAAGGCAACCAAGTTATGAAACATTACCCAAAGGGTGCAGTCTACAGACGAGTCTCTGTCCCATTATGGGAGTCTCCAATTCCCCCCCATGTATCTTTACTTGTAAGAAGTCTCCATACACTGCGGATCTCTTCCAATAACATAGTGTAGAGAGGAGGAAGAAGGCAGAATTTTCTGCTATGACACTAAGAAGTCTAGTGCTTCTAGGAATGTCAATCTTTCTGTTGTATGCCAATGTACAATATCGTGCACGGATCCCGGTGTTAGAATACAGTCCCCAAATGTAAAAAAAAGAAAAAAGAAAAAAATTAAGTTCCTAAAGTGACCACTAGATGGCATCAGGCGGAGCTGGCTGGCAGATCAGACGGATATTGGCGGCACATTTCGTCCAGCTCGCAGGCGGCGTCCATGAGAGTACTGATTTATCATTTCAGAAGGTGGATTCCCAGAACATTCGCCGAGCCCCGGATCCCCCACTACAAACATTCAGGCTTTGGCTCGGCCTCCGTGTGTTGCATGTTTTTGGGCATTGTTTCTGCTGTGAAAAACTGAATGAGTCTTTCAAAGGGCAAAGAAGCCGCAGCGGATCCAAGAATGACTGCAGAAAAGAAGGAGCGCCGCAGCCATTGATGAACACCCCCGGGCTATGCCCCCCACGCCTGGCACTCGTATCTAGAGGAATCTAAAGTCAGTTTTTTAGGCTTCTAGGAACAGGCGGCTTTGCTGCCGGTGGTGCCGTCATCCACCTTAAACAATCATTAAACAGCGGCTGAACGTTCCCGCGATATCAGACCTAATGATTTCTGAAGGCAGAAAATACAAAGGGCTGAAATATCCAATCTGTAAATGTAGATTATGTTACATTCCTGCCTATCAGAAGCGGCACCATGGTATGGGGGCGGATTATTCTGGTGCACCCTTAATAATAAGGAAAGACATCAGGTGTGAAGCTTTAGGACCGGTCGGTACTAGACGGAGAATTGCACCATGAACCACGTGCGGATGTTGCAGCGGATCAGCAGCGGTATCTGTTCGTGTACGGACACGCTCACAGTGACGGATACGCTGCAGGTTTTCCATCCGGAGAGCTGTCGCAGGGTGAAATGTGCAGGTAACATTTGGGGGTTTGCTGTGGATCCACATGGGTAAAGTTGTACTGATTGCATTACATTAAAAGGGGTGAAATCTGCAACAGAAAGGGACACGCCATGTGTATAACAAATCAGCGGAACATTCTGCAATGCTTTCCACGTCATCCACACAGCTGGTGCTGGAGTCTGAGTGTGGACAGGATCTGATTCCACAGGGATTCTGTCTTGTATGGACGTACCCTTATTAGTGCCGGGATGGGAGGACGTCGGAGGTCCGACTGATGGAAATGTGTTACTGTGAATGAGCTGCATTCAAGAGAGATATTCTGGGTGGGCTGCGGCCCCTTATAAAGTAGTAGGACCCCAGTTGAATACCTTAAATCATAATGTGAACAGCAATCGAACGCGGCCCCTCACCTGTTGCCTCCTGTTCGGCTCCCGTGCTGGTGACGAGTAGGAGCTGATGTAGATGGGAGATGCTTTGCTGGACCCTGAAAGAACAACATACGATTAGATCCCTTGGATAACAATTTCTGATGTGCAGTACGCCTGTGTGCACACGGCAGAGAGCTGTCAATCACCCAGAGCGGTGCCGGGAGTAGCCGGCCGAGGGACCACTCCTCTCACCCTAGGGTTTCTCTGAACGCCGGACCCTCTCTGAGATCACACAGATTCATGCTGCCCGCGGGTTGAGCAGCACAAACAGCCGATCGGTTACTTTAAAGAAAGGGTCATTTTGGGCCGATTTGCAGAAGTTGAATATTGTTTGCTTCATTTTGATAATTTTTTTGCTTTTACGCCGGGCTCAGGCCATAGGGAGACCTATCCGCCAGGACGCCTGCGATTGTGCCTGTATACGGATCCCTATATCAGTGCACAGCCTGCAACAGTGGCCCCCAATACCGGATACTTCCATCATAGAAAGCCCCTGGAAGAGCCATGTGGAGGAACAATGGAGCCAGACATGGGCATGTGCCTGTCCCCTCACCAGGACCGGAATCATGCCACATCCTCACCAGGACCGGAATCATGCCACGTCTCTCCTCACCAGGACCGGAATCATGCCACATCTTCCTCACCAGGACCGGAATCATGCCACATCCTCACCAGGACCGGAATCATGCCACATCCTCACCAGGACCGGAATCATGTCACGTCTCTCCTCACCAGGACTGGAATCATGCCACGTCTCTCTCACCAGGACCGGATCATGCCACCTATCCTCACAGGACCGGATCATGCCACATCCTCACCAGGACGTGGAATCATGCCACATCCTGCACCAGGACGGAATCATGCCACATCCTCACCAGGACCGGAATCATGCCACGTCTTCCTCACCAGGACCGGAATCATGCCACGTCTCTCCTCACCAGGACCGGAATCATGCCACATCCTCACCAGGATCGGAATCATGCCACATCCTCACCAGGACCGGAATCATGCCACTCTCCCTCACCAGGACGGAATCATGCCACATTTCCCCACCAGGACGGAATCATGCCACATCCTCACCAGGACCGGAATCATGCCACATCCTCCACCAGGACCGGAATCATGCCACATCCTCACCAGGACCGGAATCATGCCACATCCTCACCAGGACCGGAATCATGCCACATCCTCACCAGGACCGGAATCATGCCACGTCTCTCCTCACCAGGACCGGAATCATGCCACGTCTCTCCTCACCAGGACCGGAATCATGCCACATCCTCACCAGGATCGGAATCATGCCACATCCTCACCAGGACCGGAATCATGCCACATCCTCACCTCACCAGGACCGGAATCATGCCACATCCTCACCAGGACCGGAATCATGCCACATCTTCACCAGGACCGGAATCATGCCACATCCTCACCAGGACCGGAATCATGACACATCCTCACCAGGACCGGAATCATGCCACGTCTCTCCTCACCAGGACCGGAATCAAGCCACATCCTCACCAGGACAGGAATCATGCCACGTCTCTCCTCACCAGGACCGGAATCATGCCACATCCTCACCAGGACAGGAATCATGCCACATCCTCACCAGGACCGGAATCATGCCACGTCTCTCCTCACCAGGACCGGAATCATGCCACATCCTCACCAGGACCGGAATCATGCCACATCCTCACCAGGACCGGAATCATGCCACATCCTCACCAGGACAGGAATCATGCCACGTCTCTCCTCACCAGGACCGGAATCATGCCACATCTCTAGTGTATTAATAACCCTGTGTCCCTTATTAAAGGGGCGGCACGGCGGACACACACATAGGGGGATGCCATCTTCCCAGCGTAGGCCACAGTGCGACTTTCTATTTCCAATCACAATTCACTCGCGGTCGGCCGCGGTCTGAGGATTAATAGTGTCACCGGGAATCCACCATCGCCAGCTTGTGCCCCCCGTGCCCCCAGCCTGACTACATACGCGCCATCACGAATGGATTCTGCAGTGCGAGTTAATGGTGTAGACCCCTCCGCCTCTCCCGGGGGTCATTCTACTTGATGAAATTCTGGTATCTAAGCTTTGGTGGGAAGCGGGAAGGGCAGAAGCATCGGGACAGCTGCAGCACAATCTGACAACTGTCACAAGCCATTACTGATGAGAGGCGTAAGAAATTGCATTCAATCCCTGCTTTATTCCACAGTATTTATGGTAAAATGGTATCAGCAACCTCATTACACCGGACGACTGAGCCGCGGGCCATTATCGTGCTCAGACAGAGGCCTGTAGTCAGTGACAGCAGGAGGATGTCAGCTCTGCGGCCGCTGCGCAGCTTCAGAGCACAGCACTTTACTGCCACGTCGGAGCAGCTTCACATCTTTATAACACTTACAGGGCTGTTCCTTCTGACACAAACCTCTGCATAAATGCGCTATGTGAAAAATACAGCATGCTGACTGCCTGTAATGGCCACCAGGGGAGCTGGTTAGAGAGGCTGTACTCATGGACCGCAGGGGCCGGACTCTCCACATTCAGCCAATCAGCTAAGAGGAGCCTGTAATATCTTAATAGTTAAGACTTATGTTAACTTTGATACCAAATTATTTTTGGATTATTTTTCCTTTACATTACTGTTTATTTTTAATAATTTTTATTTTTATTTCTGGTGCAATAAAAGTATGTTGTTCTGTTAGGGGGCCATACTCTGTAGAGTGAATGCAGCTAAACCTGGTGGGATTGGCCCTCAGCATATGGGGGGTGAATGTGATCTCCCAAGTCGTCCCTGACAGATGGCATTGGACAGACAGGGATCCTGCCTGTTGGCTTCCCATTGGCCGATCCTCTTGATCAGTGGGGAGATGAGCCTCTTCCAGGTACACAGGAGAGCTCAGTGTTTCTGTGCATGGGGGAGATAGCTGTCGATCTACCTGTGTATGAGGGTCTTTAAGCCTGACCTGTAAGCCTAAAAGGGTCGTCCACCTTTGAGGACAATTATTTCGTTATTTTACTTAAATGCATTTATTTAGCGCTAAAAATTATTTTTGCAATTTGGTTTCATTCAAAAGTTTTCACCATTTAACTTTTTACGGGCTACGCATTCAACTTTGATGTGGTCATAAATCAGCTGAGAGGACCTCAGAAAAAGACAAGAGAAAATCATTACAAATGCTGTAATTAAATCTGAATCGGCTCACTGACAGATTCTCAGTTCCCTCATTATGCCGCCCAACAAGAGACGGTGGCGCACAAAGGATATAGAAGGCAAACGGTGTAAAAATTTTAATGAAATCCAATTTCAAAAATGATTTTTAGATCCATTTAAGTAAAAAAAAAAAACAACCCCCCCCTTTTAATAGAAGTAAACAGATGGCAGTCCTGGAGGTCTTAGTCCCTCAACTTATCAGCACCGCTCAAATGCATTGTAATGGGCCATTGTGGGGACCCAAGGGCACCTCCTCTGTTTAGACGCATCAGCAAATCATATAAAAAATGAGCATGTGAACCGGTAACTAAAACCACATGATGAATTAAAAATTACTATTTTATTGACTGGTACAAATATAAAACCTGAATATATCAATTAGCCAAAAGATGGCACCACATAACAGCAAGTGGGGAAAGATATAAAGTCCCTGAGTGGGAGCAAGACTAATAATATATAATAATATCTAATATAAGGTAATACCACATCTAATAGCGAGTACATAAAAGTAAAGCAACACCAAGGACGTAGATTAAGGTAAGTAGTAATTTAACCCTGTTAGATTGTGGTGCCAAATCCCCAATGCGCGTTTCGCCTCTTTGCCTTCTTCTGGGGGAGCACCGATTCACGTGCACATTTTTTATATGATTTGCTATACCCATGCTAAGCAGAGTCATACTTACTAGTCCCAGAGTTATTATGATTTTACATATTTCTCACTTTAATTATTTCTATTGTACCCCACCGATTGCTTCTATTGACTGCAGAATACGAGGGGCTGCGATCAAGACCTCTTCAACTGTCGCGGCTGCAGGCGGGCTGTTTACGAGTGGGACTCACCTGCACCCAATAGGTCACTTCAGGAAGGGTTAATGTGACCGTATAAAGTTGGGTAGGGGGTCTTGTAGCTTTGTATCGGGGGCAGCCTGCACTCGCACTGCTGAGCTCACTGGTAAAACGCATTTCTCAGATTTGACAGCACGGATGTTGGCGATAACTGAAACATCTTCTACGTGTCGGTCATGATTAATAAGAAGAGTCCACCGCTTATTAATAAAACATGGAGTAAAGAGCAGCGTTTCCTCAGGTCTCCGCTACACACTGACCACACTGTGATGCCACGGACCCCGAGCATCACTGCCTAATGCAGCATTAATCACAGAAGTCAGAGAGAGCAATGGCTCATAGATCCCGGGCTCGACCTCGCAGGCGGATGGTCACCATTTCAGATCAGATACAGAAGCTGAGACGCGTGAAGAAGCCGCTTACCGCTATATACGTCCTTGTGAATTAAGGATTCCCCCTGGCTGTTGTAGTATTGCATAGAGGACTGCGTTCTCTCGTAACCGGAGTGCGGCTCCCGGATTCCTAACAGTGCTGGTGAGGACGACGTGCTGCCCACTGCCCCGAGAAAGAAAAACCAGTCAGTCACACAAGGAACTACTCCATCACCTCCTCCTGAAAATGGGAACCTCCACTGACACAGCCACAATCTGATTGGGCTTAAAGAAAATCAGAAAACGAGCTCTTATCTCAGGGTTCTGCGTTCCATGTCACTTTTAAACATTATTGTCATTTTTATTTTAGTTCATATCATGAATTTTCACACTAGTCTCTGGGGCTTTTTTTTTTTAAAGACTTTTACTTCCAGTCTTTTCAGCAGTCTCGTTATCATCAGAGGCTACACCTATATACACACAGCAAAACTGCTCTAAAAACACCGAAAGTCACAATACTTTTGTGCAACTTTCTTGACAATGATCTGGGTAGAAAAAAAAAATGAGCAATTGTCAGCACACAGTGCCATATAATAT
Source organism: Oophaga sylvatica (assembly GCA_033576555.1). Lineage (NCBI taxonomy): Eukaryota > Metazoa > Chordata > Amphibia > Anura > Dendrobatidae > Oophaga > Oophaga sylvatica. The sequence continues at coordinate 75,701,318 of JARQOD010000007.1, forward strand.
GATGATTGCAATATATTAAGATAGAAAACGTTTTGCCGTTTTCTTATTTATTATCTCCATATAACATGCATGTAGTTACATTTTGCTGAACATCGAGTTTCCCCGGTAGGAGCGCGCCTGAGGCAGCCGGAGAGGATTTTAGTAATACATCTTAGTATGTGATTCTCCGTTAGCTGTCAAGCTGTCTCCATGCCTGCCAAGCACATTAATGGAAGTGCAGGAGACAAAAGCTGCGGGGACTGGAAATCAGACAAGGCTTGTCACCATCAGCCAACATTACAGGAGAGGCGATATCGCCATGTCGGAACTGCAGCACTTGAGAAATGGTGCGGCGAAACTGCTGTGACGAGGGCTTGTGTCAAGCATCTTATAGTTCATTAGTCTTTACCGGTGTAAGGACAAATGTCACCATATGAGGCCCCTTTGATTCATGAATAACTAAAATCGAAATTAGATATACCAGGGGGTCTGTGAATTAAAGACAACCGGTCACTTTTTTTTTATATGTAATTTTTTTTTTTACCCGGTCTTCTGAATATGGCGGTTTTTCTTTTTTTCT
>JARQOD010000007.1:75701976-75802204 GCA_033576555.1 Oophaga sylvatica
AAAAAGCCAAGGTGGGACGAAAACCCCGAGAAAGCGGCCCCCACCCTGGAAAAATTTGCCGGATTTTGCCTCCTCATTTGTGAAATTTTTGGGGTTTTGGACCCTCGGGATTTGGCTGATAAGTCTCCCTCTTCCCAGGGAATTGGTCCTGTAGTGCCCCTGGCGTTTTTTTGGGCCCTGATTGGGCCGACCTGGCCGCTGGAGGTGGCGGCATGGCCCCAGCCGGGGTTACGAAAGGCTCTGAAACGGGCTGGGTTGTCGACAAAAAGGGTTTTTTAATCCTTTGTGGGGAAGGGAAAGTGCTTTTTCCCCCCCGTTGATCAAAATAAGTGACCCAATCTCTCCCCAAAAATACCGCCCTGTGATAGGTAACGAGTAAGCGACTTCTTTTGAAGTCGAACCCGTCGCCAGGTTCAAAGCCACAAGGATTTCTAAGGGCAATTGCATTAGCAGCGGTAATGCTGGCAATTTGCCGCATCCATGCTTTAATTTAAAGAGTCTCCGCAAAGTATTTGATTGAAATCGGGTTACCCGAGGGACCCTATGCCGTGAAGAGCTTTTTTTTAAGATCCGCCCAAATATCGGGCCTTTGGAAACCCCAAGTTGCTGAAAAAGAAGGGGGGCAAAACCCTGAGCCTAAAATACCAAACGGGCCAAACTCTCATGCGATCCGTTGGCTCCTAATGAAGAAACCCCGGGGAAAGAGAGGGCGTTTTTTGATGCCAAACCGAAAAGGAGGATCAACCCAAGGGGGTTTTTTCCACTTCTTAAGAGCTGGGCAAAGGATATTGTATTGAAGCCTTTTGTCCCGAAAGCGCTTGTCGGTTTCTTCCCCGGTGGCGCGCACAAAAATTCCCCAAATCGGAGGCACCCAAAAATTTTGGGCTTGCCTGGTCTTTAAAGGTCACCTTGTGACCAGGGTCAAGGTGGACTCATCGTCTATCCCCCGGTTTGATTGATATTCGATCAAACTGTCAATTGTTTCTTGACTAACTGCGCCTCTAGATTAAAGGGCTCCCCCATTTCGGGAAACCAATATTGTCACTTGCCCAAGGGGGAGGGAGAGCGGGAGACGGAACTAAAAGATGCCGAGGCTCCGGGACGGCATGGCGACACAGTGTGGGTCCGTTTCCCCTGTTCGCCGGTGCGAGCGCGGCCCCTGCAGGCTGAGGTTCCTGAGATTAGCCAAGACGGAGAACCACTGTCCCTGCTCCTATCGGGAGCTTGAAGGGATGACCGTTTTGGGGAAAAGACGCCCGATTGAGCCGGGGGAAAGGGCCCATCAGGAGGGTTGGCGCACAGGTCGCTATAGGGAGGGTTCCTGAGCCCGTTCAGAGTCACAGCCCCAACCCAGAAGTGGGCATGGGAAAAGGGGACTTTACAAGCAATGCATGGGGGTATAAAGAAGTATGCGCTTGGTTTTTTGGACCCCCCTAATTCCGTCCGTACACAATAAACTGGATGGTCAGACGCGGAAGGGGCGCAAAAGTGCACAACAATCAGGTGGAGGTAGTAGCACTCACCCCAGTCCTTCCAGGTCCCTTAGGGAGTTTCTCCAGGTGGGAATTGCCTGCGCTCCTTCTTTCAAAAAAAGCGCTTCTCTATAAAGGGGAAGTGCCTGTAGCCGAGCCTCAAAGGGAGGTTCAAAAGGGCGGGCCTATGACGCAGGGCTCCGTCCCCCCAACTTCGGTCGCGGTATCCCCGGGCAAAAGCCGGGGACTAATTTGAAGCCGCGGCCTAGCTTCCCGAAGCCGCGATCTAAATTTCGGGGGAGGCGGCCCCAAAGTCGGAGGGCGGGGTCCGCCGGAAGGAGAACGCCGCGGGGCGGAGCCCACCTCCGCGACGCGCCCCTCAAGCTGACGCCGGCATAACACTCTGGCCAGCGGCCCAGTCCCCGGAAAAAGCCGGGGACTAGATTTGAAGCCGCGGCCTATCGCCATAGAAGCCGCGGTCTAAATTTTCTCCCCCGGCGGCGGACACCCCAAAGTCGGAGAGCGGGCCCTGCTGAAGAAGCCGCTCCGACTTAAGGTCCATGGGCACGCCGGGACCACTCGCTGCCCGTGGCTCTTGCTTCAACTCCCCGACCTGGGGGGAGGCTGTCTGGAGAGGGTACTGCTGCAGAGAGGAGAGAGGACGCCGCCGGAAGCGGGCCCATACTCAACACCCCGCTACCATATTCTTCAGCCCGCGGCCTAGTCCAGGAAGCCGGGAACTTTATTTCTTCAGCCCCCTCCGGAGCGCTGCTGTATCTTTAGCCATTTTGATTTGAAGGTGAGATTTTCTTCCAATCTTTCACATGCAGGCGCATTAAAAAGGGGGACTCTCCGTGGAAAAGTAAAAGACGGTGCGGAACCCTAACTCCATACCCCTTTAGGGGATGAGGAGAGGGACCGTCCGCCACCTTGCAGCACCGCATGTCTAGCATTGGTGGTGCAGTGGGGCCGCACGACTAACTCCCACCTCTTACAGCTAGGGTTTCAATACCTTAGGGTGGTCAGGGCTGAGTCCGGCATTTATGTCCCACGTTGCGGGAGAGGATACGATGGAGGCTTTACTCCACGTGCTCGCCCGTTGATGGTTTGGGGAGATCGGACCCTTTCTATAGGATCCGTCGCCCCATCTCATCTTCGTGGGGAAAAAAAAAAAAAAAAAAAAAAAAAAAAAAATGGTCTGGAAACCGAACCAGACGTGTGCCTCCATCAGACCAAGCAATAACTGGATTTGCCTGTGGCCAGTGCTGAGGTGTATACGGCGGAGGAGGAGCTAACCTTTTTTTATGTTTACTTAGTGTCAGCCTCCTAGTGGCAGTAGCATACACCCACAGTCCTGTGTCCCCAATGAGACGAAGGAGGAATTTTGGCATCACGTGATCACCAGGTCACCAATTTATAAAGCAGCTGTGGCTCTTACCATGTCATGAATTTTATTAAGAGAAGATGAGCAGGCGGAGGCACGTGGAGAGGAAACACCGGACTTATGAGAAATGAAAATCTGGATTCCATCTAATAACATTAATTTAATTTTGAGAAGAACATGGATTTCTCTTTGTCGGTCGTTCCTGCGTGAACCCAAATAGCCAGAGGTTTCTAATGAAGAGCACGATAATTAATGAACAGATGCTGCAAAAAAAGTGGGTTTTTTAAAATAAAAGCTGATGGACAATCTACTAGGGGTATTGTGCCTCCATGACGCGCGTTGGCTAAGAGGCATCAAGGGGCTTCTAGAAAGGAACAATTAAAAGCAACAGGTCACTGGCTGTGATAGTAGATGAAGCCGACGATATCACGGTGGTGTAGATGGTAATGGCTCATTAGACGCCATTTCTGTACTGATCGCCGGGGTGTCGAGTACTTGCCTGTCTCCTTTTCTTTTTTGATATTCACCGTTTCTCGATGCCTCCAGTGTCCGCCAGAGCCTTCGCATCTCCATGTTCTTAACTGGTGACCTCGTGCAAGGCACAGCAGATGGCCGCGATGGTGTCATCCGATAACACGTTGGGGCCGTTGCCTCCGGGGAGCCGGTTGACAAGGTCTCGCATCGCATATTTGCCTGGAATAGTCAAGGAATAATCTCGTGGTAAGAATTCTTGAGTCTGCGGGTTCTTAGGAAATGATGGGCTCTGATACACTCGAGGGCAAAAGTCTATAAAACTACATAAAATGACTGCTGTTAAAGAAAGGTCTACAGAAAGTAGGACCCGCACCTCAGAAACAAAGTCCTCCAACTGCAGGGAATGGAAAGGTTGCCGCAAGTCCATCCCTAAGAGTTCCAAAAATAGGTCCCCCTTCCCCTGGACGATTTTACTTACACCTGAAATTTTTGCAATATCTAAGCGGAAAAGTATTTTTTTTTTATTTTGCACAAAATAAAAGGAGGCATGTGTGCCATTAGAAGAAGTTGAATCAAAAAACAGCAATGAACACCACAACACAGGAAAAAAAAAATAAAAGTGCCATAAGAAAAAAAATAAAAGAAAATCCCAAATGATGACTCAGGCTCTTACGAGTATACTTGGCGGGCAAGGGTGTTGCTAAAATGCACTCCCATGCACAAAATAAGCCAATAAAGGGAAATTTCAATGAATGTGTGTAGATATGCACCAGATTTATCATCCAGCAGTGATAAATTTGGCCCCCATTTTCAGACGTCTAGACCAATGGCCCTTTTACTACACCGATATCAGAAACGAGCAGGGACGCTTCTTCCAGATTGGTCTGCCGTTGTGAACATGCCGGTAATTATCCGACCACGAGCAAAACACTTGTTTGTAATTTTATTTTTAGGCGTGCCTAAAATTATCATCATCGACAACATTTCGTTCAGTGTAAACAGGAGGGAACCTGCCGATTACATGATGCTGTATGGGAACCATTCTGTCCTCATCACTGCTCGTCGGCCTGTGTTAACGGCCAGTAAATAAGCGCCGAACATATTGGGTATAAGTCGATCGGTGCTTGTTACTGGCCTGATATTGGCCCATGTAAATAGGCCTAAGTCTAGACATATGTAATAGTAGACAGGATTAGTCAATCTGCCCCTATGTGCTTTAGATGAATGTTTTAGGCTCCACATTTTATGGCCCTTTCTATTATGTATGTACATATATGTGGTACCGTATACATCTGCATGTAGATATAGAGATTTCATGATATATGTAGATGCAGAGATCAGACCATTGACCCTTTCCTTAGGGCGCTGGACTGATTAAATCCCGGGGTCACCAAGTGTAAAAGTACTAATTTCTGATTAGACTATCTTGGAAACAAGTGGAGTAAAGCCCCCGTCTCACATAGCGATATCGCTAGCGAGATCGCTGCTGAGTCACTAGTTTTGTGACACAGCAGCGAGCTCACCAGCGATATCGCTGTGTGTGACATTCAGCGCGATCAGCCCCCCTGCCGGGTATCGCTGATCGTCGCTGAAATGTCAGGACATGTTTTTGATCGCTGGTCTCCCGCTGACAGGCACGCATCGCTGCGTGTGGACAGGCGGGAGACCAGCGATCCACTGGTAACCAAAGTACACAGCGGGTTTCCAGGCGCGGGGCTGTGCCTAGAAACCCGCTGTGTACCTTGGATACCAGCTCCCTGATGCAGTGAGCTGGTAACCAAGGTACACAGCGGGTTTCCAGGCACCGCGCAGCGCCTGGAAACCTGCTGTGTACCTTGGTTACCAGCTCCCTGCATCAGGGCGCTGGTATCCAAGGTACACTGCGGGTAACTAAGCGATGTTACCCGAGTGTCCCTGTGCTGATCGCTGCCTGAGCTGCCTGTTTGGCAGCTCAGCAGCGATAATATAGCGATACACCAGCAATCCTGATCGTTGTCAGGATCGCTGGTGTATCGCTATGTGAGACCCAGCCTTAGAATCAACTCAATCTATTCTCCTTTCAAGACGTATTTTCATTTATGATTATTTCACAAGCCATTCATCAATAGGAAAAAGAAAAAAAAAATACCTTTTTTTCATGTATATGTAATAAAGGAAGAATAAAAAAAACAATCTTTATTATGCGCGGTGTCATTTTCGGGCGCGGGCTACATACCGATTAGCTCCTTGTTCCGAACATCCAAAGCCATATTCCTCAAAGCGGTGGCAACAGAAGACACCACTCTGTCGTTATCCATCCTCAGAAGCTCGACCAGGATGGGCAGACCCTTTTCTTTCCTGACTGCTGCTCGAATGTACGCTGCAAACTACAGAGAGAGGACAGCGGTAATTGACAACTCCAGCGGGAAGCCCTTCAGGCCACTGAGGCTCCACTGCATCGAGCCCCGGCCCTATGAAATAGGTCGGTAAATGGGACCCCGTTAAGTAAGCAGTCGGAATTACAAGTTTCATGGCTTCATTACCTTCCAGTTGCCGGCTGAGAGATTCTGGAGAGACCCGGCCGAACTTCTAATGTCGCAGGATTAGAACTTTCAGCTAAGAGGTCAGATATGGCTTAACTACAGTCGGGTGCCAGAGCATTTCCACCCCCTTTGGGGACTGGGGAGAGTCTGGAATAGGTTCCCACGCCGTCCCACTTAAAAAACAAAAATAATGTCACTTTTAGGCTACAAGACTATCTGCGCAACATAATACAAATTTTGCACTGCTGCATTACAATTTTGATGGCAATTAATGGGCTATCAGAAATCCAACCCTACGGGATTTCTGCAAGACCCCATTGACTATTCGAACTCGCGGATAGATGGACTTGGCGGTGGGACAGGAGATAATTTGCTCATCTCTGCAGGTTGCAATGCTGAGACCCCCTTCTATTCCGAAGACGGGGCCCAGTATATGGGACTGGGGAGAAAGCCAAGTACAGAGCTTGGCTAATTTCAGCAGTCCCCTTGACAGATGGGGCACTGTACAGCCCCGTTCTCCGGATCACCGGGATCCTAGAGGTCAGAGCCCCATATATGAGCAAGTTATCCCCTATCCAATGTACGATTTGGAAATTTGTGAAAAGTATTTCTGAGTGTGCAAATAAACTAAAACGGACTGCACCACCCGGTCTTCTTGGGGTGGTCTTTTCTCTTTTTCTTTTTTTTACCCCAACAACTGGAGTCAGAGTCCTTGCTGGGGGATTCCTTGCAGAAGTCCTCCATTTCATTAATACCCAACAGTCGCGCTTGAGGCACTTCCAATTCCAGCCGGGTAAGATAAGTTTCTCAAGGTGAGACGCAGTTCTCACTGTCTGGAAGAGAAGGAAATGCGTGTCAGTGTCTGTCACTCCGAGGTTTCGGAAGGGCCACAGGGTCGGAGGATCCGAGTAATCAGCTCTGCGCAGAGGACCCGCTGTCACAGGAAAACAGGAGATTTTATGTGGTTTTCAGACTGCAGAGGCTGCACGCGGTAATGACGCCACTCCAATGAAATTAAATCACGCACTGGGTTATCGAGCAATTAATACCGGACGCCACGTGCTCTTATTAACAGTTATTAATGTGCATGGGGGTCCTGGAGGGAATGTGTCAGCAAAACAGGACCTACTGTTGAAATCAGGTTTTTGATTTAAATGTATTTAGTAACACTTTTTTTTTTTAATTTTCCATATTAGTATTTAGAATTTTCACACTGGCCAAAAGCGTTTAAAAAGACATGTTCCTGTTCTGTTATTTTCAGCAGTCTCATTACCACACACAGGATAACAAAAAAGGTAACACCTTACAGGTCCTTCTCAAAAAATTAGCATATAGTGCTAAATTTCATTTTTTCCGTAATGTAAGGGATTACAATTAAACTTTCATATATTTTAGATTCATTACACACCAACTGAAATTTGTCAGGTCTTTTATTGTGTTAATACTGATGATTTTGGCAACAACCCCTGATAACCCAAAAAACCTGTCTCAAAAAATTAGCAAATCAAGAAAAGGTTCTCTAAACGCCCTATTACCCTAATCTTCTGAATCAAACTAATTAACTCTAAACACATGCAAAAGATTCCTGAGGCTTTTAAAAACTCCCTGCCTGGTTCATTACTCAAAACCCCCTCATGGGTAAGACTAGCGACCGGGATGATGTCAAGAAGGCCATCATTGACACCCTCAAGCAAGAGGGTAAGACCCAGAAAGAAATTTCTCAACAAATAGGCTGTTCCCAGAGTGCTGTATCAAGGCACCTCAATGGGAAGTCTGTTGGAAGGAAACAATGTGGCAGAAACGCTGTACAACGAGAAGAGGTGACCGGACCCTGAGGAAGATTGTGGAGAAGGACCGATTCCAGACCTTGGGGGGACCTGAGGAAGCAGTGGACGGAGTCTGGTTAGAAACATCCAGAGCCACGTGACAGGCGTGTGCAGGAAATGGGCTACAGGTGCCGCATTCCCCATGTAAAGCCACTTTTGAACCATAAACAGCGGCAGAAGCGCCTGACCTGGGCTACAGAGAAGCAGCACTGGACTGTTGCTAAGTGGTCCAAGTACTTTTTTCTGATGAAAGCAAATTTTGCATGTCATTCGGAAATCAAGTTGCCAGAGTCTGGAGGAAGACTGGGGAGAAGGAAATGCCAAAATGCCTGAAGTCCAGTGTCAGTACCCACAGTCAGTGATGGTGTGGGGTGCCATGTCAGCTGCTGGTGTTGGTCACTGTGTTTCTCAAGGGCAGGGTCAATGCAGCTAGCTATCAGGAGATTTTGGAGCACTTCATGCTTCCATTGGCTGAAATGCTTTATGGAGATGAAAAATTTCATTTTTCAGCACGACTGGCCCTGCTCACAGTGCCAAAACCACTGGTAAATGGTTTACTGACCTGGTATTACTGTGCTCAATTGGCCTGCCAATTCTCCTGACCTGAACCCCATAGAAATCTGTGGGATATTGTGAAAGGAAAGTTGAGAGACGCAAGACTCAACACTCTGGATGAGCTTAAGGCCACTATCAAAGCATCCTGGGTCTCCATAAACCTCAGCAGTGTCACAGGCTGATTGCCTCCCCGCCACGCCACATTGAAGCAGTCATTCTGCCAAAGGATTCCTGACCAAGTATTGAGTGCATAACTGAACTTTATTTATTTGATGTTTTTATTTGTTTGTTTTTAAAAAACACTTTTATTTTATTGGACGGTTGAAATATGTTAATTTTTTGAGACAGGTTTTTTGGGTTATCAGGAGTTGTATGCCAAAATCATCAGTATTAAAACAATAAAAGACCTGACAAATTTCGTTGGTGCGTTAATGAATCTAAATATATGAAAGTTTAATTGTAATCATTACATTATGGAAATAATGAAATTTAGCACTAATGCTAATTTTTTGAGAAGGACCTGTTATATATAGTAGACATAAACAACATCCACCATCAGTCACAATAGTTTGATGTCACAGCTCACCTCCTCCTCATGTACAATGACTGATAACCCTCTATATATGTAGTAAACCAGGATCCTCCATTCATAATTCATAATAGGTGATGTCACAGCTCACCTCCTCCTGTCAATGATTGATAAAATACGGATTTTTGTGTTTACTCACCGTAAAATCCTTTTCTCCGAGACGCTCATTGGGGGACACAGGACTGTGGGTGTATGCTACTGCCACTAGGGAGGCTGACACTAAGTAACATAAAAAAGGTTAGCTCCTCCTCCGCCGTATACACCTCAGCACTGGCCACAGGCAAATCCACTTATGTGCAAAAAGCGTAGGAGGCTAAAATAAATCAGAGTTAACACAGATACAGCATATCCAAAAGAAAAAAACTGCTGATACAGATTAATCAGAGAAAGAGTTAACTCAAAACAAAGCCATCCGGCTATTAGGGAGGGCTGTGTCCCCAATGAGCGTCTCGGAGAAAGGATTTTACGGTGAGTAACACAAAAATCCGTATTTCTCCTTCGTCTCATTGGGGGACACAGGACTGTGGGACGTCCCAAAGCAGTCCCTTGGGTGGGAACCGACTCCACAGTGTAGTTTATAATCAAGCATTGCTTATAGGTGCGCAACCGCGCCCTGAGAATCCTTCTACCCAGACTGGCATCCGCAGAAGCCTGGGTATGGACATTATAATGCTTGGAAAAGGTATGCAGACTGGACCAGGTTGCTGCCTTACAAACCTGTTCCACCGAAGCCTGATGTCGAAGGGCCCAGGAGGCACCCACCGCTCTGGTGGAGTGAGCCTTGATCCCTGCGGGAACCACCGCGCCTCTGATGCGGTAAGCCTCCTGAATGGCTAACCGAATCCACCTAGCCAAGGTTGATTTAGAGGCAGCAAGTCCCTTCCTGCGACCTTCAGGGAGGACAAACAGCGTGTCCGTCTGTCGAAAGGACGCCGTCCGAGATACATATCTCCTGAGTGCTCTCACCAGATCCCGCGTATGGAGAGCCTTCTCCACTCGGTGCGTCGGAGCTGGGCAAAATGAGGGCAAAAACAATGTCCTCATTAATATGAAATGAGGACACACCTTAGGCAAAAAAGGTGGTGTTGGTCTGAGCACTACCTTATCCTGATGGAAAAGTAAGTACGGAGCTCGACAAGACAGTGCAGCCAGCTCCGAAACCCGCCTTATGGATGTTATGGCTACCAAAAACACACTTTCCAGGAAAGAAATGACAGAGAAACCTCCTGCAAAGGTTCAAAAGGAGACTCCTGCAGGACTCCCAGGACTAGATTGAGATCCCAAACAATCTAAGGGAGCCTTGTAGGGGAGAACTATATGGACAACCCCCTGAATAAAGGTCCTAACTTGAAAATTAGACGCGATCCTTCGCTGAAAAAAGCACTGATAAGGCTGATATCTGGCGTCTAAGCGTTACTTGGTGCTAGACCTGAATCTAGGCCTGCCTGGAGAAATGACAATGTTTGGAATTGAAAACCGAAGCGGGGAACAACCATGTTCCCTGCACCAAGCAAAAAAGACCTTCCAAGTCCCGTGGTAGATGCGAGCCGAGACAGGCTTTCGGGCGCTAGCCATCGTCGCGGCGACCCTTTTAGAGAATCCAGCCCTGGTCAGGATCCAAGATTCAACGGCCAAGCCGTCAAACACAGGACCGCTGAGTTCTGGTGGTAAACTGGCTTGAGAGAGAAGGTCCGCGCGCTCTGGCAGTCGCCAGGGTGCGTCGGCGAGCAATTGTACCAGCTCCGCGTACCATGGGCGACGTGGCCAATCTGGAGCGATTAATATCGCTGGGACTCCTTCTAACCTGATCTTTCTGATCACCCTTGGGAGCAGAGCTATTGGTGGAAACAAGTATGGAAGATGAAACTGATTCCATGGTAGAACCAGGGCATCTACTGCAATTGCCTGCGGATCCCTGTACCGGGAAACAAAGTTGGCACTTTGGCATTTATCTTGGAAGCCATCAGGTCCACATCTGGGGTTCCCCAGCGTCGGCATATCTGCTGAAAAATCTCGGGATGTAGAGACCATTCCCCTGACGCTATGCCGTGACGGCTGAGAAAATCTGCTGCCCAGTTTTCCTCGCCCGGTATGTGGACTGCTGAAATCACAGAGTGATTTTCTCTGCCCAGGTCAGAATCTGTTTTACCTCGTGCATGGCCGCCCTGCTGCGGGTACCTCCCTGATGGTTTATGTATGCCACCGCGTGGCATTGTCCGATTGTATTCGGACTGGGCGGCCCGCCAGATGCTGGTGAAAATGCCTCAAAGCCAGCCGAACCGCTCGGATCTCTAAAATATTGATCGGGAGGGTCGATTCTTGCTGAGACCAAATTCCCTGTGCTGTGTGGTGACGAAACACTGCTCCCCATCCGAGAAGGCTGGCGTCCGTTGTGACTACCAACCAAAAATTTGGAGGAAACAAACGACCCTGTCGAAGAGTGGTGTTCCCTCGTTCCACCACGTAAGAGTCTGTCTGACCTGCAGGGACAGACGACACCGCAGATTGAGGGAGTAAGGGCTCCCGTCCCATACTGCCAAGAGTGCATGTTGAAGGGGGCGAAGATGAAACTGGGCAAACGGAATAGCCTCGATTGCCGCCACCATCCTTCCTAGGACCTCATGCAAAAACCGGATGGGTGTGAGGAATTGGTTGGCGAAGTATCCGTACCTCTTGGCGGAGAACTAAGGCCTTGTCCTGAGGAAGAATTATCAACCCCTGAGCGGTGTCGAAATTCATCCCTAAAAAAGGTGATCTTCCGAGATGGCACGGGAGATGACTTCTTCATATTCACCAGCCACCCCAAACGAGCAAGGGTGTCTAACGTAATGTTGACACTTTCCTCGCAGGTCTGAAAAGACGGACCCTTGATGAGGAGGTCGTCTAAGTAAGGCAGGATGACTATCCCCCTGGAGTGCAGAATGGACACAAACAGCAGCCATGACCTTTGTGAACACCCTGGGGGCTGTGGCTAGCCCGAATGGCAGGGCTGCGAACTGAAATGAAGTTTGTCGATGGCAAACCGAAGAAACCTTTGATGAGGGGGAAAATATGGGAATGTGAAGATAGGCATCCTGGATGTCTATTAATGCTAGAAATTCCCTCTTTCCATGGCTGCAATGACCGAACGGAGAGATTCCATTCGGAAATGCCGAATTTTGACAAACCGGTTTCAATCGCTTTAGATCTAGAATGGGCCTTACGGTACCATCCTTCTTGGGTACAATGAACAGGTTGGAATAAAATCCCTGACCTCTTTCGACCTCTGGTACAGGTACGACAACCCCGCTGTGCCGAAGAGACTCGACCGCCTTGAATAAGGCACGACCCGAGACCCCTCCTTGGGAAGGCGCGAGGGGAAAAAGCGATTTGGGGGAAGGCTGGTAATTCTATTTTGTACCCTGTGGAGACTAACTCCCTGACCCACTCGTCGTGAGTCACTGATAGCCAAGTGGGACGAAACCAGAGTAAGCGGCGCCCTACCTGGAAAAATTGACCGGATTTTGCCTCCAGTCATTTGTCCGAATATCTTTGGGTTTGGACCCTCTGGATCTTGGCTGATAAGATCTCCCTCTTCCCAGAGGATTGGTCCTGTAGGTGACCTGGCGATCTTTGGCCTGATTAAGCCGACCTGAGCCGCTGGAGGTGGCTGGCATGGCCCAGCCTGGGTTACGAAAGGCCCTAAACGAGGCTGAGGTTGTCGACGAAAAGGTTGTTTAATCCTTTGCTGAGGAAGGAAATTGCTCTTTCCCTCCCGTTGCATCAGATATGAGCTGATCCAGTCTCTCGCCAAATAACCGACCACTCTGATATGGTAAAGATGTAAGCGACTTCTTTGAGGTTGAATCTGCTCGCCAGGTTCTTAGCCATAAGGATCTTCTAATGGCAATTGCATTAGCAGCGGCTAATGCTGCGCAATTTGCCGCATCCATGGATGCATTAATTAAGAAGTCTCCAGCAAGAGCTATTTGATTAGAAATCTGGGTTACCTCAGACGGCACCTCTATGCCGTGAAGAGCCTTATTTAGAGACTCCGACCAGGATATTATGGCCTTGGCAACCCAAGTCGCTGCAAAAGAAGGAGAGAGAGCAGAACCCGATGCCTCAAATACCGAACGGGCCAAACTCTCAATTAGACGATCCGTTGGCTCCTTAATAGAGGAACCGCTGGGAATGGAGAGGAGCGTTTTAGATGCCAAACGCGAAACAGGAGGATCAACCGAAGGAGATTCTGTCCACTTCTTAAGGAGCTCAGGAGCAAAAGGATATCTAGTATTGAGAGCCTTTTGTCCAGCAAAGCGCTTGTCCGGTTTCTCCCGGTGGCGCTGCACTAATTCCTCAAACTCAGGATGAGCACCAAAAACTTTATGGGCTTGCCTGGCTCGTTTAAAGGTCACCTTGTGACCAGAGGTCAAGGTGGACTCATCGTCTATCCCCAGAGTTTGATTGATAGCTTCAATCAAACTGTCAATTGTTTCTTGACTATACTGTGCCTCTAGATTAAGTGATTCTTCCAAATCGGAATCCGAATATTGATCACTTGCCAAGGGAGAGGGAGAGCGGGAGACGGAACTAAAAGATGCCGAGGCTCCAGACGGCATGGGCGACACAGTGTGGGTTCGTTTCCCCTGTGTCTGCCTGGTGCGAGCGCGGCCCCTGCAGGCCTGAGGTTCCTGAGATGTAGCCAAGACAGGTGAACCACTGTCCCTGCTCCTATCGGGAGCTTGAAGGGACTCGACCGCTCTGGTCAATGACGCCACAGATTGAGCCAGGGAAAGGGCCCATTCAGGGGGGCTTGACGCACTAGGCTCGGCTATAGGAGAGGGTTCCTGAGCCCGTTCAGAGTCACAGGCCTCGCAGACCCGAGAAGTCTGGGCATGCGGAAAAGGGGACCTACAAGCAATGCATGCGGTATAAAGTATCGTATGCGTCTTGGTTCTTTTGGACATTCTGAATCCGTCACAGTACACAATAAACTGGATGTGTCAGTCAGCGGAAGGGGCGCAAAAGTGCACAACAATCAGGCTGGAGGTAGTAGCACTCACCCCAGTCCTGTATCCCAGCGTCCTTTCGTGTACAACGGGCAGAAAAAACAGGACATCCGAGTTTCTCCCGGTGGAATTGCCTGCGGCTCCAATCTTTCAAAAAAGAGCGCTTCTCTGTCAAAGAGGAAGTGCTCATGTAGCTGAGCCTCAGGAGGGAGGGTCAAGAGGCGCAGCCTAGATGTCAGGGCTTCCGTCCCCCCAACTTCCGGCCGCGGCCTATCTCCGGCAAAAGCCGGGGACTAAATTTGAAGCCGCGGCCTAGCGGCCGCCGAAGTCGCGATCTAAATTTCCGGCGGAGGCGGCCCCAAAGTCGGAGGGCGGGTCCGCCGGAAGGAGACGCCGCCGGGGGCGGAGCCCACCTCCGCGACCGCGACCCCTCTAGCTGACGCCGGCATAACATACTGGCCAGCGGCCCAGTCCCCGGGAAAAGCCGGGGACTAGATTTGAAGCTGCAGCCTAGCGCCATCAGAAGCCGCGGCCTAAATTTTTCCGGCGGCGGCCACCCCAAAGTCGGAGAGCGGCCCCGCCGGAAGGAGACGCCGCCGGGAGCGGTCCCCATACTCACGACCGCGGCCCCCTCCGCCACCATACTTCAGCCCGCGGCCTAGTCCAGGGTAAAGCCGGGGACTAAATCTTTACTCCGGAGCGCTGCTGTATCCTTAGCCGTTCTGGATTTGAAGGTGAGATTCTTCTTCCAACGTCTTCACATGCAGAGCATTAAAGGGGAACTCTCCGTGAAAAGGAAAAAGACGGTGCAGGAACCCTAACTCCATCACCCCTTCAGGGGATGAGGAGAGGGACCGTCCGCCACCTTGCAGCACCGCAGTCTAGCATTGGTGGTGCAGTGGGGGCCGCACGGACTAACTCCCGCCTCTGTACAGCCTAGGGCTTCAATACCTTAGGGTGGTCAGGGCTGAGTCCGGCATTTATGTCCCACGTTGCGGGAGAGGATACGTTGGAGGCTTTACTCCACGTGCTCGCCCGTTGATGGTTTGGGGAGATCGGACCCTTTCAATAGGATCCGTCGCCCCTATCTCATCTTCGTGGGAAGAAAAAAAAAAAAAAATGGTCTGGAAAAAGAACCAGACGTGTGCCTCCATCAGACACTAAGCAATAACTGGATTTGCCTGTGGCCAGTGCTGAGGTGTATACGGCGGAGGAGGAGCTAACCTTTTTTTATGTTTACTTAGTGTCAGCCTCCTAGTGGCAGTAGCATACACCCACAGTCCTGTGTCCCCCAATGAGACGAAGGAGAAATCTCTGTATACAGTAGGTAACACTGGATACACCATTCTCAATAAGTGATATCACAGCTCGCCTTCCTGTTCAAGAACATCTCTATGTATAGTAGATAAAATAAGATTCACCATTCACAATATATGATGTCACAAATCCCCTCCTCCTCCTGCACATTGACTGATAACCTCAATATACAGCAGATGGCACAGGATCTTCCATTCTCTAAAGAGGTCACAGCTCACCTCCTCCTGTATAATGATTGATAACATCTCTATATACAGTAGATAACACAGGATCCACCATTCACAATAGTTGATGTCACAGCTCACCTCCTCCTCCTGTACAATGACTGATAACATCTCTGTATACAGTAGGTAACACTGGATCCACCATTCACAATAAGTGATATTACAGCTCACCTCCTCCTTCTCTTGTTCAATAACATCTCTATGTATAGTAGATAAAATACGGATTTTTGTGTTACTCACCGTAAAATCCTTTTCTCCGAGACGCTCATTGGGGGACACAGGACTGTGACTGTGGACTGTGGGTGTATGCTACTGCCACTAGGAGGCTGACACTAAGTAAACATAAAAAAAGGTTAGCTCCTCCTCCGCCGTATACACCTCAGCACTGGCCGCAGGCAAACCCAGTTTAGTGCAAAAAGCAGTAGGAGGCTAAAACAAAAATCAGTGTTAATACAGGTACAATATATCCAGAAGTAAATCTACTGATATAGACCCAAGCAAACAAAATTAGCTTAGAAAGCAAAGCCATCCGGCTATAAGGGAGGGTGCTGTGTCCCCCAATGAGCGTCTCGGAGAAAAGGATTTTACGGTGAGTAACACAAAAATCCGTATTTCTCCTTCGTCTCATTGGGGGACACAGGACTGTGGGACGTCCCAAAGCAGTCCACTTGGGTGGGAAACTGACTCCACAGTGCAATTATACATAGGCATTGCTCATAGGTGCGCTACCGCGCCCTGAAGAATCCTTCTACCCAGGCTAGCATCCGCTGACGCCTGAGTATGGACATTATAATGTTTTGAAAAAGTATGCAAACTGGACCAGGTTGCCGCCTTACAAACCTGTTCCGCCGAAGCCTGATGCCGAAGAGCCCAGGAAGCACCCACTGCTCTGGTGGAGTGAGCCCTGATTCCTGCGGAACCACCGCGCCTCTGATGCGGTAGGCCTCTTGAATGGTTACCCGTATCCATCTAGCTAAAGTTGACCTAGACGCAGCGAGTCCCTTCCTGCGACCCTCAGGGAGGATAAACAGCGTGTCCGTCTGCCTAAAGGATGCCGTCCGAGATACATATCTCCTGAGTGCTCTCACCAGATCCAGCGTATGGAGAGCTTTTTCTACCCGGTGCGTCGGAGCTGGGCAAAATGAGGGCAAAACAATGTCCTCATTGATGTGAAATGAGGACACGACTTTAGGCAAAAAAGGAGGTGCTGGCCTAAGCACTACCTTATCACGGTGGAAAAGTAAGTACGGAGCTCGGCAGGATAGTGCTGCCAGCTCCGAAACCCGCCTTATGGATGTTATGGCCACTAAAAATACCACCTTCCAGGAAAGGTATGTCAGGGAAACCTCCTGAAGAGGCTCAAAAGGAGATTCTTGCAGAACTCCCAGAACAAGATTGAGATCCCAAACATCTAAGGGAGCCTTGTAGGGGGGCACTATATGGACAACCCCCTGAATAAAGGTCTTGACCTGTAAATTAGATGCGATCCTTCGCTGAAAAAGAACCGACAAGGCCGAAATTTGACGCCTAAGAGTACTTAGTGCTAAGCCTGAATCTAAGCCTGCTTGGAGAAAAGACAGAATGTTGGGGATTGAAAAGTGAAGTGGGGAATAACCATGTTCCCTGCACCATGTAAAAAAGACCTTCCAAGTACCGTGGTAGATACGAGCCGA
Organism: Oophaga sylvatica; assembly: GCA_033576555.1. NCBI lineage: Eukaryota > Metazoa > Chordata > Amphibia > Anura > Dendrobatidae > Oophaga > Oophaga sylvatica. The sequence goes on from JARQOD010000007.1 coordinate 75,719,004, forward strand.
GGTGGGTTTTCTGGCGCTAGCCATTGTGGCGGCGACCTTTTTGGAGAATCCAGCCCTAGTCAGAATCCAAGATTCAACGGCCAGGCCGTCAAACACAGGACTGCTAAGTTCTGGTGGTAAACTGGGCCCTGGGAGAGAAGATCCACGCGTTCTGGCAGACGCCAGGGTGCGTCGCTGAGCAGCTTTACCAGCTCTGCGTACCATGAGCGACGCGGCCAATCCGGAGCGATCAATATCGCTGGTACCCCCTCTAACCTGATCTTCCTGACCACCCTTGGGAGCAGAGCCATTGGTGGAAACAAGTATAGAAGATGAAACTGATTCCATGGTAGAACCAGGGCATCCACTGCAATTGCCTGCGGATCTCGGTACCGGGAGACAAAGTTGGGCACCTTGGCGTTTATCCTGGAGGCCATCAGGTCCACATCTGGGGTTCCCCAACGTAGGCATATCTGCTGGAATACCTCGGGATGTAGCGACCATTCCCCTGACGCTATCCCCTGACGGCTGAGAAAATCCGCTGCCCAGTTCTCCTCGCCTGGAATGTGGACCGCTGATATCACAGAGTGATTTCTTTCTGCCCAGGATAGAATGTGTCCTACCTCGCGCATGGCTGCCCTGCTGCGGGTACCCCCCTGATGATTTATGTATGCCACCGCTGTGGCATTGTCCGATTGTATTCGGACAGGGCGGCCCGCCAAATGATGGTGAAAACGCCTCAGAGCCAGCCGAACAGCTCGGATCTCCAAAATATTGATTGGGAGGGTCGCTTCCTGCCGACACCAAGTCCCCTGAGCTGTATAGTGACGAAACACTGCTCCCCATCCGAGAAGGCTGGCGTCCGTTGTGACTATCAGCCAATGGACTGGAGGAAAATATCGCCCCTGGCGAAGAGTGATGTCCCTTGTCCACCACGAAAGCGTCTGTCTGACCTGCCGGGACAGACGGCACTGAAAATTGAGCGAGTAAGGGCTCCCTTCCATACTGCCAAGAGAGCATGCTGAAGGGAGCGGAGATGGAACTGGGCAAATGGAATGGCTTCGATTGCTGCCACCATCCTTCCTAGGACCCTCATACAAAACCGGATGGTGTGAGGTATTGGTTGGCGAAGGATCCGTACCTCCTGACGGAGAACTAGAGCCTTCTCCTGAGGAAGAGTTATCAACCCTTGAGCAGTGTTGAAAATCATTCCTAAAAAGGTGATCCTTTGAGATGGCACGGGAGACGATTTCTTTAGATTCACCAGCCACCCAGGCGAGCAAGGGTGTCTAGCGTAATGCTGACACTCTTCTCGCAAGCCTGATAGGACGGACTCTTGATGAGGAGATCGTCCAAATATGGCAAAATGACTATCCCCCGGGAGTGCAGAATGGACACAACGGCAGCCATAACCTTTGTGAACACCCTGGGGGCTGTGGCTAGTCCGAACGGCAAGGCTGTGAACTGGAAGTGAAGGTTGCCGATGGCAAACCGAAGAAACCTCTGATGAGGAGGAAATATGGGGATGTGGAGATATGCATCCTGAATGTCTATTGATGCTAGAAATTCCCCGTTTTCCATGGCTGCAATAACCGATCGTAGAGACTCCATTCGAAACCGTCGAATTCTGACAAATTGATTTAGTCGTTTTAGGTCCAAAATGGGTCTGACAGAGCCGTCCTTCTTGGGTACTATGAACAGATTGGAGTAAAACCCCTGACCCCTTTCGACCTCTGGAACAGGAACAATGACCCCGCTGCGCCGAAGAGATTCGACCGCCTTGAATAAGGCGTGAACACGGGATTCTTTTCTGGGAAGACGCGAAGGAAAAAATCGATTTGACGGACGATTGATGAATTCTATTTTGTACCCCGAGGAAACTAACTCCCTGACCCACTTGTCGTGAGTAATTGATAGCCAAGTGGGGCGAAACCAGAGTAAGCGGCCGCCTACTCTGGATAAATTGACCGGATTCTGCCTCCAGTCATTTATCCGAATATCTTTGGGATTTAGACCCTCTAGATCTTGGCTGTTGAGATCGCATTCTTCCCAAAGGGTTGGTCTTGTAGGAGACTTGGCGATCTCTGGCCTGATTAGGTCGACCTGAGCCGCTGGAGGTGGCTGGCGCGGCCCAACCTGGGTTACGAAAGGCCCTAAAGCGAGGCTGAAGCTGTCGGCGAAAAGGCTGTCTAATCCTCTGCTGAGGAAGGAAACTGCTCTTTCCTCCCGTCGCATCAGATATGAGCTGATCCAACTTCTCGCCAAATAATCGGCCGCTCTGATAGGGTAAGGACGTAAGTGATTTCTTTGAGGTTGAATCCGCTCGCCAAGTTCTCAACCACAAAGCTCTCCTGATAGCAATCGCATTAGCTGCAGCTAATGCCGCGCAATTTGCCGCATCCATAGAAGCGTTGATTAAAAAATCTCCTGCAAGAGATATCTGATTGGAGATTTCCGTTACCTCAGAAGGCACCTCTATACCGTGAAGGGCTCTATTTAGAGACTCCGACCAAGATATCATGGCCTTAGCAACCCAAGTCGCTGCAAAAGAAGGAGAGAGTGCAGAGCCTGATGCCTCAAACACTGAGCGGGCCAAACTTTCAACCAGACGATCCGTTGGATTCTTGATCGAGGAACCGTTAGGAAGGGAGAGAAGCGTTTTAGACGCTAAACGCGATACAGGAGGATCGACTGTAGGAGATTCTGCCCACACTTTCAGAAGTTCGGGAGCAAAAGGATATCTGGTATTAAGGGCCTTTTGTCCTGCAAAGCGCTTGTCCGGTTTTTCTCGGTGGCGCTGCACCAGCTCCTCAAACTCAGGATGAGCACCAAAAACCTTATGAGTTTGTCTGGCTCGTTTGAAAGACACCTTATGACCAGAGGCCAAGGTGGATTCATCCTCTATCCCCAGGGATTGATTGACAGCTTCAATCAGACTGTCAATTGTCTCCTGACAATACGGTGCCTCTAGATTGAGGGACCCTTCAGAATCAGAATCTGAATACTGATCACTTGCCTCCAAAGGAGAGGGAGAGCGAGAAACTGAGCTAAAGGATGCCGAGGCCCGGACGGCATAGGCGACGCAGTATGGGTTCGCTTCCCATGCGTCTGCCTGGTAAGAGCGCGGCCCTGCAGGCCGGAGGTTCCTGAGGCGTAGTGAAGCCGGGTGAACCACTGTCCCTGCTCCTATCGGGAGCTTGAAGGGACTCGATTGCTCTGGTTAATGACGCCACAGATTGAGAAAGAGACAAGGCCCATTCGGAGGACCTGACGCACTAGGCTCGGTTATAGGTAAGGACTCCTGAGCCCGTTCGGAGTCACAGGCTTCGCAGACCCGATTAGTCTGGGCGTGCGGAAAAGGGGATCTACAGGCAATGCATGCAGTATAAAACACCGTGTGGGTCTTAGCCCTTCTGGACATACTGGATCTGTCACAGATTTCCTCCTGTCAGAATAATTTGGATGTGGCGGTGCGGGTAGTAGCGGTGCGGAGCGCAGCAAAAAAAACGGAGCAACCAGGCTGGAGGTAGTAGCACTTACCCCAGTCCTGTTCCCCGAACGTCCTTTAATGATTTTTCACCTCACTTGCTGGACCGTGTGGCGTAAAAAGGAAGACGGAAGCTCCAGACTTCCAAAAAACGCGCTCCCCTTTCAGGGAGGCGTTCCTAAATAGCCGAGCCCTAGGGGGAGGGGTCGCGGGGCGCGGCCTAGCGCGCCGGGGACCTGATTTCCAGCCGCGGCCTAGTCTCCGGCCGAAGCCGGGAGCTAAATTTCAGGCCGCGGCCTAGCGCTGGCCGAAGCCGCGGCCTAAATTTTCGGCGGCGGCCGCTCGGGATCAGGGGGGGCGGGCCCGCCGGAAGTGCCGCTGCTGGGGGGAGGAGCCCGAGAACGCGCTCCTCTAAACGCCGAATTACCCCTCGCGTTGCCTGACCCTCGGCAAAAGCCGGGGGCTAGATTTCCGCCCGCGGCCTAGCGCCGGCATGAAGCCGGGAGGTAAATTTTTGGCGGCGGCCGCCCCTGTGTCGGAGAGCAGGCCGCCGGATACGGGGGGAGGGGTATGGGGAACTCAGCCATGGACTTGCCCGCTTTTGCTTTGGAGCTGCTCCTGAAAACACCGGACCGCTTTCCCTTTGCTCCAACTCTTCCACGACCGACGATCCTGGATTAAAGGTGGGTTCCCGGCTGTGATCCACTGGAGCATATGTAGGCTTTTCTCCCAAAAAAGGTCCCAGCGTCTCTCAGCCGCAGTGGTTAGAGAGGGGCTTCCCAGAAAAAAAGGGGGTGAGGATGGTGCAGGCACCCTAACTCCATCACCCCTTCAGGGGGTGAGGAGAGGGACCATCCGCCTCCTTGCAGCACCGCGGTCTTGCCTTGGTGGTGCAGTGGGGGCCGCACGGACTATTTTCTGCCTCTGTACAGCCTAGGGTTTCAATACCTTAGGGTGGTCAGGGCTGAGTCCGGCATTCGTGTCCCACGTCGCGGGAGAGGATACGTGGAGGCTTTACTCCACGTGCTCGCCCGTTGATGGTTTGGGGAGATCGGACCCCTTCAATAGGGTCCGTCGCCCCTGTCAAATCTTCGTGGGAAAATAGAGAGAAAAAAAAAAATAAAATGGTCTGGAAGAAACCAGACGTGTGCCTCCATCAGACACTAAGCATGAACTGGGTTTGCCTGCGGCCAGTGCTGAGGTGTATACGGCGGAGGAGGAGCTAACCTTTTTTTATGTTTACTTAGTGTCAGCCTCCTAGTGGCAGTAGCATACACCCACAGTCCACAGTCCTGTGTCCCCAATGAGACGAAGGAGAAATAAGATTCACCTTTCACAATATGTGATGTCACAAATCCCTCCTTCTCCTGCACATTGACTGATAACCTCTACATACAGCAGATGGCACAGGATCTTCCATTCTCTAAAGAGGTCACAGCTCACCTCCTCCTGTACAATGATTGATAACATCTCTATATAGAGTAGATAACACTGGATCCACCATTCACAATAGGTGATGACACAGCTCACCTCTCCTCCTGTACAATGATTGATAACACCTCTATATAGAGTAGATAACACTGGATCCACCATTCACAATAGGTGATGTCACAGCTCACCTCCTTCTCCTGTACAATGATTGATAACACCTCTATATAGAGTAGATAACACTGGATCCACCATTCACAATAGGTGATGTCACAGCTCACCTCCTCCTGTACAATGACTGATAACATCTCTATATACAGTAGATAACACAGGATCCACCAATCACAATAGGTGATGTCACAGCTCACCTCCTCCTCCTGTACAATGATTGATAACATCTCTATATAGAGTAGATAACACTGGATCCACCATTCACAATAGGTGATGTCACAGATCACCTCCTCCTCCTGTATAATGACTGATAACACCTCTATATACAGTAGATAACACAGGATCCACCATTCACAATAGGTGATGTCACAGCTCACCTCCTCCTCCTGTACAATGATTGATAACATCTCAATATACAGTAGATAACACAGGATCCACCAATCACAATAGGTGATGTCACAGCTCACCTCCTCTCCTGTACAATGATTGATAACACCTCTATATACAGTAGATAACACTGGATCCACCATTCACAATAGGTGATGTCACAGCTCACCTCCTCCTCCTGTACAATGTCTGATAACACTTCTATATACAGTAGATAACACCATTCACAATAGGTGATGTCACAGCTCACCTCCTCCTCCTGTACAATGTCTGATAACACTTCTATATACAGTAGATAACACTGGATCCACCATTCACAATAGGTGATGTCACAGCTCACCTCCTCCTGTACAATGATGATAACATCTCTATATACAGTAGATAACACAGGATCCACCAATCACAATAGGTGATGTCACAGCTCACCTCCTCCTCCTGTACAATGATTGATAACATCTCTATATAGAGTAGATAACACTGGATCCACCATTCACAATAGGTGATGTCACAGATCACCTCCTCCTCCTGTATAATGACTGATAACACCTCTATATACAGTAGATAACACAGGATCCACCAATCACAATAGGTGATGTCACAGCTCACCTCCTCTCTCTGTACAATGATTGATAACATCTCTATATAGAGTAGATAACACTGGATCCACCATTCACAATAGGTGATGTCACAGCTCACCTCCTCCTCCTGTACAATGATTGATAACATCTCTATATACAGTAGATAACACAGGATCCACCAATCACAATAGGTGATGTCACAGCTCACCTCCTCCTCCTGTACAATGATTGATAACATCTCTATATAGAGTAGATAACACAGGATCCACCATTCACAATAGGTGATGTCACAGCTCACCTCCTCCTCCTGTACAATGATTGATAACATCTCTATATACAGTAGATAACACAGGATCCACCAATCACAATAGGTGATGTCACAGCTCACCTCCTCCTCCTGTACAATGATTGATAACATCTCTATATAGAGTAGATAACACTGGATCCACCATTCACAATAGGTGATGTCACAGCTCACCTCTCCTCCTCCTGTACAATGATTGATAACATCTCAATATACAGTAGATAACACTGGATCCACCATTCACAATAGGTGATGTCACAGCTCACCTCCTCCTCCTATACAACGATTGATAACATCTCTATATACAATAGATAACACAGGATCCACCATTCACAATAGGTGATGTCACAGCTCACCTCCTCCTCCTGTACAATGATTGATAACATCTCAATATACAGTAGATAACACTGGATCCACCATTCACAATAGGTGATGTCACAGCTCACCTCCTCCTCCTGTACAATGACTGATAACACCTCTATATACAGTAGATTACACAGGATCCACCATTCACAATAGGTGATGTCACAGCTCACCTCCTCCTCCTGTACAATGATTGATAACATCTCAATATACAGTAGATAACACTGGATCCACCATTCACAATAGGTGATATCACAGCTCACCTCCTCCTCCTGTACAATGATTGATAACATCTCAATATACAGTAGATAACACAGGATCCACCAATCACATTAGGTGATGTCACAGCTCACCTCCTCCACCTTTCTTCACAATGACATTTGAACATATTAGATCATGCACAGATGATTTTTCTATGCCAATATGGTCTACATTAGAGTATTGCAGCTAATACACACGTTAAGAATAAGAATTAGGGCCCTGATTCATTGAGACCAGTGATTTTTTCACTGGTGTTGATGAGGAGATGTGGATCTAGATGGATCTTTCAGATGGGTAGAAAAATAAACAACTTCCTTAAAGGGTTTGTCCACCTTTGAGACAAAAAAACAAAGCAAAATTGCACGAACACAATGAAGTGTGAACATTGTAAGCGTTCTCCTAAAATCTGGGCATCTGTGAAAGCATGACACCTCCTGCCGAGCTGACAGTTCTCAGACCACGTGACCGTGCCATAATGGACGCATCGATCAGCGCGCACGGAGGACGAAGCAACAGGAGGCACGGATTCACATTTAACTGTTTGTGTCACCAGGGATTTAGGAAAGTGCGGCGCAGGGACGGCAAACTTCATTCCTGAAACATCTAAGAACACAGACGGGAGGAAACTGCCTGTGGCTGAGGTTTTAAGAAAAGCAATTGCTTAATGCGTAGTAAACAAGGCTGTGTAAAACGCGTTATTACCCCAGGAATAAATATAAAATACCTTGCTGTCAAAATCTGACGTGTTCACACAGGTCTGAATCACGAAGAGGAGGGAGTCCACCAAGCCTTCACAATATCTCATCTGCTTGCGAGCTTCTTCCCCGCTGAACTCAGATTTCTGGAGGAACAAAAGCACAATTTAAGAAAATGAGCGCCGTCAATAAAAAAAGTACCATCCAACCAAGGTCGAATAAAACATCAGGGAGCCGGCGTAGAAGTTTCTGTTCTGCAGAATATATAAGCCATGAAAAAGATTATGACATTTTTTTGGGGAGGAAAAGAACAGTCTGTAAGGCTACTCTTTCCATAGAGATTATAGGGAACCAGATGGACCCTATTAAAGTCAGTGGGGCTCAGAGTGAGCGGACAGTGGGGTCTGAAAATAGATTTGGATACCTGTGCTGGTTCTATTATAAAAGGATGCCATGGGGCTATTCTGGATCCTAAAAAAATCCTACAAGTCATTTAGATTGTCACAAAAGTGTGAAAATAGTAAATGTGACAGCCATGACAGGTACCAGAAGGGTTGTCACAAAGTCCAAAACCTATATACCTATATCTCTATCCATCTATCCCTATGCATATCTATCCCTATCCATCTATATCACTATATATCCATATTTACTCCTATCTAGCCATCCGTCTCTATCCCTCTCCATCTATATCCATCCCTCCAACCATATCCACCGCTCTCCATTCATATCCATCCCTCCAACACATATCCATCCCTCCAACCATATCCATCCCTCCAACCATATCCATCCCTTTTCCAACCATATCCATCCCTCTCCATCCATATCCATCCCCCTCTCCAACCATATCCATCCCTCTCGAACCATATCCATCCCTCTCGAACCATATCCATCCCTCTCCAACCATATCCATCCCTCAACATCCATATCCATCCCTCTCCAACACCTATCCATCCCTCTCCAACCATATCTATCCCTCTCCAACCATAGCCATCCCTCTCCAACCACAGCCATCCCTCTCCAACCATAGCCATCCTCACTCCATTCCATATCTAACCCTCTCCATCCATAGCCATCCCTCTCCATCCATATCCATCCACCATACCCATCCCTATCCAACCACAGCCGTCCTCATCCAACCATAGCCATTCCTATCCATCCATATCTATCTCTATCCAACCATAGCCATCCCTCTCCAACCATATCTATCCATCTCCAACCATATCCATCCCTCTCCAACCATATCCACCGCTCTCCATTCATATCCATCCCTCCAACCATATCCATCCCTCCAACCATATCCATCCCTCCAACCATATCCATCCCTCCAACCATATCCATCCCTCCAACCATATCCATCCCTTTCCAACCATATCCATCCCTCTCCATCCATATCCATCCCCCTCTCCAACCATATCCATCCCTCTCGAACCATATCCATCCCTCTCGAACCATATCCATCCCTCTCGAACCATATCCATCCCTCTCGAACCATATCCATCCCTCAACATCCATATCCATCCCTCAAATCCATATCCATCCCTCTCCAACCATATCCATCCCTCTCCAACCATATCTATCCCTCGCAACCATAGCCATCCCTCTCCAACCACTAGCCATCCCTCTCCAACCATAGCCATCCCTCTCCAACCATAGCCATCCTCCATCCATATCTAACCCTCTCCATCCATAGCCATCCCTCTCCATCCATATCCATCCCTATCCAACCATACCCATCCCTATCCAACCACAGCCGTCCTCATCCAACCATAGCCATTCCTATCCATCCATATCTATCTCTATCCAACCATAGCCATCCCTCTCCAACCATATCTATCCATCTCCAACCATATCCATCCCTCTCCAACCATATCCATCCCTTCAAATCCATACCATCCCTCTCCAACCATATCCATCCCTCTCCAACCATATCTATCCCTCTCCAACCATAGCCATCCCTCTCCAACCAAGCCATCCCTCTCCAACCATAGCCATCCCTCTCCAACCATAGCCATCCCTCTCCAACCATAGCCATCCCTCTCCAACCATAGCCATCCCTCTCCATCCATAGCCATCCCTCTCCATCCATATCCATCCTATCCAACCATACCCATCCTATCCATCCACAGCCTCTCATCCAACCATAGCCATTCCCTATCCATCCAATATCATCCTATCCAACCATAGCCATCCCTCTCCAACCATATCTATCCATCTCCAACCATAGCCATCCCTCTCCAACCAGCCATCCTCTCCAACCATAGCCATCCCTCTCCAACCATAGCCATCCTCTCCATCCATATCTACCCTCTCCAAACCATAGCCATCCCTCTCCATCCATAGCCATCCCCATCTCCAACCATAGCCATCCTCTCCAACCATAGCCTCCGTCTCCAACCATATCCATCCGTCTCCAACCATATCATCCCCCTCTCCAACCATATCCATCCCCCTCTCCAACCATATCCATCCCCTCTCCAACCATATCCATCCCCTCTCCAACCATATCACATCCCCCTCTCCAACCATATCCATCCCTCTCCACCATATCCATCCCTCTCCACCATACCATCCCTCTCCATCCATATCCATCCTCTCCAACATAGCCATCCGTCTCCAACCATATCCATCCGTCTCCAACCATATCCATCCTCTCCAACCATATCCATCCGTCTCCAATCCATATCCATCCTCTCCAACATACCATCCGTCTCCAACCATAGCCATCCCTCTCCAACCATAGCCATCCCTCTCCAACCATAGCACCCTCTCCAACCATAGCTCACAATCACCTCTCCAACCATAGCCATCCCTCTCCATCCATATCCAACCTCTCCACCATAGCCATCCCTATCCACCATAGCCATCCTCTCCATCCATATCTAACCCTCTCCAACCATAGCCATCCCTCTCCATCCATATCTAACCCTCTCCATCCATAGCCATCCCTCTCATCCATATCTAACCCTCTCCATCCATAGCCATCCCTCTCCAATCCATAGCCATCCCTCTCCACCATAGCCATCCTATCCAACCATATCCATCCCTCTCCAACCATAGCCATCCCTTCCAACCATAGCCATCCCTCTCCAACCATAGCCATCCTCTCCAACCATATCTAACCTTCCAACCATAGCCATCCCTCTCCATCATATCTATCCCTCTCCATCCATAGCCATCCCTATCCACCATACATCTCCTCCAACCATAGCCATCCTCTCCACCATAGCCATCCCTACCAACCATATCCATCCTCTCCAACCATAGCCATCCCTATCCAACCATAGCCACCCTATCCAACCATAGCCATCCCTATCCAACCATAGCCATCCCTATCCAACCATAGCCATCCCTATCCAACATAGCCATCCCTATCCAAACATAGCCATCCCTATCCAACCATATCCATCCCTATCCAACCATAGCCGTCCCATCCAACCATAGCCATCCCTATCTATCTCTATCCAACCATAGCCATCCCTCTCAACCATAGCCATCCCTCTCCAACCATAGCCATCCCTCTCCAACCATAGCCATCCCTCTCCAACCATAGCCATCCCTCTCCAACCATAGCCATCCCTCTCCAACCATAGCCATCCCTCTCCAACCATAGCCATCCCTCTCCAACCATAGCCATCCCTCTCCAACATAGCATCCTCTCCATCCATATCTATCCATCTCGGAGCACAAGGCATATAGTATAGTCTATATGGTAGCAAAGCTGTTTACATTTACATGTTCAATGCTTTCATGTATCCGGGCGCACACAGCAGCTTGCCCCTGTTCACACTCGCTTCGGAGGAGGTACTGGCCATTTTTTTTTTAATAATCACCCCTTTAATGAAACCTCCAGACTTTAAGCTTCTTATCAAAGCTGCGCTTTACTCTGTTACGATCAATAACCAGACCAGTTTTTTGGTGGTAAATCTCCCGTAGATGTAGGTTGCCATTTTGAGGACCACATCAATATTGGACCAACACAATCACTAGATAAAAGCGAAGAAAAGCAATTGAGGGTCATTGCCACACGCTGACCCGCAGCGATAAATCTCATCTAGATGAAGTGTAGACGTCCAAACCTTAGAGATGGAAACATTTTATCACATCTATATTTATGACATTTTATTACATTTTTGCTAAATAAAAAAAAACCTTCATAAAATCTCAGGTCCAATCTGCAGCTGAGAATATTGGTTTTTCTTGCCCCGTAAAGCCAGTAAAGCGTTGTTACCTCATGCAGCCAGTGGTATTGCGGAGAACGGACGAGGACTGGAATTTCATTTTGTGGTCGTCGTCAAAGGAGGAATTATTGAATCCGGAGTGTGGAACGATCACAGTGTTTGTGAGCGGAGACAGAGCGTCACGAATAATAGTCATCTTTACGGCATCGCAGGATGATAAGTTCCACAGGACTCCTGCAAGGACAGAGCACAGACCCCATAAAGCCCCGCAGGAGAATACAGACCGTTCAATTAGACAGGTAGTATAGTTTTTCTGATTAGCTGTGTCAATTTCCTCATGTGCAGGCATCGTAGGACCTTAGGTATCCATGGTTACAACCACTAGCAACAAGCTGTCACTATATCAGTGGTCGTAACCATGGATACCCAAGGTCCTGCAATGCCCTGCGCATGAGGAAAGAGATATAGTGAATCATAAAACCTATAGTACACTTATAATTGGAGGTATTTTCTAATATTAATATTACTACAACTACTACTTATTGAGACAGGATTTTGGAGATGTGAATACCTCTGTACAAATAAAAAATTCCTAATCTTATACCGATCTTGAATCACTGTCATATACTCCAGAGCTGCATTCAAAATACTACGATCTTCAGAGCTGAAATATCCCAGACCCTCCGCTTGTTCAGCTTGCTCTGCTCTGGTAACTTGCATTAAAGATTGCGGACCCGATATACATTAGATATAAGTTGGCCAAAACCACCAATTTCAGCTGATCATGTAATATGTATGGGGCCTCCCTGACTGTCCCATGACAGATGATGTTGGGGGAAAGAACAATCCGGATTTCTGAATTTCAGGGAATATGACTATACAGCATACTTGTGGTTGCCATTAGCCTATGTCGAAGCTTTCTATGGTACAACACACTGGGTACGCGCTCAGGCAGGAGCTGTGCACTCCGGACCCCAGAGCTGTGCGCTCCACAGCCCCCGAGCTGTGCGCTCCACAACCCCTGAGCTGTGCTCTCCACAACCCGAGCTGTGCGCTCCACAACCCAGAGCTCTGCGCTCCATGACCCCAGAGCTGTGCGCTCCACGACCCCAGAGCTGTGCGCTCCACGACCCCAGAGCTGTGCGCTCCACGACCCCCGAACTGTGCGCTCCACGACCCCAGAGCTGAGCGCTCCACGACCCAGAGCTGTGCGCTCCACAACCCCAGAGCTGTGCGCTCCACGACCCCAGAGCTGTGCGCTCCACGACCCCAGAGCTGTGCGCTCCACGACCCCAGAGCTGTCGCTCCACGACCCCCGAACTGTGCGCTCCACGACCCCAGAGCTGAGCGCTCCACGACCCCAGAGCTGTGCGCTTCACAACCCCAGAGCTGTGCGCTCCACAACCCCAGAGCTGTGCGCTCCACAACCCCAGAGCTGTGCGCTCCACAACCCCAGAGCTGTGCGCTCCACAACCCCCAGAGCTGTGCGATCCACATCCCCCAGAGCTGTGCGCTCCACGACCCCAGAGCTGTGCGCTCCACGACCCCAGAGCTGTGCGCTCCACAACCCCAGAGCTGTGCGCTCCACAACCCCCAGAGCTGTGCGCTCCCCACCCCAAAGCTGTGCGCTCCACATCCCCCAGAGCTGTGCACTCCACGACCCCCGAACTGTGCGCTCCACGACCCCAGAGCTGAGCGCTCCACGACCCCAGAGCTGTGCGTTCCACGACCTCAGAGCTGTGCACTCCACGACCCCAGAGCTGTGCGCTCCACAACCTCCAGAGCTGTGTGCCCCACAACCCCCGAGCTGTGCGCTCCACGACCCCAGAGCTGAGCGCTCCACGACCCCAGAGCTGTGCTCTCCACGACCTCAGAGCTGTGCGCTCCACAACCTCCAGAGCTGTGTTCCCCACAACCCCCGAGCTGTGTGCTCCACAACCCCCGAGCTGTGCGCTCCACAACCCCCGAGCTGTGCGCTCCACAACCCCAGAGCTGTGCGCTCCACGACCCAGAGCTGTGCGCTCCACGACCCCCGAACTGTGCGCTCCACGACCCCAGAGCTGAGCGCTCCACAACCCCAGAGCTGAGCGCTCCACAACCCCAGAGCTGTGCGCTCCACAACCCCAGAGCTGTGCGCTCCACAACCCCAGAGCTGTGCGCTCCACGACCCCAGAGCTGTGCGCTCCACGACCCCAGAGCTGTCCGCTCCACGACCCCCGAACTGTGCGCTCCACGACCCCAGAGCTGAGCGCTCCACAACCCCAGAGCTGTGCGCTTCACAACCCCAGAGCTGTGCGCTCCACAACCCCAGAGCTGTGCGCTCCACAACCCCAGAGCTGTGCGCTCCACAACCCCCAGAGCTGTGCGCTCCACAACCCCCAGAGCTGTGCGATCCACATCCCCCAGAGCTGTGCGCTCCACGACCCCAGAGCTGTGCGCTCCACGACCCCAGAGCTGTGCGCTCCACAACCCCAGAGCTGTGCGCTCCACAACCCACCCCAGAGCTGTGCGCTCCCCACCCCCAAAGCTGTGCGCTCCACATCCCCCAGAGCTGTGCGCTCCACGACCCCCGAACTGTGCGCTCCACGACCCCAGAGCTGAGCGCTCCACGACCTCAGAGCTGTGCACTCCACGACCCAGAGCTGTGCGCTCCACAACCTCCAGAGCTGTGGCCCCACAACCCCCAGACTGTGCGCTCCACAACCCCAGAGCTGTGCGCTCCACGTCCCCCGAGCTGTGCGCTCCACGACCCCAGAGCTGAGCGCTCCACGACCCCAGAGCTGTGCTCTCCACGACCTCAGAGCTGTGCGCTCCACAACCTCCAGAGCTGTGTGCCCCACAACCCCCGAGCTGTGTGCTCCACAACCCCCGAGCTGTGCGCTCCACAAACCCCGAGCTGTGCGCTCCACAACCCCAGAGCTGTGTGCTCCACGTCCCCGAGCTGTGCGCTCCACGACCCCAGAGCTGTGCGCTCCACGACCTCAGAGCTGTGCGCTCCACGACCCCAGAGCTGTGCGCTCCACAACCTCCAGAGCTGTGTGCCCCACAACCCCCGAGCTGTGCGCTCCACAACCCCCGAGCTGTGCGCTCCACAACCCCAGAGCTGTGCGCTCCACAACCCCAGAGCTGTGTGCTCCACGTCCCCCGAGCTGTGCGCTCCACGACCCCAGAGCTGAGCGCTCTACGACCCCAGAGCTGTGCGCTCCACGACCTCAGAGCTGTGCGCTCCACGACCCCAGAGCTGTGCGCTCCACGACCCCAGAGCTGTGCGCTCCACGACCCCTGTGCGCTCCACAACCTCAGAGCTGTGCGCTCCACAACCCCAGAGCTTTGCGCTCCACAACCCCAGAGCTGTGTGATCCCCACCCCCAAAGCTGGTGCTGCTCCACAACCCCAGAGCTGTGCGCTCCACAACCCCAAAGCTGTGCGCTCCACAACCCCCAGATGCGTACCGTGCGCTCCACAACCCCCAGAGCTGTGCGCTCCACAACCCCAGAGCTGTGCGCTCACAACCCCCAGAGCTGTGCGCTCCACAACCCCCAGAGCTGTGCGCTCCACAACCCCAGAGCTGTGCGCTCTCCATCCCCGAGCTGTAAACTTCTAAGAGTTTTTTTGAGTGACAGGTGAGGGTCTCTGAACTCGGACCCTCACTGATCTGCTTGCAATTGGAGGGCATAAAAATATTTTAAAAATGGTCCAAAAGTTTAGCTACTCTTCAATATACCGTACAAACATGTTTGTGATGTATTTAAAAGATGAACAAGATAATGGAATTGTAAGATTCTCTTTTACTTCATGAACAGAAGCTAATTAGTGTTTTAAGACTCCATAAGTAGTTAAAAATGTAAAAGGGAAAGTTACAGGATCTGCAATGCAGCTATCTGGAGAACACTGCACGGCTGATGTACAAAATAGCCGATGCAAGGAACTGAATATGGTATATATAGAAGTATATAAGAGCAGAGCGGAACATAAGTCTGCAATGATAAAAAAAAACAAGCATAAGGTTTGTAAGAGGTTTTTGGTTCGGGCCTAAATAAAGGGATTTTACTTAATGCACATTGTTCACAAGTAAATAAAGCTGAATATTAATGAATAGGAGGGTCCCGACTTCTCCTTTTCTCATAACCAGCATGTCCGCAATGAGTAGTTTTTACGTGGTAACTATCAAGTGTGTGTCTGCTCCATCCAACCGAGAGCCAGGACTCTAAAGGCACAAATATATCGAATGTCGGCAGAGCCTGCCAACATAGGCTGAGTGTCTAGTATGTATGGGGGCTTCCTGGGACTCTTCCCAGAGAGACGATGTCGGGGATGACGAGCGTCGGTTGGTCTAGTATGTATAGGGGGCTTCCTGGGACTCTTCCCAGAGAGACGATGTCGGGGATGACAAGGGTCGGGTGGTTTGAATTTAAACAATTGATTTTTCGCCAAGCCCAACGATCCCGTGTGTTGGGGAGTCAAGAGTTACAACTATTTAAAGGGAAAATGGCGATTGATTGATGCTGCTCAAACCACGGGCAGCGTGAATCAGAGCGGGGTTGCACGATTGGAAGCCAGATGAGTTTTTTTCTTTTTTAAATGCTCGGTCGTTTCAGAGAAAATATAGTTTGAAGGACGGTCAGGGACCATAGCCAGAGACTAGACAAGTCCGACGTCGCCCCCGGCCAACTTCACCACAGACCTCTGTAGATGATTGCCAGCTCTCTTCCATGTGTACTTAGCAATAGACTGGTCAGTTACCTAGAGCTGCGCTTAGAAAACCTGCCCAGGTGTGGTGCAGGACTAGTCTCGTCTCTGCCTTTGGTCCAATGTCTTCTCCAAAAGCAATAGTGTTTCAGAGACAAAAAGAACTCACGATTCCAGCCAGGCATGGATTCATGCGGCCGGTGGTTTGGGCAGAATGAATCAAGTGACAGGTTCTCTTTAATGTGTATGGGGACCTTAACGGAGATGCAGGTTTTTAAGCCAAGTTGCCTAGTCTAGCCACTCCACATCTACCCATGCCACGGTCAACAGAGCACATACTTTGCAGATGTCAATGGCACATGGTGCTAAAAAATGGCTATACCCAAGAGTCATTTCCATCTTCATAAAAAAAAGAAGCTAAAAAGTTCTATCAAGTTACAACGATCTTCATGGGGCAAGTAGACTGAGCTATGTGCAGTGTTTGTCTTCTTACGTCATCAGGTTTTTCTCCTGGTTGATCTTTTTGGGTCTCTTGCTACCTTGTAGTGGCCGATTTTTATCTACTATGGGACTATTATATTGTCAGAGAGTCTCTGAAGGTTACAGAAAAGTATAGTCTCAGCTTTGTCCTCCTTCCATTTAGAATTTAGCTGAATCTAACCCTACTTCAGTCTGGTAGTGAGAAACTAGGCAAGACTTGCTTTGGTGCCTTCGTCCTGCATCGGGAGAGACATCTGTTCCAATGGAGATCTTCCTTAAAGACGGTAAACCGTGAGTACTCTTCGATATGCTGAGTATCTTCATATTTTACTCTGTGTAAATGTTATCTGACCTTGGAAGGTTCACACAAAGAGCTCTACAGGTTTAGCCTGGCCGTGTCATCTTGATGCCGCCACCTCGTTTCTCCGCAACATGTCATCGGATTTGATGGACAAATTATTAAAACGTTCACTTAACATCTGCCCTCGGCGGATTTGCTTCTTGGTGTTCGTCAGGCAAGTAATACTTTCCTAAATTTGAGCAGACAAGTGCGGTCTCCAGCCATTTAATACAAAACTGTTGTGAAGAACTTGTGTAGTGGAATTATCAATGCAGAACACACGCGTCTTCCATATGGCCTTGCTTAATACTCTGCTGTGTTAGAAGTTTCGCTGGCATTAATTACATTTAATGTTTTCATACAGCAACTTAAATCGGGCGCAACAACCTTCACAACGGGGCAGGAACATTTTGGCAAAATAAAGGGGTCGCAACTATCACAAGCCCCGTGATGATGTTCTCCCTCTGGCAGTGGGTCCATCTCACCTAACAAGGTCTTGCCTTCGGGAAGGGCTGGATATTCCGTGGCAGAGGCTTTTCAGATTATGAAAAGAGCTTGTATTATATCTGGGCTTGACCACAGGCTTTACGACCCTAAATAATATCATAGGGATCCATGATGCTGTTAGTTCAGGTCTAAAACTGGCAATTGGGGCAGGACTTGTAACTGTAGACTGGATGCTAAAATGAGCCCACATTACAGTTATCAGAAAGGAGCCGCATCATATCTGGGTAGATGGAAGCCATGAATTTGTGAATACCTTCACAATATGTCTCCTATGTAGTACTTTATGATCAGTGTGAAGTCTTATGTTGTCATTTGGGGGGTTGACACGAATTGTACTTAAAGAGGTATTCCCATCCCATCTCCAAGATCCCATCTCAATATGTAGTAGGTGTAATAATAATATTAGCAAATACCTCCAATTAGAAATGTAGTACAGTTTTTCTGATTCTCTATGTCTCTTTCCTTATGTGTAGGCATTGCAGGACCTTAGGTATCCATGGTTACGACCACTAGCAACTAGCTAACTCTCACTATTATATCAGTGGTCGTAATCATGGATACCTAAGGTCTTGCAATGCCTGCACATGAGGAAAGAGACATAGCGAATCAGAAAAACATTAGAAATGTAGTATAGTTTTTCTGATTCGCTATGTCTCTTTCCTCATGTGCAGGCATTGCAAGACCTTAGGTATCCATGATTACGACCACTGATATAGTGATAGTTAGCTAGTTGCCAGTGGTCGTAACCATGGATACCTAAGGTCTTGCAATGCCTGCACATGAGGAAAAAGACATAGCGAATCAGAAAAACTATACTACATTTCTAATTGGAGGTATTTGCTAATATTATCTACATATTGGGATAGAATCACCCCTTTAACTAATCATATGGCTTTATATATTATTAGATAGGCATATGTATTTAGTAATTCTGGAGTGATGGGCTATATATGACTAGACTGACTCATCTACTACGTGTGCTTTGGATTTACCTTGACTTACTAGTTTGTCTTTGACTTATTTAGATTTAATCATGTTGGTTGATATACGCTGTTCTTTCTCATTTGGAATCAGCATTCTGTCCACACTATGAGACATCTTTTGCGCGTATGCATGTCCACACTATGAGACATCTTTTGCGCGTATGCATGTCCACACTATGAGACATTTTTGCGCGTATGCATGTCCACAATACGAGACATTTTTGCGCGTATGCATGTCCACACTACGAGACATCTTTTGCGCGTATGCATGTCCACACGAGACATCTTTTGCGCGTATGCATGTCCACACTACGAGACATCTTTTGCGCGTATGCATGTCCACACTACGAGACATCTTTTGCGCGTATGCATGTCCACACGAGACATCTTTTGCGCGTATGCATGTCCACACTACGAGACATCTTTTGCGCGTATGCATGTCCACACTACGAGACATATTTTGCGCGTATGCATGTCCACACTACGAGACATCTTTTGCGCGTATGCATTCCTCTATAGGCAGAATTTGTTTGCTAATACTTGCATCATCTTTTGATTGGATCCCATATTATGGACCCGGTCTGAGTTCCTCCTACTCTTGATCGGCATACGCATTAGCTGGGTATTATCTTCTCGTCTCATATTTTACACTTTTTTCCTTTTTGTTTAGTTATTATGCAAAGGGAATTTGTATGCACGGGGTAAGGGTGTGGGAACATTTCCTGCCTCTATTAGACAATATACTGAATGTAATTCAGTTTGGAATAGTTTTGTTATTATATACTCTACTAGTACACACACAGTTAACGTTCTAGTGAGATTTCGCCTTATTAACAAGCGCCGATCTAATATTTTGGAGCCAAATGGTGCGCGTTTATTGGTCGCTGTACGCAGGCTAACGAATAATGGGAAAGGAACAAATGTTAATTGCTCTCCATTTGTTGGCCTGTCTAAATGCACATTAAGCCAGTCTCCGCATCCGCACATGCGGTCATTTGCCGAATATGGCGCCATTCATTATTGGTTGGAATGAGCAACGAATGAAGTACCGCACATATTCGTATTTAGAAACGAGGCTCTCAAAAAATAAAATCTGATTGTGAACAACATGCAACGTTTATTTAACTCTGAAGTGCAGAGAATAAAAGGTCCGTCTTGGGTGAAGGATGGAAGCCGCTTCATATTCATAGCTATGTTAAGCTGCGGAGGTGTCAAAAGTGCAGCAAACAAAATCCACATAAAGCGGCGCTGCGTCTCATTTTCCTATCAGACGTTTAACGCGGTTTTGTAAGTGTTCTTTTGCTAAGCTGAAATGACTTGAGTGCTGCGGACGGAGGGCGATGGCACTAATGCACCGGCTCTTTCTAGATTCGCGCTCGAGGAGTATAATAATAAGGCTCCGGCACTGCAGGTGACCGGCCAAGGAGGTGAGAGTCTCTTTTATAGGTGACGAAAAAAGCAGAATGAATTCCTTGTTCTGCTTTGTCGAAGGCGGTAATGTAAAAATCACAGCCGCATAGAAGTCAGCCAAGTTGTAAAAAGCTTCTTTGATTATTTTCACCCATGTGAAACAATGACATAATGTTCATACCTGGAGCCAGGACTTTCGCTAAAATGGTGACTGTTCCATTGAACTAAACAAAGAATAGGCTTCTATATCCTCCAGTGTGGTCACCGCACCTCACAAAGAAGCGCATTAGTATTCCTTCCAAGTGTAACGACACCGGGCCAAGAACACTGGCAGCGCCTCAACTCTTGGGCCTTACATTGGCGCACAGGAAAGAAAATATACATAGATGGATATCAGAGATTGCTTCTACAGAAAACCAGAATTAGATGAGCACTGTTGCATTACCCGGACCAAACTCCTCTCGGCTTTTCATGTAATTCATTCATGGGTAAAAAAAAAAAGTCATAGAACCCAAGCCGGTCCAGATGCCACCAGGTGGAGGGGCCTTACGAGAAGTGTCCGACCCTACGGACCCAGCTCATTGATCAACTAACCCCTTTGTTGGCCAATGCCCGACTCGCCTCCATGCTCTACACTTTAGACAGGGTGGTTTTCTTTTGCTTTTCTTTGGTAGGAGTGACTCTGCAGGGCGCCACCAGTGTGACCCAGTCGATAAATCAGATGGAGAAGTCTAAATGGGGTTGTGCCGTCGGGTCTAGTATGCAGCCAGAAAAGAACCATTTCCATAAACAAACTTTGGCTTAGCGGCCAATGAGGCTCAAACCGGTAAGTGCTACCTGTCATTGTAACCTTGCCTCTGCTGATAAGTAAACTGCTGTAAACTCTCCTGGAAGGACAGGAAGTATAAGGCCTCAGTTCATCAAAACTTTTACACCAAAATTCTGGCGTAAAAAGTTGTCAAAATTGGCAACATTTGTGCACACCCAGAGATTCACAAAAATGGTGAAATTTTGGCATTTTCACAGCAGTTTTGTACAGCTCTACCAAGTTGTTTGGGAAGGGCATGCCGCCATGCTTAGTGTAATTTATGATAAACTGTGAATGCCTTATGCAAGAAAGTTTTACTCCAGTCTCAGACTGGAGTACGATTTGTGAAAAGGTGCAGGCCACTTTCAGATGCTACAGATTCATTAAGAAGTGTGCTCCTCCACTTAAGACCGGTGTGAAAATCGCCTATCTTGATGAATAGGGGGCCAGAATCTAAAAAAAAAAACCTCTAGTGGCAAAATGAAAATTGCAACTTCATTAATTTTGCTATTTTAAAAAGATCGTAAAACAAAAATAACACTGGGTAATTTATGCGCTCTCCAAGATGATCAAAACAATAAGCAGATGGTAACAGAAGAAATGTTATTACAGACAAAAGACAATACAAGCAGCAGATTTTGAAGGTGAATGCTGTTGATCATTATTGCTGTAGGACATGTAGCATCGCTATGAAACAGTGGAAAGTGTATTCCCTGAGAGCAAAAAAAAATGAAACTGTTATTGCTCCTATGATGTACACTGCAAATATAATGTCTACGCATCTGTATTGATTTTGCATGCTAGATATGTTCGTATGTGTCTTTTGCTCTGTTTATTCAGTGTCCATTGAATATCTGAAGGTCCTTTATGACGAAACGTTCTTGTTTTTTCGGATGCACATCAATAAGAACTTTCTGTATACTCCTATGCAATTTTCGTTTATGTCTATTGCGATCTGATGTGCACTACTTCTAGTTGATGACTGTTACCACTAGACAAAAGTCACTGCTCGTTTCCAGCTTACCGGCTCAGCTCGCAATGGGTGGTCCCGAATAGAGGACTTCCATGAGTTCTAGGACCTTTCCCTACAAGTTGTCCTCGCTTTACAGAAATATTGCAACAAGGCATAAACACAAAAAAAATATTAGGGAATTGATATAGAGGAAGGATATTCCAAGACTTAAATTAGAGAAGCTTCAATTGGCCATGGAACGAGGTGCGCTGGTGTTACCACATACTGGGGGTACCGTCTAGCCACTAAATAACAGCAAGGGTTGGGTGCTAGAGAAGATGGAGGGAATGGGGATTAAACTGTTGTGATATCTGGGTAGAGGAGAGGCTCTATTGAAATTACTAAATGCTCAGATCCAAGGCTCAATCTAAGCAGAAACCCAATTTATTACTTACACATAAGTAATATGGCGGATTTGTACTTGTTGGTTAGGCACTCCAAGATGCTCGAAATATAAGTCACCACTGGCACTATTCCTATTTGTAGGAGTTCCGCCAAATTGGAGGAATTCAGGGATTTGGCAGACATGGGCTGGAGAACGTGCACCAGTGTAACAACGCTGCCGGCGTTCCCACAGCTCCCCTTTCCCCGCCATGGTGGTTCCCGCATGCTCACCATCCTCTGCTGCAGTGTGCGCCCAAAGTCCTTGTGGCGCGCCTAGTGTGTGCACGCGTGCTCCCCTGCTCTTAAAGGGCAGCGCGCATATAGTGAACTGCCATCAGCCTGCAGCTGAGAGGCATTTAGTATAATTAGTACACCTGCAAGATGACGCCCTCCCCTCCTTAGGGAGTCGCCGAAGCAACAATATTCATTAGTGTGTAGTTTCTCCAACTAGTGAGT
Source organism: Oophaga sylvatica (assembly GCA_033576555.1). Lineage (NCBI taxonomy): Eukaryota > Metazoa > Chordata > Amphibia > Anura > Dendrobatidae > Oophaga > Oophaga sylvatica. The sequence continues at coordinate 75,741,907 of JARQOD010000007.1, forward strand.
TGTGAGGTCCCATGGTTCTGGTGTGGCCAGTGTCCTGAACCGGATTCCCTGGTCCGGTGTGGCCAGTGTCCTGAACACAAACCCCTGGTCCATGAGTGGCCAGTGCTATGAACCTGCTCCCCTGGTCTGTGTGCGTTCATTGCCTGAACCGGCTACCATAGTCCATGCGGATGGAGTCAAAGGGAAGTGGGACACAGACCTTGGCTCTCTCTTTTTCCGACAAGTTGGGTAAAAATATTAGAGTCCGCAGGTCTGGTAACCAGGCGGCACAAAGGACGTCACAGTACACTGGTAATATATACAATGGGACGGTGGATAAGCAACCCCAATCACGTTCCAAAAAAATTCAACCTGCCAAGTTATTCAGCATCCAAAGCTGGGAATCCTGGTGAGTACGCTTCTTATATTATGTGTAAGATTCTGAACATTTAGGGAAAGTATAACACGATTGTAGAGCTGAGTTTTCTTATATGTAGATACAGGGCACCAATACCCGGGCCACACGCTTCCATAGCCTGCATGGGCTGAAGGAGACCCTTATTATCAGGTCTCGGGGGCTGCATCACTCCCTTCCTGGTGTACAGAAAACTTGGAAAATTCCAGGCACGCTCTGCAGCACTTGAAAGAACAAGAGCGGAAGGAGCAAAGTGAAGAATGGAGAATATTTGAGATCCCTGACACTTTGTTCTTATGCAATCGTACTTTCCATAAAAGAACTGAATTTGTTTAAAACATCTGATGGAAACAGATCGGAGTCTGCCCGTCCCGTAATCATTCTCTGAAAAAAAAGAGAAAATGTTCAAAGGGAAATGGGTCAGCGGCATAAACTCTCCACAAGCAATAAAATAGTGTGCCCATGTGGCCATAAATGCCTTTTTTTATAACTACACACCCCTGGGTCATTTACAAAACTGTTCCAAACGTGTGCGGTGAGGACAGGGCTGTGTCTGTAATGTTCAACGAGGTCAGATTTGTGTGCTGCAAATTCCGCGAGTAACAGCAGCACGATCCACAGCAGAAATCCCAGGCAGACGCTCACGTTTGTGCTGCGGGTGGGAAGAAGATCCACAGGAAAATCAGCCCTATCGTCATGTAGGCTGAGGGGGCTACATGGCGAGAAATGGCAACATCCTTCTAAGAATTTTCAGCAACATTGACCATCCCAAAAAGTCCAAGAGTTTAATTTTCGGTCACCGGTTGGGTACGACTTTGCAGCGCCGGTCACATGCGACTCGCTTGCACCTGTGTTCGTTCTGGCTATTTTTTTTTGTTATTAACAGCCAAATCGTACCTGTAAAATAGTTTAGTGTCGACAAGTCGCAGACATGCTGCACGATATTTTTGACTGTGAAACTAGTCTAAGAATTGCTGTCACTTGCCGCCATGGAAGCCTTGGCCTTGCAATTTTCCGTGAAGAACCTTTGAAAATAAGTAGCATACAATCACATTCGACAGCTGATTTTTCCACAGAATGATGAATGGGAGGCAGGGAAAGGGGTTCTTTCTTTTTGACATGCATGAGATCTTCAGACATTGAAATAAACGCATATTTTGGTATAGAATAAAACTAAAAGTCTTCTCTCCCATCAGATAGGGAATTTAGATTTCCATAACGGAGCTCTTACATGTGTAATAATTACATGCTGCCATAAATCAAAAACACTGCCAGATCTCGTCTCACGGCAGTCAGTGTGGGGGGAGGATCAGAGCTGACAGTACTGTGAGATGAGATCTGGAAGTGTTTGTAATGAAACTCAGCTCTGCTGTATCGCTACACACTAGCTGCACAGATCAAAAAGGCATGTTCTTTTCTCCTTTGCATGACGCTGCCTCCTTACGATTGGTCAACCTCATGCAGGGGAAGAAGTACACGTTGTAACGGGTCTGGTAGGTGGAACCACTGACGGAAACGGGTCTGGTTGGTGGAACCACTAAGCTTTATTATACAAGACAATTTACTTGCAAGAGAGCGGGTGGCATCCGGGAATAGGACAGGGAATCACGGCAATTAGCCAGGCAGTCTCTGGACAGGCAGGTTGTCACAATAAGTGACCAAGGAAGTCTCTGGACAGGCAGGTTGTCACGGCAAGTGACCTGGGCAGTCTCTGGACAGGCAGGTTGTCACGGCAAGTGACCTGGGCAGTCTCTGGACAGGCAGGTTGTCACGGCAAGTGACAGGGCAGTCTCTGGACAGGCAGGTTGTCACGGCAAGTGACCAGGGCAGTCTCTGGGCAGGCAGGTTGTCACGGCAAGTGACCAGGGCAGTCTCTGAACAGGCAGGTTGTCACGGCAAGTGACCCGGGCAGTCTCTGGACAGGCAGGTTGTCACGGCAAGTGACCCGGGCAGTCTCTGGACAGGCAGGTTGTCACGGCAAGTGACCAGGGCAGTCTCTGGACAGGCAGGTTGTCACGGCAAGTGACCAGGGCAATCTCTGGGCAGGCAGGTTTGTCACGGCAAGTGACCAGGGTAGTCTCTGGACAGGCAGGTTGTCACGGCAAGTGACCAGGGCAGTCTCTAGACAAACAGGCATATACGACCTGAGCTGGTGGAGCCTCCTGGTAGGCTGCAGTCGGATGGCAGATGATCGCTCCCAGGTGAGCAGGCAAGAGTCTCTGGAATAGCCGGGGATCTCTGCTGATGATGTCCGAACCTCTAGATAGAGCTGCAGTCGGATGGCAGATGATCGCTCCCAGGTGAGCAGGCAAGAGTCTCTGCAATGGCCGGGGATCTCCGCAGATGATGTCCGAACCTCTGGATAGAGCTGCAGTCGGATGGCAGATGATCGCTCCCAGGTGAGCAGGCAACAGCCGGGGATCTCTGCTGAAGATGTCCGAACCTCTGGATAGAGCTGCAGTCAGATGGCCGACAGGCAAACAGACAGGTAACAGGCAGGCAACTGGAAACAGGAGCTGATGGCTGAAGCAGAGTTAGACTGCACAGAAACAACATTGCTCGGGCACCTCCATTAAGGAGGAAGCCCTTAATATAGGGTGGAGTCCACCAGCATTGGCTGGAGACTGATTTGGAAAATGCGTGCGGCTCCTTTAAGAGCGGGGGAGGGTGCGGGCGCGCGCCCTAAGGCCAGCAGCAGGGAAGGAGCGCGCGGGACCAGCAGGGCGGAAGGAGGACGCCGAGGATGCCAGAGGCGCAGAGGAGGCTGAGAGCACTGAGGACGCTGAGCGCAGGTGAGGAGAGCGACGTCCCTGTCTGGCAGCAGGCAGGGACGCGGGCGCTACAGTACCCCCCCTCTAGGCCCCCCCCTTTTTAGGCCAGAAAAAAATTTAGCTAGGATGAGAGGGGCATGGATGTTCTCCCGAGGTTCCCAGGTTCTTCCTCAGGACCAAACCCCTTCCAATCCACCAAAAAATAAGTCTTTTTTCCTACCCTTTTTGTGGCCAGAATGTTCTCTACCTCAAATTCATCATCAGCAGACACTGGAGCAGGAGGTGTACCTGTAGACTTAAAAAAAGAGTTAAGAACCACAGGTTTGAGGAGAGATACATGAAAAGAATTAGGAATTCGCAAATTGACCGGGAGTTTCAATTTATAGGACACCGGGTTGATCTGACTGATGATCTCAAAAGGACCGATGAACCGAGGACCTAACTTGTAGGACGGAATTTTGAGTCGAACATATTTGGACGAAAGCCAGACTTTGTCCCCAGGACGGAATTGAGGAGGATCCAGACGTTTTTTGTCAGCATGTCTTTTCATGCGCTCGGATGACTGAATGAGTGCGGACCGGGTACTCTCCCAGATGGAGGAGAATTCTCTAACCAGAGATTCCGCAGCTGGATTGTCCACAGAGATGGAAACAGGGACAGGGATCCGAGGGTGTTGACCGAAGACTACAAAAAACGGAGACTTGGTGGAAGATTCGCTCTCATGATTATTGTAGGAGAATTCGGCCCAAGGCAGGAGCTCCACCCAGTCAGAATGGTGGGCATTAACGAAGTGTCGAAGATAACTGGTCAAATTCTGATTTATTCGTTCAACTTGTCCATTGGACTGTGGGTGGTAAGCGGAGGAAAAATCCAGGGTGACGTCTAGCAACTTACAAGTGGCTCTCCAGAAACGTGAGGTGAACTGAACCCACGATCCGACACAATGTGACGAGGCAGACCATGAAGACGGAAGATGTGGCGGATAAAGTCTTTAGCCAACTCGGGTGCAGACGGAAGACCTGGCAGAGGAATGAAGTGAGCCATCTTGGAAAAGCGGTCAGTGACCACCCAAATGACTGTACAACCAGCAGAGACGGGAAGATCAGTAATGAAGTCCATGGCTATATGCTGCCAGGGGGCAGCGGGTACAGGAAGCGGAAGAAGACGGCCGGTAGGCAGGTGTCTCGGAACTTTGTTGCGGGCACAGGAAACACAGGCAGAAACAAAGTCTATTACGTCTTTGTGCAGGGTAGGCCACCAATAATACCGGGTAATGAGTTGGAGGGTCTTTTTTTGACCAGCGTGGCCAGCGAGTTTAGAAGAATGACCCCAATGTAGGATTCTCTTCCGATCAGTTTCTGATACGAACGTCTTACCAGGAGGGAGACGATTTAAACTCACGGGAGCCACCTGCATCACTCTGGCGGGATCGATGATATGCTTAGGTTCCTCCTCGAGATCCGACACCAGGAAAGACCGAGACAAGGCATCCGCCTTGATGTTTTTGTCAGCTGGGCGAAAATGCAAAAGAAAATCGAAGCGGGCAAAAAACAAGGACCACCGGGCTTGGCGAGGGTTAAGTCTCTGGGCATGCTGGAGGTATGCCAGATTCTTGTGGTCCGTGTAAATGATTACCGGATGAAGAGCCCCTTCGAGTAGGTAACGCCACTCCTCCAATGCCAACTTGATGGCCAATAACTCTCGGTCTCCTATGGAGTAGTTGCGCTCGGAGGAGGAGAAGAGTTTGGAGAAGAAACCGCAGGATACCATCCTCCCGGATGAAGCTTTTTGGGTAAGTACCGCTCCGGCTCCAGCAGAGGAAGCGTCCACCTCCAGGAAGAACTGCTTGTTGCCATCCGGGCGATGCAGCACTGGAGCGGAAGAGAAGGCCTGTTTTAGAGAAAGGAAGGCCTCCTCTGCTTCGGGCGTCCACTGTTTGGGGTTAGCATCCTTGCGGGTGAGCGCGGAGATTGGAGCAGTCCTGGAAGAGAAGTGCGGTATGAAGAGACGGTAATAGTTGGCAAATCCCAGGAACCGCTGAATGGCCTTCAACCCCTCCGGTCGGGGCCACTTCTCGATGGCAGACAATTTCTCCGGATCCATTCGTAGGCCTGTCTGAGAAATGATGTAGCCCAGAAACGGAAGCGATGTCTGCTCAAAGAGGCACTTCTCATATTTGGCGAAGAGGTGATTCTGCCTGAGCCTGAGCAGAACCTGACAAACATCCCTCCGGTGAGACTGAAGATCCGGAGAGAAGACCAAGATGTCGTCAAGGTACACCACAACGCAGGAGTAGAGGAGGTCCCGGAAGATGTGATTGACCAACTCCTGAAAGACTGCTGGAGCATTACAGAGACCAAAGGGCATCACCAAGTACTCGTAGTGGCCGTCCCGGGTGTTGAATGCCGTCTTCCATTCATCTCCTCGATGGATACGAACCAGGTTGTATGCTGCACGAAGATCTAGTTTGGTGAAGACTCTAGCCCCTCTAAGACGATCAAACAATTCTGGAATGAGCGGAAGAGGGTACTTATTCTTCACCGTGATCAAATTTAGGCCTCTGTAGTCAATACAGGGACGGAGAGATCCGTCCTTCTTTTTTACGAAAAGAAACCTGCTCCCGCTGGGGAGGTAATTTCCGGATGAATCCTTTTGCTAAGTTCTCCTCGATATATTCGGACATCGACCTGGTCTCAGCAGCGGACAACGGGTAAATACGCCCACGGGAGGCGTGGTACCGGGTAGCAGGTCGATCGGGCAATCATATGGTCTATGCGGGGGTAATGTCTCTGCTTCCTTTTTATTGAAGACATCAGCAAATGACCAATATGGAATCGGGAGTCCTGGTAGATTAGCAGGAGTAGGAGAAGGACAGACGGGATGAACAGGCACCAGACACGTTTTATGACAGTCCTGTCCCAGCGAAGAATCTCTCCATTCTGCCAGTCAAGCACGGGTGCATGCTTTTGGAGCCAAGGCAGACCTAGTAAGAAAGCATGAGAGAGTCCAGGCAGAACATGAAATGAGATGCTCTCAGAATGCAACATTCCCACCTGCAGGGTTATGGCTTCGGTGATAAGTCGGATGGGACGAGGTAGGAGACCCCCATCCACAGCAGCAACAGATACTGGTTCAAAAAGAGGTTTGGTGGGAATGCGATACTTCTCTACTAGAGCCTGTGACACGAGATTCCCAGCTGCTCCAGAATCAAGTTGGGCCATCTCGAAGTAACGGTTCTTACCGAGAAGAATTGAGACCGAGAGCAGCAGAGATGAAGAGGATTTATTTTTGTCTAGATTGACCTCTCCGAGCGAACCTAGACACAGGCGTTTCCTGACTTCTCCGGACAGGTTCGGATCCAGTGCTCCTTACTGCCGCAGTAGAAGCAACTTTTCTCGGCACGGCGTGAGTCCTGACGGGCTTTGACCATCTTGGTCTGGTCGACCTGCATAGGCTCAGCAGTGTGCACCTGGGGAGAAACGGAAGGGGTTAAATGAGGAAACTTTTTTTTACGGGTGACCTCTTTGGCTCGTTCCTGGAACCGTAGATCAATCCGATTGGCAAGATTTATTAAATCATCAAGCGAGGTTGGAATGTCCCGACCGGCAAGTTCGTCTTTAATACGGCCGGACAGACCCTCCCAGAAGACCGAAATTAGAGCTTCATTGTCCCAAGCCAGTTCTGAGGCTAGAGTACGGAACCGTATGGCATATTGACCAACGGTGAGACTTCCCTGACGGAGACGCAACAGAGATGATGCAGAGGAGGTCCTCCGTCCAGGTTCGTCGAATACCCTCCGGAAGGCCGAGAGAAAAGCAGGCAGGTCTGACACCAGAGGATCTTCTCTCTCCCAGAGAGGATTAAGCCAGGCCAGAGCCTCTCCGGTGAGATGGGACATGATGAAGGCAATTTTGGCCCGGTCAGAATTAAACTGGTGTGCCAGGACTTCGAAATGCAGGGTGCACTGGTTAATGAAACCCCGAGCCATAACAGGGTCGCCTCCATACCTAGGAGGAGCTGAAAGTCGGGGACCGGGAATGGAAACCACGGAATTGGGAGTCAGCGGGGCTGCCGGATTATGAGTCATGGCTCCAGCGGTGGTTGCTGGTGATGGATTCAGAGTGTCCAAGCGGGAATTGACGTTCCGCAGGTGACCCAGGATAGCCTCCTGTTGAGACCTCTGGCGAGACAGCTCATGACACAGTTCCGGAAGTGAAGGGGTTTGGGTGCCACCGGGTTCCATGGCCCGAGCAAACTGTAACGGGTCTGGTAGGTGGAACCACTGACGGAAACGGGTCTGGTTGGTGGAACCACTAAGCTTTCTTATACAAGACAATTTACTTGCAAGAGAGCGGGTGGCATCCGGGAATAGGACAGGGAATCACGGCAATTAGCCAGGCAGTCTCTGGACAGGCAGGTTGTCACAATAAGTGACCAAGGAAGTCTCTGGACAGGCAGGTTGTCACGGCAAGTGACCTGGGCAGTCTCTGGACAGGCAGGTTGTCACGGCAAGTGACCTGGGCAGTCTCTGGACAGGCAGGTTGTCACGGCAAGTGACCAGGGCAGTCTCTGGACAGGCAGGTTGTCACGGCAAGTGACCAGGGCAGTCTCTGGGCAGGCAGGTTGTCACGGCAAGTGACCAGGGCAGTCTCTGAACAGGCAGGTTGTCACGGCAAGTGACCCGGGCAGTCTCTGGACAGGCAGGTTGTCACGGCAAGTGACCAGGGCAGTCTCTGGACAGGCAGGTTGTCACGGCAAGTGACCAGGGCAATCTCTGGGCAGGCAGGTTTGTCACGGCAAGTGACCAGGGTAGTCTCTGGACAGGCAGGTTGTCACGGCAAGTGACCAGGGCAATCTCTGGGCAGGCAGGTTTGTCACGGCAAGTGACCAGGGTAGTCTCTGGACAGGCAGGTTGTCACGGCAAGTGACCAGGGCAGTCTCTAGACAAACAGGCATATACGACCTGAGCTGGTGGAGCCTCCTGGTAGGCTGCAGTCGGATGGCAGATGATCGCTCCCAGGTGAGCAGGCAAGAGTCTCTGGAATAGCCGGGGATCTCTGCTGATGATGTCCGAACCTCTAGATAGAGCTGCAGTCGGATGGCAGATGATCGCTCCCAGGTGAGCAGGAAGAGTCTCTGCAATAGCCGGGGATCTCCGCAGATGATGTCCGAACCTCTGGATAGAGCTGCAGTCGGATGGCAGATGATTGCTCCCAGGTGAGCAGGCAACAGCCGGGGATCTCTGCTGAAGATGTCCGAACCTCTGGATAGAGCTGCAGTCAGATGGCCGACAGGCAAACAGACAGGTAACAGGCAGGCAACTGGAAACAGGAGCTGATGGCTGAAGCAGAGTTAGACTGCACAGAAACAACATTGCTCGGGCACCTCCATTAAGGAGGAAGCCCTTAATATAGGGTGGAGTCCACCAGCATTGGCTGGAGACTGATTTGGAAAATGCGCGCGGCTCCTTTAAGAGCGGGGGAGGGTGCGGGCGCGCGCCCTAAGGCCAGCAGCAGGGAAGGAGCGCGCGGGACCAGCAGGGCGGAAGGAGGACGCCGAGGATGCCAGAGGCACAGAGGAGGCTGAGAGCACTGAGGACGCTGAGCGCAGGTGAGGAGAGCGACGTCCCTGTCTGGCAGCAGGCAGGGACGCGGGCGCTACACACGTCCTCAAAGACAAGTTTATGGTAACACTCAAACTATAACAAATTATAATCTAAGTTTACAATCTAAAAGAATTGTAAAAAAATATATATTTTACTCAGCTCTGCAGACACTATTCCATGATGGGTCCAGTTTAACATGCTCAAATTGGTAACTTCTTTTTTTAAATCAGATTTTTACATTAGATGTATCTTTTTTAAAAAATGGGTAATTGTTTAATTTGTCATATCACAAAGTGCATAAATAAATAAATCTTATAATTTTCACCGGCCACTGGGGTTATTCTAGACTAATACTTCCTGTTCTTTCTGGAAATTCACACATACATTAGCAGCAGCAACAACATGACTTGAAAAATCTTTTTTTTTTATTGAAGCATCTGATAAGCATGTGCAAAAGGCTTTTGAAAGGGAGGGGAGGAGGTGAGCTGTGATATTACTTATTGTGAATGGTGGATCATGGTGTTACATACTGTATATAAAGGTTCTCAGTCACTGTATAGGGGAGGAGGTGAGATGTGATATCACCTATTGTGACTCTTATTGGTGGACTCTTATTTACTGTATATAAATGTGTTATTAATGTACAGGAGGGAGAGGAGGTGAGCTGTGTAATCTCCAGTTATTATTGGTGGATCCTGTGTTATTCGATCTGTATAGAGGTTATACCAGTCATTGTAATCTTACCTTTGATAAGATTGCTGAAAAGTCTTCTGTACAGAACAGGAAGTATTAGCCTAATATTAGGGCTAGTGGCCAGTGTCAAAAATTGAAAGTTTTTTATTCAGTTTATTTTTTAATACACATTCTCATATGAAAAAAAAAAAAACATTGCCAAAATTTCTTTAAAAATAAAATCTCAATTTAAACAAAAACGGCCATTTTTTGATGCAACCGGAAAATGCTTTTAAAGGGATGGTCCAGTCACCCTATGTGAATGTAGACTTGTGAATCCTCACATTGTGTGCGCTGCGCTCTGTGAAGATCCTCCGGTGTCGGCACTGAGAGCAGTGGGTATGTGTTTTGCATACATGCGGTCACGTGCCCACTAGATAGGTGCGGCCTCGCTCAGTGCAAATGTATTAAGTGAGGCTGGATACAGTCTAGTAGGAATGTGACCGGAATTATGCAAATTGCATACTTATGGTCACATGACCAGACGCTCCCGGAAAATCCTTAGAGTGGGCAGTGTGCTCGGTGTGAGGATTCACAAGTCTACAGTCACTGCGGATGAGTGAAAAAAAAATACTGTAATAAAAATGTCACTTTATAAATGTGAAGCTGAGACGAGCAGTTTTACACACCAAAAATATGACAGATCAAGACTCAAGTGCGACTCGTCTCCGGAGTACGATGCCCGCGGTCTGTGGAGCGAGGAGTCTCTCTGTATTCACGGTGATCGAACTTGAGGTCAAAGTCATCATACTTGAGAGGCCCAGCGAGGATTAGAGAGGAGATTATCTCACGGGTTATTAAAGAATAGACAAGTCTCGAAGAACAAATTGGGCAAAAGTGGAGAAGAAAAGATCAAATCTAAAAATATATATCTGGCCGCCCTAGAAAGTAGCGACCTACGGACCCCGCAGAGGACAATGCAGATTATCAGGCTTTTCTTCTTCAGCTAGTTAGAAAGGCTAAAGTAACATGATGAAAAAGAAATCCTTCCCTAGTTAAAGTAATACATGTATCGCTCAGCGCTCTAATGAGACAGCACAGAGGTCAGCGAACACGAGCTGCTGACACTCTAATTAACAGTCTAATGGCAGAGGAAAAAGTTTTGTAGTAAGTTCGAAAAAGTTTTTCTTTTTCCCTCTAGTGCAGGGAACGGAAAGGAGATTATCAAGAAAATAAGCTACTGGCAGCGACTACAGGTAGACATTAGAATTATTTTAATCGAGACAGCCAAAACAGTAACAGATAAAATGGAAACAGCGCCACTTTAGCCCATGGCCATGTATGGTATTGCAGCCCGGAGTGATGCTATTTATAGGAAATATACTTTTTTTTTTTCCTAATCTCATACATTCTATTTTTAAATGACACATTCAGTATGTACAAAAAGTTCAGTAAGTTTTTCTATCCGGGCTCTGTTCACACTTCTGTTGGGGGCACCGTGGCAAATTATTTGCCTACCTTCTTAATAAAACGACAGAGGCACCCAATGAACACTATTCTGGCCTTGGATGAATGACACAAGAACGTGCTGGGAAATCCTGGAGGTTTTAAGCTAATAAATTTTTTTTTAAAAAAATCAGGAATGAAAATCTAAATCAAAGTAGTGTGTGAGAAGGGAAAAGACGCTTCCAAGATATTCCGATAAAATCCAACAACATTTATTATAGAAAAAAAACAAACATTAAAAACTGTTGCAGCTAAACACCACAATGACGAGAGCAAACGGGTTTCAGATTGCAATGACTAAAGACTGTCTGAAACTCGTTTGCTCCCTTCATTGTTTTTTCTATAATAAATGTTTTTGGATTTTATCAGAATATCTTAGAAGCTGGTTTTCTCATGGTTTCTCATTGCACCAGGAGTTTTCGTGCCTCTGGATGACCCAGTGGGTGAGCAGATTTTCCTCTTTCTATATATGTTATCCTAAAGCTATTGGAAATCAGGTCAGTTGTGAGCGTCTCCGTTGGCTCATCCGCACTGCAGATGGATATGGGAGCTGCATTTACATTGCATGCATTATCCTGGTCCGGAAAACGGACTAAAGTAACGTATGCTATGATTGCTTTCCAAGCAGACCATTGGTCCACATGGAAATTAGGCCAAGCGCACTGGCTTAAATGTGTCTTTGTAGTCTCCGTGTGTAGTACATAGCGCACACGAAACGTGTATAGCACATGGACTGATAGGGCTCGTTCAGACTAGCATAAGTGTCATACAAAATTCCACAATGCCAAGTGCTCTTTCATGGTGCAATAATCCAGAAGAATTAGTGTCGCCATCAGTCTGAACACAGAATATTGTATTGTATCAATAAAAAAAGATCAGAAAGCAAAAAGCAGCATATAGAATCCAGCTTTCTTTAGGGTGAGATAAAACACTTACTAGAAAGAAGCAGCTTAAATCTGTGTGACTCTCTCCCATAGTCATCAATATGTAGCTGTAATATGATCGCTCAGTGAGCTGACAGTTGACCAGACAGATTTAACAAGAAGTGGCTCATAAGTGGAGAAAGCAGAGATGTTAGTTTCCCTTTTATTTTTTTTTACTATTAATATAAAACTTGCAACATCTTTGCTATTACAGTGACCATTTTACATAATGTATATGTAAAATGTGTCAAGTAGCAAATATCTTGTACCAAAATGCAAATTTCCTTTAATTAAAGAAATGCATTGCCAAAAAAAGTGATCCGCTGTGTCCTTAGATCCCAGGGCTCACACATACCAGCCCAACTATCTGAGAAACTCATCAGGGTTTGGGTCTCTGCGCTGCTTTAATTAACACAACTTCTAAATGCGATTAATTTTCTTTTGGGGAAACATCAAAGACCCTCTGCAGGAATCGTTACTGATCTTTAGTGGCGTTTTCTCATCGCTGTCCTCATTTCTTCCTGTAAGTAGAAGCTAGCTGCAGAAAATACATGAAAAAGGGTTTTCTGTCTGTATGAAAATGTGACATGAACTGCTAATAAAAAGTTACAAGCGCTGCACAAAACTCATCAAAGGTTGACACTTACGGAAATCCTCCATTCTTGGACGCGGTTTTCACCGTAGAAATTGAGATATTTACACATTTTCTTAACCCCCATCCTGCCAGAGGAGGAAGCCGCTAATCACAGCACCCATGAATACACTGAACGGGGAGTGGCGTCTACATGTCACCACGCCCATTTTGACTTGATTGATGTCCTGTCCAGCATGTGGTCAGTGCCAGCTGTGTCAAACGGCGTCGGTCACGGCAGAGCGGGCGTGCTAACCGCGAGGAGGCCGAGACTTGCAATGATAATGCCTTTGTACTTCTGTTCTTTGCCGGCTCCTCTCCTGAGAATGGCCACACCACTGGTTCCACGGCCAAATCAATGCAACGACGAGCTACTCGTGTACCTGTAATAAGGACTGGAGGGTCCGGCTACCCTACATTATAATCCCAGGAGAAGGTCCCCATGAAGGCCTGCCTCATCGACTACGTGGTCTTCAGCCCAATCACTGGTAATCATGGAATACAGAAGCAGGACTCATTGATGAAGAGGATAGACCTCCATTTCAGCCTCCGTTGTTGTCTTGCTCTTCGGACCTGTCTCCTATCGAGTACAGCCAAGAACTGCCAGGAGTGCATCCTGATGATGTGCCCAAATGCATTCAGTGTGGCAGAACCTTCCTCAGACAACCAGGGATATCCTCACCGACAGCAGCCAAAGAGTTTAAGGGACTTTCTGCACATGGTTCTTATATTCGATACCGAGAGGTTTTGAAAATTTTGTTTATTTCTTCCAACTTTGCATATCATTAAATGGAATCCATCAGCAGGTTTTTGATATGCAATCTGACAGCAGCATGATGTAGGGGCAGAGATCCTGATTCCTGCGATGTATCACTTAGTTTACTGGGTGCAAAAATCACAGTTTTCTCTGCTGCAGATGTAGCAGCGCTCGGAATGCTGAGCTGCGTAAAAACCCCGCCCACACCGCTGATTGGTGGCCGTGTATAACCCCACCCACACCACTGAGCTTTCATTGGGCATTGTATAGTGACAGAAAACAGCTAATCAGTGCTGGGGGTGTGGTTAGACCAGGCGGCCAGCTGTCATATAGTGATAATCTCCTGCTGATAAAACACTGCTTCTATTGAAACAGAAAACACAGTCTAGTAAGTGTCACATCGGCGGAATCAGGGTCTCTGCTCTTATATAATGGTACTCTCAAATTACATCTAAAAAACTGCTGACAAATTACCTTTGAAGGTGATATGTCCGTATGATCAAATCTGATATATAGGCATGTAGATCAAAGAAAGCTGAATGAAAAGACACCTTGACATCTGTAATCTGATGAATGGATCCTGAAAAATCCATGTTTTTCTTACATGCAAGTGACCTGAAACAATCTCAGTGCCAAATTAATTCAGATTTCTCTCATATATGCTCTGCCATCAAACCCTAATTCATTAAGCATAGCATCACATGAGTACCATATCTCTGCCTGTGGAGGAAACCGTGTGACCATCCTCTCCTCTATATTCTCCTGTGACCATAGCTGCGTAATCATCATTATGAACTGTGATAGAAGTTTCTGCTTTGGGCCCCCGTTCCCCTAGGCTATGAGTGCAACCACTATAGTTACAACCCCTGAAAATTACGGAACACATTTCCACTGGCCATAAATCATTTCTTCCTTTAATATAGACATGAAAGTAGACATAGGTAACACCGTGCATACTTAGTTAGTGTTTTTGCAGATGAAGCAGTGGTTTATATGTCTTCTTGCTGATCAACTACATGTACATATCACTGTGTCCATAAATTCTAGAATGGAATATATGGAATTCCTCCGACTTAAAGTCACATGCAGCACCTCCGCTTCACCGGAGAAGACTAGTGAGATTTGTGACCAGTTTAACGATACGTCAATATAATTAGGACCGTGGAAGCCGCGAGGCAGACCCAAAAAGTTGAACGTTATTAGAGCGATCGTCATCGTGAACCGCAGAGAAATTTACAGGCACATTGTGTTTGTTTATGCCGAGCCGCCGGGGAATATGACAGATGACGGTCTGGCCGAGGACCCTTCCTAATGACCAGAGATGGCGGCTCATTATGCGCATCGACGACGCGTTTTGGCCGCAGCTTTAAAGCCTTTGAAATCTAATGTAATTTTTCTGAACAAACGTACGTGCATATCCATCCGTGAGCAGAGAGTGCGAAGAGGCTAATGGGCTGCGAGGCAACCTGACATCAGCAAAAAAAAAGGTAAAATAAATGTAAGACAAGAACATGGCTGACGGCGCCGCTCTGATCGTTAGACAATGTTCTTCTCCTCGGCGGGCGTCGAAGGCGGCACACAGCCGAACATCCGCCTTTGTTTTGTATCCAATAGATCGTGATAGGAAACCGATGAGAATTTACTCTCTTCGCTTCTCCGGGAAAAAAAAAAAGAAGACGAAGCTGTAAATGTAGTTAAAGAAGAAAGAAAGGAGGAGAAGCTGGACGCGGAGGAACGCTCTTATTCTGTCCGACCAAGTCCCCCAACGAGATGCACCGGGAATATCAAACGGCCATGATATAAAGACCGCCAGTAAAGGTGAAATGGCGGCACTTCATTTTCAGATGTCAGGAAAGTGTCGGAGAAAAGGAGTCCGGACATTGCGGCGCACTTCATTAAAACCAGATGAGAAGAACGGAAACAATGGACATTTTCATTATTATTACATTTACGGACGGAGTTGGCTTGACAGTAATGTATGGAAGTCAGTTTTTTTTCTGACAACTCACTAGGCAGTGTCCAGACTTTAAATGCAGGTAATAAACCCTGCGGTTCTATGGTATCACTTGCAGGTTTATCAACAGTCTACATAAAACATTGTAGTTACATTATCCAGATTATACCCCAGAGCTGCATTCATAATTCTGCTGGTTTCTCTTGGAAAACAGCCAATAGCCACGCCCGCTAACAACTAAGCTGAGCTTTTAGAACACTGGTTGAATTGGGAAATGTTATAGACCAGAGCAGCATTCATAATTCTGCATTTTTTTTTCCTTCCCGTAAACACAGACACATCTAATAACTCAGCTCGACTCCTATAACGTACGCATGAACACTCGGGAAAAGGAGGATTTTTTTTCTTTAATTTGATCAGATAATATTTCTGTACAGAGTATGAAAACACAAGGAGAAAGGGAAAAAAGAACTCTGCGATTTATGCTCTAGTATACAGGTAGCTCTACGAAATACAAGCATTAGTACATAATGCTGAAAATTAGGTCTATGAAGCTTTTAGTTGCGTTTGCAAACACAATACTGAATTCGAAATATTGTAGCCAAGAGCTGTATTCATAATTCTGCAGGTTTTTTTTAAACATCTCTAGTAACTCTGCTCAGCTCCTATAATACAATTTTGTGCTTAAAGAAAAAATGAGCTTTTCATTGATCAGATTACCGCCCAGTGGAGACCACCACATTTTCCAAAAACAAGACACAGGATCAGCAGGGAATTCTGGAGATTTATGCCTTGGTATACTAAAAGCTCTATGAAATAAAAGCAATAGTACATACCGCCTGACATTTAAGTGCACCTTTTAGTTGACCTTGTAAATATATTACAACTACCCATCTTATACAGATTTAGAGATGTTATTTCCCAGAGCTGCATTCATAATTCTGCAATTTTCTATTTTTTTTTTGGACACAAAGTCAACAGACTCATATCTAATAACTCAGCTCCTAAAATGCAATCTTGTACACTGAAGAAAAGATGGATTTTTTTTATTGATCACACTATCGTACTGGGTATAACGATCCCATTTTTGAGAGAAGAGACACTGAATCAGCAGGGAATGCTGGGAGATTTGTGCGTTACGTATCACATTCAGGTGAATGAAGCAACTACAATTTCTGGATTGTAAAGCAAGGAAACAATAGTGGACCAGTGGGCAACCTGGCAAGCGGCGCTGTCACAGGACAGCTGTGGCGAGAAGAGACACTGCCACTGCAGCTGGCAGCTCAGTGGAAGGAGGGGCTAAGACAGCAGGCAGCGGTAGTGGGAGGGGCAAAGAACTCAGGGGGCGTGAACAGGCGCAAAAATCTAAAAAAAAAAAAAATTAAAAAAATACATTTTTGGACTTTATGAAAAAACGTCCCCACCTAATGTATGTAACATTTTTGACTTGGGTCTCACTGGCATAAGGCGCCACATAAGCGCCGCTCTAGGAGGGTGTCATATCCACGTTAATTACCAGCTCGGCTGCCGTCACTTACTGTTAAACCTGCCTGGCGATACTATTTATGGAAGTTCATTTTGATAATTACATCCGTATTAAAATAATAATTAGCTGGTGTACCGTGCGGCGTGCCACAGTGAGGAGCGCGGGAGAGGACGGCTCCTGGTCAATAACACTCATCAGTTATTAGCTGGAGAATTTGTTTGTGAAAGCCGCATTTTTCATTTGTGAATTATGTTGGGAATTAGAAAAAAAAAATTAACATTAGTCTGGGAAATTCATGAACGGCACTCAATTATTTTTTTGCCGATATCATAGCAGCTTGAGATTGAATGTTAATGCATTAGATAATCAGCGAACTTGGCGTCAGAGACAATTTTATATAAATAATAGTAATAATGAAAATTGCAGAGGGAGCAAATTACCCAAACGAAAGCGGGAGGCAGCGGCGTCCGGCAATCACAGGACGCTCCACGTTACAAACATTTTAATTAGCGGCCGCCGCACTGGTGATTCTATTTTCATGGCGTGCAACGCAAGTCACGACCCGATATTATAAATATATGCTGGGCTAGTGCAAATTAGATGCAGGCCATTTTGAGCTCTAAAGTTAGGAGAGTGTGTCAGAATAAAATGACTGTTCAAACCAAGCTCAGGCGCCCAGTGTACCCTTGGTGTGGTCGGAGTTCGGTGAACTTTTTCAACTTTTTGTTTTCTATCTATCTTTGCCCTTCTCTCCCCTATGAAGCCAGAGCTGTCAATCAAGGAAGAAGAGGTGCAAAACCTGTACCTGCGAGGGTGCACTAAACTGTTTGGCCATGCCAGGGGTGCACCAAACAACTGTGCTTGGTTTGTCACAAATTTTCCCCACTGAATTCAGAGATGAAGTCAAATTTCTGCAATCTCAGAAAGACACCATAACGCCTAAACGATGGCTCCTCGGACATCACATCATGCCGTGTATATACCCGTATATCCTATAATTGCTGCATTGCGCGATAGTTACAAGGTTTGTCACCGTGCGCGCCACTCACCGGTCACCAGTTCTCTTATTTCTTGGTCATTGGTTTTTCTCAGTAGTCTAAGGAGGGCAGGGACCCCGCCTGCGTTCTTCACCGCAATCTTGTTTTCATCAGTAGATTTGCCATATACTAGGTTTCTTAAGGCGCCGCACGCGTTTTTCTGAACTTCCAGAACCTTGTGATCCAGAAGATCGACCAGATGCTTTATTCCTCCGAGTCGACACACCTGAAAAAGTAAAAAAAAAAAAATCTGGATTAAAAAAATAAAAAAAATAGAAGACTGTAGTAACGAACAATCTAAATGCGCTAGTTATATCCGTGCCCAGATCTAAAGGGAGAGGTGCAAAGTCATCTCCACCTATACCCAGATGGGAGGAATATACCCTCCACATTAATAAAAACATCACAAGCAGTTATGGACTAATACAGCCAGAAACGTGTGCGGATCCTACTGCTTTGGGGGATTTTCCTGCCTTATCTAAATACATTTCTTGTATTCTGTGCCCTGAACCAACCACTGGATGCAGTCTCACACACACACACTGTGGGATACTGCAGCTGCGTCCCCCTCCTTCCTCATTTTACCCATGATGGACGTTTTTGGGTTCCTGAAAGGGAAGAAACAGCAGGAAAACTTCAGGGCTCGTCAATTATTCACATTCATTGGCGATAAAAAAATATAACTTAAGTCGTCCGCCACTACGATGGTCTTGTTGGGTCTTCTGGAGTGGTGGGGGATCTACCGGAATACACCTAGGGAAAGTGGCGACCCTAACGGTCAAGGTCTGACTTTTTCATGAAACTTGTAACATTGACCAGGGATAAATGCCAAAGTAGACATTCATCTGCAGACAATGGTTTTGGGGAGTCTTCCCCCTCATTAGTGTAGGGCACAGACTAGTCATCAGCGTGAGACGCCCTTGAGACAGTCAGCACGGGGGAAGCAGCTGAGCGTAGAGTCTTACAGTGATGATGATGCATGTAAAGCGCTGCGGAATAGAATGGTGCCATATAAGAAATGCATAATAAATACATTTTCATACTTTTCTCCCATGGAGCACTCATTGTCTGTAAGGCTCCCAATTCCTTAAAGGGCTTTTCCCCATCTTCATAGATGTACATACTTGGATAACGGATGTTAAAATCAGCGCTTTTGCAATTTACTATTAAAATTTGAAGCCGTTCTTGAGATATTAACACTTTTCTTGTGCTTGCAACTTGTTGCCTAGGAGACCGACCACCACTGCCATCTAGATTGTAAGAATGGTGCTGAAAATGGCCGAGGTTAGAGGGAACAGCGCGCTCTGGAGATGCTAGACACCTTCAAGAACAATGCTTACAAGCTTGATAGAAAAGAGCTGGTAAGCTCTGCACATTTTCTGCGGTCTAGCAGCGGTGGTCGGTCTCCCAAGGCAACAGACTGTAAACAAAAGAAATGTTAATATCTCAACAACGGCTGGAAAGTGTAACAAGCAGTAATTTGGAAAAGCGTTTCTATTACTAGCATATCTGAAATACCCATTTGTGAAGGTGAAAAAAAAAAACTTTTAAAGAGAACTGGTCATATCCAAAAACACTATTAAATCGCAGATATAGGGTTAATCTGCAGGTTACAATGCTGTTTGGCCGACTTACTGAAAGTGTGGCTACCGCCGGCTTTCAGTTAGAGGCGGAGCAGGGAGATTACAGTTACTGTGCAGTGTACAGTGAGCGGTGGCTATAAGCATGCACTGGCACTTTGATGACAGCTTGCACAGATGCACGGCACCTCCTAATGTCCCCAGTTTAATCACATAACCTCCTCCTAATTGTACCGGTTAAGAAAAAAAAGTATGATGCAAAAGCAAGTTCTCTTGCTCACGCGCAGTGTACTCTTGTAGCGAGCCCCCGCAGCACGCCGATGATTACACCACCACTTTAGATGATGGCGTAAATACTGAATTCATGCGAAGCGCAAGTGATAGAGATGAGACGGTTCTACCTAAATAACAGCGTTTCATTTCTGCAGCCTGAACGAGGCTCGTATTCTGTGACAGAGGAAAAGATTGCTATAATTTCGCCGGATTTTAAAACACAATTATTGCTATAGGGAAAACGTTTTGTTATTTATTGATGCAGGTTATTTCCGATGGATTTTGCAGAGTTTTTTTCTTTTTCTTTTGTATCTTAAAAGCCGGATTTCTTGTAAAGATCGGTCACTGTTAGAGGCAGGCAGGTCGCTGATCTGGAAACAAAGCCCCTGAGATGCAGAATTGAGGCTGACAACTATTGGGAAAAAAAAAAAGAATTTGCAGCACGCCATCGAGCGACTTGTAGTCTTAGATCATCGTCTCGTGGACATTCTCTACTCAGCTGTATCGGTTCTCTAGAAACCTATAAAAATCACTCAATTCAATGATATGAATATTAAGTTCACAAGCTGCCGGTATTGGCTGTGGTATTAAAAAAATGAAACCTCCATCTTTGAAAAACGATCTATAACCTATTAAGAAAAGCTATGTAATCTGGCAGCATCTAGCCTGCTTGTTGATGGTTTCCAGCAAGGGAGTAATGATTGCGGTCACAGCGGCCGTGACCACGACTGGGCTAGTGCGGGAGGGAGCCTGCCGACGCCAGCACAAATTTCAACTCGATGCCCGTCCGAGGATGCACATTCAGCTGAAATGCCATGTGGGGCAGAGACCCGCTGGATCCCTGCTCTACAATAGACACCACTGGCAAATCAGAGGCCAGCAGCAGACGTCGGCGTGCAGGCGGCACTTACCAGTGAAATCATGTGCTGCCCATCACTTACACACTGAAGTCAGCTGCTGGCCTCTGGCCAGGACGGGAGACCTCCACACCAGGACGGGAGACATCTATACCAGGACGGGAGACATCTATACCAGGACGGGAAACCTCCACACCAGGACGGGAAACCTACACACCAGTACGGGAAACCTCCACACCAGGACGGGAGACCTCCACACCAGGCGGGAGACCTCCACACCTGGAAGGGAAACCTCCACACCAGGACGGGAAACCTCCACACCAGGACGGGAGACCTCCACACCAGGACGGGAGACCTCCACACCAGGCGGGAGACCACCACACCAGGCGCGAGACCTCCACATCTGGACGGGAAACCCCACACCAGGACGGGAAACCTCCACACCAAGACATGAAACCTCCACACCAGGACGGGAAACCTACACACCAGGACGGGAAACTACACACAGTACGGGAAACCTACACACCAGTACGGGAAACCTACACACCAGTACGGAGAAATCTCCACACCAGGATGGGCGACATCTATACCAGGATGGGCCCAGGTAGGGGGAAATATGTATGTACTCATAGGATTTAGAACGCTACAAGAGACCATACACACCATACATCTGACCATCATGTGAGGCGGGGTTGTTTGAATTTTGCCCCAGGGCCCATCGAACTCTAGTTACGCCAATGGCTTCCAAGTAACAGCTTTCTATATTGCTTCTAGGCTCCATATAGATTAGATTAAAGTGAGTCAGTTACCATAAAATTACTGGTGAAACCAAGCACAACTGCTTGGCGCACCCTTGAGTTGGCCAAACAGTGCAGTGACTGTGCTTGGTCTGAACGGTTAGCCCCAAATGACTGTTCAATCTATGCACAGGGGCTAAACTGTTTTGCCCAGTCAAGGACGCACCAAGCGGTTGTGCTTGGCTTGAACAGTCATTTTGTGCTGAAAGACTTACCTACCAATTTCCATTTTTCCTACTGAGAAGGATCAGGCTTGTTGAATCCAAATGCCGCCTCATTTTGGTCTTCCGAGAGACGAGCCACTGCCAGAAATATCTGGCAGGGGCTTTCTCACCTCCCCTATTATAAATACATGAACGCTCAGCTAAATTGAGCGTTCATGTACATGAGGGAATTGGAGGGGGTAGCCATCGGTCGAGAGAGTGTCTGGCTGACGGCTAGTTAAGAAACGAGACCTTTGAAGGACTGTTCATATCTGCACCAAGTCTCAAGACTAAATCAGAGTGCAAATAGGTGTCGGACCCCCTTGACTTATAATGGGGTCTGTCTTAGCTCCATAGTGGTTTCCATCACGTTGAAGTCAAGATCAGTGCTATTTCTGCTGTCAGAAATGGAGGCTGTGAGCGATATGCGGTACTCACGACATGTCTGATTTATGGGAAGGTGTTTACTTTAATATCTTACCTCAATTTTGATTTTATGGTCCCCGAAGCAGAGATGTTGCAGGTAAGCAGCGGCATTTGCTTGCACGGAAGGGAAGTGATGCTGGAGCATATGGATGACCTCGGGAAGCTCGGGATCGCGCCAAGCAAACTCCCTAAACCAAGAAAATATGTTACATTTTAAAAATTATTATTTATTACTATAGCGCCATTTATCCCTTGGCGCTTTACATGTGAGGAGGGTTATACATAATAAATACAAGTACAGTAATCTTAAACAATAGAAGTCACGCCTGGTACAGGACCCTGTCCGCGAAGGCTCACAATCTACAAAATGCCACGGATTTAAAAAAAAAAAAGATAATCCATGTCCAGTGCGATTTATGGTAAGGAAAGGCTTTCTGAGACTGACTGCCAGGAAGAGCTAACAGAGGGAGGCAGAAAAAAAAATCTAAAAAAAAAAAAAAAAATAATACAACCCCTACATGGTGCCGTAACACGCCAACAACAACACGACAAACTGACAATCGGCAGAAATTCACTAAATGCTCATGGAAATCAATTGGGTCAGATTATTTTTAGATTCAGCAGTATTTTTTACTTGGGTTGTAGATATATCTGCAGCGAAAAGAGGGGAAATTATCTCATGAGGTAGAGAAAAGAAGGAATTAACATGGAAGGGGAAGAACCGAACTGGATCTACGCTGATCCATGACAGTAAGTGAAGGTAGCAGTCCTCTAGATGCACCCAGTGCTCCCATCCAGCCTATATTCCTGGGAGAGACACTCTCATAAAGGAAAAATCTCAAACTGGAATCAGACTGCAAACTGCGCATCAGGGGGTGACAATGAAGAAAGATCGCAGATTAGTGTAATTTTAAGTCATCTACCAACATTTGCAAAAATTATTTTTCCCGTGAGAATACTGATGCTCCGTCTACACTGTGACAGCCCTTCAGATATCTGTAGACAGCTATTAAGTCTCCTCTCAGTCTTCTTTTTTGCAAGCTAAACATCCCTAGATCCTGTAACCGTTCCTTGTAGGACATACTTTGCAGTCCGCTCACCATCCCTGTAACTCTTTTCTGAACTTGTTCCAGTTTTTCGATGTCTTTTTTTATATGGTGCCCAGAACTGGACACAGTATTCCAGATGCGGCCTGACCTTACATAGGAAAATTAGGAAAAATACGAATGCACCAGCGATGAAAAGGCAAGTATAAAACTTCACTTTTATTACAGTGATTTTATAAATTGTGCCTGACATAACACAGAGGTTAGGGAGAGCTGACGCGTTTCGGCATTCAAGCCATGGCCATGGTCACACATTAGAAAAAGCGGACTTTCATTTTTACCTTTAAGTTTTGGAGATTCCTTTATTGGGGTCCTTGAAATAGTTATGGGTCATAAATTATAAATCCAGGTCAGAAAGACGACGCCTTTCGGGACAGGTACAAAAGACCCGGCAGATTGGAGAAGTTGGTAATGGAAAATAAACCACAAGGCGACTTTCACCTCGCTTAATACTGAACGGGGGTAATGAATAGCCTCCATCCATAAAATGTACACTTCCATCTGCCGAGCCGGCAAACCTCTCACAGCAGCGAATATCAGAAATCTATTTAGTGCTAATCATATTGAAGAACATGAACGCCGGCTGCGTCACCCAACCGGTGGATTACTGGGAAATAAGACAAAGCGGCACCGGCAAAGCGACAGGACGGGCTAACGGCGAGCGTCAGATGAAAGCCATAGTCTTGTGCTGCAGACAGGAAGCGTTCTGGCTCGGTTTCCATACCTGTAGGTTTGCCAGCACCTTGTCGGAGCGTGATAACAGCACTTGACGGCCCCTGGCATATCGTGAAAGTAATCCGCCAGCGTGCCCGCAGCTTGTGCCAGCTCAACGTACCCAACAGGCGCCACACGTAAATGCTGCTGTGTCATGATCAATTATACCGCCCGGATAAAAGGGAGGGACGGTGACGTAGTGGTAGTCGCCTGAGCCAAAACTAAGTCTGTAAGGTGCAATCATTTGTGCTGCATTTTTTCTTGCGCAGCAGCGCTCTCATCCGCATTGTTGTGCAGGGAGCTGCAACCGGACCCAATCGCTAGAAATGGCCGCCGCCGCAGCATGGGCAAAACTGAAGGGGACGCAGTGGTGAAGCGGCACTGCGGACCCTCCTGAGGGTCTTCTCTCAACGATCAAAAGGTGATGGCATATCGTCATTAATTACTAAAATGGGAATAATGATTCATCTATCAGTGCGGAGAACATGTAATGCCCCATTACTCCTGCGGGGGCGCCGCAGGTAAAGCTAGACAAAGAAACCCGTGTTACAACCGATTGCTGACGCTCTCGGCAGTCGGACCCTCAGCGACCATCGTCGTGGGACCGTTCAAACAAAAAGTGGGTAAAATGCAATAGAAACAAAATAACGTGATGCCTTAAAATTTCAGTAAAATAAGACTGCGCTTCTTTATATAAGTCAATCTGTCATTTTTTATTTAGTCTATAAATCTAGTAATATTTCATCAATTAGCATTAAATATAAGATCTACACGGAGCCAGAGAACGCTCTGTGCCGCTGCTACACGGCAGCAACATGAAGGTGAGCGGGTACTGATCGCCCAATGGCGGATAATACGGGGTTTAAAAGGAAAATATACAGATGTGGGTTACTGAAGAACCTGCAGTATCATTTATTAAAAGTTATGTATATATATTTTTTTGCATTAAAGTCGCCATATAATGCAGCCCCAGCCTAAGTTTCCAATCACTACCGCTATCATTATAGTGCCACCCTATGAGACGCATATATTCGGCCTCAGGGCTGCACCTTTTCTACCTCTAGGATAACAGTTTTGCTCCCATGATCAGATACAGATGCAAATCTTGGCCCGGAGCAGCACAAACTGTAATAATGCAAGGTACATTAAATGAGTTTTGTAATGAAACCAACAGGTGGCGCTATTCTCTCCGAGCGTGGTGCAGTGACAGCTGGGCACAGCACCGATCTGCCAGCAATGCACTTTGCAAATCACTTCCATTCACGGTTTATAAAAGTACAAAATATAGATCAAAAAAGTATTGTGTACGGGTCCAAATAATTAAAAAAAGTTGCTTCCAGCAAGTATTGGACAGGATAAATGCATGCTGGAAAGTGAGTGGAAAGGAAGTTCCAACACCTATTATGCTGGCAGAAAGGCAATGGTCAATGATTTAAGTGATGGGATATTATCTTATTTTAAATAAAACCCAACGTTTACTTGCCTGGGATCCTTCTGTATGCTGTCAATGGACGGCGATCTTGTGGTCCCATCGTCGGCGGGGGCTGCGTGTGGCATCCGGTTGTAGCTGCCTTCGGATACCCGGTACGGCATTGATCTGTATGGCTCTGCATAGGTAGCTGCAGTGTTGAGAGCATAATTATTTCTTTGGTATGCAAGTGTGTTACGTTGGCTCAATGTCCTGTGCAGATTACCCGACCCTAGCAAAATAAAACAATAAGTTCACGCCGGACCTCCAAAAGAGTTACCAAACTAAGCCCCTCGCTACCGAAAAACACACATAGTACGGCATTAGCACACGGGTGATGGAGACCCTTATCACCAGGTATTACAACATGCAGCTATACAGCCTGGGGGGCCGCATAACCAGGGGATACACAAGGTTTGTCATGGTGTCAGGCAGGTGCTCCGTCCCATCGGTGTATTACACCTATGGCAGTCTGCTATAACAAGCATGGGCACTATGCAGCAGGGGCCCACCTACAGGGCCCACTGTTCAGCTTAATGCATATATTATATTACCCTCAATCACAAATTTATTTCTGCTTCTACATAAGAATAAACTGGGTAGTTGGGTGAATGAATGATGAGATCTTGCTTCAGTCTGTACATCGTGCACTAATGTATTGGCCAACGTCAGCTCATGTTGGGGGCACGTGGCTTACTCCAGCATAGGGGCCCACCCAAGGATTCTCCGGTTCTCCAGTGGGCCAGTCCGAGCCCGACTATGGATGAAGGTGCTTTATGCAGATCTCCCTGAAGACGGGGGAAATTGATGAGACCACTAAGATGGGTTAGGGAGATGAGGCAATGATCTCTGGGAAAAAGTATGCAAATGATCTCTCCTGCTGTCTCTCTAGTGCCACCTACTGGAGGCAGCAACCTTACAAGTCAATGTCCGACCCTTTAAAGACTTAAGATAATTAGCAAAATCAAAGTCTTCTCCACAAGAAGGTCTTCTCTTTGGAGGGACGACCATCATCTTCCCCTGGAGGAGAGCGACTTTGCATTCGCTTCAGGAACGGTGAACTGAAGATTGCTGCCCCGAGGTATGAAGAACCTATCTCTGCCTACAGCTAGTGAATAGAAACCATCATGTCTGCATTCACTTGCTGTTCATCTGATACAAAGCAAGTAAAAGGGATGCTCTCATCTAAGAGTGATGACATATTGCTAGGATATGCAATCCCTGAGGGTTGGAATCCCCGTGATCCTGCGGGTGGTGCCGCTCCATCTGGCCCGTTCGCTGCAGAGCTGCGCTCACGGCCACCCACTGCACGGGAAACTGGAGTTGTCCTGGACAAGCGGTTGGCCGAAGTACTGCTGCGTGGGAAAAAGACTGGGAAAGCTGCCACAGTCTCTTCAATCCTGTGATCGGTGACGGTCTCAAAGGTGGACCTGATCATAAACGCCTAATGCTATGCAATCACACTGAGATGGGACCACCAACGATGAGATCTGGTGACCAGAAATTAATCCTTTTTTTTGCCAAAATAACTACAGCCTGTTTGTAGCATACAGACATAAGTACACCCTGAAGCTCGTGACGCCGGCTGGAGCAAAGCATCTGTCTGACACCTTATAGATAGAGTACAATGAAACATTAAAGCAATGTAACCAGTGATTCACATCATGCACATGGACACGTGACAGAAGTCGTTATGTTATTACAGTACAGGATGAGGCGTTAAACCCACGTTATTCCCACTGTGACCGGTGGAGCGGAGTTTACCTCTGTCTTCCGGGTGTATACACCACAAGTTGGGGGCTTCGCTGCTCCCATGGCTTATACTCTACCACATCCAACAAAGAAGGCTTTGTCTTTTCATTACGGCGCTGACGTTTAACACTTTAGACACAAAAACTAAACTTTTTTTTTTCCATGTATTTTATTATCTAGACAAGAAACAAGTAAGCCGGCGTATGACTGATAGGAGATCTGTATGATAGAGCGGAGATAGCCGAGCTCACACGCAGTAAGTGTTGTCATAGGGGAACGGGAACTTCAACAGTAAGAATGTTTTTATTTAATTTTTTTCTGTTGACTGTTTCCTTCGGCTACGTTCTATAATACAATCTTGATTCCATCCACTATATACCAGTGATGGCCGATCTGTGAATTGACCGTCGTGCATTGTACAGAACTGCTGAGTGCCGCATTCGGCTTTTTCCGGCAGCGCCATAGAGAATGAATGGAGCGGAGTTCAGAAATCCGTCCTTCCATTATCCCCATTCTCACAACCGGTATGGGTCTCAGCAGTTAGACCCTCACCCATTGCGGTCCCGTCAGTAAATTACCACCTATTATGTAGATAGGTAATAACACCCCTTTATGTAACTGGAGAGTCACAGGCTGCAGGCCAATGCAACAATGTCACATACAGTGGCATGTAAAAGTTTAGGCACCCCTGGTCTAAATTACTATTATTGTGAACAGGTAAGCAAGTTAAAGATGAAATTATAAAAAGGAAAATAGGCTGATGCAAAAGTTTGTGCACCCTTGGAGATTTGTGTGCTCAGATAACTGACCCAGGTGTCAGACCATAATTAGCCTGTTAGGGTTATGGCTTGTTCACTATCATCGTTAGAAAAGGACAGGTGATGCAAATTTCCAAGCTTTATAAAAAACCCAGCCTCCTCTAACCTTGTGCCAAAAAACAGCAGCCGTGGGTTCTTTTAAGCAGTTGTCTAGCACTCTTAAAATAAAAATGGTGAAGGCCTGCAAAGCAGGAGAAGGCTATAAGAAGATAGCAAAGTGTTATCAAGTTACCCTTTCGTCAGTTCGAAATTTAATTAAGAAAGAAATGGCAGTTACCAGGAAGACTGGAGGTCAAGATAAGGTCTGGAAGACCAAGCAAAATTTCAGTGAGAGCTGCTCGTAGGATTGCTACACAGGGAAATCAGAACCCCCCGCTTGACTGCAAAAGACCTTCAGAAATATTTTGCAAACTCTGTAGTTGTGATACATTGTTCTACTGTTCAGAGACATCTGCACAAATATGGCCTTCATGGAAAAGTCCTCAGAAGAAAACTTCTCCTGCATCCTCGCCATAAAATTCAGGGTCAGAAGTATGCAAAAGAACATCTAAACAAGTCTAATGCATTTTGGAAACAAATAACAAAAAACAGACTGGCACTTCAAAATCAGAAAACTGGTGTGTACAGGTGCGAACTAGGAGCAGCCATCTCTATACATAACAAACAAAGTTGCACTCTGTAGTGCTAAAGTAGGTAAATACGAACTATATGAAATATGAATAGCATGACTGCTCTAGATAACAAGAAAAAACGGAGATACTTCGCTCATAATTTGGCCAATTCAATGACAAGGCGATCTCTGGTTTTCTGGGAACCTACGTATCTAGTGTGAATACCTGGCAGTTCTAATTGCAGCAGGATCCTACCTACACATAAATTCAGGCTTTAGCCTAAGAGAGGTATTCACACTAGATACGTAGTTCCCAGAAAACTGGATATCACCTTGTCATTGAATTGGCCAAATTATGTGCTATGTATCTCCATTTTTTCTTATTATCTACAGTAGTCATGCTATTCATATTTCATATTTACATGCTTTAGCACTACAGAGTGGGCCGATGAGGTTACAATAGAACTTTTTGGCCACAATGATCAAAGGTATGTGTGGAGAAAAAAGGGCACAGAATTTCAGGAAAAATGCTTTGGGGTTGTGTTGCTGCCAATGGCACGGGGAACATTTCACCGGTAGAGGGAAGAATGGATTCAATGACATTTCCACAAATGCTTGATGCAAACATAATATCATCTGTAAATAAGCTGAAGTTGAAAAGAGGATGGCTTCCACAAATGGATAATGATCCTAAACATACCGTATATACTCGTGTATAAGCCGACCCGTGTATAAGCCGACCCCCCTAATTTTGCCACAAAAAACTGGGAAAAATTATTGACTCGTGTATAAGCCGGGTGTATAAACTGCCCTCCTGCTCTGTGCTGCCCCCATCCAGCTCTGTGCTCCCCCATTCTCCTCTGTACTCCCCCCCCCTCCGTCCTCCGCTGTGCTCCCCATTCCTTCTCCGTCCTCCTGTGCCCTCTGTCCTGCTCTGTGCTCCTCTGTGCCCTCCATCCTCTCCTGTCCTGCTCCATGCTTCCCCGTCCTCCTCCACGCTTCCCCGTCCACCGATCTCCCCCACCCCATCCTCCACGCTTCCCCCGTCCACCGATCTCCCCCCCACTCCTGCTCCATGCTTCCCCGGTCCTGCTCCAGCTTCCCCCGTCCACCGATCTCCACCCCTCCTGCTTCATGCTTCCCCGTCCTGCTCCAGCTTCCCCCGTCTACCGTTCTCCCCCCCGTCCTGCTCGTGCTCCTTGTCCTCTCCTCCATCATACTCACCCCTCCCCGTGCCATCGCTGAGCGTCCCTGCAATCCTGCGTTCTCCGTCTTCCTGCTGCAGCTCTCCAGCACTGAGCGGTGATGTAATACCGCTCATTAAGGTCATGAATATGGAGGCCACGCCCATGGGAGTGGCGTCGCGTCCATATTACATGACCCTAATGAGCGGGTATTACATCACCGCTCAGCGCTGGAGAGCTGCAAGAAGACTGGGAGAACGCAGGATTGCAGGGACACTCAGCGATGGCACGGGGAGGGGTGAGTATGATCCCAGCCACCGGCTCCTGCCGCGGAATCCCCTCCCCCGCTGGTTTCTGCCCTATGACTCGTGTATAAGCCGAGGGGGCATTTTCAGCACGAAAAAAGGTGCTGAAAATGTCGGCTTATACACGAGTATATACGGTAAGTCAAAATCCACAATAGACGACTTCAGAAGGAGCAAGCTGAAGGTTTTACAATGGCCCTCACAGTCCCCTGGTCTGAACATCAATGAAAATCTGTGGCTAAACCTCAACATAGCAGAACATGCAAGACGACCCAGGAATCTCACAAAATTGGAAGAATGGTTGAAAATCCCTCAAACAAGAATTGAAAGGCTGCAAAACTGGCTACAAAAAGCGTTTACAAGCTGTGATACTTTCAAAAGCGGGTGCTACTCGGTACTAACTTTTGCATCAGCCCATTTTCCTTTTTGTAATTTTTAAATTGTAAAAAATGAGTTGTTTTTTTTTGCCTAAAACACAAAGGAAATGTGTCATCTTTTACTTTATGCCTTAGAGATCATTTCATTTTCAACTTGCTTAACTGTTCAGTTATTTTGACCAGAGGCGCCCAAACTATTACATGCCATTGTTCATTGTCTACAAGTGTATACTGAAAATAAAATAAAAGGATCATATAAAGAAAAAAATAAGTTAGCGTAGCATACACTATGCATTTTCTCTGCTGCGTTTTGCAGTTCAAGCGAAGTGAATATGATTTCCTAAAAACTCAGGACCACTGTGCACCTAAAGTCCCTGCTGAACTGTGGTTTTTTTTGTTGTTGCGAGTTTCCCCCCCCTATAACCTTAAT
Source organism: Oophaga sylvatica (assembly GCA_033576555.1). Classification (NCBI taxonomy): domain Eukaryota; kingdom Metazoa; phylum Chordata; class Amphibia; order Anura; family Dendrobatidae; genus Oophaga; species Oophaga sylvatica. The sequence goes on from JARQOD010000007.1 coordinate 75,772,543, forward strand.
GCATGTATAAAAAAAATTGTGTTTTTAAGTGCAGAATCCCAGTGTTTCAAGACTAAAAAGCACATTTAAAAAACGTTGCAAAAGATCTGCACAAAAAAGGCATAAAAACCAAAAACAGCAAAAGTGCAATAATGTGTGCAGGTTGCGATCGTGTATTCTGGTGCAGAAATTTGCAGCTTAAACGAAGCAACGTTTTCGCCCACGTGAACATGGAATTATCGTGCCCAAAGCAAGAAGTCCAGGTAATGAAGACCTGTCATTTTTGGGAACATCATGGATGTATAATGGTTCCTCCATTTGGCCTTAAAACCCCACACATGATATAAGAACGTCCCTTTATGGCTTGGTTTTCACAGGGCATTTTGCAGGGTGGTAGTGCGCTGTGCAGCCGAGACTCGCTTTGCAAAAATGCTAAAGCTTGGTAATCTGCGTGCAACTCGACGCCCCATTGCCCTACAAATGCCACTTGAAAACCCAAACTTACAAAAATAAAAATGCATAAAAAGAGATAATTTTCTCTCCCCAAATTGTAATCCAGAAATAAAAATAAATACATAAAAAAAATATCTAAGTCTCCAAACAGAGAGAAACGGTTAGCATCAACCAATCAGAATATTACTTTTATTTATAAGGGACAATGAAGCTGTGCCCTGATTGGTTGCTCCATTTACGCTCTGGACTTGGATGACGACGGGTCCCGTGCACTTCCCGCAGCTTCTAATAATTAAGGGCTGTGTCTCAGCGAGGTAAAAGGCCATATTATCCTCAGGAGACCCTTGTAATGGCGGCCTGACAGCCATATATTACGGCCTGTGGACTGTAATAGAACATCATATTATGAGCCGGCTCCGCTCGAATCGACAGGAGCGTAACACCATCACACCTAATGGATGTTTAATAGGGAAGGTTATTTGCATGAGGCCATTGAGGCTAATGGGAGAGCCGTCACTGACAAGCTATGAAATAGACTGGGTTGCCAGAAGGAGCCATTTATAGAGTCCGGGCGCGGGGAGCGGTCAGGGATCAGCACGCAGAGGAGAAGAGAAGCCTTTATTCTTTTAATGGTGGTGTCAGATCTGAGCTCCGTCACTATAACTCCACGCATTATTAAAGTGGAGCTGTTCAGCGGAGGAGACTTTATTTCACCATTTTATTTTATTATGCAGTAAAAACTAAAAGCGCCTTTCCTCTTATTATAAACTGCAGGGCTGTGAAAGCGTTGGAAGAAAGGAGGAGGATTTAGAGGAGACCCCTAAAACGAGAGATCAGGTCATAGCCGAAGAGCAGGAGAGGAAAGGCAATAAATATATCAGAGCGAGATGATATTATATTATGCCACACCGGAACGACGTCCTGCAATATTTCACATCCGTGCAGGTAATAACCCATCGTTCACACAAGGTCGTAGTGATTGGGGACGTCACACTCTGAAGGTTTCCTGGAGATGTTAACTGCAGATTATTCAGGGCTTGTCCACTTTTTTTCCCCCTAGTTAAAGGGAAATCTGCCACCAAGTTTCTGCCATTTAATCTGAGAGAAGTATCATACAGAGCAGAAGAGCCCGATTCCAAGGATGTGTCACTTCTTGAGCTGTGTGCTGTAGTTTTAATACAATCAGTGTTTTATCAGCAGGAGATTATCGCTAGAGGACTAGGTCTCACGTGCACAGCAGTCCAGATACTGTGTAACCCCGCCCCCACCACTGATTGGCAGGTTGCACAGTGTACACAAGAAGATGCCAATCAGGGGTGTGGGCAGAGTTATACACAGCTCAGCATTTGATCACTGCTACATTTACAGCAGAGAAAAACAGGGATTCTATTAAAACTGCACCAAGGAGTCCAGTAAGTGACACATCTTGGAATCAGGGTCTTTGCCCCTACTGGTCTCAGATTACATAGCAAAAACTGATGACATACTCCCTTAAATGCATGTAATTGGGGATAAAAATTAGTTTTGGCAATTAGGTTTTATCAAAAATGTTGCAGTGTTGATTTTCTTTAGCCTCCTTACTTCACTGGCAGCTGCAGAATGAGGTTACTGAGGAATAGTCAGTGAGCTCAATCTGATGGAAGCGTTTGTGATTTTGTATTTTTCTGAGCTCTTTGCAGCCGAATTATGACCACATCAAAGCTTGTATGTGCAGGGAACCAAAAGTGCTAATAAAAGCCAAACCGTGCAACATTTCTGACAAACTCCAAATCTCAAAGGTGATAATTAGGCCCAAATACATCCACTTAAGTTAAAACACAAATAAACCCCCAAAAAGTGATCATTTTAGAGATCTTCTGACCTAGTCGTCTATAGACACCATAATTAAGCCTTTGCTAAAGGGCAACTGTCACATTAAAATGACTGTTCAAACCAAGCAGAGGAGCTCAGTGCACCCTTTGAATGGCCAACCATTCAGTGCAACTTCCCACCTGTTAGTTTTCTATCTCTGTTCTCTTCTGGTCCCTGTAAATCCAGAGAGAGGAGGATGGAGATGGATGGAGAAGAAGCCGGTGGGAAGGTGCACTGAGCTGCTGGCCACACCAAGGGTGCACTGTTGCCTCTGCTTGGTTTGAACAGTTATTTTGTGTTGACAGATTCTTTAAGGTCACTCGGATCCTTATGCTTGCCACCTTTCCTGCGTTCAACACACAGCAATAGGGTGTTTTGCCATTTTCCACCAGTTGGGTGGGACAGAGGGCGGCCACATAAAATGTCGGCGTTTTGCACACTATCAATGCAGCTCCGATCTCTGGCGCGGCGCATGGAGGCGCACGCTACTCAGAAAATGAGACAAATTCATTAACCTCTTAATGAATTCGGAGCATCTTACTCCAGTCTTAATGAACCGGTCCCATTATATTTTACACTGTTGAGTTACAGGATCCCACATCACAGGCGCACAATCAGGGCCTGGGAGGCAGGAATCTGATGCCGGGGTCCAGACTATCGTACTTCACAGTCTGTATGCAAACCGCAACGCACGGACTGACCGCAGATCACAGAACTCGTACCTGTTGCAGTGTATGGGGCTGTTCACATGTCTGTGTATTTTCGTTGACTGAGTGGACCACATCAAAACACGGAGACATGTCTGCATAGGATCAGTCATGGATGAAATTCAGTTTGCCGTCGCTCTATGTGACTGCAGACTTGTGAATAATCGCAGAACAGTGCGCACTGTAAGGATTTTCCAGCGCGGGAGCGGACGGTCATGAGACCGATAGTATGAGATTTGCACACTTCTGGCCACATTCTGACTAGACGTGTCTGGCTTTGTTCAAATCACTTGCATTGAATGAGGTCGCGTACGACTAGTTGGCATGTGACCGCATGTACGCCAATAGCAAGCTTTCAGTCATGCTACCGGCGACTGAGAATCCTGTGAGGATTCACAAGTCTGCAAACGCACAGAGTGACTGCAGACTTGAGCCCCAAGTCTGGACAACCCCTTTAACTACCACTGATCGACGCTCGTTTATGGCCTTCTTTACAGAGGCTGACAACACTGCAGAGAAGATAAAACATCAGGTTACTGGCAGTACATTGCCCGCTTACATGGGGCGACATGCTGCGGACAATGATGACAATCATGCCCGTACGTACGATCTGATCACCCGATGACTGAGCGCTTTGCTCGTTGGTTGGGTGATCGGGGCATGCTGGCGGATAAAGGAGATGGTGCATGCTGTATCACATTGCAGGCATAACAATGGCGCTCTCACTCTGCCGTATTTTTATAGGAGCGTCCCTTTAAGTCTGAAATCATCAATATCCTGCGTGCAACTAATTGGCGCCCAGACTTTAATTACTGCAGTAATGAGGCGGATTCCCTGACTCCAGCAATACTGAAGTGGAAAATTCCAAGTTCTCGGAAAGTTCAGTTAGTTGGCCATTCCTGTAAGAGTCTGCAGTACGCTGGGGAGGCCTGTCAACACTGTATTGTACGCGCGTCCATCAAACCATTAGTTTAAATCATTTACCGTGGGGCGCTCATTTAATCAGAGCCGGCTGATTCACTGGCCCCGCTGGTAATTGTCTGATACAAAAGGTCCAGTACAAATGACTTCTGTGCGGAGTAACATGGTCACATCTCATGTATACAGCACATTCATCATCCTGCAGACGACTCCGCAGCCTCCATCACTGCCACGAGATGCAGAGGGGCTTTATAGAGCCCAAAACAAGCCTGGCGATCATTAATTCATCTCCTCGGGAGGAAAGTTCCATTACCACATCGTGTTAAATGGGACCTGCAAATACTTGTATATCAATTCTGGGGCATTTTTTCCATTCTAATTATGCTGTTCCTCAGTTACTACTCCTGGAAAAGCATGCATAAATTAATAAATGGGTGTGACCAGTTGGGGGTGTGTCACCGCAGTGAATACTGATTGGACAATGTCAGAGTGTCCAGAGACACGCCTCCAGCTGTCAATTTATTCATGAATTTCCAGGAGGAATCACAGAGGAACAGCAGAACACGGAGTTGTATTTGAAAAAAAAAATGCTCTGGAATTCTTTAACAAATTTTTACTACACCAGACTGTCCAAGAGATGTAAAAGATGCAAAGTCCGTGCCAAGAGACCCGCGACCAGTCCGCCCCAGAGACCGCGACAGTCGCACCAAACCGCGACCAGTCCGCGCCAAGAGACCCGCGACCAGTCCGCGCCAAGAGACCCGCGGCCAGTCCACGCCAAGAGACCCGCGACCAGTCCACGCCAAGAGACCGGCGACCAGTCCGCGCCAAGAGACCCGCGGCCAGTCCGCGCCAAGAGACCCGCGGACCAGTCCGCGCCAAGAGACCCGCGACCAGTCCGCGCCAAGAGACCCGCGACCAGTCCGCGCCAAGAGACCCGCGACCAGTCCGCGCCAAGAGACCCGCGACCAGTCCGCGCCAAGAGACCCGCGACCAGTCCGCGCCAAGAGACCCACGGCCAGTCCGCACAAAGAGACCCGCGACCAGTCCGCGCCAAGAGACCCGCGACCAGTCAGCGCCAAGAGACCCGCGGCCAGTCCGCGTCAAGAGACCCGCGGCCAGTCCGCGTCAAGAGACCGCGGCCAGCGCGCCAGAGACCCGCGACCAGTCCGCACCAAGAGACCCGCAGCCAATCCGCGCCAAGAGACCCGCGGCCAGTCCGCGCCAAGAGACCCGCGACCAGTCCGTGCCAAGAGACCCGCGCCAGTCCGCCAAGAGACCCGGGCCAGTCCGCGCCAAGAGACACACGGCCAGTCCGCGCCAAGAGACACACGGCCAGTCCGCGCCAAGAGACCCGCAAACAGTCTGCGCCAAGAGACCCGCGACCAGTCTGCGCCAAGAGACCCACGGCCAGTCTGCGCCAAGAGACCCGCGGCCAGTCTGCGCCAAGAGACCGCGGTCAGTCCGCGCCAAGAGACCGCAGCCAGTCGCGCAAGAGACCCGCCGCCAGTCCGCGCCAAGACACCCGCGGCCAGTCCGCGCCAAGAGACCCGTGGCCAGTCCGCGCCAAGAGACCCGCGACCAGTCCGCGCCAAGAGACCCGCGACCAGTCCATGCATTCTGGCCCGTATACGAACCGTGACATACAGCTACAGCCGCCCTTTCGCTTGTTGACTGCCCGCTACATTTTCCACTCTCACTACCCTGCCTATCTAACCCACTTACATTACTTTTACATACCTTGCAAATTGGTTAGAATTTCAACTTTAAGAAATTGCTCAAGCAATAAATTAACTGTACTGGAAGTGTAGAGGATTTAGTAGAGGAAAGCCAGTGTTTCTAGAGACAACAATCCATTACCTGTACCTACAATTCTCATTTTTACATCTTAAAATTAAAAAAAATAAAATAAAGTACACCCACCTGAGCCGGTGCGGTACACGGCCGTCTGCGAGCCCTGGCGCAGCTCGATGGTTCCGTGGTTGGCATTCCGATACACCGGACTGTAGTACGTCCTCCCCTCGTATATCGGGGTGATCTGCAGGTCGGGGGATACAGCAGAACGCAGCTCCTGGCCTAGCTGGCTATGCTGACTCGCATAGGAACTTCTTAAACCTGAAGGTGATAAGATGAATAGAAATTAGAAATGAATCCCAAAAAGTTCTTATTTATCTGAATTAAAATTTCTAAACTATGCGTAAATTTCACTCTGCTCTTTCTGCTAACAGGGAGAAGCCCATCACAAGCAGGAGGCAGAAAATACAGGCAGTATGACTAGGCAGCAGATCTATGGCAGAGATCCAGTACAGCAAATGCTCAAGCTGTCAATGTCTAAAAAATGGATAAGTATACATCTGTAGGACAATTAAGAGTCATGTATTTTTACAAACCCCTTGTAGCTGAATAGCCGGTCTACAGTAACCCTTCACATACTCACTGGCTACATTCTTACTCCTCTTTCAGGCTCCAACTTCTCCATAATGCTATCTGCGCAGTAGGCGGACTACTGAACTACATTTCCCACAACCCCCTGCTTCTTCTCCAGGCTCCCTTAGCAACAGGTGCGGAGCCAGCAGTATGGCAATACTTATTACTTCATTTTATAATTTTTTTTAATATTTACATCAATCAAAATCATTCTTTCATGCCCCCCACCCCGTGCACTAATCCTGCATGTGTTTTAGATAGATTTCCCCTGTATGAGCTCTCCTAGCTGTTTGTTGTCCATAGCAACCAATCAAAGCACAGCTTTCATTTCACCAGAGTCATTTCAAAAATGAAAGTTGAGCTCTGATTGGTTGCTGTGGGCAACAAAGAAAGTTTTCCCATCAGACATGTCCCAGGTGTATTTATATTGTGTTGATGGGTAGGAGGCGTCCATTATAGCGGACATGGACAGAAACCTGCGCGATCTTAATGAGAAAAATCATTAGCGGTTTAGTGGCTGCTACTTCTGAGCTTACGGCTGGGAAGCACAATCAGAGGAGGCCATTTTTTCCTCCTTTCACGGCAGCATGTACTGAGCATGTGCGACCTGTCATAAACTAACTACAGGACGTATCCGCGGGCAACCAGATAAACGCGTAGATTTTCAGGCGGTGATATCGAGGGCAGCGAGCGTTTTTGGAAATTGATTGCATTTGACAAGTTTTTTCTTTTTTTTAGGACTCTCAAGTCTAAATATTTTTCTTTTTTTTAGTATTTTAAGTCACATAACCATGACTGATAGTATGGAATTAACTCCTTAAAAACCTTCCCATACATAAAAGGTGAATCTGATGACATTTAAAGGGAGCTTTTTTTTTTTTTTGCATAGCCACATAATCAATAAAATATGAAGGATGACTCTGAAGGACGTCCCAATGGCACAAGCAAACCAGAAGCCATCACGCGGCTTTACGAAGACCAATCAATATAACAAGTCACAAGCTATACAAGCTTTATCACACAACATATAATGTCTTGGGGTCAGAAAGATTTCCAGGATATCTGACCCTATAAGCTGCGGCAGGACCTTGGAGTTGTGCGGTGATTAGTGGCACAGCGCTACGGCGTGCACCCCGCCACCATCACTCCCCCATATACTATTACATCTCCAGGCTCCATAGAAATAACGTTAATATCTATACATCGGCCGGCCACATTTACGTTCCAGACGGGTAAATAAAATATGGCATGATCGCACACCTCGGAAGAGAGGGTACGTCTTGTACAATAAAGGACCCAAAAGATGGCCCCTACATAGAAAACCTAAGAAAGGCACACAGTAAAGAACAACAACAAAAAGCTAACCTATAGGTGATGTAGCCTGAGGTTTACCAAGTAGACCCTATTTCTATTCGCAGGTCTCTTTCTATTGGCCACGTCGGTGATCTGCTACCACTGGAGGACCGTCCCTTACTTGCCGGTATCAGTGGCTCTTTTTGATTAGCCGGCCTGGTGCCACATCATGGCACACGTGAAGTCATGCCAGGCTGGCTAGGTATGCCGGGAGGTAAGAGACGGTACTCCGGCTGCTGTGATACTGCTGCAGACCACCGCCACGGCCGATGGTATATTCGCACCAACTCTAACACCTATATAGTAGAATACAGACTTTCAGACCATTTTTTTTTTGAGGTGTAGCTTTGCACCTTTACTTGGTCGCGATTAAAGCCAGGACCGACCGAGATAATCCAGCAACGGACTAAGTATAAGAAATACATCCACCAATATAGAAATTCTTTTTTAACTTTTTTACAGGTAAAGACATAACTAAAATGTGCTGAAATGACCAGCGCCTTGGCCGTTTGAGCCTAAAGGTGACGATTGCAAAGTTCAGAGTTTTTTTTCTTTTTCCAGCATGTAGGTCAATTGTGAGCTACAAGCACAATGTGCAAATATTATAACATCTACAGTCCAAATGATAGCCGGCGCTCACATCTTCTTAATTGTTCCAGTAGAACGAAAAAAAAGGCACAAACAACAGTAAAAAAACTAAGAAGTAAGAAAATAAATATCTGCTGCGCTCCCAGGCAACATGTTTCAAACTTGCATCGTCCGGCTTGATAAAAGGACCATGAAGGTCTGAAACATGTCGCCTGGGAGCGCAGCGGATATTTATTTTCCGCCTTTATAATGTTTGTGCTGTTGTGTGCCACCATTTTTTGCGCGTTTTATACTACCTGATCAATAAAGCAGCTAGAAGGTGTGAGTGCCGGCTATCGTTAGGAATGCTGCTATTACCGGAGTATTTTGGCCGTCACCTGGACAGGTTGAGCCCTTTTTATGTTTCCTAAAGAATACAACGCGTACAGGACGCGCGAGAGCCGCTGAGAATTTGTCATCCGGATATGCACGAGGGTGAATGTGCAAGCGCAGACCGCCAAGTATGTTATGCTTAATTAAAGAACGGTGCCTTTAAGGAACATTAAATAGCAGAGACGTCTCCTAAGATGAATCCGAAGTCATGTGGAAACGCAAAGTGTCAGCAGAACACACAAGTGTATGTCAATGGCGTCTTCAATCACCCCCACCAAGCCGGCACTGAGCAATACTAGAGAGCGAGAGCTCGGCGAGACGACGCCGGTGACAAAACGTAATTATAAGCGCTTATTCCATTCTAAACCTGGCATTAAGAATATGAATGTATGTCATCTGTCCCCCTGTCTGCGACGTGAATGTGCGCCTACGGTTTCCGCATTTAAACGCCTGTTCTGACTACGGCGCGTACGCCAAATCATTTGCTCAGCTGAGAATACTATTCATCTAAAAGCAATTATGTGGGAAAAATAGCAAATGGAGATTGGGCAATTTGTTATTGATAATTGCCATTCCCACCTGGCATGATTTTTCTGATCTGAATTTCTAGATAATTGTTACATCTGAAAAGCGCTTTATGGTTTGGAAATACTGTACATTTTTGCCCAGGCACAAAAGAGGAAGGTCTGGCAGAATGCAGAATGATAGTTTAAAAAGAAGCGCAAACTCCTGATCACTGAGCTTACTTAAAGGGGTTTTTCCGTTTTGGAAATACCCCTTATCCGATGGCTGCAGTCCGTATTGAAAAACTGAAATGTCCTATGCTCACCCTCCCCAGGTCCGGCGCTGAACCTCGGCCACTGTTCCCGACGTCTGGTATGGGTCGGCAGTCAATTAGTGAGCTGAGCTCATGGATTGGCTGCAGCGCTGTCGAGTTGACGTCAGCACTGAAGACCATAAGAGATGTCGGGAGCAGCGTCAGAGTCTCAGCAAAGGACCAGGGCAGGGTGGGTAAAGCAGAGATTGTTTCTTTTTATGTAACTTGATAAAAAATACCAAAAAAAATTGAAAGGAATTTGCCTGTATGCATCTGAACGAATCGTCCGACACGTCTCCCATAATTACCAAGATTGTAGACATCTACACAAAACTATGGATTCATGTGTGTTATACGCTGAGCTATACAAGCTGTTCTACAAAAATATTAAACTTTAGGGTGGTTTTGTAAGTGCCGGAATTTTACATCACAAATGGATCCGATGTAAAAATCTGCATATTTTGCACATAATGATAAATTGCCAGCAATATTCTACCAGTGTACATACATTTTTGTCTTTAATTAGGGGCAGCCAAGTCTGGCTATCGGTTCAGTACATGCTGCACTGTGAAAAGCATGGGCTCACTTTCCTACTTCCTATGAACTACATGAAGACATAGTCAATCTGAGTGTATGCACTGTTTCTACTATGTGCATTATAGCCTAAGAACTCAAGTTTCACACTGTTCTTTCTGATAATAGGGAGACGCCCATCACAAGCAGGAGGCAGAAAATACAGGCAACTATGACTGGGCAGCAGATTTATGGCAGTGATCCAGTATAGCAAATGCTCAAGCTGTCAGCGTCTAAAAAATGGATAAGAATACATCTGTAGGACAATTAGAGTCATGTATTATTGCCTTAAACCAAGCAAAACTAAACTGTTGTGGTTTCTTCATCAAGCTTACTAATTTGGAAACTATACAATGCTACTGTAAAAAAAAAAAAATTTTTCTTATTCTTTACCAACCTGTAAGGCTGTCAGGTCGTGATGGAACCATTCTTTCATAAATCTCAAACGGCTGCTGACCAAATTGGTCAATGTCATGCAAGTTCCTCTGTAACGTTCCCATGTGCTGAGGAACTGCAGTCATTCCCGCTCGTTTTGGAGAGGAGGAAGATACAATAGGAGTTTGGGATGATGATGTGCCAACTCGATTTTGCGTTTCCGATAAAGTCAGTGGGGAACCGACTCTAACTGAAGTACCTAGCGTTTGGTAATTTGAGGTGATGCCGTTAGGGTTAGAGTTTTGCCGAGAAGTGAGTGAACCAATCCTTCGAACACCCGTTGGAGAGTTAGACCTCCGGATTGTGTAAGGAGAAGCTGCTCTCTGAGAAGGCAACGTTGTAGAGGAGTACGTGGTGGAAGCTGGAAGCGGTCGTGAGTCTGTAATGGATGGGGAGCCGTAGCCACTGCCAAGTGAAGTTCTCAAGGACCCTCTAGATGGTGACACTCCAGATCCAATGACGTAAGAAGGGGACTGTGATCTTGAGGGAACAGAGCTGACGCGCCGAACTGCCCGGTTAGCTGCCATAGCATTTGTTGGCTACAAGTGAAGGAAAAACAATCTCAGTCAATAAACGATTTGTGTACAAAACCATAAAAACTAAAACATTTAATGTTTGTGCCTTAATGAGACCATAATTCCCGAATATCGACTGTTTCAGCTTTTCATTTCCCAATTCTTCAATCCGAATGTTAGCGTCTCGTCGTAAAGAATAAACACTATGGTTAATGGCAAAGGAAGTCTCTCTGGGTTACCAGATAGCCCAACACGGACACAAAAGTGAGATTAATTCTCATGCCCAAGTCTCCACTATCATTTAACGATCACATTGCCAAAAATAATGAATTTGAAAAAAAGCTGGGAAAAAAATTCTCAAGAAAGGAAGAACAGAGAACATAACATTCTCAAGTTTCCTAATTTATAGATTTTGGAATGCATTCTTTGGCCACGTGAGACCAGTAACTAGCTGCCTAGTTATAGCCATGACCACCAACCCTGGAGAAGGACCCTCTGTTCTGAAAAAACCGCCGATGACCCAAACACAGAGAAAAGCTTCTAAGGAGCAGGACAGATTGCTATATAGTTATATGGGAAATGATTTAGTATAACTTAATATATAACTTGTAATTTAGTCATTTACAGCACCGCTTATTTGGGTTTTAGGAGTCCAGTGGGCGGTCCTAATCATTGATTGACAGCCTTTCTGTGCGCGAGATTGCTGTAAGTCACTGAGTATAACTACTTACTACATTCCTAAACCCAAAATGACCAGAAAAAACAAGTTCTAAAGTATTTTGCCCAGCCCCCCCCCCTCCAAAAAAAATATATAGTGATCTTCTCATCTCGGGTTTGCAATAACTCATAGTCCATTTAGAATGGACTATGTTTTCAACGGGTCACTAAGATCGGTTCAAGGAAGGTAAATGATGAAGAAGGAAGGCTACATATGCAACGATAAAGTTGGAAAGTCCTCTTTATGAGCCGCTACCTCTGAGCTGAACACAATTAAAATTACAGAATGGAAATACATCCAGACATGTACAATAACAAGATGAAAATATAATAAGACACCGCTGTCTTCGCCAAAGCGGTACAGCGGGAGGATAAATCGTATCTTTAGAACAGTGTTATGAGCAAAAACATAAAAAAAAAAAAAAAACATAAAAAAAAGGATAAAAAGATAACACTGTGCTGGATTTTTCATATTACAGAAACATCCAAGCACAATGAAAGCGAGAGAATACATGCAAACAAGGACACTTAGGAAATGGAACATAAAAGCAATAAATATATACCTGAACTACGGTTTGGCCTTCAGCCCGTGAGGACCTCACCAAGTGGTTACTGGTAGATCCTGAGAATGAGTGTTGTTGGCGCAGTTCGGCTTTACCCGCATTGTGGTTGTGACAAGTGCCGGCTTCCTGATAACCGCTGTCGGAGTACGAGTTCATCTGTGTTGAGCTTCTTGAGTTGCCTAAAGATCCTGAAAACCAGAGTAGTAAACGTTAAGCTGCAAAGTAAACCCAAAGTAGCCAGCAACTTATGTAAAAGCTATCCCAGTGGGAAGAATTAAAAAAAATAATCCAAAAACAGACCCTCACTTTCATGGAGTGACGTCTGCTCCGGGGAATACATGGTCACAGGTTCTGGGTCAGATCTGATGAGGAAGTGGTTGGGGTGAGTAGAGTCAGACAGTCTCTGCTTAGGGGGACTCCGGATGATACATCTGAAACCGAAAATAAACCATCACGTAAACAGCGGTGTAATCATTAAAGAAGGGAAATACCGCTACAGAAGCAATTCACTTGTCTTAAAGAGCTATTCCCCCTTCATACATTTATGGCAAATCCATAGGATAGGTCATCATTTTATAGCAGATAAAGAGCCCACCAACGGGACCTACATTTATCTCGGATGCACGCCGCTGTCTTTGGAGAGGTGGTCGCAATTCCCATACAATTCCCACCAGGGCTGTGGAGTCGGTAAGCCAAACCTCCGACTCCTCAATCTCCATGACTCCGACTCCAACTCTACGACTCCCTCATACCAGGGCTGTGGAGTCGGTAAGCCAAACCCCAGACTTCTCAATCTCCATGACTCCGACTCCAACTCTACGACTCCCTCATACCAGGGCTGTGGAGTCGGTAAGTCAAACCCCCGACTCCGACTCCTCAATCTCCATGACTCCAACTCTACGACTCCCTCATACCAGGGCTGTGGAGTCGGTAAGCCAAACCTCCGACTCCGACTCCTCAATCTCCATGACTCCGACTCCAACTCTACGACTCCCTCATACCAGGGCTGTGGAGTCGGTAAGCCAAACCTCCGACTCCTCAATCTCCATGACTCCGACTCTACGACTCCCTCATACCAGGGCTGTGGAGTCGGTAAGCCAAACCTCCGACTCCTCAATCTCCATGACTCCGACTCCAACTCCAACTCTACGACTCCCTCATACCAGGGCTGTGGAGTCGGTAAGCCAAACCTCCAACTCCTCAATCTCCATGACTCCGACTCCAACTCTACGACTCCCTCATACCAGGGCTGTGGAGTCAGGTAAGCCAAACCTCCGACTCCTCAATCTCCATGACTCCGACTCCAACTCTACGACTCCCTCATACCAGGGCTGTGGAGTCGGTAAGCCAAACCTCCGACTGCTCAATCTCCATGACTCCGACTCTACGACTCTCTCATACCAGGGCTGTGGAGTCGGTAAGCCAAACCCCCGACTCCTCAATTTCCATGAGACCGATTCCAACTCTGACTCCACCAAAATGGGCTCCGACTCCTGACTCCACAGCCCTGATTCCCACGCTACGCAGCTTGTGAAGGCTCCTGCTCTCCAGACAGCTGTGGTGTCCCATGGATGGGACCAGATTCTACCATAAATTACCGTGGTTGCATCCTGATGAAGAAGTCGGATGACTTTGAAATGCGCTGATCTTGAAAACCAGATCCCGGTTATCGAGTCTCCTGGATTATTCAGGTGGATTTTTATCAGCGGCGCAGAGGAACCACTTAATCTCTCCTTTTGGGATTTATGGTTTTCTAACCCGTGGGTGTGCAGCAGCTGATTACTCCAAACTTTAATTATTGTTGTGTATCACACAACTTTACCAGGTGAGCAATTTTTTCGTACTAAGTTACCGCTTACCACCAGATAAGATCCTATTGAGCTTTTTCTGCTGCCGAGTTTTCCTTCTACTACTATAACTTTATGGTTCACCCTTTGGATTTGCCGTAAGTGCACGAGATGGAGACAAGAACTGACTTGTAATAACAAAGACCTGATGATTGTTCATTGCCACATTCTTACGAGGTCCGATCAAAAACAAATATGTATCAAAAGATCGACTAGGAGTGCTGATATGGGTTACTCTACACTGCAACATCCTAAATAAATAAAGACCCTCCAAATCGCGCTAGATGGACCTCCTTGACATATATGGTCTATTTGGGTCCACCAAGATTTCTGTTGGTTTGATGGCAAGAGTGACACATGCAGTGTCACTCTTGCCAACAAACCAACAGAAATCTTGGTGGACCACAACAGAATGGACTCTATATGTCAAGGAGGTCCGTCTAGCGTGATTTGGGGTCTGGAGCAGCGGCTTGGCTCTTATTGTAGGCTGAAGCCAACAGTGATCAAATGGAAAACATCTCAAAGGGCGAATTCACTCTCTTTATGTTGGTTGGCACTATTCTTGATGTCAAGATGCCAGGAATCTTGATGGAACGACTGGCATAAATGTAGACACTGCCTAATCTAACATCTCCACAATTAAAGAGTGAATATTGTTTTAATTCTTATTTAATAAATAATATACAGGAAAATAAACAACTTTAAAATATATCTCATCAAGAGAAAACTGCATCTTTCTCCTCCTGGACTGATCATTCATTTTCAAAAGTCTCAATTCACGGGGAAAAATCTAGTCTTCATTGAAAACAAACTTTCCGATTACTGAGATAGGAGGAGGCAGTTAGTGCTCGTAAAGTTCTATGGACAACTGGAACGGTCATTTCAGGAGAGCTAGCAGTAGAATGTCTGTCTCTAGCTCCTCCCTATTCCTTCCCCCTTCTCATAGAATCTTATAAGCACCAACTGTCTCCTATCACATTAATGGAAAGTTATTTCGTTTTGTGGAGGCCCAATATCACAGTTACCGATAGAAAGGGTCTTCAAACTTCTATGTATGGCCAAAGAGCACGCAAGCTCTGTCTCTCTCCATAAGAGACGTGAAAGACGTCACCGATTGTTCTCTACTAAATTTTTTTTTTTTGCAAGTGGAAATCATCAAGTCTAATATTTTTAAGAAGTTAGGAAATGGTTAATTTAGTTTTCCGGCTGGCGCCGTGCCAAAGCCGACATCCTCTTCGACCATTTCTCCAATAATAGCACAAATTGTATAAATAACTAAAAAGCCAAACACATTCCTTCCGCTGACCCCAAGTTTACCATCTCTTGTGTTAAACCCACTTATATGCCTCTTATTGGAAAAAAACAAAGTCTGAGCGAGTCCTCCCAGGCTAGCAGAATATAAAGAGCCTCTTGTGGTGGGGACATGATTTAGTGACATATTTTCTAGTATAAACCAACCAGAAATCAAAACTAGCGAGAATAAGACAAGTGTAATATTAACGTTACAAAAAAAAAAAAAGTCACCACAATCTGCAATTTTATCTATTTTTCGGAAATGTTATTACTAACTATTCTATGGGGTTTTCCAGAGCTTGGCCTGGCTTATAAAAGCCATATTAAACTGTTACTACAAAACTGAGTTGAAGTAAAGCTATAAAAAAGTGACACATTGTTTTATTCTCAGATTTTTGTGTTATTTATTTTGACATTATTTTTAGAATTTAAAATAAATTAATCTTACAATTTTCACACTGGCCGATGGGGCTATTTATAAACTCATATGTCCTACCCGTTCACACAGAGTTCAATCAATTCACTTTTTTTTTTTTCATAAAGCAAAGTACAAACATGGTGAATTAATTTACCAATACATCTCAATGTGCAGTGAATTAAATAAATAAATCAATTAAAATCTGGAGAAAAAATTCCAAACTCTCATTGCCAAGCGCCTAAATTTTACTTCATACAGAATATTATTTATCAGGTATGCAATATGATATCTGTAGTATAGTCCAGATAAAGGAGGACAAAGCTGCTGCTAAAAGTTAATTTGCAAGAGGAGACAGCAGCTACATCTAAAGGAAAGAGGAAACAACTGCTTGTCAAGGGTAAATCTACTATGGGACACATAGAAGCTTTGAAATCTAAAGGGTGAAACTTAGCCTCTCACTACATACACAAAGAGCCCACAGGAGACACATTGAGAAGCTGTGACAGGTTTAACCTCCTCCATAATACACAGGAATCAATCTTCATAATTCACTATAACAAGCATGAAGACAGCAGCACAGATCTACCCTGTGTTTCCATGCTGATCACTGACCCCTACAGTGGTATCCTCCCAGCTCAGAGGCAGGAAGTCTCACACAACTGTCACAATAGTGAGATAGCGAAGCCTCCCTCTCTTAAAGGGCCAGAGTCTAAGGAGGATATATATACACATATATATATTTTTTACATTCCCCAATATTAGATTTTGAGAAAGGGGTTTTTTTTGGTGTTTTTTTTTTTTTAATCTCCTGGAGTTTCCCAGGAGGTGATCATCTTTTGTAGATCAGTTGTGTAAAAGTCCCAATGCCAGTAATTCATGGGGGAGAATAATTACTTATCAGAGACACGGCATATTTTAATTTAATATGCAAATTAGCTATTACAAGACAATGTATTGTGTATATTTTATGGAGTTATTGTCGTACCCAATAGATTCTATGGAGGCGGTTTTATTTTTTTATTATATGCAAGTGACAAAGACTATGAAAGTGCGAGTCTGCGAGATCAGGCTGACTCCATGACTTTCCCATTTAGTGGCGTGAATATTAAATCTCTACCACTGACTACACAAAGTTTCTAAACAAAGGACAGAAAACCGTCCCGAGGGTCGTAATGTCCTGCCAAGGACGGCGAAGAGTGACAAAGTGCCAAGTCCCAATGCTCCAAAATAAGGTTGTGTTGTGTCATGAAGTGTTACAAGAAACAAGGACCGCGTTTCCGTTGCCAAAAAAATCCTTGTCTATGTGCAATCTCGAACCTAAAAGGGGCTGCATGGGGAGTTGCAGCGTCGTTTCATTTTATTTCAATGGAGCCGAGATGAAATACCAGACGCAACCTATAAAGAGGTGTGGCGCTGTTGCATAAAGATAACAGCATTGTGAAGTCAAAAGGGGCTAAGTTGCAATACCACATGCAACTCATGGACAGGCTTTTTTTTTTTTTGGGAGAAGACTTAATTCTGGGCAATGAAATCAGCAACCGGTAAAAGGCAACACTTCCTATTTGCAAAAATGTGCTGCATTAATCTAATGACTGACGGATGGAATTTGAATTCTTCATCATTTTAATCAAGAGCTTGACAGCCGACTCTTCAAAACGCGTGTGTACGGAAAGACATCGCTCAATCTGGGAACTGCGCGGAGAAGCCGAAATGTCACAAGAATGATCATCGAAGCCAAATAAGCAGCTGTGATATCGGCACCCGTGCGGGAACGGCGGCCTCCTGCATCTCATCAAGAGCGTTTCTTTAAATGAACTCGTTCCGCGGGACGCCAGGAATCCCATTCAGATGATTTAGCTTTAGCTCTGCTGCTGGATGCATCCAGGGCTGTGCGAATAATCCAGGCTTGGTGGATGCGTTACGGCGTCTGATGCCGGAGCGATGACTCCGCACATTCACCTTATGGAGACATCGGAACGCACTAATCCCACGCTCCAGGCTGTTTGAGCCTTGTTGACATGCTATAAGAATCAGAAACCACTTCACGCTGCGGAAAAATAAAAAAATATTTCAAAAGCGATTCCTGTAAACTGACGGATGCTGATAATTACACGGCGTGAGGGGCGCGTGCGACAGCTGAAAGAACGCCGATAATGGCTGCTCTGCTGTGATCACAAAGAAGTAACGGACCTGAACAACAGACAGGAATGTCCAGCTCTCATCAACGAGGTAAACTGCAAAACTCAGCCCGGCTGTGAGACCCGGCACATATCCCCGGGGCATCCACTGATACCCCACTCATGGCCAATTCCTGCTTTGTCCTTAAAAGAGTATTCCCCTCTGCAAGATCCTGTCCCAATATAGTAGTAGGTGTAATAATAATAATAATAATATATTAATACCTCCAATCTGAACTGTGGTATAGTTCTCCTGATAAGCTATGTTGCTTACCCCATGTGCAGAGCATTGCAGTAGCTTAGGTATCCATGGTTACAACCACTCATATAGTAACAGTTAGTTATTTAGTGGTTAGTGGACGTAACTGTGGATACCTAAGCTACTGCAAAGCTCTGCACATGGGGTAAGCGACGTAGCTTATCAGGAGAACTATACAGCATTTCAAATTGGAGGTATTGGCTCTTATTATTTAGCTACTACAAATTGGGAATACTCCTTTAGATATTACAGCAGTTTTGTCACCACATTTCACAAATTGTATACATTATTAAATGGATCTTAGACCTGATAAGGCTGGCATACTTACTATGAAAATCCATGTTACAATGGTTTGAAATTCCTGATATTAAAGGGAATGAAAAAAAAATCATTGGGCTAATTTTTAGACTATTTTTTTTTAGTTTTCAACGCAGTGTCATTATGATTACAATGACAAGACTTCTATACACCGAATTCACATACACAGTGTCTTCAATCAAATGGTGCCGTAGTGTGGTATGTGCACGCGCTGACTCCGGCACTAAGCGTAAGTGTCGACTCCAGTGCTGCCCATTCCAGCTTCGGGCAGAAGGACGCATCTACCGTTATATAATAAATATGTATATATATATATATATAATATATATACACACACATATACATATATAATATATACACACACACATATACATATATAATATATATATATACACACACACATATACATATATAATATATATATATATATATACACACACACATATACATATATAATATATACACACACACACACATATAAATATATAATATATATATACACACACACATATACATATATTTATATATACATATGTACATATCCATCTACTAAAACTGTAGTATGGGCATTTGTGGTGTTAATTTTTGGGATCGTAATGTTTGTCACGTTTCCACTAATACTATTCTTTAAAGCAGTTAAAAGATTAAACTCTGAAAATCACACTGCACATCAAAACTTGTACATAAAAAAGGGGATAAAACAAAAACTGACGATATTTATAAATGACCCTTAGTACATTTTTCACATTAGAATGAAACGTTAATACTGCTTTAAAAAGTAAAAGTGTAAATAAATAAATACGAGCTTTCATTCTTCTAAAGAAAATAAATATTTTGAATTTTGACAGTTAAAAAGAACACAGCGAGTCAGCGGTGCGCACCGCGGCTGCCGCGCACTGAGAGATCAGGCTGGCTCGTCAGTCTCCCCGCTATATGAGCTGCTGGCGGCTGACGAGACGCATTTTACACGGCACCGGCTGAATCTGGAGACTATATAAAATCTAACTCCACTTATGGCGGGAGGAGAGGCCTGGTGTACGGCAATCCATAGTGAACAAGCCTCAGCTTCACGGAAACCTAGCCACCCGGCTGCCCTGTGCCACATATTACACACCATTTATGGAACCAGTAAAATGACTGTAACGATTCATGACAGGGTCCAAGACCCCCAAAAGGTATTTTTTCATTTAAAAAGGAATGTCGAATTGGAATATGACCTACTGTTTAATCAGGCTTTTATACAAGTGTTTTTTTTTTCCTTTATAAATAATAAAATGAAAGACAAAAACAAAAAAACATTAAAAAAATATTATACCTTTACTTCCTGTTGGGCGGCACATGGACACTGACAGATACACGGACTCAGACTCTACTGGATTATATTTAATGAGTGTGCTGTAATCTGGGCAAAGGTAATTATGAATAGAGGGGGGAGGAGGTGAGCTCTGACACCATCCATCATGAATGGTGGATCCTGTCTTATCTACTGTATACAGATGGGTTATCAGTCATTGTACAGGAGGAGGAGGTGAGCTGTGACATCACCTGTTGTGAATGGTGGATAATGTTATCTACTGTATATAGAGGTGTTATCAGTCATTGTACAGGAGGGGGAGGTGAGCTGTGACATCATCTATTGTGAATGGTGGATCCTGTGTTATCTACTGTATATAGAGGTGTTATCAATCATTGTACAGGAGGAAGAGGTGAGCTGTGACATCATCTATTGTGAATGGTGGATCCTGTGTTATCTACTGTATATAGAGGTGTTATCAGTCATTGTACAGGAGGAGGAGGTGAGCTGTGACATCACCTGTTGTGAATGGTGGATCCTGTGTTATCTACTGTATATAGAGGTGTTATCAGTCATTGTACAGGAGGAAGAGGTGAGCTGTGACATCATCTATTGTGAATGGTGGATCCTGTGTTATCTACTGTATATAGAGGTGTTATCAGTCATTGTACAGGAGGAGGAGGTGAGCTGTGACATCACCTATTGTGAATGGTGGATCCTGTGTTATCTACTGTATATAGAGGTGTAATCAGTCATTGTACAGGAGGAGGAGGTGAGCTGTGACATCACCTGTTGTGAATGGTGGATAATGTTATCTACTGTATATAGAGGTGTTATCAGTCATTGTACAGGAGGGGGAGGTGAGCTGTGACATCATCTATTGTGAATGGTGGATCCTGTGTTATCTACTGTATATAGAGGTGTTATCAATCATTGTACAGGAGGAAGAGGTGAGCTGTGACATCATCTATTGTGAATGGTGGATCCTGTGTTATCTACTGTATATAGAGGTGTTATCAGTCATTGTACAGGAGGAGGAGGTGAGCTGTGACATCACCTGTTGTGAATGGTGGATCCTGTGTTATCTACTGTATATAGAGGTGTTATCAGTCATTGTACAGGAGGAAGAGGTGAGCTGTGACATCATCTATTGTGAATGGTGGATCCTGTGTTATCTACTGTATATAGAGGTGTTATCAGTCATTGTACAGGAGGAGGAGGTGAGCTGTGACATCACCTATTGTGAATAGTGGATCCTGTGTTATCTACTGTATATAGAGGTGTTATCAGTCATTATACAGGAGGAGGAGGTGAGCTGTGACATCACCTATTGTGAATAGTGGATCCTGTGTTACCTACTGTATATAGAGGTGTTATCAGTCATTATACAGGAGGAGAAGGTGAGCTGTGACATCACCTACTGTGAATGGTGGATCCTGTGTTATCTACTGTATATAGAGGTGTTATCAGTCATTATACAGGAGGAGGAGGTGAGCTGTGACATCACCTATTGTGAATGGTGGATCCTGTGTTGTCTACTGTATATAGAGGTGTTATCAGTCATTGTACAGGAGGAGGAGGTGAGCTGTGTCATCACCTATTGTGAATGGTGAATCCTGTGTTATCTACTGTATATAGAGGTGTTATCAGTCATTGTACAGGAGGAGGTGAGCTGTGACATCACCTATTGTGAATGATGGATCCTGTGTTATCTACTGTATATAGAGGTGTTATCAGTCATTGTACAGGAGGAGGAGGAGGTGAGCTGTGACATCACCTATTGTGAATGGTGGATCCTGTGTTATTTACTGTATATAGAGGTGTTATCAGTCATTGTAAAGGAGGAGGAGGTGAGCTGTGACATCACCTATTGTGAATGGTGGATCCTGTGTTATCTACTGTATATAGAGGTGTTATCGGTCATTGTACAGGAGGAGGAGGTGAGCTGTGACATCACCTATTGTGAATGGTGTATCCTGTGTTATCTACTGTATATAGAGGTGTTATCAGTCATTGTACAGGAGGAGGTGAGCTGTGACATCACTTATTGTGAATGGTGTATCTTGTGTTATCTACTGTATATAGAGGTGTTATCAGTCATTGTACAGGAGGAGGTGAGCTGTGACATCACCTATTGTGAATGATGGATCCTGTATTATCTACTGTATATAGAGGTGTTATCAGTCATTGTACAGGAGGAGGAGGTGAGCTGTGACATCACCTATTGTGAATGGTGGATCCTGTGTTGTCTACTGTATATAGAGGTGTTATCAGTCATTGTACAGGAGGAGGAGGTGAGCTGTGTCATCACCTATTGTGAATGGTGAATCCTGTGTTATCTACTGTATATAGAGGTGTTATCAGTCATTGTACAGGAGGAGGTGAGCTGTGACATCACCTATTGTGAATGATGGATCCTGTGTTATCTACTGTATATAGAGGTGTTATCAGTCATTGTACAGGAGGAGGAGGAGGTGAGCTGTGACATCACCTATTGTGAATGGTGGATCCTGTGTTATTTACTGTATATAGAGGTGTTATCAGTCATTGTAAAGGAGGAGGAGGTGAGCTGTGACATCACTTATTGTGAATGGTGTATCCTGTGTTATCTACTGTATATAGAGGTGTTATCAGTCATTGTACAGGAGGAGGTGAGCTGTGACATCACCTATTGTGAATGATGGATCCTGTATTATCTACTGTATATAGAGGTGTTATCAGTCATTGTACAGGAGGAGGAGGTGAGCTGTGACATCACCTATTGTGAATGGTGGATCATGTGTTGTCTACTGTATATAGAGGTGTTATCAGTCATCGTACAGGAGGAGGAGAAGGTGAGCTGTGACATCACCTATTGTGAATGGTGGATCCTGTGTTATCTACTGTATATAGAGATGTTATCAGTCATTGTACAGGAGGAGGAGGTGAGCTGTGACATCACCTATTGTGAATGGTGAATCCTGTGTCATCTACTGTATACAGATGTGTGATCAGTAGTGATGAGCGAGTATACTCGTTGCTTGGGTGGTGTCTGAGTATTTGGAAGTGCTCGGACATTCAGTTTCTGTTGCCGCAGCTGCATGATTTATGGCTGCTGGACAGCTTGAATACATGTGAGGAATGCCTGCTTGTTAAGGAATCCCCACATGTATTCAGGCTGTCAAATAGCTGCAAATCATGCAGCTGCGGCAACAGAAACTGAATCTCCGAGCACTTCTAAATACTCGGGGAAAACCCGAGCAACGAGTATACTCGCTCATCACTAGTTATCAGTCATTGTACAGGAGGAGGAGGTGAGCTGTGACATCACCTATTGTGAATGGTGGATCCTGTGTTATCTACTGTATATAGAGGTGTTATCAGTCATTGAACAGGAGGAGGAGGAGGTGAGCTGTGACATCACCTATTGTGAATGGTGGATCCTGTGTTATCTACTGTATATAGAGGTGTTATCAGTCATTGAACAGGAGGAGGAGGTGAGCTGTGACATCACCTATTGTGAATGGTGGATCCTGTGTTATCTGCTGTATATAGAGGTGTTATCAGTTATTATAAAGCAGGAGCAGATGAGCAGTGACATCACATGTTGTGAATGGTGGATCCTGAGCCATACACTGTATATACTGGTGTTATCAGTCATTGTACAGGAGGAAGGGGAGGCGAGCTGTGACATCACCTACTGTGAATGGAGGACCATGTGCCATATACTGTATATAGAGCCTTTTATTAATGGCTCCTCAGTGCTCCTTCTCCCACTGCTCAATATAAGTGTTACGGTTCATTGTTGGAGTCGTGGCAGCTCTGGTTCCGCTGTAATTTAAATGTACTTTTTTTCCTTTCAGGCCAGCAAGGGTTAAATGTCAGATTCCTTACTGGCAGCTGCTTTGATTGCTAGTCAGCTGATGTGAGTGGTGACCACTCCTACCATCCTTTAAAAAGTCACATGACCCATCAGCTGACTGTCGGTGATAGAGTAATCTATGATGACTAGCCTGGAATAAAGAGATCTCTGGTTTCAGCGGTGCTTCTGCTGTTTTCGTGGAGTTCGTGGTCCTGGTGGCATATTCTCAGCTGTGTTGCTTTTCAGCAGGGACGGTGATAAGTACAATTTTCTCTTTTGTCTGTATTGTTGTCCCTCTCCCTGTGTTTTTCACCATCCCCAGTGGTGAGGCTAGCGTCCTTCCTGGCCAGTGCACTAGCCAGGGAATACGGAGGTGACAGCTAGGGTCCAGGCACGTGACAACGGCGGGGGGGGGAAGGACCCGCTTAGGGTGTTAGAGGACTTTAGGGACAGGCACAGGTTTGAGCTCAGGAGGCGCCCCATCCTTTGTTCCCTACTGTGAAGGCCTTCCTCTCCCCATTCCATCCCATTGTTGGTGTAAGTTGTGTCGTCCGCTGCACTTAACTGTATTGGTTCGTGACAACAACCTGCAGCTGTCAGGGAGGTTGTAGACTAAATAAACTTGGGACTCATGAGCTTTCTCATTATATAGCTGGACTGAAAAAAAGCTTATTGTAATATTAGGATTATACAGCCTGGCTGACATGGATTTTCAAAGTAAATACACCAGCTTCATCAAGTCTAAAAGATCTACGGTATTTATCATCGTCTGCAGACAGATCCACTGCAAAGCTCTCTACTGGGGGTCCCAGCTTTGTTTTCAGTATATGGTTAAGGGAACTTGCTAACAAGAAGGGAATTTTGAAAGTTGAAAGCTTCTTTAAGAGTATTTGTCCCAGTTCAAAAGTTTCCAGCTTTTGCTCCTATTTTATTCCCATCTCTCCCCTGTGTGTTCCGTTTTATTCCTTGTAGACCCGCCATATGGTTCCAGAGATAAGGGCCTTTTTATTTAGCGGTAACTTGTATGGTCTTTACTAACTGGGCGTGGCTCACACGGTTCTGTGGGGGCGTGTCTCTAGCTGCTCTGCATAATTACCCTATTTGGCCACACCTCCTTAGTAATGACCATGCAAATCAGCACGAAATAAAAAAGCCCCCTCTCTTGAACCGCAGCTGAGTGAAAACTCCATAAATATAACGTTTCAGTATCACTTCCATCAGAAAGTACAGATATATCCACAGAGGAAGTGATGAAATCTGGACACAACCGCAATTCTGATGTTCTCTGAATTAGTATAATATTTATAGACAATATTTTCCCTCTAACATCGAACCAATGGAACAACCAGCGAAGAGCCATTCCCTTTAAGGTCAATTCTTAAAGATCCAGACTCAAATAAGAATGTAACAGAGAAAAGGTCTCTGGTGCCAAATGGACAAAATCACATCACAGCTTTCATTTTTTCCAGTGCAGCTTTAAGGGGGATTTTCTCCTTTGGAAAGCGTCTTAACGTAACGCCCCTATATGCATTTCACCAACGTTGACCAAGCCTGCTGATATCGGCTGGCTCGGATGACCGTGTAATGTGTATGACGGGGTCCTCTCGTTTGCGGGGGGGATATAAACGTGTCCAGTTTCGGACTGACTATCCTTTTGTTCTCAGTCATATAAGCCAGGGCGGTCTAGCTGTGGGTCTCTTATAGAGGACATATATTGGGCCGACACTGATCGCTGAGGGTTTCATCGCTGGGACCACCAGCAATCCCGACAACAGGGCTCTCCTGAACGAAGCGGAGGTCGAACATGCACACCTCTGCGCCATATGCTCTATGGAAGAGCCAGAAAAGCAGAGTAAGGCGCTCCCCCACCTCTGCAGAGCTCCATTATTGGGATTACTGAGGGTCACAGCTGTCCATAAGTTAGGACAGGGGATATTTTTTCATCTTGGGAAAAAGCCTTTAAAGTATGATGGCGGATGTGTGATTGCATGCTATTGGCAACAAGACCCATTGAGGAGCTCTTGCATTGATGGGTCACGTATTTCCGGCAATTCCGTCAACGGTATAAATCAGTCCGAGAACGGAACCCAGTGGCTGGACTGGCTGGCGGCTCTCCGAACCCGAGCTTGATGGTTGTATAGAATTACATGAAGCTGCCATGCTCGGGTAAGGAGAGCCGCCGGCCAGTCCATGCGCTGCGTTCCCATCTCGAAACGATTTATACGGCTGTCTGACTGCACCCCAAGACAGTAGACCGACATGCATCAGTATAACATAAAATCAAACTGGATATTTTAGGAAATTAGGTTAAAAAAAAAAAAAAAGTTCTTCCTATTCTGGTGCCTTGAAATTCAGCGACTAATTATGAGATCAAATCAATCCAAGTTGCGCTCCATTAAAATCACCAGCAGCACACGTACACAGAAGCGCAGGACAACCCCCGTCATACAGACTGTATAATTACTAGACCTTTATGCAATATTTTCTGTATCATAAAAGGAAGTAAAGAACTTTCAGACATTATGGGATTAGCGTTTCCATACCTGCTGATCTCCAAGGAAATGACTTCTCTGTAGAGCTGAAATAAGAAAAGAAAAAAAGAGAGACGTCTTAATGAACAGTCAAACTGCCAAGTATCAGCTCTATGTGAGCAGAGCATCGAGAAAATATTAGTAGGAGAACACAATTGCAGCAATGTGCAGCCATTTCCCTAAATACCCTACATACATACATGGGAGTTGGCTTTGTTTCCATGAGAAGCATCTCTGCTTTCTACCGGGGGATAGGTTTTTACAACAGTTTCCAATCATGTTTTATCAGGAAAGATTTAAAGGGTTTGTTTTTGGGATCAATAATAGATTGGTAGGGATCAGACACTTGGGTGCTGGGTTTTAGCTCCCACTGAAGTGAAGCTAGAGCCTCTGCACAGTGTACGGCACTCGGGTGTTGCGGAACCTGCTTTGAGCTGACTGGTTTGGCGCAGAGCGTCGATCCGATGTGGAGTGCCTCACCTGAGGATAAGCCCTGGATAACATTTTCGAAGTGCTCTACAGAAACTGGGATAAGACTTGATTCACGACCCATGTCTAAACTATAGTGTCACGGATCTTGAAACAGATTTAGTGCGATTCCACAGCAAAATCTGCAAGTTACACGTGTTCCTGTGCAAAGCCTCATCATAAAAGGCTTGTGCAAGCCTATATTCGGGCTTTGTGTGCCACAGACCGCACTCAGACCCATTATAGCCAGTGGGCTAGAGCACAGAAGCAAAAAAAAAAAAAAAATCACAGCAGAACGGACAGTAGTGCATGCAATAGAAGACGCTCCAGCACCATCTGCAGTGCACACAGAGCTGTCAACAATTTGCAGACATGACTGACCCATTTCTTTTTTTCTCAATATGGCCGTTTGATCCCAGCCCATAAGGAGGGCTATTTCCACTGCAGGTTTTCTTTCACTCCAGCTTGCATTTGGAGCCTATACTATATGCAGTCTATATACTTTAACCTATGGTTTATTATTCTGTGCACATCGTGGCGTCCCGATACTCATTATATCGGCAGATGAAAGCCTCCTACTTGCACTGCAGCTGCGCTCAGCTCACGCCGTACACCAGACAGTGATCGAACCTTAAAACACAATGACAGAACCGAGGCTCTTAGAGGAAAAAAAAACCCCTTCCCCCCGTCATCGTATAAAATGTCTCCGGCTGCAAAGGAATAAAAGATACTGATCCATCTATAAAAATTCCAGTCTCTGGGCGACTTCCTCCCCGAGATTACACATTAAATCAGGACACAATGGAAGTCAGTGTCCGCCAGGGTCACACGCTGACATTAGGGCTTTTTCTTTGGCCTATAAATGACACCTTAGCAGCCAGACTGACTTCTCCGCCGATAGATGGGCGGAGGAAGGAGAATCATTTTCTTAAGAAATGTATTTTTTATTGGAATCCCACACTCAAAAGACGTCTACAATCCGGCTCTTTCCAGTGTAGGTTTACAGACGGGCATCGAGAGAAGAAAGGGTTCCCAAAGATTACCATCAAGCTTGTCCGACCCCAATTCTCAACAGATGAGCGGAAGGTGCCGTCGCCCATTATCCCTCTATGGGCCCTGTCCACCCCTGAAGGCCCCTGATGTACAAGCGAAACCAGTCTATGGCGTTCCGCTGTCAGACGGAGGCCAAAAAACGGTTCATGTTGGCCTCCACTTGACTGATAGATCACATACCGCCAAAAAAGAAAAAGTTTGGGAAAAACGTAGAATATTCTATTCCGTCCAGCATCATCCATCACAG
Source organism: Oophaga sylvatica (assembly GCA_033576555.1). NCBI lineage: Eukaryota > Metazoa > Chordata > Amphibia > Anura > Dendrobatidae > Oophaga > Oophaga sylvatica. The sequence goes on from JARQOD010000007.1 coordinate 75,800,560, forward strand.
GCAAATTTTTTAACACCTACGTCGTGAGCATTACAAGAGTTTATGAAGCATCCATTAAACAGACGCCTTTATAGCCAATGGGTGATGGACACCTAACAGCGCCATCCGTGTCACGGCTATAATGGAGTCTGTATAATGGATAGATCACGAAAGGCAATTGAAAAGCTCTCGTTACGGATGCCTGATACCGCTCATACTCTTTCCGCTGTATGCACTGAAAGATAATCAGGATGTCAACAAGTTCTTATTCTTCCTTGAGAGCATACAGGTTATACTCACATCTGCATTTTTTTTTTTACCCTATGCTGTTTTCAATGGAAAAAAAATAATAATACAAATAATACATGCTGCTCTATTTTTTCCTGTAAAATGATGCCCACCGTAACGGAAATCCATTGGGCTTCATTATACACAATGAGGCTCTACTGGCACCGTCCCCATCGGTCAAGTGCATTCTTGGTGGATTCCATTTTTCTGTTTCCTCGACGGAAGAGGAATACACAATTCTACATTCAGGTGTGAACTCAGCCTAGAAAAAGTGTCCATATAGGCTGTAGAGGGGATCTAAAAAGTTGTGGACACCAAAACATGAGTCCAACCAGTCTGCTAACATGTAGTAAACGGTCAGATATAAGGTCCACCAGTCTTAGAAAGCTCACCGAAAACCATAATTTCCAATGGGATGATAAATACAAGGCAAAACAAAGTAAATTAAGAAAAAAAAGGTTCACGGTTACCGGAGGAACCAAGGTCATCAAACATGGGCAATGTAAGAAGGACGTTGCATCAGGATGAGGGTTATTTCTGGCTGTAGTCCAGTTGGCCCCATTAGTCGCGTGACTCACAATTCCTCATTCTTATAAAGCTTCCTATACGAATTAAAGGGAATCTGTCACCCCATTTTTGGAGTATGAGATGCGGCCACCGCCATCAGGGGCTTAACTACAGTATTCTGTAATGTAGATAAGCCCCCGATGTCACCTGAAAGATGAGAAAAACGAGTTAGATTATACTCACCCAGGGGCGTTTCGCCGTCCGGTCCGGTGGGCGTCGTGGTCCAGTTCGGCGCCTCCCATCTTGCAGTAAAGCCGGCCTCTTCTTTCCGTCCCGGCTCCTGCGCAGGCGCACTGATCTTTCCTGGTGAGGGCAGAGCAGAGTACTACAGTGCGCAGGTGCCGGGAAAGGTAATCACTCAAAAATCTACAAAATTATATGGAAGAGTCTGCAGACATGCATACAGCCGGTGAAAATGTGCTTTATTGATTCGTTGCCTCAAATACGGAAACGCCCACATTCTCATCCTCCTGCGCGGATCAACGATCACTGGGTAAGGCTGGCCAAAGCGGCAGAAGTAAACCCAGTTGTACAACACTCATTTGGGGTGAACTGAAGACTGTCGGACATGTTGGCAAGCAAGCAGCAGCCCTCCAACACAAGAAAACCACCCAAATGGCAAGATTGGGGGTTGCAACCGGATGCAGAGGCAATAAATAGCCTTGCTGATGATGATTTGAATGAGTTTCAGGCCTTAAAACCGTTAAATGTTCATTTTGCAAGGCTGCGAGAAAAAAAACGCTATACGGATGCCATACGGGATTGCATACGGATACTTACATGCGCAAAATACGCAGCTGCACCCAGAAAA
>JARQOD010000007.1:75802304-75823794 GCA_033576555.1 Oophaga sylvatica
GTTTTTACAACAGTTTCCAATCATGTTTTTCAGGAAAGATTTAAAGGGTTTTTTTTTTGGGATAAATAAAGTTTGGGGTAGGGATCAGCATTTTGGGTGCTGGGTTTTGGGCCCCACGAAGTGAATAGGGGCCTTGCAAGTGTAGGGACTGGGGTGTTGGGGAACCTGCTTTGAGTGACGGGTTTGGCGCAGACGTCGACCCATGTGGATGCCTCCCCTGAGGATAACCCTGGATAAATTTTAAATTCACAGAAATGGGATAAGACTTGATTCACGACCCCATTCAAAAAACTTAGTGTCACGGATTTGAAACAGTTTTAGGCGTTTTCCACAGCAAATTGAAAAGTTACACGGTTCCTGGCAAAGCTCATCTTTAAAAAGGTTTGTAAAACCCATATTGGGGCTTTGTGGCCACAGACCGACTCAGCCCCCATTTGCAGGGGGTAAGCACAGAAGCAAAAAAAAAAAAAAAAATCACACAAAAACGGACAGTGTGCATGCAATAGAAGACGCTCCAGCACCACTGCAGTGCACACAGAGCTGTCAACAATTTGCAGACATGACTGACCCATTTCTTTTTTTCTCAATATGGCCGTTTGATCCCAGCCCATAAGGAGGGCTATTTCCACTGCAGGTTTTCTTTCACTCCAGCTTGCATTTGGAGCCTATACTATATGCAGTCTATATACTTTAACCTATGGTTTATTATTCTGTGCACATCGTGGCGTGCCGATACTCATTATATCGGCAGATGAAAGCCTCCTACTTGCACTGCAGCTGCGCTCAGCTCACGCCGTACACCAGACAGTGATCGAACCTTAAAACACAATGACAGAACCGAGGCTCTTAGAGGAAAAAAAAACCCCTTCCCCCCCGTCATCGTATAAAATGTCTCCGGCTGCAAAGGAATAAAAGATACTGATCCATCTATAAAAATTCCAGTCTCTGGGCGACTTCCTCCCCGAGATTACACATTAAATCAGGACACAATGGAAGTCAGTGTCCGCCAGGGTCACACGCTGACATTAGGGCTTTTTCTTTGGCCTATAAATGACACCTTAGCAGCCAGACTGACTTCTCCGCCGATAGATGGGCGGAGGAAGGAGAATCATTTTCTTAAGAAATGTATTTTTTATTGGAATCCCACACTCAAAAGACGTCTACAATCCGGCTCTTTCCAGTGTAGGTTTACAGACGGGCATCGAGAGAAGAAAGGGTTCCCAAAGATTACCATCAAGCTTGTCCGACCCCAATTCTCAACAGATGAGCGGAAGGTGCCGTCGCCCATTATCCCTCTATGGGCCCTGTCCACCCCTGAAGGCCCCTGATGTACAAGCGAAACCAGTCTATGGCGTTCCGCTGTCAGACGGAGGCCAAAAAACGGTTCATGTTGGCCTCCACTTGACTGATAGATCACATACCGCCAAAAAAGAAAAAGTTTGGGAAAAACGTAGAATATTCTATTCCGTCCAGCATCATCCATCACAGGCAAATTTTTTAACACCTACGTCGTGAGCATTACAAGAGTTTATGAAGCATCCATTAAACAGACGCCTTTATAGCCAATGGGTGATGGACACCTAACAGCGCCATCCGTGTCACGGCTATAATGGAGTCTGTATAATGGATAGATCACGAAAGGCAATTGAAAAGCTCTCGTTACGGATGCCTGATACCGCTCATACTCTTTCCCGCTGTATGCACTGAAAGATAATCAGGATGTCAACAAGTTCTTATTCTTCCTTGAGAGCATACAGGTTATACTCACATCTGCATTTTTTTTTTTACCCTATGCTGTTTTCAATGGAAAAAAAATAATAATACAAATAATACATGCTGCTCTATTTTTTCCTGTAAAATGATGCCCACCGTAACGGAAATCCATTGGGCTTCATTATACACAATGAGGCTCTACTGGCACCGTCCCCATCGGTCAAGTGCATTCTTGGTGGATTCCATTTTTCTGTTTCCTCGACGGAAGAGGAATACACAATTCTACATTCAGGTGTGAACTCAGCCTAGAAAAAGTGTCCATATAGGCTGTAGAGGGGATCTAAAAAGTTGTGGACACCAAAACATGAGTCCAACCAGTCTGCTAACATGTAGTAAACGGTCAGATATAAGGTCCACCAGTCTTAGAAAGCTCACCGAAAACCATAATTTCCAATGGGATGATAAATACAAGGCAAAACAAAGTAAATTAAGAAAAAAAAGGTTCACGGTTACCGGAGGAACCAAGGTCATCAAACATGGGCAATGTAAGAAGGACGTTGCATCAGGATGAGGGTTATTTCTGGCTGTAGTCCAGTTGGCCCCATTAGTCGCGTGACTCACAATTCCTCATTCTTATAAAGCTTCCTATACGAATTAAAGGGAATCTGTCACCCCATTTTTGGAGTATGAGATGCGGCCACCGCCATCAGGGGCTTAACTACAGTATTCTGTAATGTAGATAAGCCCCCGATGTCACCTGAAAGATGAGAAAAACGAGTTAGATTATACTCACCCAGGGGCGTTTCGCCGTCCGGTCCGGTGGGCGTCGTGGTCCAGTTCGGCGCCTCCCATCTTGCAGTAAAGCCGGCCTCTTCTTTCCGTCCCGGCTCCTGCGCAGGCGCACTGATCTTTCCTGGTGAGGGCAGAGCAGAGTACTACAGTGCGCAGGTGCCGGGAAAGGTAATCACTCAAAAATCTACAAAATTATATGGAAGAGTCTGCAGACATGCATACAGCCGGTGAAAATGTGCTTTATTGATTCGTTGCCTCAAATACGGAAACGCCCACATTCTCATCCTCCTGCGCGGATCAACGATCACTGGGTAAGGCTGGCCAAAGCGGCAGAAGTAAACCCAGTTGTACAACACTCATTTGGGGTGAACTGAAGACTGTCGGACATGTTGGCAAGCAAGCAGCAGCCCTCCAACACAAGAAAACCACCCAAATGGCAAGATTGGGGTTGCAACCGGATGCAGAGGCAATAAATAGCCTTGCTGATGATGATTTGAATGAGTTTCAGGCCTTAAAACCGTTAAATGTTCATTTTGCAAGGCTGCGAGAAAAAAAACGCTATACGGATGCCATACGGGATTGCATACGGATACTTACATGCGCAAAATACGCAGCTGCACCCAGAAAACGCATGAAATACGGATTGGTGTGCCAGCAACATTTTGGCGTAATACGCCGTACAATACGCTCCGTATTTTTATACGGTGAGTGTGACGCCGGCCTTAGAGGTTTTCTTAATCAAGTTGTGTCGTGGGAGTTTCCATTACAGAACATTACTAAAGAGGTGTAAAAGATTTCCATAAACTTCAACTTTGTCCTTTTCTATTAAAAAAGCCCTCCTCCCATCAAGAAAGTATTAATATATTGCAATCATCCTATTGTATAGCACTGAGTACTTACAATTGCTCATTTTTCCTTTCTACCCAGCTAATTCTTCTCTTTTTCATTAGGTCTATGACGTCACGTGATTAATAACTGACTAGTCGAACCCTTCTAAGCTTTATGTAGAAACAGGAGGTCAATTTCGTCTGTATGAGTCAAGAGTCCCTGAAAAAGTCTATGGCAGAGGGAGCAGCTGGTCAGGAGCTGAGGAGGGAATGATAAGGGACAAGAGACTTCCAGATTCCACGTAGAGCAGAGAAAAGAGAAGAAATAACTGGGTAGAAAGGCAAAATGAGCAATTGTAAGTACTCAGTGCTATATCATATGAGGACTGCAATATATTAAGAGGAGAAAAACTTTGATGGGAGGAGGAGGAGGAGGGCTTCTTTAAATTACATTAGGAATGAATTTTGCAGCTTTATATCACTCTCGCCCCATGAGCCATAGTACTGAACGTGTGGATTCCAGCCTCAGTGATAAAGAAAATGGGAATATTGATTGCATTCCCGCTTCGGTTTTCTTACTTACGGGGGGCACGGAACAGAGGTGACCTCATTTACTGATAATCGCCTGCCTCCTGGATCAATCCCAGGGACATCATTGCTCAAGGAGAAGGTGCTGGCGAGGAAAGGAGGAAGGACAGTGGCCACCGGATAATTTCACTAGAAGTTATTAATGACCTGCGGTTCCTCCGCTGTACGGATTTCTAAAAATATTTGCAGAAGTGAATGTTCTGTTCTCGGTAAAAGTTTTATTATTGGGGAAATATTAACGTCTAAACCAATTAAGGCGAAGGTAATGGAGATCAATATTCTCTCAATATCTAACAAATAGCAAAGGAAAAGAAAACTTTAATCTTATTTAAAGGAACAATACGCCAATAACTAGCAGTAGAAAGTCTGAGCTTTATTATTATTTTTGGAGGGCAGACAACTAAAGAAAAACTGCTATTTCACCTTTCCCCCCCTCTTTTTGCCATGTTGTAAAATGTGGCAATCACAGATCGTTTTCTTTAAGTTTCAGTGCCACAAAAACATGATTAATGGAGGAAAAAAAAAAAGTGTCTTGTGTTGCAGGTTCCTGAAAGCTACTTTTTTTCTTTTCATTTTCTTTGCAGGGCGAGTTTAGTTGTTGGTACAATTTTGGATTATATGTTATGTATGATTTTTTTTTCACCTTTTTTAAATTTTTTTTACAAAAGGTAATTTAAAAAGTAACAGTAGTTTGAACTTTTCTTTCATAAATCAATAGCTTGTAGTAATCTTCTCTCTGTAATCAGAGAAATCTGCTTCTTTCTCCTTCTGGACTGATCTTTCATTCTCAAATTCCTTAATTCATGGGTAAAATCTATCTTCCGTGAATGCAGACTTTCCCATTACAGAAATAAGAGGTGACCGTTGCTGCTGATGATATTCTATGTAGTGGGAGGAGCTAGAAGCAGAGCTTCTCTCTCTACCCGTCTACTTAGAATTGCATCAGTAGCATCTACCATCTCCCAAGTAGACAGGCGGACCTTTGCCTGTAGCTCCTCCTTCTACATAAAATCTCATCAACACCAACAGTCATCTCCTGTGTAGAAGGAGGAGTTAGGCACATAGCTCCTCCCTAGGAAAAGGCAGCTGCTACTGATGAGATTCTAAGTACATGGAAGTGACACTTCTCCTAGCTCCTCCTTCTACATAGAATCTCATCAGCAGCAACGGTCATCTATGTATCAGCATAGGAAAAGGATTTATTTAGTGCTCACCAGAGTATCACAGGACCATGGGTGCCAGGTTTAATGTGGCTGGAGTCCACTTGTAAATGCAGGAAAAGAGGAAAAACCATCTATGTAAGGAGGAGCTAGACGCAGAGCTCCTCCCTCCTCCTAAGGAGATGACAGATGCTACTGATGAGATTCTAAGTACACTGGAGGAGCTCTGCCTCTAGCTCCTCCCTCTACATAGAATGTCATCAGCAGCAACAGTCATCTCCTTCCTGGAGGGAGGAGCTCTGCCTCATCTCCTCCCTCTACATAGAATCTCATCAGTAACAACAGTCATCTCCTTCCTGGAGGGAGGAGCTAGAGGCAACGCTCCTCTTTAGAAGATGGCAGTTTCTACTGATGAGATTCTAAGTATGCAGGAGGAGGGAGGAGCTCTGCCTCTAGCTCCTCCCTCTACATAGAATCTCATCAGCAGCAATGGTCATCTATTTAGAGGGAGGAGCTCTAAGAAATTACTCTTCAAGGTAATAAAAAAATCAAATCAGTAGATTCCACTTTTGTTGTGCAATGTACGGTGTAAATTATCTCAGTTTCACAGGCTGATAGTATCCAGTGTGTCTTTATCTGGTATACAATGCAAAAAAAATAGTTTTCAACAGAAGAAAGATTTCTTCTACTTTGTGCGTGTGTGGGGGGAATAAGGATGTTTTTTTTTTAATAAAAATTGATTGAAAATGTTTTTCTTTCTCTTCCATCTATGGGACTAGCAGAATGAATCGCTTTATAAATTCTACAAGCAAACCAGCGATCATCATCGAATCGAGCGAGTCAATTCTTACACATTCATACGTTGCAAATTGCACAAATCCCAAGGTAAAGCAGAAGACAAGGTTACAGTTTTGTAAGAATCAAAGCGAAATCTTCTCCGAGTGAATTTATTGTACGAAAACTTGCAAAAGAGTAAAAACACGTCCGGACTCTTCTTAAGACTGGAAAACTGTTTCATGTCATGTCAGGGACGGCTAAACCCAGGCAAGGAAGCCGAAAGAATCAGCAGTTTCCCCAATTTACTTTCTGCAGGTTGAGAACACAGAGATCCGTATCTACAATTCTATAAAGAAATCTATTTCCCCCCCGGCTGTTATTTAAGATGATGTGGCAATGACTGAGAGCGGCAGAGATCAGATAGTCAAAAATCCCGGATCTGCAGTCTTACAGGTCTTACTTCTGATCGCATTTTGCAATTTTTAAGATATTTAAAAAAAAAAAGAAGAAATTAAATGGCGTTGTCCAGGACTTTGACATTGATCATCTAGCCCTGATTTTGATTAAAATCAATGGTGGTCCAACATTTGGGACCCCCATTAATCAGCTGTTAGCTCCTGACACTATGTAGTGGTCATTCCTAGGTACTGCAGCTCAGATCACGTTCACTTTAACAGGAGCTGAGCCGCAGTACCCAAGAGCAGCCACTATGAAGTGTATGGGGTGTGGTGTTCCCGCTCCGCACACTCTGTATTTTTGCTATCTGTGGGATAACAGATGATCAGTAGGGTTGCCGGATGTCAGATCCTTAGCCATTAACGATCAGACCCCCAGAGATCGTGAAGGATATTATCCCCTATTCCCCACATTAGAGAACACCCCTTTAATAACCAAGTTCCCTTAACTCCAAACTCAGTATTCTCTTATAGAGGGACACCTGTTAAAGGGCATTTGTTTTTTAGCTCTGTAACAAAAAAAAGTGGCGTAAACCCGAGCCAAAAGAATCATGAAAAATCCAAAGTGGTCCCATGACGGGCTGTTCCACCCATGCATCATTTGGATATGGAAATTTTGGCTTTTAATGGATGCAATTATATGGAATATTAATTGTCCCTTTCCCTTGGTAGTATAAAACAGTTATTCAGCTGCACATATACAGAAAAGCAAACCAAGGAGTCAAAAACAACCACATTGTGCATCAATGGATTGGCGCCCAGATGGCAACTTAGCAGAAGCCATTTTCAGCTCCTGAAAGTTTCATCTGTGGAGTGCACTCCGAGCATCTGATAAAACGTCATTAAAGTGTCACCCACGGGATAAAGTCATCCCAGCAGCACATCGAGGAAATATCGGGACGAGCGCAGAACAAGTGTAGCACATCTGGTTTACAGCTCCGCTGTGCCGCGACGAGACCCGCGGTAAAGTGCACGGCGACAGATGTTTCTTGCTCGATGCCAGTTATTCTCACCTCCCTTTTATTATCAAGCAAAAGCAAAGAGGATTATGATATAAAGAGGCTTTAATTAAAAGAATGCAATATTAACAAGGGCTTGGCGATGTGACAAGACGACGAGTCTCGATATGGAAGCATTCAGTGTGGATTGTTTCACCTGAAAACACATTAAAGCGGGTGCACTAGCGATTTATTTGACACCTACAGGTGACAAGCCGATCGTCGGTCAATGGCCTGTTTAGATCAACCGACCGCACTTTATATCAAGTTATCAGCAGCACAAATTCTGCTTACGCTGGACGATGTGCTGCCGAGAAAGAGCATTCTGAATCCGACTGTTGGACAACATGTTTAAAGGGGCAATATAAGGAAGGGGAACAAGCGTTCTTAGGTTTCCCAACTAAATTAGCCTTAACTTTCAGTGGTTTGTTAGTTACTTAATCACCTGCACAGATTTCAAAATACAAACTGCATACATTACTAAGTAGACCTTTTTGACCTGAGGAGGCTGGTATACTGGCTTTGAAAATACATGTCAGGGTAATGGTATAAACCTGACATTAAAGTGAAGATTTTACGACTCCAGCTAGAAACTGAGAACTGATCTTAAAATTCTTAAATGTAATGATACAGTAAAGATGTATATCTTAGTACAGTGTTAGCCAGTAGATAGAAAAATATTTAGAGTTGAGAGTCCTCAGTGGTTGATACCTTTTAATGGCTAACTGAAAAGATGGTAACAAATTGCAGCTTTCGAGACTACTCAGGTCTCTTCATCAGGCAAAAACTAAAACAAAATCTGAAGAATCACATATTTATACACAACACAGCACAGAAAAAATGCAATAGGTAAGACAAGTGACATAAAGCAGAACTGTCATTATGGGAGATAGAGATGAACATAAATATTGGAACAGTTCATAGATAAGGAGTGTGAAAGTTTTATTGCCCTCTGATTTGGGTCTGGTAATGCTGTAATGAACCTGTCACACGGATTTATGACGTTTTACATCAATTAAGGAATTTACTCCAAAGACCCTGTGAAAACATCACAAAACATTACCAGACCCCAATCAGAGGGCAATAAAACTTTCACACTCCTTATCTATGAACTGTTCCAATATTTATGTTCATCTCTATCTCCCATAATGACAGTTCTGCTTTACGTCACTTGTCTTATCTTATTGCATTTTTTCTGTGCTGTGTGGTGTATAAATATGTGATTCTTCAGATTTTGTATTAGTTTAGCCTGATGAAGAGACCTGAGTAGTCTCGAAAGCTTGCAATTTGTTACCATCTTTTCAGTTAGCCATTAAAAGGTATCAACCACTGAGGACTCTCAACTCTAAATATTTTTAAATGTAATGAATAATACAGCCATTCTGACCTGGATGTATAAAGCCAATACACCAGCCTCATCAGGTCTAAGAGATGCATGCAGTTTCTATTGTTAAATCAGCTTCAAAACAAACCTAAAGAGACAGCGGCACATCAGAAGAAATAAATGTTCTCCTCTAATAAGGTGGAAATATGTATAAGACCAATGTCGGCCCACTGACCACTTAATGTATATGAGGGGTATACGACGGGAACAAGACGTTGCACCGACATTTGTTTGACTTTCCACAAGCCCAATCGTTTGTTTTCACAGGCGATATGAAGCCTCCAGGAATCTAGCTGCGGCTTACTCCCCTCTCCCCATTGACAACGCAAGCTTGGCTGAACTTTGTTCACAGCGCGTCTTTTTTTAAAGTCTATTCTATATGTATACGCCTATTGTATTTATTTATCTTTTTGCCATTGATGGTGGAGTTTGGGTTTTACAGATGTTTTCATCTAAATCATCATTTGCAACCTTTCAAAAAGTTGCAAACTTTTTTGTGCAAATGTGCAACATTCTCACCTTGTCCTTGGGAGTGATTTTATATGCGATATATTTTTCTGCAATTTTTGCAGCATTTTACAAAACATGTGACTTTTTCCGTGTCTAGTGCCAAAATGAAGACTGAAAAAAAATGTGAATTTGCGCAAAAAAACTGCAATGAATACCACAAGACTTTGAATTTAGGGCCCTCATGTTTCACCCACAAGAAAAGTTTTCTTCATTTCTTTTTGTTGAATGCAGACTAAATCCTAGTATAAATATTCCAAGTTGCTTCACCAAAGGAAAAACAGCAGCTAATTTTCCTACACATGATCATCTCCATCCCAATTGATTTACTTAAAATAACTTGAAGCTGTACCAAAATAGCTCAAAAAGCCTAGCATCCGAGAGATGGTCCCCAAGCTCATCCATCACCTGTGTCATAAGGTGGTTTTAGCGACAAGCATCATCTGTGTGTAATAAGGTGGTCCCCAGGTTCATCAATCATCGGTGCCAAAAGGTGCTCCTAGGGTCAGCCATCATTGTGTATCAAAAATGGTCCCCAGATGTATCCATCATGTGTCAAAAGTTGCTCCTAGGGTCAGCCATCATTGTATATCATAAGGTGGTCCCCAGGTTCACCCATACTCTGGTACCTAGTGTCAACCATCATCTTTGTATCATAAGGTTGTCCACTAGGTTTATCCATCATTTGTGTCATAAGGTGGGCCTAGGGTTAACCATTATCTAAGTGTCATAAGATAGTCCTTGGGTTCATCCATCATAAGGTGGTCCCTAGGGTCAACCATCATCTGTACGCTGTAAGGTGGTGTCACGGGGTCCTTCTCCAGTATCACACAATCAACAGAGCAAGAGAATTGCGAACAATCCCAAGACCTTTATTATAGGCAAAACTAAAAAGGTCCATAAACAAACCACCACACTGAGGATACAATAGTCCAGAACACGAATGCAGTTCAGTAACAGGATAAATGTCCCATGAGATCAGTCCAATAATCCAGACGACAGAGGATAAAACAGAAGAAATCACTCCTTTTTTCTCTCTTGAAGTGCTGTCTCTGTACACCATGCTTTCCACACGGGAACTCACTTCTACCTCTCTGTTGTCCTCAGACCCCCTCCTTATCTCCGTGGTAGTCAGACCGGTTTGATGGCTTTCATCCCACTTCTGACCTGGGAAAGGTGCCTCAGGGATGAAGACATTACAGAGGGTGACTGGCTGCATTTGGATAGCTGAGGGTCATGAATGGACAATCAGGAGATGTCAGCATGGGTTTCAGCCAAAAGGCTGACAATTGAGACTCTAGACAATATGTGGAATGCACAGAATGATATCGGGCAGCAAGAGAACACCATGTAAATCAGTAAAATATAAATATACACAAAATGATACCCACAGAACATATCACACCATCACAGTGGTCCCCAGGTTTATCCATCCTCTGTGTGTTATGAGGTGGTCCTAGGGTCAACCATCATCTGTGTATCATAAGGTAGTCCCAGGTTCATCCATCTGCTGGTTCTTGGGTTGATCAGTCCTCTGTGAGACATAGGGTGGTCCCTGGGTTCATTCATCCTCTGTGTGTCATAAGGTGATCCCTTGGTTCACCCATCCTCTGTGAGTCATACGGTGATCCCTGGGTTCATCCATCCTCTGAGTCATAAGGTGGTCCCTGGGTTCATCCATCCTCTGTGAGTCACAAGGTAATCCCTGGGTTCATCCATCTGTGAGTCATAAGGTGGTTCCTGCGTTCATCCATCTGTGAGTCATAAGGTAAGGTGGTCCTTGGGTTCATCCATCCTCTGTGAGTCATAAGGTGATCCCTGGGTTCATCATCTGTGAGTCACAAGATAAGGTGGTCCTTGAGTTCAACCATCCTCTGTGATTCATAAGGTGGTCCGTGGATTCATCCATCCTCTGTGATTCATAAGGTGGTCCCTGGGTTCATCCATCCTCTGTGGTTCATAAGGTGGTCCCTGGGTTCATTCATAATGTGTTTCATAAGGTGGCCCCAAAGTTCATCCACCCTCTATGAGTCATAAGGTGGTCCCCAGGTTCACCCATTTGGTCTACGCTGGTGATAGATCTATGTCTGCAGTCCGCTTTATTTCGGAATAGATCCAGGAGAACCCTCCACATTATTATTATTATTATTATTATTTATTTCTATAGCGCCATTGATTCCATGGTGCTGTACATGAGAAGGGGTTACATACAAATTACAGGTATCACTTACAGTAAACAAACTAACAATGACAGACTGATACAGAGGGGAGAGGACCCTGCCCTTTCGGGCTTACATTCTACAGGATTGTGAGGCAGGAGACAGCAGGTCGGGGGTTGCAGCAGTTCCGGTGTTGGTTGAGGCGATATCTCCGGTAGTGGTGAGGAGGTAGCAGGGTCATTGCAGGCTGTAGGCTTTCCTGAAGAGATGGGTTTTCAGGTTATGCAATGCTTTCATTTCTACAACTCATGAAAATATATTATTCCTCCACAATCCCGTTCTGTTACAAGAGACGCTCCCTTCAGTTTACTGTGTATTGTCCTTGAGTCATTAAGTCTTCATACTAGCTGCCCGCTCGGTGCACAGGATGAATAATGTGGTTAATAACGCAGTGGTCGGGGTGGCTGCCTCCTCGCTTCTGACTAAACTGGAAGAGCACGCGATTATCACTCTGCTAATCATCGGTCCCTGCAGCCGCAGGGCGAGACGAGGCAGCACTATTCCCTTACCAAGAAAAATGGTAGATTAACACAAGACGTGTTAGAGAAGGAGACGTGGTCGGGTAAAGATACCATCTCGTACTCAGCAAAAGATCCAGCCCAGGAATGACGATGGGACCATTGCTTAAGCTAAGGTTTTAGGAAACCATTGCAAATAATCCAGGACAGGTTCCTTTCCTGCAATAGTTGTATCACGACCACATAAAAGCAGCGAGTGAATGCGATGCCATCTTACAGATCATGAGTCAATGAACTCAGAAGAAAACTAGATGTAGAAAATATATTGTGTCTTCTTGCAATCAAAACTGAGAAATATAGATAAAGAAGTCCTCTCCTTGTGTCCCAGGAAATAAGTGCTGTCCTTGTGTCTGGCAGTAGGACAACTGACTACAGCAGGAGTCCTGCCCAATGACATGATTGCCAAACTCAGCTCAGAATGGAAGGGATCAGGGGAAATCTGTGCACACCGGGATTTCTAGCTTATAGCTTATAGTGAAAGTTTTTCGTTTCCTGAATCAGTTTTGAAGAGTCTTTGAGGGGTCTTCAAAGAAGGTCTTCAAAGAAGCGACATTCACTTTCTTTTCTCCCACCTGGTGTTTTTCAAAACCTGAGGAAGGGAAAAAAAAAACCTCCAAAAGACTGAACATATGAACAGCAAAGTGGTTTTGCAAAAAAAAAAAAATTAATGGAAAGAGAATAACCTGCTTCTAAATACGGTAACACTTGAAAAATTCAAACCTGCACAATCCTGTACATCGTCTTGTAGGAGGTCTTGCAAAAAACACAGAAATTCCCACAGACACTAGGCTATTTTTGTTTTTTAAGCATTTAATTCCAAGTTTATTATTGTTCCTTTTTATAAGTCAAGTCAATCAGGAACACAGATCACTGCAGAGTAAAAATACCCTAATAACTTTTACCAGGGTATGCCCATCTTACGTTACGGGAAGACCCCGGGATATTCCAGTATGATCGGTGGTAGTCGGACCTCTGGGATTCTTTTACAGATCTAGAAACTTTTCTAAGGATCGGTGGGCTCCCATCAGAGAGAACCCCCCTGACCATTGTTGCATTCAGATGGCCATAATGTGGCCAAATGTAAGTGTCCACATCCAACTAAACCAGATTAAAGGCCTCCATACACGTTAAATTAAAGGCGTCTGAAGTCACCTATATCGGCGGGAGTGGCTGACACTCCAATCTGTAAGGGGGCCCCCCGACTCTCCCATGATAGATGATGTCATGGAAGAGAAGGATTCGCTCTGCTGAATTTTAGTGGATGAGCCTTTGGGTCTCTAAAAGATAAACCGGAGAAAACTCCGACAGTGGCTGCCGGATAGAGAAGACAGGAGCTCTCGCGACTCGAGTGTTCCTGTCTACAGGGGAGAAGGTTGTCGGCTGAATGATGGTATGGGGCAGATTAGATCCACAAGTCCAGGCGAACTGGCAGTGTTAGGACAGTAATGAATGAAGGCAGCAGAGCGCACCACACTGTAGTATCAGCATTTCCCCACATGTATAAAGAGGACCGCATTTCATGGCTTGCTCCCTTTAAATTATACAATCAAAAAAAGCCTGGAAACTGCTATCGAAAATTTACAACACACTATAGCTTAATAAAGCAGAAAATGTTATTCCGCTGCAACACGGGGAAAATATCCATAAACTGCATGAAAATAACCATGAAAATAGAACAAAGCTATTGTAGATCGCCCAGGGCAGAGCGTGGATGCAAATGAGATTAAATGCAAAATTGTGATGATCTGTTGCTTTTAAACACTTCAGACATTAGGTACATCCAGCAATCCATAACGCAACACTTCACCCACCGCAGCGGGCAGAAACCTCAAATGCAAAATATACAACGTAATGCTGGAATCTCACAGGTTAATCAGAAATAATAGGCGGCTGCAAGACCCCGGCAGGGCACAGGAGCCGGGACAGGGATGGGTCCTTAAGGTAAATGGACTGATTAATGCCGGCTAATGAAGGTAAACCGTCCTCACACAATGTCCCTCTCTGCATGGCGGCCAAGGAAGCCAATAGGAAAATGACAGGCAAATGTGCCGCATTATGACTAAAGGACCGTAACAAAGCTAACTCCGCTGATGGGCCGGCCTCGCTGCGGACAGACTTGTGCAGCCATTTGTCGCGCTGGACGCCATACGCCGTGCCTGTACAGATCGCCGAGTACACGGTAACGGAGAATCGAGCTATAAGCAGGACAATCTGCTGCTCAGAGTATACGGATCATCAAATACCTGCAATTACACCTGGACTAGGGGACCATTTAAAGGGGTTGTCAATCTTTGGTTTATATATATATATATATTTTTTTTTTAATTGAAAGCGCTTGTCCAAAACTATTTATGTTATTATGGGCCTAAAAACTAACAGGAAGGTAGTCGCTACAGAGGCAACTGTCTGTCCGTTCTACCTGGCACCGCTTACTTTCCTGCTATTCACAGGCGTCAGTTATGGACGTCAACGCTCATCACCTCCGCCAAGTGACCCGGCTTCCCTGATGAGTGTCGTAGTCACTACCTGGCGTCCGTGAATTGCAGGAACTTGGACTACGGTGGAGTTTTGAGGGAACATTTTGGGTAATAAGTTGGCGAACGAGGGACAGTCTATTGTTTTTATGTCTTTCTGGTATCCATTTTTGGACTACTCCGGATTTGTTGGATTACTTCAGAACTGCAGGGGATTTTTTTTTTTAAAGAAATTAGTGAACGAGGGATAGTGTGGGGAGTCTTTATTCAAATAATGTGTTTTTTTTTCTATGTGTGTTTTTATTATTATTTGGTAATAATGGGGGTATCAGATAGACACCTCTCCATTACTAACCTCTCCATTACTAATTTGTCAAAAATCACAGCTGCCATCAACCCCAACTACCATTATCCTGATTGCCACCGCACCGAGGCAATCGGGAAGAGCCGGGCAAAGTGGCAGAATTGGCGCATCTAATGTGATGTGCCAATTCTGGGGCGGCTGTGGAAATAGATCAGGACATAGAAATATCAATCATACCAATATGCTGATTACTCAAGTCCTGAGGGTTGTATAGGGTGCAAAAATCACCATGTGAGCATTAAAAACCCAAGATATGGAAATACGTAGCCAAACTTGCTAAAGCTGATTGAAACAGACCGGACACAAAACGTCAGCAAAGAAGCAAGAATGGAAGAAAAGAAGAACAGTACAAAGAGAAGAGGATGACATCAGGAGAGGGGGGGGGGGGGATGAAGGAAGGTACGGTAGCAAGACAAAACTTTCCCGGATGAGACCCAGAAGATGAAGGTCAGTTCTTCCTCATAAAGGACAACTAGTCATCTGATGATCTGAATTCCATCCAATAAAACAGGTATTGTAGAAAAGACCACAAGAGCTCTTAATCTTGGAAATGAGGTCTTCCATTATCACCGGAGAGAAATTGTTAGAACAGTATCTTTGTTCCAGAGAAGGGGAATGCAAGCTCTTGCAGTCGCTCAGCTGTCTGCTTTACCTTGGCTGGTTATCCAAAATAGAGGGGATCCCAAGTCATTTTTTTTAATTAAAACCAGACTAAAAACACCTGCGCAAACGGCCTTTTTTTTGTTTTTGTTTAGCTGCGGATTTTCCACCTCTAATACAAGTCTATGGGGAAAATCCGCACAGAAGACTAAACGTTCCCATAAGAGGAAATGACATGCTGTGGCTCGGAAACCCGCACCACAGGTGATTTTATGCAGCGTAAAAAAAAAAAGCACAGTGGGCTGATCGTGTGAATGCAGCCTTAGGTTGTCACAATACATACAAGAAAGAAGGTCGTTCAGGATTTAAAAAAAATAAATAGCTGCTTTCTTCTGTAAACCGCGCTCCACCTGTCTACAAGTTGTGCCAGGTATTGTAGCTCAGCTCCCGTGAAATAGGGTTGAGCTGCAGTACCACTTATAACCTATAGATAGGTGTGGCGCTATGTTGGGGGGGTGGGGAAAGCAACAATGTAAAGATCGCCTTCTCAAAATCTCTGTTAAAAAAATGTAGAATAAAAGGATCTTACAGATTTATGTCTCAAATTCAAACTCTTGCGTTACCGATCTTAGATTTCCGATTGGCTCAGACGCAGCGGCGAAGCAAAAAATAAAACAATTAATGCATTGTAGTTAGAAACCTAGATAGATGTGGATTTTCTTTAAAGTCATTGACCTAGGAAGCCTTTATTACTTGTCAGTGATGGCGCTCGTCACCACCTCGGCCCTTGTCTTTCCATTACACGGGCTGAGCCCGCAGTGTCGGGGGGATTAGCAGCTGCAGCCATTGTATCTGAAAGGCTTCACCTGCCATTCACTGAGTTATCGCTATTAACTTTGCTTTTTCTTTCACAAGAACGTGGCCTCCAGGCAACATTGACGGCCTCGCTCTACAAAAGCCGAGCCCTGTTTGCAGTCAACGTCTGGCAGATATTTATGGCTTTGTGCACAGAGAAGACAGTGTGAATTACTCCTATATTAGTTTATAGATTTATGATACAGGTTTATGTGTACGGAACTAAATGAATAGTTCACAGCAACATCCAGACAACTGCACAATGAGCAACTCCCCAAGATATCTTCATTATCTGGCAGCAGAGTGGCTCAGGGGACGGAACGGCGAATCAGGGGATAGCACAGGGGAGGGAACGGTGGCTCAGGGGAGGGAACGGCAGCTCAGGGGAGGGAACGGCAGCTCAGGGGAGGGAACGGCGGCACAGGGGAAGGAACGGCGGCTCAGGGGAGGGAACGGCGAATCAGGGGACAGAACGGCGAATCAGCGGGCGGCACAGGGGAGGGAACGGCGGCTCAGGGGAGGGAACGGCAGCACAGGGAGGGAACGGCGGCACAGGGGATAGCACAGGGGAGGGAACGGCGGCTCAGGGGAGGGAACGGCGAATCAGGTGACAGAACGGCGAATCAGGGGGCGGCACAGGGGAGGGAACGGCGAATCGGGACAGAACGGCAAATCAGGGGGCGGCACAGGGGAGGGAACGGCGAATCAGGGGACAGAACGGCAAATCAGGGGGCGGCACAGGGGAGGGAACGGCGGCTCAGGGGAGGGAACGGCGGCACAGGGGAGGGAACGGCGGCACAGGGGAGGGGAACGGCGGCACAGCGGAGGGAACGGCGGCACAGCGGAGGGAACGGCGACTCAGGGGATAGCACAGGGGAGGGAACGGCGGCTCAAGGGAGGGAACGGCGGCTCAGGGGAGGGAACAGCGAATCAGGGGACAGAACGGCGAATCAGGGGGCGGCACAGGGGAGGGAACGGCGGCTCAGGGGAGGTAACGGCGGCACAGCAGAGGGAACGGCGGCACAGCGGAGGGAGCGGCGACTCAGGGGATAGCACAGGGGAGGGAACGGCGGCTCAGGGGAGGGAACGGCGGCTCAGGGGAGGGAACAGCGGGTCAGGGGACAGAACGGCGAATCAGGGGGCGGCACAGAGGAGGGAACGGCGGCACAGGGGACAGCACAGGGGAGGGAAAGGGGGCTCAGGGGAGGGAACGGCACAACGGATCAGGGGACAGCACTGCTGCTTTCGACGTCCTTGGTTTATATCCCGCCAAGTAGAACATCTGCCAGGAGTTTGTATGTGCTCCCCGTCTTTGCGTGGGTTTCCTCTGGGTTCTCTAGTTTCCTCCCACACGCCAAAGACATACTGATAGGGAGTTTAGGTTGTGAGCCCAATGGGGACAGTGATGATGATGTCTGTAAAGGCCTGCAGAATATGTTGGTGCTATATAAGAAGGCATAAATGAATGAAAAATAAAAATATATTCCTTATTAAAGGCATTCCTCCAATTTATAAGCGTCTCAGACACAGGATGTTTGATGCTTCATAGAAATAAAATTCACATTGTCCAGTAATCATTTGCTTGAAATGGATCCAGTCAACTAGATCAGGTACAAACAGAGAGATAACTGATGAATTTTTAAATCCATTCACACTGACTTCAACGGTTTGAACAACTTTTTTGCCCGACTTAAAAAAATATATAATACTGTAATAATAATAATAAAAAGAAAAAAAAATGATTGTTGCTGGATCAGCTGTGAAAACATTAAAGTCAATGTGGTAAAAGATTTTGTACAACTTGCATCTAATGCCATTTGGTAAATTCAAAAAAGTTCATTTTTTTTCTCATTAATATTACACTCTGCACCCCATATTGACTGAAAAATAGACAGAAATGTAGAAATTTTTGCAAATTTACTAAAAAAGAAAAACTGAAATATCACATGGTCATAAGTATTCAGACCCTTTGCTCAGACACTCATATTTAAGTCACATGCTGTCCATTTCCTTGTGCTCCTCCTTGAGATGCTTCTACTCCTTCATTGGAGTCCAGCTGTGTTTAATTAAATGATAGGACTTGATTTGTAAAGGCTCACACCTGTCTATATAAGACCTCACAGCTCACAGTGATGTCAGACCAAATGAGAATCATGAGGTCAAAGGAACTGGACAAGAAGCTCAGAGACAAATTGTGGCAAGGCACAGATCTGGACAAGGTTACAAAAGATTTCTGCAGTCTCACGGTTCCTAAGAGCACAGTGGCCTCAATAATCTGAAATGGAAGAAGTTTGGGAACACCAGAAGGCTTCCTAGACCTGGCCATCCAGCCAAACTGAGCAATCGAAGGAGAAGAGCCTTGGTGAGAGAGGTAAAGGAGAAACCCAAGATCACTGTGGCTGAGCTCCACAGATGCAGTAGGGAGATGGGAGAAAGTTCCACAAAGTCAACTATCACTGCAGCCCTCCACCAGTCGGGCCTTTATGGCAGAATAGCCCAAATGGAAGCCTCTCCTCAGGCCAGACATATGAAAGGCTGCATAAAGTTTGCTAACAAAACACATGATGGACTCCCAACTGTGAGAAATAAGATTCTCTGGTCTAAGAGACGAAGGAAGAACTTTTTGGTGATAATTCTATGTGGAATGTGTGGAGAAAACCAGGCATGCTCATCTCCTGCCCAATACAATCCCAACAGTGAAACATGGTGGTGGCAGCATCTGGTATGGGGGTGTTTTCCAGCTGCAGGGACAGGAGACTGGTTGCAATTGAAGGGAACATGAATGCGGCGAGTACAGAGATATCCTGGATGAAAACCTCTTCCAGAGTGCTCTGGACTCAGACTTGGCCGAAGGTTCACCTTCCAACAAGACAATTACCCCAAGCACACAGCTAAAGTAACAAAGCAGTGGCTTCAGAACAACTCTGTGACCATTCTTGACTGACCCAGCCAGAGCCCTGACCTAAACCAAATTGAGCATCTCTGGAGAGACATGAAAATGGCTGTCCACCAACGTTCACCATCCAACCTGACGGAACTGGAGGGATTTACAAGGTAGAATGACAGAGGATTCCCAAATCCAGGTGTGAAAAACTTGTTGCATCTTCCAAGAAGACTCATGGCTGCACTAGCTCAAAAGGTGCTTCTAGTCAATATTGAGCAAAGGGGCTGAATATTTGACTGTGTGATATTTCAGTTTTTCTTTTTTAATAAATTTGCAAAGAATTCTATATTTCTGTTTTTTTCAGTCAGATGGGGTGCAGAGTGTAGATTAAGAGGAAAAAAATGAACTTTTTTGAATTTGCCAAATGGCTGCAATAAAACAAAGAGCGAGAAAGAGTGAAAAATTTAAAGGGGTCTGAATATTTTCCGTACCCACTATATATATTTTTTTTTTTTTTTTTTTACTATCAGACAAAGTGGGATAAAAAAAAAATCCTTTTCACTTGCCCTACAGATTCTCACTATCCTTGTTATTATTCGGTGTGCAGGACGTACACTAAACTGCGGCTCCAGGAACATTTGTGCACTGTAATACATTAATTTCACTGACAAATCAGAACTTTTTGGTTTCCAAGTGTGAAAAGGAGAAAGTGTTAGGAAGTGTAATGGGGGAATAGACTTCTGGAAAGAGGGCGTCTGGATAAGATCCCTTTAAATCGCCCGACGTGCACCAGGGTTACTTTTATACCAGACTACCACTAAAATGGATCAAAAACTTCCTTTCATGGCATCTTGGCAGACAATAGAGACGGAAAATATGTCTTGATGGAAAATAAATATGTATTCCATGAATGGAGATAACCAGTGCCGGGTGCGACGTCCCTCTTACATATGCATGGTATAGAAAAAGTTATTTTTTAAAAGTCACGGTTACTTAGCAGAACAATTCATTCCGGCCTATGGCAGGACTCTGGAGATTTATATTTTTTTTGAAGTTCCTTATCATTATAAACCACAAATGTCCTTTATTCCAGCGAGCCCCCCACGTGCAGCTTTGGAGGAGGCGGCTCGTTTTGAGCCTGCAGAGAGGATAAGACGACTCAATGTTTCTTATTCCATTGTATTTTAATTTAATTTCGGACTTTTTTTGATTTTAGGGCAAAAATGGCCGAACATTACAGATTTTTAAAACTTTATATTCAACCAGACCTTCTCACAAGACAAATAGGGAGTTGAGAAATTTGGTCGACTTAAAAGCGGTCACAAGAGCAGGTGCTTGTGCCGTCACACTAACTTTTAAGCTACTCAATTTTTCCGGCGGCAAAGGGTTAGTGGCAGATTGTGGCTCCAAAAAAAAAACACACTTTGCTGTATTATTACTACAGTGTATGGGCCCCCAACCCCAGCATCCAATATTATAATGGGCCTCTGGGAGTCCCCTTTTCCCCCCAGTTTTTAGATGACGGTTTCCCCCCCTTTTTTGAAGCGCTGGATTCAAGGGGGAAGGGGACTTTTATGCCGTCGTGATCGGAAAATTTTTGAAAGGTTTAAACTCAAATGAACACCGCCGCCTCTTTGGGGGGGGATCACCAAATTTTTGGGGTTTTAACAGTCAAAGTGGGCATTTAACGTAGATCTACCTATCATACCTGGGTATTAACACGTTGTCCGTGGATAAGTGTAACGTCTAGATTTCAGGGGGGCTGTGTGGGTTTTTACCCTCAATGGAAAGGGCAGTTATATCCCCGTTGATAGGGGAAAGCACAGCCGAACACCCCCCCCTTCATTTTATGGGGCGCCAAAAAAAGCATACGCTGTGTGACGTCCCATAGGAATGAAGAAGCAGCGTCAATATTTCCCTAAAAAAATTATTTTTAAAAAATACTCCTTTACGTCAGTGTGTGTTCCAAGGTGAACTGACCCCACACTAGAATTTCCCCATCCCTTTTTTATAACAACAACTTTTTTCATCCGGACAATCCCTTTTTCTAAATGGCATCTTTGGCCCCAACGCATTAGATAACATTTTGGCGAAAAGCGGTTCAGAATAATTTTTAGAGTTTAATGAAAAAAAAGTGTAAAAAGTGTTTGCCCCTTCCTTTTTGTCGCATTAAATGTTTGAAATCACCAAAAAAGAAAATTACCAAAGAAACAAATTACCACAAAAAGCGTTTATAAATGAATGTCTTTTTTATTTAAAGGGAAAAAAAAAACCCAAAACCCACAAGGTCCTTTTTGAAAAAGGATTGTCCCCTAAACCCCAAAACTTATTTGGGGCCACCTTCAGGGAAAAATGCAATCAAACCTTTGTGATAA
>JARQOD010000007.1:75823894-76205489 GCA_033576555.1 Oophaga sylvatica
AAAATGTTTTTCCCGCTGCAACACGGGGAAAAATATCCATCTGCATGAAAAAAAACCATAAAAATAGACAAATATTGTAGATCGCCCAGGGCAGAGCGTGGATGCAAATGAGTTTAAAATGCAAAATTGTGATGATCTGTTGCTTTTAAACACTTCAGAAAATTAGGTCATCCGCAATCCATAAACGCAACATTCACCCACCGCAGCGGGCAGAAACCTAAAATTGCAAAATATACAACGTAATGCTGGAATCTCACAGGTTAATCAGAAATAATAGGCGGCTGCAAGCCCCCGGCAGGGCACAGGAGCCGGGACAGGGATGGGTCCTTAAGGTAAATGGACTGATTAATGCCGGCTAATGAAGGTAAACCGTCCTCACACAATGTCCCTCTCTGCATGGCGGCCAAGGAAGCCAATAGGAAAATGACAGGCAAATGTGCCGCATTATGACTAAAGGACCGTAACAAAGCTAACTCGCTGATGGGCCGGCCTCGCTGCGGACAGACTTGTGCAGCCATTTGTCGCGCTGGACGCCATACGCCGTGCCTGTACGATCGCCGAGTACACGGTAACGGAGAATCGAGCTATAAGCAGGACAATCTGCTGCTCAGAGTATACGGATCATCAAATACCTGCAATTACACCTGGACTAGGGGACCATTTAAAGGGGTTGTCAATCTTTGGTTTATATATATATAATATTTTTTTTTTAATTGAAAGCGCTTGTCCAAAACTATTTATGTTATTATGGGCCTAAAAACTAACAGGAAGGTAGTCGCTACAGAGGCAACTGTCTGTCCGTTCTACCTGGCACCGCTTACTTTCCTGCTATTCACAGGCGTCAGTTATGGACGTCAACGCTCATCACCTCCGCCAAGTGACCCGGCTTCCCTGATGAGTGTCGTAGTCACTACCTGGCGTCCGTGAATTGCAGGAACTTGGACTACGGTGGAGTTTTGAGGGAACATTTTGGGTAATAAGTTGGCGAACGAGGGACAGTCTATTGTTTTTATGTCTTTCTGGTATCCATTTTTGGACTACTCCGGATTTGTTGGATTACTTCAGAACTGCAGGGGATTTTTTTTTTTAAAGAAATTAGTGAACGAGGGATAGTGTGGGGGAGTCTTTATTCAAATAATGTGTTTTTTTTTCTATGTGTGTTTTTATTATTATTTGGTAATAATGGGGGTATCAGATAGACACCTCTCCATTACTAACCTCTCCATTACTAATTTGTCAAAAATCACAGCTGCCATCAACCCCAACTACCATTATCCTGATTGCCACCGCACCGAGGCAATCGGGAAGAGCCGGGCAAAGTGGCAGAATTGGCGCATCTAATGTGATGTGCCAATTCTGGGGCGGCTGTGGAAATAGATCAGGACATAGAAATATCAATCATACCAATATGCTGATTACTCAAGTCCTGAGGGTTGTATAGGGTGCAAAAATCACCATGTGAGCATTAAAAACCCAAGATATGGAAATACGTAGCCAAACTTGCTAAAGCTGATTGAAACAGACCGGACACAAAACGTCAGCAAAGAAGCAAGAATGGAAGAAAAGAAGAACAGTACAAAGAGAAGAGGATGACATCAGGAGAGGGGGGGGGGGGATGAAGGAAGGTACGGTAGCAAGACAAAACTTTCCCGGATGAGACCCAGAAGATGAAGGTCAGTTCTTCCTCATAAAGGACAACTAGTCATCTGATGATCTGAATTCCATCCAATAAAACCAGGTATTGTAGAAAAGACCACAAGAGCTCTTAATCTTGGAAATGAGGTCTTCCATTATCACCGGAGAGAAATTGTTAGAACAGTATCTTTGTTCCAGAGAAGGGGAATGCAAGCTCTTGCAGTCGCTCAGCTGTCTGCTTTACCTTGGCTGGTTATCCAAAATAGAGGGGATCCCAAGTCATTTTTTTTTAATTAAAACCAGACTAAAAACACCTGCGCAAACGGCCTTTTTTTTTGTTTTTGTTTAGCTGCGGATTTTCCACCTCTAATACAAGTCTATGGGGAAAATCCGCACAGAAGACTAAACGTTCCCATAAGAGGAAATGACATGCTGTGGCTCGGAAACCCGCACCACAGGTGATTTTATGCAGCGTAAAAAAAAAAAAGCACAGTGGGCTGATCGTGTGAATGCAGCCTTAGGTTGTCACAATACATACAAGAAAGAAGGTCGTTCAGGATTTAAAAAAAATAAATAGCTGCTTTCTTCTGTAAACCGCGCTCCACCTGTCTACAAGTTGTGCCAGGTATTGTAGCTCAGCTCCCGTGAAATAGGGTTGAGCTGCAGTACCACTTATAACCTATAGATAGGTGTGGCGCTATGTTGGGGGGGTGGGGAAAGCAACAATGTAAAGATCGCCTTCTCAAAATCTCTGTTAAAAAAATGTAGAATAAAAGGATCTTACAGATTTATGTCTCAAATTCAAACTCTTGCGTTACCGATCTTAGATTTCCGATTGGCTCAGACGCAGCGGCGAAGCAAAAAATAAAACAATTAATGCATTGTAGTTAGAAACCTAGATAGATGTGGATTTTCTTTAAAGTCATTGACCTAGGAAGCCTTTATTACTTGTCAGTGATGGCGCTCGTCACCACCTCGGCCCTTGTCTTTCCATTACACGGGCTGAGCCCGCAGTGTCGGGGGGATTAGCAGCTGCAGCCATTGTATCTGAAAGGCTTCACCTGCCATTCACTGAGTTATCGCTATTAACTTTGCTTTTTCTTTCACAAGAACGTGGCCTCCAGGCAACATTGACGGCCTCGCTCTACAAAAGCCGAGCCCTGTTTGCAGTCAACGTCTGGCAGATATTTATGGCTTTGTGCACAGAGAAGACAGTGTGAATTACTCCTATATTAGTTTATAGATTTATGATACAGGTTTATGTGTACGGAACTAAATGAATAGTTCACAGCAACATCCAGACAACTGCACAATGAGCAACTCCCCAAGATATCTTCATTATCTGGCAGCAGAGTGGCTCAGGGGACGGAACGGCGAATCAGGGGATAGCACAGGGGAGGGAACGGTGGCTCAGGGGAGGGAACGGCAGCTCAGGGGAGGGAACGGCAGCTCAGGGGAGGGAACGGCGGCACAGGGGAAGGAACGGCGGCTCAGGGGAGGGAACGGCGAATCAGGGGACAGAACGGCGAATCAGCGGGCGGCACAGGGGAGGGAACGGCGGCTCAGGGGAGGGAACGGCAGCACAGGGGAGGGAACGGCGGCACAGGGGATAGCACAGGGGAGGGAACGGCGGCTCAGGGGAGGGAACGGCGAATCAGGTGACAGAACGGCGAATCAGGGGGCGGCACAGGGGAGGGAACGGCGAATCGGGACAGAACGGCAAATCAGGGGGCGGCACAGGGGAGGGAACGGCGAATCAGGGGACAGAACGGCAAATCAGGGGGCGGCACAGGGGAGGGAACGGCGGCTCAGGGGAGGGAACGGCGGCACAGGGGAGGGAACGGCGGCACAGGGGAGGGAACGGCGGCACAGCGGAGGGAACGGCGGCACAGCGGAGGGAACGGCGACTCAGGGGATAGCACAGGGGAGGGAACGGCGGCTCAAGGGAGGGAACGGCGGCTCAGGGGAGGGAACAGCGAATCAGGGGACAGAACGGCGAATCAGGGGGCGGCACAGGGGAGGGAACGGCGGCTCAGGGGAGGTAACGGCGGCACAGCAGAGGGAACGGCGGCACAGCGGAGGGAGCGGCGACTCAGGGGATAGCACAGGGGAGGGAACGGCGGCTCAGGGGAGGGAACGGCGGCTCAGGGGAGGGAACAGCGGCTCAGGGGACAGAACGGCGAATCAGGGGGCGGCACAGAGGAGGGAACGGCGGCACAGGGGACAGCACAGGGGAGGGAAAGGGGGCTCAGGGGAGGGAACGGCACAACGGATCAGGGGACAGCACTGCTGCTTTCGACGTCCTTGGTTTATATCCCGCCAAGTAGAACATCTGCCAGGAGTTTGTATGTGCTCCCCGTCTTTGCGTGGGTTTCCTCTGGGTTCTCTAGTTTCCTCCCACACGCCAAAGACATACTGATAGGGAGTTTAGGTTGTGAGCCCCAATGGGGACAGTGATGATGATGTCTGTAAAGGCCTGCAGAATATGTTGGTGCTATATAAGAAGGCATAAATGAATGAAAAATAAAAATATATTCCTTATTAAAGGCATTCCCTCCAATTTATAAGCGTCTCAGACACAGGATGTTTGATGCTTCATAGAAATAAAATTCACATTGTCCAGTAATCATTTGCTTGAAATGGATCCAGTCAACTAGATCAGGTACAAACAGATGAATAACTGATGAATTTTTAAATCCATTCACACTGACTTCAACGGTTGAACAACTTTTTTGCCCGACTTAAAAAATATATAATACTGTAATAATAATAATAAAAAAGAAAAAAAAATGATTGTTGCTGGATCAGCTGTGAAAACATTAAAGTCAATGTGGTAAAAGATTTTGTACAACTTGCATCTAATGCCATTTGGTAAATTCAAAAAAGTTCATTTTTTTCTCATTAATATACACTCTGCACCCCATATTGACTGAAAAATAGACAGAAATGTAGAAATTTTTGCAAATTTACTAAAAAAGAAAAACTGAAATATCACATGGTCATAAGTATTCAGACCCTTTGCTCAGACACTCATATTTAAGTCACATGCTGTCCATTTCCTTGTGCTCCTCCTTGAGATGCTTCTACTCCTTCATTGGAGTCCAGCTGTGTTTAATTAAACTGATAGGACTTGATTTGTAAAGGCTCACACCTGTCTATATAAGACCTCACAGCTCACAGTGCATGTCAGACCAAATGAGAATCATGAGGTCAAAGGAACTGGACAAGAAGCTCAGAGACAGAATTGTGGCAAGGCACAGATCTGGACAAGGTTACAAAAGAATTTCTGCAGTACTCACGGTTCCTAAGAGCACAGTGGCCTCAATAATCCTGAAATGGAAGAAGTTTGGGAACACCAGAAGGCTTCCTAGACCTGGCCATCCAGCCAAACTGAGCAATCGAAGGAGAAGAGCCTTGGTGAGAGAGGTAAAGGAGAACCCCAAGATCACTGTGGCTGAGCTCCACAGATGCAGTAGGGAGATGGGAGAAAGTTCCACAAAGTCAACTATCACTGCAGCCCTCCACCAGTCGGGCCTTTATGGCAGAATAGCCCAAATGGAAGCCTCTCCTCAGGGCCAGACATATGAAAGGCTGCATAAAGTTTGCTAACAAAACACATGATGGACTCCCAGACTGTGAGAAATAAGATTCTCTGGTCTAATGAGACGAAGGAAGAACTTTTTGGTGATAATTCTATGTGGAATGTGTGGAGAAAACCAGGCACTGCTCATCTCCTGCCCAATACAATCCCAACAGTGAAACATGGTGGTGGCAGCATCATGGTATGGGGGTGTTTTCCAGCTGCAGGGACAGGACGACTGGTTGCAATTGAAGGGAACATGAATGCGGCCGAGTACAGAGATATCCTGGATGAAAACCTCTTCCAGAGTGCTCTGGACCTCAGACTTGGCCGAAGGTTCACCTTCCAACAAGACAATTACCCCAAGCACACAGCTAAAGTAACAAAGCAGTGGCTTCAGAACAACTCTGTGACCATTCTTGACTGACCCAGCCAGAGCCCTGACCTAAACCAAATTGAGCATCTCTGGAGAGACATGAAAATGGCTGTCCACCAACGTTCACCATCCAACCTGACGGAACTGGAGAGGATTTACAAGGTAGAATGACAGAGGATTCCCAAATCCAGGTGTGAAAAACTTGTTGCATCATTCCCAAGAAGACTCATGGCTGCACTAGCTCAAAAGGTGCTTCTAGTCAATATTGAGCAAAGGGGCTGAATATTTGACTGTGTGATATTTCAGTTTTTCTTTTTTAATAAATTTGCAAAGAATTCTATATTTCTGTTTTTTTCAGTCAAGATGGGGTGCAGAGTGTAGATTAATGAGGAAAAAAATGAACTTTTTTGAATTTGCCAAATGGCTGCAATAAAACAAAGAGCGAGAAAGAGTGAAAAATTTAAAGGGGTCTGAATATTTTCCGTACCCACTATATATATTTTTTTTTTTTTTTTTTTTACTATCAGACAAAGTGGGATAAAAAAAAATCCTTTTCACTTGCCCTACAGATTCTCACTATCCTTGTCTATTATTCGGTGTGCAGGACGTACACTAAACTGCGGCTCCAGGAACATTTGTGCACTGTAATACATTAATTTCACTGACAAAATCAGAACTTTTTGGTTTCCAAGTGTGAAAAGGAGGAAAGTGTTAGGAAGTGTAATGGGAGGGAATAGACTTCTGGACAAGAGGCGTCTGGATAAGATCCCTTTAAATCGCCCGACGTGCACCAGGGTTGACTTTTATACCAGACTACCACTTAAAATGGATCAAAAACTTCCTTTCATGGCATCTTGGCAGACAATAGAGATCGGAAAATATGTCTTCCGCATGGAAATAAATATGTATTCCATGAATGGAGATAACCAGTGCCGGTGCGACGTCCCTCTTACATATGCATGGTATAGAAAAAGTTATTTGTAAATGTCACGGTTACTTAGGCAGACACAATTCATTCCGGCCTATGGCAGGACGTCTGGGAGATTTATATTTCTTTGAAGTTCCCTTATCATTATAAACCCACAAATGTCCTCTTATTCCAGCGAGCTCCCACGTGCAGCTTCTGGAGGAGCGCGGCTCGTTTTGAGCGCTGCAGAGAGGATAAGACGACTCAATGTTTCTTCATTCCATTGTATTTTAATTTAATTTCGGACATTTTCTGATTTATAGGACAAAAATGGCCGAACAATTACAGATTGTAATCTTTATATTCAACCAGACCTTCTCACAAGACAAATAGGGAGTTGAGAAATTATTGGTACGACTTAAAAGCGGTCACAAGAGCAGGTGCTTGTGCCGTCACACTAACTTCTTAAGCTACTCAATTTTCCAGGCGGCAAAGGGTTAGTGGTCAGATTGTGGCTCCAAATAAACACACACTGTAGCTGTATTATTACTACATGTGTATGGGCCACAATCTCCCAGCGATCCAATATTATATGGATGGATCCTCCTGGGCAGTCCCCAGTTTCCTCCGCCCAGTTTACTATGACTGACAGGTCTCCCTTCTGATTTAGAAGCGCTGGATTACAAGGGAAGGTCACATTTCTATGCACGTCGCTGATCCGTGAAATGCTGTGACAAGGTCTCAACACTCAAATGAACACCGCCGCCTCCTTGGTTGGCGGATCATCCAAATTTGGGGTTAATCAGTCAACAGTGGGACATTTAAGCGTCAGATTCTACCTATCATACCGTGGGTATTGAACACGTTGTCCTGTGGATAAGTGATAACGTCTAGATTTCATGGGGGTCTGTGCTGGAGTTTGTACCAATCAATGGAAAGGAGCAGTTATATCCCCCGTTGATTCAAGAGGCAATGCACATGCTCGAACACCGCTCCCTTCATTCTCTATGGGGCTGCCAAGAAAAAGACATACGCTGTGCTCGACAGTCCCATAGAGAATGAATGAAGCAGCGATCAATATTACCTCTAAAAATTATTTTAAAAAAATACTCCGTTCTACCGATCAGTGTGTGTTCCAATGGTGAGACTCAGACCACCATCAGTCTAGAAGTTGTCACCCATCCCTTTGATAACAGACAACTTATTTTCATCACTGGACAATCCCTTTAAGCTAAACTGGCCATACATTTTAAGGCCTCCATACGCATTAGACTAACATTGGCCGAATACGCGGTTACAGATAGATTTGTTAAGACTGTTTAATGTATATATAAGCTGTATAAAAGTGTTTGCCCCCTTCCTTGTTTGTCGCACTTAAATGTTTGAAATCACCAAACAAATGTAAATATTACACAAAGATAACACAATTAGCCACAAAATGCAGTTTATAAATGAATGTCTTTATTATTAAGGGAAAAAGAAATCCAAACCTACAAGGTCCTGTGTGAAAAAGTGATTGTCCCCTAAACCTAATAACTTATTGGGCCACACTTAGCAGGAACAACTGCAATCAACCATTTGTGATAACTGGCAGAGTCTTTTACAACGATCAGGAGGAATTTTGGCCACTCATCTTTGCAAAATTGTTGTAATTCAGCCACACTGGAGAGTTCCTGAGCATGAGCCACCTTTTTAAGGTCATGTCACAGCATCTCAATTGGATTAAGGTCAGGACCTTGACTAGGCCACTCCAAAGTCTTAATTTTGATTTTCTTAAGCCATTCAGAAGTGGACATGCTGGTGTGTGTTTTGGAATATTGTCCTGCTGCATAACCCAAGTGCGCTTCAGCTTGAGGTCACGAACAGATGGCCGGACATTCTCCTTCAGGATTTTCTGGTAGACACCAGAATTTATGATTCCATTTACCCCAGGAAGTCTACCAGGTCCTTAAAGGGAACCTGTCAACAGGATTATACACAGTAAACTACACACAGTGTCAGGTCGGCGCCGTTACATGGATTAAAATGATACCTTGGTTGATGAAATCCATCTTGTGGTTGTTGTTGATGTTATTAAACAAGTACAAAAAAAAATAAAAAATCAATTTGAAAATGGCGCCCGCCGCACCTGCACATTAGCAGCTATAGGATCTCTACACACACCGATAGCTACTACTGCGCAAGTGCGGTGGGTGCCATTTTCAAATAGATTTTTTTTTGTACTTGCTCAATGACATGAAGGACAGTGATTACTAGGACACTAAACATGCAATTATGCTGCAGCGCAGCTGCCACGGCCGGCACCTGCCTGCAGGAGGGTTTTTGTATTTTTCTTCAGTATGTTAGGTATTTATTATGCAATGTAGGGACCGGTCAGTGAGGGATCAGTGACCTGTCAGTAGTCTGCATTATGAATACCTAATCAGGGAACCACATGAAGACCCCCACAGGCCGCCCCGGAGCACGAGCGTATCATTAACTAAAAACTGAAAATAAAGATTAAACAACAACCACAAGACAGATTTCATCACCAGGTATCATTATAAACAGTATAAGAGCACTGACCTGACACTGCCTGTAGGTTACTGTGCACAATCCTACTGACAGGTTCCCTTTAATAATAAAGACCTTCATTTATAAGCTGCATTGTGTGATTACTTGTGTTATCTTTGTCTAATATTTATATCTGTTTGTTGATCGGAAATATTGAAGTGTGACAAACCTGAAAAAGAATAGGAAATCAGGAAGGGGGCAAACACTTTTTCACACAACTGTAGGTGCTCCGGGCAAATGGTGTCAGGAAACATAAGAATCCGGTATGTCTGATTTTTGAGTACAGACTACAGCTTCATGACTGACTGCAGTTTCCTCACCTGAGCTCACTGGCCTCATAGGGGGGGGTCACGTCAGAAGACCCATGGTAAGTCCTGAATTTACATATGGAAATCTGAACTCCGCTTCAGACAGAGAAACCAGAACATCATCTCCCTCTTCCCCTATCACAGCACAAAGCATTGAGACATGCCCCCTAACTGTTTGTATGTATACATGCCCCTCATCTAGTACTAAAAGAGAGATATTCTCTATGTATCAAAATTCTTTAGTTCGACAGCATGAAAATAAGCAAGTTTGCAACTGACTTGCTTTTATCTATCTGCTGTCATTCTGCTACTTTGAGAGCTTTTATCTTTCATATGATACAGTTGGTTTCCATGGAGTTTGGCCTCTAATGACTGAGTTAGGAGAGATGTTAACTCCTACCATACCAGACACCTTTCTTCAGCTTGTTTTCTTCACAGCAGTTAACGGATTACCACCCTCCGCCTCGTTATGAACTCCTGACAAACTGCTGTTATCAATCTTGCAAAAATTACCAGCTCCCACCATCGGCAGCTTTTAGGAACAGTTCCCCAATTACTGCTCTCAATGAGCCGTGTGCTTGTTCAAATGCCTTATTATCTCTATGTGTAAACGCAGTGATAAGCAGAATGGGTTACAGCTTAATAGTTGTATTAATACTGCAGCTCTGCTTCTCACCAGAACTGTCAATCATGGAGGAGTGCCCGCCCTGCCAGACACCAGGAAGTAAGGAGACTGTATGGAGAAGACTCTATGGACACTGCAGTTATGAGCTGCTCAAGAAACAACTTAAAAATACCCTTTTATTGGTTTACACCAGATTTTTTGTAGTTTCCGAACATTTACAGAGAGGAAGATACCACTTATAAGATACATTAAAAAAGTATTATAATAATATTGTATTATCTTCACAAGTACCGATGAATACAAAGGGAACATAAAAAGATCAGTAGACTTTATACGAGGCGGCACAATCAGCCTGTAATGCCGATAAATCGTTCCTTATGTACATGTTATTTCAGAAAAATAAAAACAGTAGAAATTGCTTGGAGCGATGTGTGAAACAAGTCTTGCTCCGAAGCGTGCACCGATGAAACCTTCCCATCACTGAGCCTCCCACGCAGTTATTAAACAGAGGAAGGAAAATACTTGTTAGCGAGGCGTATTTTTCTGCAGATGAGCAATGTTTTTCCCTTTAATTCTGTTTACATGATTATACTTGTGTGGCAGCACAAACCTTCCGCTACTTGTATCACCAGGCTCGTCTAATTAACAGTCGCGGGAGCAGAAGCATAACGGCAGATGATAACGCGCACGATTCTGCTCCATGTGATCGCTGTGATCAGAAATCCCGAGGCTTCGGTGATACTAATCATCTGTGAACGCTGCAGATAGGACACGAATGCAACAGATCAGCAGGTACTCTTCTATTGACTGCAGTGAAGTTCTGGGGTCTCCACTGCCCCGCTATCACACAAATCCGCTCTATACCGGGCAGCCCATTTGTTGGGAAGCTTCTCTAGAAATTTTAGTATAAAAGGTGTGAATATGACGCCAATCAGCTGATTAGCCAACCAATGTAAGAATTTATAAAAAAAAAAAAAAAAAAGTGATCAATCGTTGGGGGCAACACATCGCCACCTCCCCCCGCATGGAAACAGGGAACGTGAATGGCATGCTGTATGGGAACAAAAGGATTGTAAAACCAATTGTTCTGTCCCCATATGTCAACCCTTTCAACACAATCGTGTACAGTCATGAATGCCCTGAAAGACAACGCCGCTGTAACCTGGAACCAGTCTCTAAATTTTATTACAGCCGAACGCATAAATTTTTGTTATGTGTTTGCAGTTTCCTGATCTCAGTGACAAAAGGATCAGGCAGATGGATTTCAACATGTCTGATTTTTATACAGCAAATAGAAAAAAGCAAGTCAATTGCAAACTTGCTTATTTTTCATGCTGTCTAACTAAAGCAGTAACTTAGTCCTCTCTCCCTATTGAAAACACATGCATAGCCAAGGTGAACGTCAGGGTCGGACTGGCCCTGTGGGCCCAGGCACTGACACCTGCTGGCAAATAGGGCCAGCAGCTGCCAAGGGCTCCTGCTGTTCCTCAGGCCTCAGCCAGTGGCGTGTCGCTAATAGCGGCACACCACGCAGATGCTATGGGGGGGCCCAGGTGCCATGGAGAAGTAGCGGGTGACAGGAGGCAGAAGCCGGCTGCTGCGCTAAAGCCTGTCCCCGCAGCTAAAGAGAAATGAATATTCATGCTTCCTCGTGGGCGTGGAGAGGAGTGAATATTCATTTCACTTTAATAGCAGGCAGTGTTTGCCGCAGGCTATCAGGGCCGGCAGACCAGGGCCCCGGCTCCCCCAGCCCACACGACCGCTATGGGGCCGCAAGTCAGAGGTGCCGGCGCCGCCTCCCAGTGGGTCACGCATTCAACTGTATGTGATCCACACTACAGTACTAAGCCCCTTTCTTGGGTTTCCAAAAACTCGTACTGGGGGCACCAACCCTCTCCGACCAGGAAGTTTTGATTTCCTCCTTATACACTTAGTGTGTCATTCCCACCCAATTTAAATATCTCTGCCTGTGGTCAGTGAACGGAAACCGTTTTTTCTTTTTAAATGCTTTTTCTCAGAAGGTCACTATTAGGACATTAGAGTCCCCATGTAAAAAAAATATATCTTCTAAATTGGGAAAGAACATGAACATTTGTATTCGTCTTCTGCTGTATTAACAGGATGCTTCAGTAAGTCCAATCCTCCGCCAAGAAGAGATCGTGGCTGCAGCAAACACCTTAAGCGCCCGGCTGTCCTTCCGCAGATTAAGACGCGCATTTTTAATTCCAGCCGATGGGCAACATTCCTGTTTGGAGATTCGACATCCTGGACAAAATTGACTTGTGGCAGAAATGAGCGAGACCGGAATGCCAATGAGCCGAAGTAATTAAAAAAGGCTTCATCATGCTTTGTGAG
Organism: Oophaga sylvatica; assembly: GCA_033576555.1. Taxonomy (NCBI): domain Eukaryota; kingdom Metazoa; phylum Chordata; class Amphibia; order Anura; family Dendrobatidae; genus Oophaga; species Oophaga sylvatica. Next base: position 75,836,234 of record JARQOD010000007.1, read on the forward strand.
TCAGTAAATTGCAGTACAAGAATAATAAAAATCATACAGTGCAAGCTCTGACCGCCGATCGATGCCGCCGTGAACGCACAGAGCACTTGGCCGGCGGTTTGGTGCCTGGTACGGGGGTTGGTTTAATAGTTCAAGATCATCAACAACTAGTAAACCCATAAGTGTCATAGAAAAGCATCAGAAGAGCAATAATACGGAAAATAAGACAAAAAGCGAGGAATACTGGCCCCGGGCCACAAACCGCGCTGACCGTCAGCTGATGCATTTACATTGTGAACTTTATGTAGCCTCCGAACCCACACAGTAAACTTTCTGTTAACTTCCTCAAAGTCCGCAAGGGATTTAAAGGGGAAGCACAGAAAAAAAAAAACGTTCCCCGACAATCTCTAAAAAAAAAATTTAAAACATAAGATCTATGCTTCTATGGAAATCTGAAAAAGACATGATATTAGAAGCAAATTGCCTCTTCAAACAAAGAGGACTTGTACTCTATAGCGCCACCTATTGGAAGTAGCGATCCTACAAGTCACAATCAACCCTTTAACGAGTCTTGTAATATGACTTAGGATAAAAGCCAAATCAGTATCTCCATTTGCAGACACGGTGTTTCGGACTATTGGTCCTCGTCAGTGCAAAGTAGGAGAGATCTGATTTGGCTAGATGAGAGGCTCTGGACTGGGGTCTGGGGGGGGGTAAGGTTTTATAGAAGGTGTTTTCATGTCTCAAGAAAATGAATGTAAGGACTTCAACAGATTATCAGGCTATGTATCATATGGAGAACAGGGTCTGCTTTTTTTTCCCCCTTCTCTCAAAAAACAGCACTACTCATGGCTGATGTTCCAGTCAATTACTCCGCTTATTTGAATGAAGCTGAGATGCAATGGAAGAAATGGCCTAAAGGGCAAAAGTGGCGCGGTTTATGGATGTAAAAAAAACTAACAAAACTAAAAAAAATCAAAACATTTTTCATCTTAAACAACTAGAGTTGAGCAAAGACGATCTGTAGACCAGAGCCCGGTCAACCACCTCCTACCGGTCGGTATCCTTGGCCCCTCTTTTGACTAGTAGAGACGTCAACCTAAAGACGTTACAGCGCCTACTAATCAGAAGAGCTGCCAGGTACGCTGACTGGTGGCAGGAGATCCGCAGGGCACTAGTCCTCTGGCCACGGACTACCAAGGGTACTGCAAATCTTTTGATCATCCCACCGATCAATACCGTCTTTTTTTTAAAACCCAATGTATGCAGGGATCATAACTGTCCTGAAAACCATGGAAATAAGTATTATCACTGGCAAAGATAATGGAAATATGAGAACCAAATGTTACGCGACCATGTAGAAATATTACAGATATTGCCTAGTATACTCGGTAAGCAAAGCTAAGTAACCGTGAAACTTGTGCAATCTGGATTTCAGGTCGTTATTGTGTCAGCGTTTCCAGTTTTATTTTATTTCTTTTTAATAAATCTTATTCCAGCATATACCGTGCTGAACTAGGTTATTTTCACAAAGAATGTTGTCGGCGCCAGATGCATCAGTTCTAGTAACTGGTACGAGCGGGAGATTATAATCACCAACGTTTCCAAATGTTTTCATAGTTCAAATATGAACATATTTTTCCAGAAAATTCTATTACTTAAATCTAATAAAACATATCGAGAACATACGGCAAAGGCGACGGTTTTATGCTGCGGACTTGTCGGCTTTGCTGCACAGGATAAGACAAGATCAACAGAGTCGTCTCGTTAATTTTAGTGGAGATGCGAGGGTCCTACACTACGTTTTCAGGCTCAGGTAAGACTGGATAACACAGCACGTGACGCACAAAGATAAAGGTGGTCAGACACTTAGACGACTGACAGCCAAACTTGACAATTTTAGCAGGGGTAGGGGGGTCCTCAATTCTCCATCCCCTGCAGAAGTCAGGGATAACAGGGATCGGACGTGTTGGATTTTAACTTAAAAAGATCCTTTGTTATCATGGAAGAAATAAACGCCGATACGATAATGGGCTGAGGCCAGGTTCACATTTGCGTATCAGTGCGCAGTTGTAGGGCTGCGTACTTCTTTCCTTAAGATCCGCATGCATCTTGCGTACCTATGTTTAACATTGTTTATGCAGGGACATGCGTTGTATGCGGATGCGTCCCCGTGCGTGGTTTTGATGTGCCCGCCAAACGCAACACAATCACTTAGACCTGATGACCAGGTGTATTTACTTTGAAAAATCCATGTTAGACTAGCTGTACAAGCCTGAGCATTTGAGGAGTCCAGCCAGAGCATGAAACCGAAACCGGTCATTCAAAAAGGATTATGCATGGATTTCAAAGTATGTACACCAGCCCCAACAGGTCTAAAAACGTATTTAATAATGTATTTAGTTTGTATTGTGAAGTCTGGTTACAGAGCAGCTTTATGTGATCTTAAGCAGGAGCTGAGCCTGACGAGATAGTAAATATTAACCTCGGGGGTGTCATGAAGTAGTGCAGAGTTCATGAAGCTGTGAAAACATATGGGAGTATACGGAGTTTATTCAGAAAGCTGCACAGCCCGGTCACTATGTGCATGGCGGTACCATCCTCTACTGCCGGCGCTCCTCTCCTACCGGCGAGGGGGGATTATCATTTCAATGAGGCTTTCATTTATAATGAGGGCGATTTATTCAGATTTATGTACATATACGATATATTTTGAGAAACGCGCTGTGCTGTCTCGTCTCCACCGTCCGCTGCTTCAATGTGACTGCACAACCCGACGTGGAAGAATTCACCGGAGATTAGACGGATAATAGAAGATTCTAGTCAATTATATTCAGAAACCTAAAAATCGAAATATCTGCAACTCCGCTAGTCCTGTCTGTCCACAGCTCTGCCGCCTCCATCAGGATGACTACGTGGTAATAGCGTCCGATAGATTAGTCGCTGACCATTTCAGATCCCAATCAATAATCTCTCTGTGTCTGAACAAGTCTTCACAGCGGTAGTACAGAATTGTAAACACGTGACCGCTTTCTTCTAAAAAATAGCGCCGCTCCTCTCCGCAGGTTGTGTGGGGTACTGCAGCTCGTTCACTTTCCAAAAAAAAAAGTCAGAGGTGAAGGAAAAGTTGGGTGACGGGATACTTGGGAAAGGATAAGTTGGGTGACGGGATACTTGGGAAAGGATAAGTTGGGTGAAGGGATACTTGGGAAAGGATAAGTTGGGTGACGGGATACTTGGGAAAGGATAAGTTGGGTGACGGGATACTTGGGAAAGGATAAGTTGGGTGAAGGGATACTTAGGAAAGGATAAGTTGGGTGACGGGATACTTGGGAAAGGATAAGTTGGGTGAAGGGATACTTGGGAAAGGATAAGTTGGGTGATGGGATACTTAGGAAAGGATAAGTTGGGTGACGGGATACTTGGGAAAGGATAAGTTGGGTGACGGGATACTTGGGAAAGGATAAGTTGGGTGACGGGATACTTGGGAAAGGATAAGTTGGGTGACGGGATACTTGGGAAAGGATAAGTTGGGTGACGGGATACTTGGGAAAGGATAAGTTGGGTGACGGGATACTTGGGAAAGGATAAGTTGGCGTAATAAAGTGGGCGCAGGTGTTGAATCAGGATTTGGAGTGGGGGGGATTGGAGACATCAGATTCAGCTTCTGAGGACTCTGAACTTTTGTTGGAGGCTCTGGGGTGAAGCACACAGATGGGTGTCCCGAGTGCCGCCACTCTTGATAACCCGTAGTGTCATCGGTATTAGCTTCCCTTTGGGTTGTCACAGTTCATTCTAACTCTAGCTTGCCCATCAGACCTTGTTAGCCAAAAAAACAGCGCCAGCACCCGGGTCCTATTGTAAAGTGCAAGAAAGTGATGCCCAATGAGACTCGGCTGATGGAAAGTCGTACATTTATTTTGTAAAGGTTCCAACATTAACCTATAAATCCTCCAACCAGCAAGTAGAGCAGCGAGATAAATTATGCGCGGCGGCCGCCTCGTGGAAACGGCCATTTCACAGTATGGTAGCAAACAGTCATTAAAATGTGTACCTTACGCTGGCGATGCTCGGCGACTCGGCTCCCAGTCTGCATCTTTCTAGCTGATTGGCAACGATTTGTCTTTCCACCTCCAGCTCTCTGGTGAGACGCTCAAACTGCAGCTCCTGAAATTTCAAGAAAATGAGAAAGAAGCCTCAGGTGATCGGCAAATACACTGATTCATGCACCGGCGACCGAGGGGGAGAGATAATCTACGCGGCGCGGCTGTTAGCGAAGGGCCAGAACCCATCTGCCTGCAAAACTGCTCACAACACACATTTCTCATTCATTTTTATTTTTTATCCATTTCATAAAAGGAGACGGTTCTGACAGATCCGAGAGAACGGAATATTTCATGGATTATTATTGACCTTTTTCTGCAATTCAGGGGGCGCGGGGGAATTCAGCGGCTCTTCCTCTTTAATGGAAGAACCCAACGGTTAATCTACGGCCAAAACTCATAGTATTACACAAAGTAACATGGGGAGAGACAGAGATAATGAGCAAAGAAACCACAACTCCATCCAGAAAATGAAAAGTGAATGTCTGTTTATACCGTGTAAATACAGGCGGCAGAACTAATAGGAAGCATTAAATACGGTTCTGCATCCGTAAGAAAAAAAAAAAAGGAGTAGAGAGAAAGCTAAAGAATATGTCCGCCTTAAATATGAATCTTTATTGTGTCCAAGCAACTCCAGATCCAAAGACAAAAACCTGTTATGTTTACAGTTCAAATTAGGACTTGTGTCTCCATGGCAACAGACTACAAAATGACCAAGTGTAGTCTGGAAAACTTCTTGTTATTTAAATGTGTTACTTTGGCAAAATAAATGAGACACTAGCAGAAAAAGGACCGAAGGAAGATCGTTCATAAAAATATCCTGTAAAAATGTAGATGTGAAAAGTGAATGTCTGTTTATACCGTGTAAATACAGGCGGCAAAACTAATAGTAAGCATTAAATACGGTTCTGCATCCGTAAGAAAAAAAAAAGGAGTAGAGAGAAAGCTAAAGGATATGTCTGCCTTCAATATGATTGTGTCAAAGCAACTCCAGATCCAAAGACAAAAACCTGTTATGTTTACAGTTCAAATTAGGACTTGTGTTTCCATGGCAACAGACTACAAAATGACCAGGCGTAGTCTGGAAAACTTCTTGTTACTTTGGCAAAATATACGAGACACTGGCAGTAAAAGGACCAAAGGAAGATCGTTCATAAAAATAACCTGTAAAAATGTAGATGTGAACAGTTTCTAAATAATCATCGTGGGAAAAAGCCTGAACAGACAGTAAATAAAACCATAAGCTCTATACTTCAGCGTGCGCCGACTATTTATTGTGACTGTATGGAAGAGATTTTCTTACACAGAGGGACGCAGTGAAAATAAAGTCTACAGAAAAGGTTTTCTATTTTTTTTTTTTCTTTCTTTACACCGGGAGTCATATGTTACCAACACAGTAGAGAACATCAGAGTTTCCACGTGGAACACACTGACCAAAAAAGAAAAAGGGAGACCACCGGGACTCTCCGAAGAGTGGAACATCTGCACCCTACTGAAGAAAGACTAGCAGTGTACAAAGGACAGATTAAATAGTTAAAAATGGAATAGAACATATAGTTCATGAGAAATAAAGCAAATTTGTCATTTACTATTTCTCCCTGCATTTTTCCCCTCTTGTCCTTGCTTTTCTCTTCTTTTTTTTTTTTGTCTCCTGTTCAATGCCAGCGCTACTTGTAAGCACTGCCCTAGAGAGCTTGTAAGCGCCGCCCTGAGGCCGGCCGCAATCACTGAAGCATGCAGTGAACTCCTAATCCTGACCAGCTTCAGTCCTACTGCTCATCCAATGCCACAGAAGAAAAATAGTCTCTTGTAGCAGCATCGTAGGAGCACAGTTCACACCAGCGGTGTCAGTCAGGAGCACACGGCCCCCCAGGAACCAGGAGGTCAGCAGCCTGGGAAGCCCCGAGCTCCTGAAGACACGTCACAAGATGAAACCTTCAGGCTGATACAAGGGAAATAAAAGAAACTGTTACCTTCATTTTTAGAACAGAATGTTTTAAATACATATATACATATTTATATTTATTAACATTTCTATCTAAAATTGAACCATCAATTGTGTTCTTTATGGACGTGAAGGGTTCAATCAGGACAGGTGACAAGAATGCTTCATTCACACATAGCAAGCAGAGACCTCAAAAAAGAAGACTGCAGAAGTGAAGCACAAAAGCATAAAGCTGCATATTTTATTATACGGCGATAATGTTTTATTTACATAGGACCGGACAATGGCTTTCAAAAAAACCCATTAAAATAAGAATCCAATTACAGAGACAAACAGCGTCCTTATGGCCAGTGCGTAAAGTAAAGTCGTCTTTTGTTAATGCAAAGTCTTTTTTTTTTTTTTTTTTTAAATCATCTGTGTGTATTATATTATATAGGTGGGAGGGGGGGTAGATCTAAATCATTCCTCCCTGTAGTAGACTTATATCCCTGCCCCCACATGCGTGAACATTTGCATGTATCAGCCAAACTAGTGCACATCTCCTCCTACTGTCACCGATTCATTCATGTGCAACCTGGTGGTTGGAGGCGATAGCAGAAATCCGGCAGCCTTACTGCACGCAGAAGAAAGGCCGAACAATGCAGGACACAATGCTTCACCTAAATCACCCGCCGGAATTAAAACTCATTGCAGGCCAGGAAAAAATACAGAACAGTAAAGTAGTTTGAGAGTAAAGGCCTTCCATACAGATAAAAGTCACCTGATCTTGCCCATTTTGAGGGATCGGCCAATCCTCTTATGCTGGGGGACATAGGTATTGGGTGGCTGGAAATCAATAGCCCAAATCATTTGCTTGGCGGTGAGATAGATGATATCATGAATTTTTTTTGCTCCTGCCTTCACTACTAATATACATACCAGCCTAACAGAAAGGAAGTTCCTACACCTATAGTGCTGGAAGAATGATAATGAAGAATAAATGCTACTAATCTACATACCAGCCTAACAGAGAGGTGGGCTTTTAGTTCGGATCCAAGTAGGGCGGGAAGTTATAGAAAGGAAGTTCCTACACCTATAGTGCTGGAAGAATGCTAATGAAGAATAAATGCTACTAATCTACATACCAGCCTAACAGAGGTGGGCTTTTAGTTCGGATCCAAGTAGGGCGGGAAGTTCTAGAAAGGAAGTTCCTACACCTATAGTGCTGGAAGAATGCTAATGAAGAGGAAACGCTTTTAACAAAAAGGAGTGGATAATGTATTAGAAAGGAAAGTGCATCATAAGTGGCTACTGACAGAGCAGTATTGGTGAGCAGGGGTCATACTCATGAAGGCTTGTGTCCGGTGACTGTGGAGACAGCATGGTACCAGCAGAGTATTTATTTTCCCCTTAAAAGACATTTTGTTTCCTAAAACAATAAATCACATGAGAATTTCAGCTTCATGTGATTTTCTTCTGAGTAAAGAGGAAGTAAAACGTTACAAAACTTTTTTTTTTTCTTTTCCTCTCTTAATGGCTCAATCCTATGGTTGACTTGCACCCGGCTTACAGCCCAGCGTTGCGTTACACCGGAGAACGAGGTGGCACTGCAAAACTCAATCTGTCACCAGGTCTCCATATAATACTAATAAAAAGAAAAATTCCAGTTTGCAATCGGCTAAAGTTGACGGCTCATGTGCGATGTGGACGGGCAAATCTCCTGGAATCGCTGGCACTATGGTCATAAAGCGCTCCACAAAGCCCTGTTCTGGGGTGCCAGAGCTCCATTTTTGTGATACCTGGGGGTCGCTCTGTAGACAACCCCCAGAGATCAGCAAGTTATCCTCTTTCCTACAGATTGGGGATAATTTCCTAAGCCTTTAAAGATAATCAGTCAGTAGGAGAAAAGTGCACGCTTTTGCTCAGATTTTATTCCTGCTATTTCCGCGAGTGTTTCGCTTTTTGTTTTTTCAAAATCCGCCATATAGCTCCACAAATATGGGCCTTTTTATTTAGTGCTACTTGTTATGGTCTTTTCCAAAAGGGGGAGTGTTCACATGACACAAATGCTGAGTAGCTTAAAAACACGCCCCGAGGATCCGGAGAGCCATGCCACCTCGTTAAGTACATGGAGATTAAAACTAAATAATAATAATAAAAAAAGGTCCATACCTCTGGAACCGTATGATGGATTACGAATGAAATAAAAAGGGAAAACGCAGAGGAGCGGAGGGAATAGAATAAGAGCACAAATTACACTTTACCTGGAAAGGTCCAGTTTTTGTTGTCTTGCAGGAGTGTCCCTACCAGTAATAAAGGCTGGATGTCAGTTCCACCTTTATTTCTTTTTATTAATATCAAACCTTTTGGAAGCGACTTTGAATAGTATCCAACCATTTGTATTTAAAGCTCCTATTGAAAATATGTCTCCACGGTAACAGACTACAAACAAACCCTGTGTAGTCTGACCGTGCAGCCTCGATCCCTTTATTCTTCACTCATCTATTCATTGTCCCCAAGGAGACGGATGAATTGTTTTAAATTAGAATCATAGAATGGTAGAGTTGGAAGGGACCTCCGGGGTCATCATGTCCAACCCCCTGCTCAAAACAGGAGTCACTAACTCATCCCTGTATGAAGACTTCCATTGAAGGAGAACTCACCACCTCTCGTGGCAGCCTGTTCCACTCATTGATCACCCTCACTGTCATTTCCGATTATTCACATAGCCCATAACGTAACATTTTTTTTAACACACATGTTAGCGCGGACATACATGAAAGGCGACGTATGTTAGCGCGGACATACATGAAAGGCGACGTGTTGGCGCGTATGTGCTTAGCGTTTCATGCTTGTCACTTATTTGAGGCCGTTCTCGTAGGAGCAGTGACAGCGCCTGGAAGCTAAATAGAAGATTTCGATGAAATGGACGCTCTCTGGGTAGAAACGGGCTATTCCCATCATCAGCAAAGGGTTTGACAAATGCAGATTGAATTTTCCACCCCTGTCATCATGAATATCTGTATCCACACTATCCCGTGCCACAGGGGGAAGCGAGCGACTTCATTATTTCCAGGAGGTATTCATGAGACGACACGGTGTCAGCTGCGCTTGGTAAGTCAAGGCAAGTCCTGAATATAGATGTGCGAGAAAGGACTCCTACAGGAGGGCGACAATTCGGGGCGAGGATCACGAGGGACGAGATAACATCACGTCTTCATCCTGCCGCGACAGGGAACGGCCCGAGGACACGATCCACTGCAATGAGGCGTACTGCCTGTTATGGAGGTTGTCCTAACATGGATGTCTATGAACCATCAACTAAATGCAGGGACCCCGGTGATTATTAGAATGAGGGTCCTAAGCCCCCCATTCACACACGCTGTGATAAAAGCAGGTATAAAGCAGCAGTGACTGATAATATACGGTGTCACTTCATTCAATGACTGCGGGGCTACCGGAAACAAGACTGTTTTATCGAGATCGGGGCAGGTCCGTGCTATCTTTCCAGTTTTGAGAAACCCCAGTTTCCTTGCTGCAGAAAAAAAAAAAAAAAGGGCCTTACTCAACTTTCCCAGGTCCAATGCAGATTCTGCACTGCTGCTCCCAGTGTTATTGTCTGCAGCATTTACGCTACATTGACAGCGCTGCAGTCAATCACTGAGCTCAGCGGAATAGAAGGTACAAGCCACTAAAGGTCACTGACTGGCTGCAGTGCTGCAGACAATTAACACCAGTAGTAGGGGTGGAGTCAGTGCTGGACCTGGGGAGGGTGAGTAAGACCAATTGTTATTTATTTATTTTTTTTAAACCAACTGCAGCCAGGAGACCGGCGTTTTCTGAAATTGTAAAAACCCCTGTAAGTTATGGTGATTAGTGCGTAAAGTGCATCAGCGGCTTCTATTGAAATGTGCCGTGCCGTTATGTCACTTGTTCCAATGACAGGTTGTCATTGCCATTCAGGAGTCTGGGAAAGCAGGGTGGCAGTACTTTCACATATGGAAGTAGAGTTATGGCTGTATAGGACCTTGGCCCCCTATAAAAAAAAAACGACATTTTTTTCGTAGCTCTCCGATGTGACGATCACAAAAAATCTAGTTTAGAAGTCATATGCAAATTAGGCTGGAAGTGCAGTGGGGGGGCGTGTCAATTCATCTAAGTGCTCTCACACGCCCCCAGAGCACTTCCAGCCTGATTTACATATAGATTCTACAGTAGATTTCTCATAACTGACACATTGGATTTAAAAAAAAAAAAAAAAAAAATCATACTTTTATTTACTGGCTGACAAGGCACACCACTACTTCCATATGTAAAAACGTGCCGATAGGTCCCTTTATAAGCGGTCCTGTCTATTTCCCTGACACAGATAATAATTCTATCCATCCTCGTCTGAAGATGCTAATCAGCCCGGATGAAATATTGAATTTCCATTTAAAAGAGCGGCTTATTATACCTCATGTATACGACCTTGAAAAGCCACGTGACGGAGCAGGGCGGATTACAATGCCGGCCACATCGTCTGATTAGGTCGTGCAAATTTATAGAACATGATTTTTGCATAAGTGAACCGTTATGTTGGCGTCACAATAATCAGTTCCCTACAGGTAAGCTCCTTATCAGCATAAAGAAAAAATATTTCTACATTTTTATTACAGGGACGCGTCAAAAATATCTTCAGCCATAAGCTTAATGCTGGAAGATCCGGTCTCTGTTCTTACCTTCTGCCCTTTACAGTAGTCAGAAAAGATACCAGAGGGATAACGAGCGAGTCCTAAGAGGGCAGGACGGGCAACTGGAGTGAGGAAATAGCTCGTTATCTCTGCAAAAGATCTAAATACAACAATAAAAATTGCTAGAATTTGTATATTAAAAAAAAATAATAATAATTTATTTTTATTTTATTTTTTTAAATTAACCCTCCCCGGGTCCAGCGCTGAGTGTGCACCACTACTTCTAGTGTTTGTTATTGTCTGCAGCACTGCTGTCACATTGACAGCACTGCAGCCAATCAGTGAGCTCGGTAGCTATAAGTAACTCCTGCTGTCTATTCAGGCACAGCAGCTGAATTCACCGATTGGCTGCAGTGCTGATAACAGTCTGCCTGCTGTCACCACTAGGGGGAGCTTCTGTTACACTGTGTATACATTCAACTTAAAAGGGAACTAGGTTTTTGCTATGTAATCTGACATAAGTATGATGTAGGGGCAGAAGCCCTGATTCCAGCAATGTATCACTTAGTTTAATGGGTGCAGCAGATGTGATAGAATCCAAGTTTTGTCTGCTGCAGATCTAGCAGAGCTCGGAACGCTGAGCAGTGTATAATCCTGTCTACACCACTGATTAGCAGCTCTACTGACTATACTATGTACACAGAAAGCAGCCAATCAGTGCTGAGGGCGTGGTTGGACTAGGAGGCATGAGGCACCTAGTCCTGTAGTGATAATCTCCTGCTGATAAAACACTGATTTCATTAAAAGAGCAAAACACAGCTCAGTAAGTGATACATCACTGGAACCATGACACGTCATCATGCTGTTCTAAGATGACATAGTAAACACCTGATGACAGATTCCCTTTAATAAAAACTTAGAAGGCTCCCTCTAATGGCTGACACAGTCATGCACAATTTTATCAGTTACCCCACATCTTTCCGGGTGATTTGGAGCTCTGTACCAGAAAACAAGAGCTCTGATCCTTATAAAGATACATTCAGAAGTGAATCAATACAGAACAAACTAAGTCGGGTCATATGTCCAGTTATTTGTATCAGTTTGTTATAAACAGTCTACGCTCAGCTCCTGACAATACAAGATCATTAATCACAATAATTAGATCCAAACCCAGTCCCACAGATAAGAAACGACCTCGCGACCAACCCCCATCTTCTTACATCCATAGTTAATCATTCTGTATGATGATTCTCTCAATCATTCCTTATCAGATTTCACGACTCCAGCACTAGAGCGAACCAGGATCTGCCAAATACGTCGCATTAGTTAAGCTCGCTCGGTGTTCTGGGGTCACTGATGGTGATGCTTTAAGCAAATCACCGACCTCAAAGCTCAGACTTGGGCCGTATGTCCCTGACATTAGGAGATGTGCATCACCTGACAACCCGGTATGTAAGCAAGTTGTATGGATGTGACACCCGGAACGGTGCCTTAAAGGGACAATGACACTTGTTGGGACTGTTACCAGAAGGCGCTGCGTTTACCATTAGATGGTAACCTAAAAAGTCGATCGCTAAGTGCGAAATTAGTTTATGGGCGTCCAAAGCGCCGCTAGCTCCGGATCGTCTGCACATACCTTTAAATATATATATATATATTTTTTTTTTTAAAGACTACGATCTCAGCAGAATTTCAGAGCGACAAGTTCTGACAATTATCACGGTGTCTGAGCTTGGCAGAAGCACATTCCGCCTATTGTTTTGCAAACATCCTGTACCCACGAGGTGAGTAACCAAAAAATAGCTTGCGGAATAAAATAATATTTCCTGACTTATTTATGTTTACTAAAAATCTTGGTCTCCTTTTATAGCCATACACCTCACCATATCCAAACTTTTCATTTGGGGTCCGCAGATTATAGAAACGAACACATATAATAGAAAAAAGCCACCACTAAAACACCAAGGGGTTGTCCAGCCCAATGCTATTTTTTTCCAGCAAGCACTGCAGCTTGTCGAATCCCAATAGTGTGGATTTTCCTCTGCTGGCCGGTTCAGGCGCTTGTCACACAATGCGGTCACGTGCAAATTTGCATCTATTTCTAGTTTTCTCAATGTTCTATTCAGAAAAGTTGATTAAAAGCTAGTTGGCACATGACTGCAAGTTTGAGAATCACATACGTGTGATCACGTCACAACCGCTATGGAATCCTTATGCAAGCTAATTTAACGACAATCCTGAAGAGTTGTGCACATGATCAGTAAACTTCCGTGCGTATTTGCAGTGCGATTTATTTCTGCAGCTTGTAAATTCTTTGTGTTTCTGCAGCGTTTTTCACCCATTGATTTCAACTGAGTCAATCAAATCCGCAGCAAAAACGCAGGTGTAAAAATGTTTGCGGATTTGCTGAATTTTTCTTTTGCGTTTTACGGTCTTCCTATAATTTTTTCCCACGCTGTCATCTGTGTGACAGCGTGGGAAACAATGGCTTGGTAGTTCTCATCGGCGGTAACGCTACCGCCGGTAAGAACGTCAATGATGTGACTGCTCTCAAAGTGATCAGGATCATCGTGGGACATTATGGATTATGTTCTTGGCAGACAGGTGAGGAATATTGTGGTTTATTATTTTATTTTTGTTGCAGGAGACGTTGGCTTCGGTGGATTAGGCGTTCGGTGAGTATGGTTTTATTAAGATTCAATAAAGGAGTCTGTGTCATTATTTCAAATCAAGGACTATTCTGGGTGTCTGTGTTTTTATATAATATTACTATGGGGTTACTAATGTATAGACAACTCTCGATTACTAACCTCTGTGGGCTTGATGTCACCTCACAATACAAAGGTGACATCAACCCCACAAATATGAACCCCACTTGCCATCGCTACAGGGCAAGTGGGAAGAGCGAGGCTAAGCGCCAGATTTGGCGCATCATATAGATGCGCTTTTTCTGGGGCGGCTGAGAGTTGATGTTTTAAGTCTGGAGGGGCCAATATCCATGGCCCCTTCCTAGGCTATTAATATCAACACGGAGCTATCTGCCTAGCCTTTGCTGGTTAGATTTTACAGGGGAACCCTATGTCAATTTTTTTTCTGGGGTCCCCCTGTAAACTAGCCCGTAAAGACTAAGCAAATAGCTGTGAGCTGATATTAATAGCATGGGAACCTTTATGGCTATTGGCTCCTTTCCAGAATATTAACATCAGCCCTAGGCCGTCGGCTTTCCCTCCGCTGGCTATTAAAATTACGCGGGAGCCCACGCAACTTTTTTCTTTAAAATTAACAGTTGCTGTTTGGTTACAGCCTATGTAAGTTCGTTCTGTTCACGCTCCTACATAGGCTAGTGACAATGTGCGTGTGTTCACTTATCGGCTTAGTAATGAGGGTGTTGGGCCGACATCTTTTCATTAGTAAGCCTAGAGCTAGGTGTCCATGACAGTTGCTAACACCAAGTCCTTATCCCATTACTCTGATGCCACTGCATTAGCATGAAAAAGGTGGTGTTGAACCAAGAAATTACATCACAAAACTTTTTTTTTTTTTTTTAAACAACTTTATTTAAGCTCAAAAAAGCCTTAATTTCAGTACAAAAACGCATGCAAAAACCCACTAAAAATGAGCGTTTTGCTACAGCGTTTTTCCTGCCAAGAGATGCAGAAACTTTACAGAAATTTCTGGAGGCAAATACTCAATGCGCGGATTTTTTGGAGGGCACTAAACTTTATCAGCATGCACAAGAGACAACAAAAACACAGCAAAAAAACACAGCAAAACCCGCTTTGTGTAATCAGCTTTTTTACTGCCAAGAGAGCAAGTTTTGCCTGCAGCAAAAAAAACAGCAAAAAGAACACGTTTTCAAGGGTCTGTTCCTATATGCCATATACGCAGATTTTCAATGCAAAAAAAGTGCAATTTTTTTTGCACCACTCACCATTTGCATAAAATCTGCACCGACATCTGCAGCAGAGATGGATATGCTGAGGATTTCAGCTACGCAATGCAAGTAAATTTTAATTTCTTAAATTCTTATTAACTGATACTGTAATAGCGCAATGGAAAAAGGCAAAGTGAGAACATTCCCTGGATGTCACAGTGATCACGGAGTTAATATTTAAAATGTTAAGATATTAATGAAAAAATGAAAAAATGCATTTAAAAAGGGAACTTGTCCCCAGTTTTGTCATATATCTACTAAAACTATCACCTTATGGGGGGTGGGGACAGGATCCTTTTAAAGGAACAATATGAGAAAACCTGCAGGAGTGGCGCATGGCGCTGGGATTCAAAGAAAAAGACAAGCACCTGAACATGTATCTGTCAGGCCCGGCTGCTTTATCGCCTACAATTTAAGTCACTCTTAAAAATTTCTGGTCCAGACATAAAACAAGAGGAGAATATGAAGACTTTGCATCTGTAAGTGCTAATCAGACGGATGTGGAGAGACGATACGTGTGCGCAGATTTACATCTCAGTCATCATCACAAACAAGATCCTATGAAGCAATCACATGGGACTTGTTCCAACCGCGGATTCAGATCAAACGAAGCGGCATTTACTTTCCACAGAAAAATCGTAAACTGAATCTCAAGACTCATCTACATGTGCCGAACATGTGTTCAAGAAAAACTACCGTACATGTGCCGAACAGGTGTGCAAGAAAAACTACCGTACATGTGCCGAACAGGTGTGCAAGAAAAACTACCGTACATGTGCCGAACAGGTGTGCAAGAAAAACTACCGTACATGTGCCGAACAGGTGTGCAAGAAAAACTACCGTACATGTGCCGAACAGGTGTGCAAGAAAAACTACCGTACATGTGCCGAACAGGTGTGCAAGAAAAACTACTGTACATGTGCCTAACATGTGTGCGAGAAAAACTACCGTACATGTGCCGAACATGTGTGCGAGAAAAACTACCGTACATGTGCCGAACAGGTGTGCAAGAAAAACTACCGTACATTTGCCGAACATGTGTGCGAGAAAAACTACCGTACATGTGTGCAAGAAAAACTACCGTACATGTGCCGAACAAGTGTGCAAGAAAAACTACCGTACATGTGCCGAACATGTGTGCGAGAAAAACTACCGTACATGTGCCGAACACACATCATCAGCGATGAGGATCACTGGGCTGCGGGTTCTGATAACTTTACCCATTATAGTCAGAAACGGGATTCATTTGTAAGGCAATAAATGTGTAAGAACGGCCCATCGATATAAAAAAAAGGAATTTACAGACATTAAATGTGAATTAAATAAGTGTTCACGTTCTGTGTGCCGCTGTTCTCCAAAACATGAGGCTGAACTATTTATTTTAATGCAGTCTGCAATATAAAGGTAAGTTATAATAAAGTAAGTGTTATAATAGGGCTTTATTATATAGAAGGTAGTGGTATAATAGGGCTTTATTATATAGAAGGTAGTGGTATAATAGGGCTTTATTATATAGAAAGTAGCGGTATAATAGGGCTTTATTGTATAGAAGGTAGCGGTATAATAGGGCTTTATTATATAGAAGGTAGCAGTATAATAGGGCTTTATTGTATAGAAGGTAGCGGTATAATAGTGCTTTATTTTATAGAGGGTAGTGGTATAATAGGGCTTTATTATATAGAAAGTAGCGGTATAATAGGGCTTTATTGTATAGACGGTAGTGGTATAATAGGGCTTTATTATATAGAAGGTAGCGGTATAATAGGGCTTTATTGTATAGAAGGTAGTGGTATAATAGGGCTTTATTATATGTAAGGTAGTGGTATAATAGGGCTTTATTATATAGAAGGTAGTGGTATAATAGGGCTTTATTATATGTAAGGTAGTGGTATAATAGGGCTTTATTATATAGAAAGTAGCGGTATAATAGGGCTTTATTGTATAGAAGGTAGCGGTATAATAGGGCTTTATTATATAGAAGGTAGCAGTATAATAGGGCTTTATTGTATAGAAGGTAGTGGTATAATAGGGCTTTATTATATAGAAGGTAGCGGTATAATAGGGCTTTATTGTATAGAAGGTAGTGGTATAATAGGGCTTTATTATACAGAAGGTAGCAGTATAATAGGGCTTTATTGTATAGAAGGTAGTGGTATAATAGGGCTTTATTATATAGAAGGTAGCAGTATAATAGGGCTTTATTGTATAGAAGGTAGTGGTATAATAGGGCTTTATTATATAGAAGGTAGCGGTATAATAGGGCTTTATTGTATAGAAGGTAGTGGTATAATAGGGCTTTATTATACAGAAGGTAGCAGTATAATAGGGCTTTATTGTATAGAAGGTAGTGGTATAATAGGGCTTTATTATACAGAAGGTAGTGGTATAATAGGGCTTTATTATATAGAAGGTAGTGGTATAATAGGGCTTTATTGTATAGAAGGTAGTGGTATAATAGGGCTTTATTATATGTAAGGTAGTGGTATAATAGGGCTTTATTATATAGAAGGTAGCGGTATAATAGGGCTTTATTGTATAGAAGGTAGTGGTATAATAGGGCTTTATTATACAGAAGGTAGCAGTATAATAGGGCTTTATTGTATAGAAGGTAGTGGTATAATAGTGCTTTATTATACAGAAGGTAGTGGTATAATAGGGCTTTATTATATAGAGGGTAGTAGTATAATAGGGCTTTACTGTATAGAAGGTAGCGGTATAATAGGGGTTTAGTGTACAGAAGGTAGCGGTATAATATGGCCATTATTACAGTGAGTGCACCATGAGGCTGGATCGCACTGTATGGCGGCAGCAGTGATGGGGGCAGATTCCCGCACAGAGGAGCTGAATGTGCCGCTGCTTGTACATCGTGGATGAGAAATACTGCCGATATATCAGGATTTGCCTTGTGCACCACAACAAGAACTACACGTACAGATCCGGAGTGGGTTTGTATAGGGAACTTTCCGAAGATGCCCAGTACCTTGGTACTCGCCTTACTCACAGGGTGCACTCCCCGGGACACACAGCGCTCTCCTGGGGCAATGGGGTGCATTATGGAAGTGATCGGCAGATTGGAGACCACTACTGTAGGGCAGACTGACCTATATATCACATGAATATATATATTTACATTTACACCCACGGACATCTCATTCTGAATACATACTTCTTGACCAATTGCGAAGCATCATACAACTTGGCATTGTGCCATTCCTCTCTTACACCTCCTGAAAATGCAGAAATAACCTTATTACCTTACAAGAATGGACACTTCATACATTTCTAGGAGGATCAACAGAGGAACCATAGAAAACAGATTTCTTCAAAGAAGATGAACCGGCATTGAGTTTTCTCAAAGTCACAAGTCATCCCCCATCCAGGGAATAATTACTGATCAGTAGGGGTTTGACCCACCGGGACCCCCAGCAATCTCAAGATCGGGATTCCAATGTTCTGTCTTTAAAGGGAACCTGAGCGCTCACCCAGAGACAGCATGTCAGCATGTGTGAGGCAGTGCTTGCCGGATTTCAGCCATGTATGTTTAACTCTGAAGCTAAGAACATACTTTACTTGCCGGGGACCGAGCCGCACAAGAGACCCTGATTCCAGAGATGTGTCCCATACTGGGCTGCTTTCTGTCATTTTGATAAAACCACTATTTTCTCCGCTGAAGATCTATTAAGTTCTCTGAATATTGAGCTGTATATTCCCACCCACGCCACTGATTGGCAGCTTTCTGCCTTTGCACAGCGTACACAGAAAGTGATGGGGGCGAGGTTGCACTACTTAGCAGCAGGTTTACTAGTCCTCTAGTGGTCATTTCCTGCTGATAAAACTGTAATTTTATCAAAACTACAGCAAGCAGCCCAGTGAATGACACATTGTTGGAATAAGGGTCTCTGCCCCTACAATATGCTACTCTCAGATTAGGTGACAAAAATCCGGTGGCAGATTCCCTTTAATGGAGAGGAGGAGCACATGCTCAAACTCTGCTTCATTTCCGGCAGTGCCACTACCAATAAATTGGGTGGAGGTCGAGCATGCTCTGCAGAGCGCTGAGCTCATGAATGCTGGGGATTCGATAGCTAGGAATAGGGCTAACGCTATGCCAAGACGCCCCTGCATGGGGGTTATTTTGCGATTTTAGGAAAGCCCCTAATACAGACATCTCGACAGACAACCTTTAAAATGGCAGAGGGGCTTCTGAAATACATTATTTTGGGACCTAATGCAATTAAAGCAGCTTTCCCCTCCAGTATTTAGAGCCCTGCGCCGTGTCCCTTGGCTGTCAACTCCTGAGAAAGCAGCAATAGTGCCTGTCCGGGTTGTCAATCACTGATCAGAGTTCATCTTACATTCGGTAATCAGTGATTGACACCACAAACAAGAAGCTGCCCCTGGACGGTCAGGATCAGTCCCAGCCGCCGGGTCTGTGATGGTCATCTGTGGATCATCAGTTTCATGACACATCCAGCTCGGCACGGCCAGATCTACAGCATCTCTGAAGACGATAGCAGTGAAGGAATATGGGACACGCACGCGGCTTCCACTAAGTCCCAAGAATGCAGAAAGGAAATCGTACAAGTGATTTGTCTGTGTAACCCTACAGTGCGGGGAATATACGGAGTCGTGGGGCGAGCGCCATCACTGCTGGATATTATACTACGTGTATAAGTGCATAGAGCATCGTGTCCTAAAAGAATAAAAACATACATAAAGCAAGTTCTTCAGGTGCGATCTGATGTCCGTTCAGATCTTCGGGCAGTTTAAATCCCTCCCATAATGTTATGGCTTTTTAATAATTATTCACCCTTACAAAAAAAAAAAGCAAACATTTGTGCACCATCAGCAGCATTATCCATCCTTCCTAAATGTTACCCATTTATTTCCACTAAATAAAAGCAGAAAAGACCCTCATGCATGTTATAAGACCTTACGTCACATGCAAAGAGCAGCCTGCCCCCTCTGCGCCACCAACAGAAGTGGCAGCCCTGAGCGCCACCAACAGAAGCGGCAACGCGCGACACCAACAGAAGCGGCGGCCCTGCGGGACAGCAACATAAGTGGCGGCAACGTGCGACACCAACAGAAGTGGCGGCAACGCACAACACCAACAGAAGTGGCGGCAACGCAAGACACCAGCAGAAGTGGCGGCAACGCGCGACACCAACAGAAGTGGCGGCAACGTGCGACACCAACAGAAGTGGCGGCAACGCGCGACACCAACAGAAGCGGCGGCCCTGCGCGACAGCAACATAAGTGGCGGCAACGCGCGACACCAACAGAAGTGGCGGCAACGCGCAACACCAACAGAAGTGGCGGCAACGCGCGACACCAACAGAAGTGGCGGCAACGCGCGACACAAACAGAAGTGGAGGCAACGCGCGGCACCAACAGAAGTGGAGGCAACGCGCGGCAGCAACAGAAGTGGAGGCAACGCGCGGCAGCAACAGAAGTGGAGGCAACGTGCGGCAGCAACAGAAGTGGAGGCAACGCGCGGCACCAACAGAAGTGGAGGCAACGCGCGGCACCAACAGAAGTGGAGGCAACGCGCGGCACCAACAGAAGTGGAGGCAACGCGCGGCACCAACAGAAGTGGAGGCAACGCGCAGCACCAACAGAAGTGGCGGCAACGCGCGACACCAACAGAAGTGGCGGCCCTGATATTGATACACATCACTGACATATGATGCTGCTCAGGATATTAGTATGAACACTTCCCTCTTAGTAGGAGCCCCGGGATTGTCTGTAGGGGCAGACCTCATTGCCTATAGGTAATATATAGTATCCCTGGACAGGTCAGATACAACAGTTGTAAGAAGTGATACGTAAGAGAACACTGGGTCACATTTTGGGAAGGAAGGATTTCTCTCATAGTGATTGACTGCCAAGAAACCTGCGAGAGGGAACATAGCAAAGACTGCCCAGAGCGACCGCACATCTGGATGCAAAATCTCGGTCAGGTTTCCCTTTTTAACTGGAGCTTCATTTTCTTTCTAAATCACGTCTCAGGATGCGGTACGAGGTAGCAATTTCTAAACGTAACGTGTACTTGTTCTTTTCTTTGCCTTTTTAATCAATTCTCGGGATTTAGAAGAGCCTCCTTACAGCCTATGGAGCGCGGTCACACAGTGAACACCCCTCTTATTCTGCCAGAAGATGAATTTGACGCTCTTGCGTCAATTGCATAAGTTACTGAAGTGGTCGCAGGGTTGTGTTATTGCCCATGTGAGTGTACGGGGTGCACAAGTGTAAAGGAACGAAGGAGACAAGCCAACATTGTTATTTATAGCAATAACAAGAAACTATGCTTGGACGGCTCCAACCCAAAATGTAATATTTGTATTCAGTAATGAAAATTACCGAAAAGATACAAATTAAAACCAACTGAAAACATGCACAAAACCAATGTGCCACAATGGGAGTAAAAGTCTAAGCTCAAATAATGAGACAAGGGATCACAGGAGAGATCAGTAAATATTCAGGGTTAAATACCAGTCCAGGGGAAAGGGTAAGGAGGTTAAATGAAAGCAAACATTTCCTGTGAGGGACAAAGGAATCCCAACACGTATCGCCAAAACTTAGCTTCATCAGGAGGATCAATTTTTTTTTCTATAAACATACCAATAAAAGCAGAAAAAAATCCATATAAATTGTACAAAAAAAAGGTAAAAATAAAAAAAACCACACTTTTACTGCATTCACGTGTGCGTGTCAAGCATCGTCATTCACCGTTCACCCAAAAGTCAACAGCCTCATATACTAGCAATGTGACACATAAGTGTAAATCCGACCTCAGAATTCTTTATGTTGTTCCTCAGTTATTCCCACTGATAATATAGGAATAACCCAATAACTCCATTCCATCCATCAATGGGGCGCTTCCCTATACAGTCTGACCTGGTCCAATATAATGCAAAAGAAGAAAAATTACCGTAACTGACAATTCGGGTATAGATGAGAGCACGGAATTTATTTTTTTTATAGAAAAAAAAAATTAAAATTCAGGTTTTAAAATGTTAACCGTACTTTTAAATAATTTTTAAGAATAATCTGTCCTGAGTTTGTAAATGAGGAATAACACTACTTATGGCCATTATATGACTTAAAGCCTGCAGAGGGGCAAATCTGGTGAAAATGAAGAATATCTCTATTAAAGTACAATCCACTCTGAGCTGGTGGGTGGGGATCAGCAGCTATGACGTCTCTAACACACAGCATGGCACACAAAGAGAGATTCCTGCTCTTCCTTCCTTAGTTAACACACAGACAGAAGCAGCATGTCAGAAGTTATACAGCAGTCCTGAGCGGTGTAGCTGTGAATCCAGCTCCGGAATGAAGTAAAAGACTTATTAGAAAGATCAGCAAAAGCTTCTGTCTCCATATATTAAAATGGGACTTGTTACATGACGCCGCAATGAGGCGGCAGTCCATATTGATGAATTTGAGCTATTTTTTTTTTTTAAGAGTGGAAGGTGAGTTTAGGTGGAGAGACAGGAAGAGGTAGCGGCTCATAAGTGGAGAAGGAAGCAGATTTCTCTGATAAGATATATTATATAGTTTCTTATAGTCACCTGTACTATTAATATATGCAAAGTTTGTTGAAAGTACAGTTCCCATTTAAATTGATATTTTTATTATATACATATTATAGGGGATTTTTTTGTCCCCCAATTTAGAAAGAAGCAAATTTACACTAAAGCGACCTGAAGTAATAAACGCAACATGATATGAAGACACAGGATGATAACAATATGCTAACGATGAGATGAATTTTATCATCAACTCGTGGGCTGGGCTGGAGGGAAAAGGCAAGAAATAAAGCGAGAATCCGACCAGATTACTTGAGTCTTTCCTTTATTTATTGGATGGGTGAAAAAATAAAAAATGCAGAACTTTCTTTCTCTCCAGAAAATACAACAAATCTATCAAATCATTAATGAAATAGATAAGCTGATCATCAGGAGTGCGGAGAGCGGGACCCCACCGATGTGATACTAACGGCTTACCCTAAGGATAGGGGCTGGACGTGACACCCGCGAGGGACACGAGATCAGCGGTCGCCAATCTGTGGTCACCAGAAGGTAAAAAACGGCAAGTGTTAAATACCGCTACACCATTACTGAGCGATACAGCTCGTCCCACACGAGGAATATCGCAAAATTACCTTTAATATTTCAATAAAAAGAAAATAAATAAATTGAGTGCGAACAGTACAAATTAAACCGCAATTTAATACAATGACGTAAAATACGATGGAGCTGAATGACTACAGATGAAATAGAATTAAGCGGAGAAGAAGGTACACTTAATAAAGCCGTAATAATGCGATATCAACTGCCAAGAAACCACGCTAAATAAAAAAAAATAATATATAAAGGTCTGGCAAGACAAGAGGACATAAAGAAAGGTAGAAAAAAAGGATTTCTTAAAAGGGGTTTTCCAGTGTTATTTATTTTTTTTTTGTCCACAGGAAAGTAAAGGTATAAAACAACAAACCGAGCTGGTACTCACCTTCCCTGCGTCCAACTCTTCTTCTTTGCCGCGGCTCTGGTGATTGTTTACAAGCTGCAGCAGTGACCAGAGAGGACACAAGACGCAGAGTCCTGTGATTGGCTGCAGCGGTGTGGTCAGGACTTCCCCACTGCAGCCTGTAAACAATCCCCAGGACAGATGGAAGTGTCAAAGCTCCAAAACCCACATCAAAAACCGCTTCAAATACACCTTGAAATCTCTTCCTCTTTTTTTCCAACAGAAAATTCATGTTGCGCTCATTCGACAAGAT
Source organism: Oophaga sylvatica (assembly GCA_033576555.1). Classification (NCBI taxonomy): domain Eukaryota; kingdom Metazoa; phylum Chordata; class Amphibia; order Anura; family Dendrobatidae; genus Oophaga; species Oophaga sylvatica. The sequence continues at coordinate 75,859,632 of JARQOD010000007.1, forward strand.
TTTTTTTAGCATTTCTTTTCCTCCGAGATTTAAAAAAAAAAAAAAAAAAGAAAAAAATGAAAAGAAAAAAGTTACATCTTGTACACACGACTGTTTTTAAAAGCCGGAGCAGCCGCTGAGCTTTAACAGGCGGAGTGACTTCTGTAGAACGCCGGTACTGTTGAGTATACAGAGAGGGCGCCAGTTTATTACTTCTTAAACTGGTTCAGGGATCCGGACCCTGAAGTGGCTAAAAGAAGTGACACAAGCCTGAATGTGTGCACAGCAGCGCCGCTTTGACACTGGTCTGCACTGTGTGTACCACGCACGCTTTTACAGTGCTTATTCAGGGGGATTCCAGATGGAAAAAGTGCACATACCCCGTAGGCTATGTACCCACAATAAGTTTTCAATGTTGCATATTTTTTGCCGATTTTTGCACCCATTAAGTAAAATAGGCTACTTGTATTTTTTTCAAAATTATGCAATGTAAAAAAAAAAAAAAAAAAAAAAAATCACCAAAAACTCATGGTAAGCTTAAAGGTGCGTGCACACGTTGCGGATTCAGTTGCGGATTTTTCCGCGCAGATTTTGCTAAATCCGCAGGTAAAATGACCACCTTAAAGCAGATTCCTTGTGGAATCAATTGACATTATCTAATCAAAAAAACTGCAAAACTCAATGTGGGGAGGAAAATGCTAAACAAGAAAAAACAAACAAAAAAAAAACACGTTTCCTGAAGTGGATCTAAAAAAAAAAACCGCTATGAAAAAATCCGCTGCTCAGTTCTGCAGCACCAGGACCCCCGCCATCCAGGGATTGATCTCCTATCCTAGTAACAGTCCATATTTAATCCCAGGCATACAGAGGTTTTTAACGGCAGCTAATTACTTACCACTGATAACAGATTTAAAGGAATAAAAAAGTCCAAAAAGTTAGGAGTCATTAGTAAATTCCTAGTCTTTTCGGCTACCTGGGATCAGCCTAGAGCCCAATTCTCGGGGCCATTATTGTCACAAATGGCCATTAGCGTTTACACAGGACTATTTGCACACAGCGATAACTGGTCCTCAGTGAGAAAGTGATGATTCACTGTTATCGCCACCGATCTAAAGGTTACCGGTCCCGTGTTACACAGATGATGGCACCCTTAGTTACCCATGAATCCAGAGCAGTAAGGAACGTATGGACATACTAAAATATATGCAGAAAGCTGCGGAAACAAAACGGTTAAAATGTATTTATTTTATTTCTGACATAATGCATGCAATACAAAAAAAAATATGCAAAGATGTCTCTCGCCTTGAAGGTTTGTAATGTAGAAAATAACCATAGTTCTGCAGATTCTACATCTACACTATATATGTTTTTATATTAAATATGATAGAAGAGATGGACAAAATGGAAGCCTGAGAAAAGCACGCCCCCCAATATCCCCAAAAAATGGCTGCTATGTCATAGAATAGTGTAAAACTTAACATTTAATGAACCTAATGTTAAAAAGGGGACACACAGACAATTACCATCCTCCAAACAAACAGTGAGGATACATGATATAATCAGAGAGTAAAGTCCAATAGGGACTACAAAATATAGGAGATATAAATATAAACCAGACAACTTATAGTTTGCTCTGCACCGCAAGAGCAAAAAATTGACTACCTAAATGCAAGTGTATGCATCGCTTATTTGTAAGTCATTTGTCTGGAACGCAATCAAACGTGTGTGAGACAGTATGTATAAAAGGAATGATCTCACCCATTTGAATGGAGATATGCGCTCCAAAATTCATCTCCTAATAAAATATGCATCTGGTCATTTCCAGAGTAGATAAGGCCCTTTCCCAACGCGTTTCCTCCTTTCAGGATTCATCAGGGGATATGGCGACTAGAGACATCTATATCAAATGCATTGCTCTCATGGGGAGAAAAATCATATAACTCCTCCTTATATCAATTAATAAGACACTCCCACCACCATTCAAACCAATCAGTGCAAAACAAAATAATGAATCACCAATCAAACGTGATGTGCATAGTTTAAAAATACATGCCTGTTTAATGAGCTCATAATCTTGTTGAAACGCACGCCACATATAACAAAATGCATATAGCGATCCACCGTTTGCCAAATAGTGATCGCGCGCCCTATATTAGTGGCGCATGCGCATTTAGTGACTTCCGGTAATCGCATTCATTGGACCGCCGGTCTACTGAGACTACGTCATTGGCGTCCCACTTTGTGATGTAAAAAACCACCGCACGCATGCGTGATACAAATTAAGTGGCTTACGATGTATAAATTCAGTTCGCACATTTCAAGAATAACACAGAACGCACAATTGTGTTGTGTCCTATATTGGGAAGTTGAATTAAATCGCAAATTGCGACGAAGGTATAACGCTAATATATCACTACACAACAGAAGCATCAAAATACAAATATATTGCGTCCCAAATGGCGTCATTAAATATTATTTTAACCAGTATCACTTATTGCGACCAAAATCATGCCATCTTAGGTGACATTCAATAGTTCACCAAAATCTGACATTAACCATATAGAAACATAAAAAAAAGGGCGCGCAAGATCATTTTAGCTCATTTTAACTCATTCAATACCGTTATTAACACAGACATAGTATACAAATCCCCAAACGAAGAAAATTGGAGATTGATCCTCTCGCACTAAGAGGTAAATCAAAAAATATATATTAAAGGAGCATCCACATGAGGTGTCCCATGGTACTCCAATCCAAAATATAGATATGGAGAAGAAGGAATATCCTTCTATGTAGAAAAAATAATAATTGGAGCTTCGGCTGGCTTACCACACTATGGAACGATACTTTGATAATTTCATTGATGTATTTGAAGAAGTTTTAAAGGATATAAAATACATAATCAAATATGGAGACCAGCATCCATAGGTCATAATAAAAATAACATTTCAATTTTGGAAGGGAAAAAAAGGAAAAAGAATAGCCTGACAGATCCCTATCAGGTACCTATTTCCATCCGACCCTACCTAGCAGCGGAGGTTGGAGCCCTAAATTCCTGCGCAGGTGGCCCCCCGGTCCACGGCGGCTGACCCTAACTAAATCACCCTGCACGACCCTATACTAGAGAAAGCAGGAGTAAGAAAGTTGTTCATTTAAACCATATGGAGAGACAGTTTTTAGTCGAAAAATCCACTTTGTCTCTCGTTGTAATATTAAATTGTCCCAGTCACCACCACGAATCGGTCTGGGTACTTTATCAATGCCCATGAATTTTATTGCATTAGGGTCTCCCCCATGCTTGAGATTGATATGCCTGGCCACAGGTGTATCCATCTTTCTCGCTATATCTCTCATGTGCTCACCAATTCTCCTCCTAAACTCTCTAATGGTCTTTCCCACATAGATCATACCACATATACAAATAGCCCTGTAAATGACACCTTCACTCCTGCAGTTGATAAAAGAGGTGATCTCAAATTTTCTTGAGTTGTCAGATGCAAAAAATTGTTTGCCAACCTCCATGTTTTTACAGGCAATACAACCACTACATTTGAAACACCCCACAACGTTGGATTTAAGCCATGTTGTTTTTTCAGCATTTACAAAGTGGCTCTTGACCAGTCTATCCTTTAAGGACCTCCCTTTACGAAAGGTAATTTGGGGATGACTAGGCAAGAGATCGCCAATGTCCTGATCCATTTTCAGGATAGGCCAATGGTTTTTCAAAATCCGCCTTAGATCATCGGACCCGTTATTATATGTGGTGATAAATCTAAGACCCAGAAATTCATCTTCTTGTTTAGGGGATTGAGTCAGTAATTCCATCCTGTTTTTTATTTTGATGTCATTATAGGCTCCTTTCAACACATGATCAGGATAACCTCTATCCAAAAATCTATTGCGTAGATCATTTGCTTGATGTCTGAAATTATTATCATCTGAGCAATTTCTACGTATCCTTGTATATTGGCCCTTAGGTATACCTTTCTTCTGGGCCAAAGGATGACTGCTCTCCCATCTCAGAAGAGAATTAGTGGCCGTAGGTTTCCTATGAATGCTGGTACTCAGGGTTCCATCATAGTTCTTCTCAATAACCACATCGAGGAATGGCAGTTTTGATGGATTCCATTCATATGTGAAACTCAAACCAATGTCATTCACATTTAGACTCCTGACAAATTCAGCAAAGGATTCTCCTGTACCTTTCCAAATGATAAAAACGTCGTCAATAAATCTCAACCATAAAAGAGCCTTTTCAGCTCCGACGACACTATTTTCACCGAAAATCACTGTCTCCTCCCACCAGCCCAGGAGTAAATTAGCATACGAGGGGGCACAAGGGCTCCCCATCGCAGTACCCCTGAGCTGGTGGTAAAATTTGCGATCAAACACAAAAAAATTATGTGTCAATAGGTAATGTAGACAATCGCAGACAAAGATGTTATGTGCCTTAAACTGTGAACCTCTACTCTTTAAAAAGTATTCAGTTGCCTCAATCCCTTTAACATGGGGAATAGAGAATAAAGTGCCTCCACATCGATACTTGCAAGAATAGTATCGGGTTCCATAACCAATCCATCGATTTTACTCAATAAATCAGTTGTGTCCCTCGTGTATGAGCTAAGGGCAAGAACAAATGGATTTAAAATTTTATCAAGATAAATGCCCAGATTTTTTCGTAAGGCTGCTCACACCTGACACAATTGGTCTCCCCTTAAGGGGATCGACCCCTTTGTGTACCTTGGGGAGACAGTAGAATGTAGCCAATGTGGGAAACTTAGGTATAATAAATTCACTCTCATTTTTGTCTATAACCCCTATTGAGAGGCCATTCAATATAATTTGTCTTAACTCCTTAGTGAATACCATAGTAGGGTCAGAAGAAAGAACACAGTAACACTCTCTGTTGTTCAAAATGTTAAGGCACATTTTCTTATACTCTGAAGAATTAAGTACCACTAAATTACCACCTTTATCAGAACTTTTAATGGTAATGTCTTGATCTTTTTCCAGATCTTTAAGTGCCATCATTTCCTGACGGGTCAAATTATATTGGGTAAATGAAGGAAATTCACCAAGTTTCTGTATGTCTTTAGAAACCAAATTCAAAAATATATCGATCGACGTAAGGTCTGATTGGGGAGGTGGCATTTTTTTACTCTTGCATTTAAGATCTGTAAAAGGACCTTTACCACTTAAACTAGAGTCAGTGTCAGAGAGGTTATACAGGACTCTAATATCCTCCAGGAGGGAGTCAGAAACCCCTAATTCATCACACGTCCTTTTTTGAGATTGAATATGAAATTTCTTCCATTTAAGTTTCCTGACAAATAAATTGAGGTCCTTGTACCCTCAAATGAGTCAAAATTACTAGACGGAACAAAAGACAACCCTTTACTTAGTACACACATTTCGGTCTCAGTTAGAACCTTATCTGATAAATTTATGACCTGTGGGTTTCCCCTTGAAATGGTGTGCCTGTAGGGTTTGATCTGCTCCGTAAGGGGTAACCTTGCTCTAAAAAAGAAGCAGAAGTAGAGGTTGAGGGGTTAGGACCAGTAGAGTAGTTTGGACCGGCAGAGTAGTTTGATCTCCGATCGTAACCCCTTCTCCGATATCCACCCCGACCACGTTGTCTACCCCTCTGTGATTTGTGGTTACCCTCAATGTCAGATGCTTCAGTATCTGTTGAGGTGTAAACAGGTTCAGATGGTCTATTGGGAAAGAGATAGGCCTTGTTTTCTTTAAAATCTTGTAGGTCACGAATAAATTATTTGTGTTTCCTTTCTTTCAGGTGATACTGAAAGCGTTCAAGAGTATTCTGTACACCTAATTCTTTTGCAGAAAATTCTGCTTCAGAAGAAAATTTTTTTGTGACCTCAATTTGATCTTTTAATATCTCATTACACTTATTCAAAGTGATACGTTCATCATCAAGTAGAATCTGCATAAACTTGAGTGAACTATTAGTGGCTTCTCTTTCCCATTTACTCAATAAATCAGGACTCTTATATCTCAAGCCTGGTGCCAAAGAAATTCTCAAATGGCGGGGACAATACCGGCTTTGATGTAATATTCCAGTCCTTGTACTTCCCACCAGGACACATATCTGGTTTTTATATACTCTAGTCAATTCTTTAAATGCAGAGTTAAAGGATGGAGTATATTTCCTTTGCTGAAAGTCACGATCAGAAAAAATATCCTTTACTTCAGTAAGCCAATGATTAGTATCTATTCCAGTCGTTAGGAAGCCAGCCATGCTCTAAAGTATGAATGATCAATAAAGCAATATAATAGAGGTATACCCCAAAATGTATTTCAATGTATAGCAGCAAAAAAATTGGGGATGTAAAACTTAACATTTAATGAACCTAATGTTAAAAAGGGGACACACAGACAATTACCATCCTCCAAACAAACAGTGAGGATACATGATATAATCAGAGAGTAAAGTCCAATAGGGACTACAAAATATAGGAGATATAAATATAAACCAGACAACTTATAGTTTGCTCTGCACCGCAAGAGCAAAAAATTGACTACCTAAATGCAAGTGTATGCATCGCTTATTTGTAAGTCATTTGTCTGGAACGCAATCAAACGTGTGTGAGACAGTATGTATAAAAGGAATGATCTCACCCATTTGAATGGAGATATGCGCTCCAAAATTCATCTCCTAATAAAATATGCATCTGGTCATTTCCAGAGTAGATAAGGCCCTTTCCCAACGCGTTTCCTCCTTTCAGGATTCATCAGGGGATATGGCGACTAGAGACATCTATATCAAATGCATTGCTCTCATGGGGAGAAAAATCATATAACTCCTCCTTATATCAATTAATAAGACACTCCCACCACCATTCAAACCAATCAGTGCAAAACAAAATAATGAATCACCAATCAAACGTGATGTGCATAGTTTAAAAATACATGCCTGTTTAATGAGCTCATAATCTTGTTGAAACGCACGCCACATATAACAAAATGCATATAGCGATCCACCGTTTGCCAAATAGTGATCGCGCGCCCTATATTAGTGGCGCATGCGCATTTAGTGACTTCCGGTAATCGCATTCATTGGACCGCCGGTCTACTGAGACTACGTCATTGGCGTCCCACTTTGTGATGTAAAAACCACCGCACGCATGCGTGATACAAATTAAGTGGCTTACGATGTATAAATTCAGTTCGCACATTTCAAGAATAACACAGAACGCACAATTGTGTTGTGTCCTATATTGGGAAGTTGAATTAAATCGCAAATTGCGACGAAGGTATAACGCTAATATATCACTACACAACAGAAGCATCAAAATACAAATATATTGCGTCCCAAATGGCGTCATTAAATATTATTTTAACCAGTATCACTTATTGCGACCAAAATCATGCCATCTTAGGTGACATTCAATAGTTCACCAAAATCTGACATTAACCATATAGAAACATAAAAAAAAGGGCGCGCAAGATCATTTTAGCTCATTTTAACTCATTCAATACCGTTATTAACACAGACATAGTATACAAATCCCCAAACGAAGAAAATTGGAGATTGATCCTCTCGCACTAAGAGGTAAATCAAAAAATATATATTAAAGGAGCATCCACATGAGGTGTCCCATGGTACTCCAATCCAAAATATAGATATGGAGAAGAAGGAATATCCTTCTATGTAGAAAAAATAATAATTGGAGCTTCGGCTGGCTTACCACACTATGGAACGATACTTTGATAATTTCATTGATGTATTTGAAGAAGTTTTAAAGGATATAAAATACATAATCAAATATGGAGACCAGCATCCATAGGTCATAATAAAAATAACATTTCAATTTTGGAAGGGAAAAAAAGGAAAAACAACTTTCTTACTCCTGCTTTCTCTAGTATAGGGTTGTGCAGGGTGATTTAGTTAGGGTCAGCCGCCGTGGACCGGGGGGGCCACCTGCGCAGGAATTTAGGGCTCCAACCTCCGCTGCTAGGTAGGGTCGGATGGAAATAGGTACCTGATAGGGATCTGTCAGGCTATTCTTTTTCCTTTTTTTCCCTTCCAAAATTGAAATGTTATTTTTATTATGACCTATGGATGCTGGTCTCCATATTTGATTATGTATTTTATATCCTTTAAAACTTCTTCAAATACATCAATGAAATTATCAAAGTATCGTTCCATAGTGTGGTAAGCCAGCCGAAGCTCCAATTATTATTTTTTCTACATAGAAGGATATTCCTTCTTCTCCATATCTATATTTTGGATTGGAGTACCATGGGACACCTCATGTGGATGCTCCTTTAATATATATTTTTTGATTTACCTCTTAGTGCGAGAGGATCAATCTCCAATTTTCTTCGTTTGGGGATTTGTATACTATGTCTGTGTTAATAACGGTATTGAATGAGTTAAAATGAGCTAAAATGATCTTGCGCGCCCTTTTTTTTATGTTTCTATATGGTTAATGTCAGATTTTGGTGAACTATTGAATGTCACCTAAGATGGCATGATTTTGGTCGCAATAAGTGATACTGGTTAAAATAATATTTAATGACGCCATTTGGGACGCAATATATTTGTATTTTGATGCTTCTGTTGTGTAGTGATATATTAGCGTTATACCTTCGTCGCAATTTGCGATTTAATTCAACTTCCCAATATAGGACACAACACAATTGTGCGTTCTGTGTTATTCTTGAAATGTGCGAACTGAATTTATACATCGTAAGCCACTTAATTTGTATCACGCATGCGTGCGGTGGTTTTTACATCACAAAGTGGGACGCCAATGACGTAGTCTCAGTAGACCGGCGGTCCAATGAATGCGATTACCGGAAGTCACTAAATGCGCATGCGCCACTAATATAGGGCGCGCGATCACTATTTGGCAAACGGTGGATCGCTATATGCATTTTGTTATATGTGGCGTGCGTTTCAACATGATTATGAGCTCATTAAACAGGCATGTATTTTTAAACTATGCACATCACGTTTGATTGGTGATTCATTATTTTGTTTTGCACTGATTGGTTTGAATGGTGGTGGGAGTGTCTTATTAATTGATATAAGGAGGAGTTATATGATTTTTCTCCCCATGAGAGCAATGCATTTGATATAGATGTCTCTAGTCGCCATATCCCCTGATGAATCCTGAAAGGAGGAAACGCGTTGGGAAAGGGCCTTATCTACTCTGGAAATGACCAGATGCATATTTTATTAGGAGATGAATTTTGGAGCGCATATCTCCATTCAAATGGGTGAGATCATTCCTTTTATATATACTGTCTCACACACGTTTGATTGCGTTCCAGACAAATGACTTACAAATAAGCGATGCATACACTTGCATTTAGGTAGTCAATTTTTTGCTCTTGCGGTGCAGAGCAAACTATAAGTTGTCTGGTTTATATTTATATCTCCTATATTTTGTAGTCCCTATTGGACTTTACTCTCTGATTATATCATGTATCCTCACTGTTTGTTTGGAGGATGGTAATTGTCTGTGTGTCCCCTTTTTAACATTAGGTTCATTAAATGTTAAGTTTTACATCCCCAATTTTTTTGCTGCTATACATTGAAATACATTTTGGGGTATACCTCTATTATATTGCTTTATTGGCTATGTCATAGAATAGCCAAATAATACCGCCACACTGTGCACAAATAGTGACAAAACACATGCAAAAAAAGCATTACACACCATCATGGTCATAAATGGCTTAAAGGGACCATGTCATCAGGATTTTATACCCCAAACTAAGGGCATATAGGGTATTTAAAGGGGCTTTACTGCTGATTAAATACCTTGATGATAGAAATCCATTCCACTAAGAAATCCATTGATGAAATTATACCTTACAGTTCTCATATTTGGCCACTAAGCCTACAACTAGACTCACTTCCTGGCCTGCATTGATGACTTTTCAGTAAGCTCATTATCATCAGAGACATGATTACAATGAAAGGCAACTAGTGATGAGCAAACATGCTGGGAAAAGGTGTTATCTGAGCATGCTCCTGTGTCAACCGACTGTCTTCGGCGTGCTCGAAAAACACGTTTAAGTCAATGCGGCTGCTCGACAGCCACAACACATGCAGGGACTGCCTGTTTGTTAGGTAATCCCTGCATGTGTTGTGGCTGTCGAACAACTGCGAGACATGCAGCCGTTGGGACTCGCATATTTTTCAAGCGCGCCAAAGTCACTCTGCTAGCACCCGAGCATGCTCAGATAACACTTTATTTGAACACGCTCGCTCATCACTATAGGAAACATCTCTATCAACAAAAAATAAAACAGAATCCACCAATCACAACGGCTGATGTCACAGCTCCCCTCCTCACCCTCCCTTCACAATGACCCCGATGAGAGCATGCTCATTAAATATGATTCAGTAGGGTCAGAGCTGAGCGCTCTCCCAGCTCAGGAAACCTTGCCTCTGCATCATGGGGAAGTGCAGGGTAATAAATCTGGAGGTCTCCAGGAATGTGGCCTGCAGCAGGGCAGTGCTACATGCTCCAAACTAGTATAGCGCCTGTGAGTGCTGCATGCTCCTCATCTAGGCAACCGGCCACTCTGAGACTGCCGATTACATGGTAACCTAAAAAACGAGTTGTAGGCTATACAATTAAAAGTTTCACACATAGGATTTGCAACAGAGGATGAATTGAAAAGTCGCTTGTTTGTACAAACACCTGTCAATATTACTCATTTAAAGTATAAACCTGTCAATTTTCACTCTTATTTAATCCCTGCCTCGTATCTGATAACACCGGTTTTCGTTTTTTGAAGATCCGGCATATGGTTCCAGAGATATGGGACTTTTTATCTAGTTATAATGTTCATGGTGTCGCTCACAGGATCCTCATGGGCGTGTCTTTGGGCTCTTCTGCATGATTACACTGAGCGACGCCCCTTTGGAAAAAATCATAAAAAAATAGCATGAAATTAAAAAGCCCGTATCTCTGGAACCGTACGCCGTATTTTAAAAAGGAAAAAAATGGAAAATTCAGGGGAGCAGCGGGAATAAAATAAGAGCAAAGCGGGTCCTCTTTAAAGCCACGTGAAGGGTGGTTCTAGAATTTTTTTATACTTGGATTATATGCACACAGTAAATTTTCCAGGGCGCTGCGCCTCAGTTATTAAATCAACATTTATGTGCTGCTATCTCGCGGTGAAGACAGGTCTGAGAAATTGCAGGGACGTGCGAGACTGGTGATTTGAGAGGAAGAGCAGATGAAGGGCTGGCGGACGGCAGTTTGCAGAGGGTATAGTTTTGCAGAAAACACCGACATAAAAAGGATTTGTGGGCATGCCCATACAGGAGCGCACCTGAAACAGCTCTTCTCTCTGCGCTGTAATTATGAGGGAAGGCGCCACGCTAAGACATCAATGGTTTGTGCACAATACGAGAATTGTAGCATAGGAAAGGCTCAAACAAACGGCACAACTGTGCGACTGAACCATGTACACATCCACAATAAGGGCAGAAAGCGGAATTCACGAGCGTGCGTCGTCCTGTCTGCCGCTTCACCGTACCCTCCCGGCTTATAAAGCTTTGCTGGCGTGATCCCGGCCCCAGGTGAGTGGAGAAACTTATCTCCCCTGGAGGCAAATGACTTATAATTCTCAATAGCTGCCTGACTCATTGCTCAGGTTCACCTGGTGCAACCGAGTCAAAACTACAACTCAATGCTTTCCTACGCAGCTGAATTTCCTACAAACTTCATCCAAGCAACGGGTAAAAGCAGAGCGGAAAAATCCACAAAAAATAATTTGCACTAGTTAAGGAGATTTTTAGCCAAAACACCTGAGGAAGGCTGGCTAGAGGCGAAACGCGGTGTTCTCAAATAACATTTTATTTTGTTCTTCTGGTACCTTTATGGTAATTTGATTTCATCTGCTACAGTTGAAGTACCCTCTTCACTTGGCATCTTCACACTCATTATGGAGGTTTTTAGGAGTTTTTGGAGCAGAAACTGAGTGTGCACTCCAAATCCTACTCCAAAAACTCAGCAACAAAAGATTCAGAGCGTACATATCCTTACGCTATGTGCGCGCAGAGATTTTCAAGCAAAAACGTTCTAAAACCTCCCCCCAAATCTCAAAACTCCTCAAAAATTTAGCGTTGCCACTCTGCAAAAACCTTACCATGCAGATTTGTCACAGGTTTTGCTGCAGTTTTCACCCATGTTTAGTAGTGTTCATCAATGAGTATCCCGATACGGAGCTCCCCACCCCAAATAGTGCTGAAACCAACAGGTAGAAGTGCTCAGCTTACACTCAAGGGGTGAAGAGACTGAAAAATAAAACGAAAAATTAAAATCGCTTTTTCTGCCATTTTTCGACTTCTGCAAGAACTTGTGCACACAGTACACACTGACCCACGAGCGCAGAGCCATCAAATCCCACAAGGTTTTTTCTGACCGATTTAGTGGGGAGGATGGGAGGAATAAAAAGTCAAAATAAAAAAAAGAATTAAAGGTACGAAAAATGGCCGAATATGGAGCCATATTGAGGATCTTTGTGTTACAGATCTTCTGTACGGTCATATGCAAGAGGCCGAACCGGGCAAACTGGTCCAGACGTCACTGGCGCGGTCTCATCACACCAGCCTAAAATTTTCTAATAAGCCCCTAATATACAGGTATGAAATATAGTAATTCTGTATCTGTCCTGAACGTGGCGGCCTCTATAACACACAGAGCCGAGGTTCCTTGAATTCTTCCCGAACACTTCACATTTGCAGCACGTAGTCGTCTCAGCAGCTTTATTGAAATACCTTTTTTATTCTTAGCGTTTATTGTCCCATTTAGGAGCCGCTCATGAAGCCGCGGCTTTCTGCTAAATCACTGCTGTGTTCATTACCAAATACCTTACAGAACGCCGTGTACAGGGGGGAAAATTACAGTACAGGCGCACAACCGTACAATCACTAAACCGAAAATGACCAGGATCTAAGGGGCAACGCTTCTCCTTGTGGAGAGTGACAAGCCAAGCCTCATACTCATCTGCGCTAAAAACGGACGAGAGCAATCCGATAAAAAAAAAATAGGTCTGCACTCTGATGGATGTTAGTGAAACATGAAAAAATGAAGAGGGAAGAAAAATGTTTTAAAAAAATTAATTCCGTTTTTAAAGTTGAAAGACATAAGTGCATCGAGTTCAGCCTCATAAGGGGAGGGGGGCGGGTCTGGTCAAAACAAGTCATCAGTGATCGGTGGGGTCCGACATCGATCAGAACAGGGCACTTTTATGGCAGTGGACATGCCGGACCACCACTGCATGCGTTACCTATGGAGACGCCAAGCGCTGCGCTGTTTCTGGCAGCCCCATAGAGGAGGAATGGTGCGGCGGTCGCGAGTCCAATCTGCAACATTGGATGAAAGTGCCCCGATGCAACTTAAAATCCCCCAGTTTGTTTATTTGGAAAGTAAAAATGCCGCAGTGCGGATACAAGACCCAATTACTTCCTCCCGGGGACGTTCTGCAGGAAGTCCGAGGGGAACTCTCCTCCAACCAACCGCATCTCAAATGTTAAAAAGCTTCCTTACCACGGAGTGATGTCACCTAATATTCACAACCCCAAAATTCTAATGCTGTCAGAGTATGCTGAGACTTGTAGTTGGAGATCATCACCACCATAAAAACACATACTAGTACAAGAAACGCTCCAGAGAGCGGCACAGGGATCCAATCCCCCCTGGATCACATCCCACCTGCTACAGCACGGGGTGTAATTTAATATTGAAATAGTAAGAGTTTATATCAAACATTCTGTCCGTTTTGCAGATCTCCACTTGCTGTCAGTATTGCAGATCTCCGCTTGCCGTCAGTTTTGCAGATCTCCGCTTGCCGTCAGTTTTGCAGATCTCCGCTTGCTGTCAGTTTTGCAGATCTCCGCTTGCTGTCAGTTTTGCAGATCTCTGCTTGCTGTCAGTTTTGCAGATCTCCGCTTGCTGTCAGTTTTGCAGATCTCCGCTTGCCGTCAGTTTTGCAGATCTCCACTTGCCGTCAGTTTTGCAGATCTCCGCTTGCCGTCAGTTTTGCAGATCTCCGCTTGCCGTCAGTTTTGCAGATCTCCGCTTGCCGTCAGTTCTGCAGATCTCCGCTTGCTGTCAGTTTTGCAGATCTCCGCTTGCTGTCAGTTTTGCAGATCTCTGCTTGCTGTCAGTTCTGCAGATCTCCACTTGCTGTCAGTTTTGCAGATCTCCGCTTGCCGTCAGTTTTGAAGATCTCCGCTTGCCGTCAGTTTTGCAGATCTCCGCTTGCTGTCAGTTCTGCAGATCTCCGCTTGCTGTCAGTTCTGCAGATCTCCGCTTGCTGTCAGTTTTGCAGATCTCCGCTTGCTGTCAGTTTTGCAGATCTCTGCTTGCTGTCAGTTCTGCAGATCTCCACTTGCTGTCAGTTTTGCAGATCTCCGCTTGCCGTCAGTTTTAAAGATCTCCGCTTGCCGTCAGTTTTAAAGATCTCCGCTTGCTGTCAGTTCTGCAGATCTCCGCTTGCTGTCAGTTCTGCAGATCTCCGCTTGCTGTCAGTTTTGCAGATCTCCGCTTGCTGTCAGTTTTGCAGATCTCTGCTTGCTGTCAGTTCTGCAGATCTCCACTTGCCGTCAGTTTTGCAGATCTCCGCTTGCCGTCAGTTTTGAAGATCTCCGCTTGCCGTCAGTTTTGCAGATCTCCGCTTGCTGTCAGTTCTGCAGATCTCCGCTTGCTGTCAGTTCTGCAGATCTCCGCTTGCTGTCAGTTTTGCAGATCTCCGCTTGCTGTCAGTTTTGCAGATCTCCGCTTGCTGTCAGTTCTGCAGATCTCCACTTGCTGTCAGTTTTGCAGATCTCCGCTTGCCGTCAGTTTTGAAGATCTCCGCTTGCCGTCAGTTTTGCAGATCTCCGCTTGCTGTCAGTTCTGCAGATCTCCGCTTGCTGTCAGTTTTGCAGATCTCCGCTTGCTGTCAGTTTTGCAGATCTCCACTTGCTGTCAGTTTTGCAGATCTCCGCTTGCTGTCAGTTTTGCAGATCTCCACTTGCTGTCAGTTTTGCAGATCTCCACTTGCCGTCAGTTTTGCAGATCTCCACTTGCCGTCAGTTTTGCAGATCTCCACTTGCCGTCAGTTTTGCAGATCTCCACTTGCCGTCAGTTTTGCAGATCTCCGCTTGCTGTCAGTTTTGCAGATCTCCGCTTGCCGTCAGTTTTAAAGATCTCCGCTTGCCGTCAGTATTGCAGATCTCCGCTTGCCGTCAGTTTTGCAGATCTCCGCTTGCTGTCAGTTTTGCAGATCTCCGCTTGCTGTCAGTTTTGCAGATCTCCGCTTGCTGTCAGTTTTGCAGATCTCCACTTGCCGTCAGTTTTGCAGATCTCCGCTTGCCGTCAGTTTTGCAGATCTCCGCTTGCCGTCAGTTTTGCAGATCTCCGCTTGCTGTCAGTTCTGCAGATCTCCGCTTGCTGTCAGTTTTGCAGATCTCCACTTGCTGTCAGTTCTGCAGATCTCCGCTTGCTGTCAGTTTTGCAGATCTCCACTTGCTGTCAGTTTTGCAGATCTCCGCTTGCCGTCAGTTTTGCAGATCTCCGCTTGCCGTCAGTTTTGCAGATCTCCGCTTGCTGTCAGTTCTGCAGATCTCCGCTTGCTGTCAGTTTTGCAGATCTCCGCTTGCTGTCAGTTTTGCAGGTCTCCGCTTGCTGTCGTACAATTGGAACTTTGACTAGACAGATAAAAATCTCTCCTAGTGATGTGATGGCCGAATAATCATACAGTACACGACCAGTAAACCTGGAAGGATCGCACTAATGACAGCAAGCAGTGAGTGATCTTCAAAAAAGTACTACGTTTTTGGTCTTAATACATTTCATCCGGACACTGCAGAGAAAATCTGCACCAGAAACAGATCCTGGCTGCGGACATGAAACTTGCAGCGCGTCCATTTATGCTGCGGAGTTCATACTTTATAAAGCAGCATTTCTGCAGCAACGTATGCAGCGTTTATTATTTTTTGCCGCTGAGGATTTTGCTGCAGATTTTTCCACTTTTGGTAAGACCCTTGTGCACACACCCCAATAGTTCACAGAATTCACATGTTGCGGTCAAATTGGGGGAGCTGCAAAATCATGACAAAATGTTGGAAATCTAACAATTCTGATGGCGAAAAAGAAGTTCATTCTGAGTGATCTTCTGGCCTCAGGAGAGATCATCAATTCAACATTGGTGGAGATCAGACGTTCCAAGCCTCTCACACACCAGGTGACTGATAGCACGTCTATATACCATCTATATACAGTAAATAACACAGGATCCAGCATTCACAATAGGAGATGTCACAGCTCACCTTCTCCTCCTGTACAATGACCAATAACACCTCTATATACTGTAGATAACACAGGATCCACCATTCACAATAGGTGATGTCACAGCTCACCTCCTCCTCCTGTACAATGACTGATAACACCTCTATATACAGTAGATAACACAGGATTCACCATTCACAATAGATGATGTCACAGCTCATCCTCCTTCTGTACAATGACTGATAACACCTCTATATACAGTAAATAACAAAGGATCCACCATTCACAATAGGAGATGTCACAGCTCACCTTCTCCTCTTGTACAATGACTGATAACACCTCTATATACAGTAGATAACACAGGATGCACCATTCACAATAGGTGATGTCACAGCTCACCTCCTCCTCCTGCACAATGACTGATAACACCTCTATATACAGTAGATAACACAGGATCCACCATTCACAATAGGTGATGTCACAGCTCACCTCCTCCTCCTGTACAATGACTGATAAACCTCTATATACAGTAGATAACACAGGATGCACCATTCACAACAGGTGATGTCAGCTCACCTCCTCCTCCTGTACAATGTCTGATAACACCTCTATATACTGTAGATAACACAGGATCCACCATTCACAATAGGTGATGTCACAGTTCACCTCCTCCTCCTGTACAATGTCTGATAACACCTCTATATACTGTAGATAACACAGGATCCATCATTCACAATAGGTGATGTCACAGCTCACCTCCTCCTCCTGTACAATGTCTGATAACACCTCTATATACTGTAGATAACACAGGATCCATCATTCACAATATGTGATGTCACAGCTCACCTCCTCCTCCTGTACAATGTCTGATAACACTTCTATATACAGTAGATAACACAGGATCCATCATTCACAATAGGTGATGTCACAGCTCACCTCCTCCTCCTGTACAATGACTAATAACACCTCTATATACAGTAGATAACACAGGATCCATCATTCACAATAGGTGATGTCACAGCTCACCTCCTCCTCCTGTACAATGACTGATAACACCTCTATATACAGTAGATAACACAGGATGCACCATTCACAATAGGTGATGTCACAGCTCACCTCTTCCTCCTGTACAATGACTGATAACACCTCTATGTACAGTAGATAACACAGGATCCACCATTCACAATAGGTGATGTCACAGCTCACCTCTTCTTCCTGTACAATGACTGATATCACCTCTATATACAGTAGATAACACAGGATGCACCATTCACAATAGGTGATGTCACAGCTCACCTCTTCCTCCTGTACAATGACTGATAACACCTCTATATACAGTAGATAACACAGGATGCACCATTCACAATAGGTGATGTCACAGCTCACCTCTTCCTCCTGTACAATGACTGATAACACCTCTATGTACAGTAGATAACACAGGATCCACCATTCACAATAGGTGATGTCACAGCTCACCTCTTCCTCCTGTACAATGACTCATATCACCTCTATATACAATAGATAACACAGGATCCACCATTCACAATAGGTGATGTCACAGCTCACCTCTTCCTCCTGTACAATGACTCATATCACCTCTATATACAATAGATAACACAGGATCCACCATTCACAATAGGTGATGTCACAGCTCACCTCCTCCTCCTGTACAATGACTGATAACACCTCTATATACAGTAGATAACACAGGATCCACCATTCACAATAGGTGATGTCACAGCTCACCTCCTCCTCCTGTACAATGACTGATAACACCTCTATATACAGTAGATAACACAGGATCTACCATTCACAATAGGTGATGTCACAGCTCACCTCTTCCTCCTGTACAATGACTGATAACACCTCTATGTACAGTAGATAACACAGGATCCACCATTCACAATAGGTGATGTCACAGCTCACCTCTTCCTCCTGTACAATGACTGATAACACCTCTATGTACAGTAGATAACACAGGATCCACCATTCACAATAGGTGATGTCACAGCTCACCTCTTCCTCCTGTACAATGACTCATATCACCTCTATATACAATAGATAACACAGGATCCACCATTCACAATAGGTGATGTCACAGCTCACCTCCTCCTCCTGTACAATGACTGATAACACCTCTATATACAGTAGATAACACAGGATCCACCATTCACAATAGGTGATGTCACAGCTCACCTCCTCCTCCTGTACAATGACTGATAACACCTCTATATACAGTAGATAACACAGGATCCACCATTCACAATAGGTGATGTCACAGCTCACCTCCTCCTCCTGTACAATGACTGATAACGCCTCTATATACAGTAGATAACACAGGATCCATCATTCACAATAGGTGATGTCACAGCTCACCTCCTCCCTCTCCTGAAACCAAACCATGTGCCCAACAGCAAATCAGCAACTTAAATTTGGTCTTGAGGTGGTGTGAAAATTATAAGATTTTTTTTTTAAAACATTTAGTGAAATTAAAAAAAAAAAAACAACAAATAATAATCAAAACTAAAAAAGTATACATAGCTAAAACCCATTTTTTTCTAAAGAAACATCCCCATAAAGTGTTTGATACAAGCTGCACCCAGAACATGTATTCGGCCATTATTCCGGCCGTCCTGTGCTTTCCTGCACCGGTGATGTAACGCAGCAGCGCTTCCCTACAATTACAGCGGGCAATTCTTCAGGCCGCGCTCGGCGTCTCCGCAGGAACAGTCGAGCTTTTCATAGCAATGATACTAAAACCATTGTGCGGGAGAAAGACCCAGAATACCAGAGAACCACAGTTTTTTCCTCCGCCAGACTCCGACTTGGCAGAAGGCTCAGTTTGTTTTCTTAGTGCTGCCGGCTAAAACAAATCCAGAATTCTGCAGATCATTCCGCTGCCACAAAGCACAATGGGGTTTGGGGAGAATCTGCTCCTTCAGAAGCTCGGACCCCGCTGTACGGAGCCGGAACAGGTGCAACACGGCAGAGACCCGGAGTCACAATGGGCCGATATACAATCATCCAAACAAGAAGAGCCATCTGTACCACGGAAGAACTCGGGACCTGTCTACATCGAAAACTTCTCTAATTTCCCTGTACACAAAGAGTCAGGGGTTGGAGAAACCATTCACTACTGATGGCAGACGCACACCATCCCCGAGTGTGGACTGGGCGTGTTCCCTCCCTATAAAACGTCCCTTACGTGGGACATAAAGGAAACCCCCTTTTACTGCAGGCCACTGATGCCCACGGATGCGATCAGGTCCTCTCCAGAACAATCGGACATGAGATAATTTGAAAGTTCACCTTTTGCGGATTGCTCCTCACCTCAGTGTCAGGCGGCTGTAATAAAGCCACATATTAATGATCTACAGCCACTAGACCCCCCGTCACCGCGGAGTTCGATCACCGTTGCATTCTATGATATCATCCAAGTTCTGATCAATAGAAACAGGAGTAATTCCAAGTCTTGTGGTCACATTAAAGCCCTGGGCTCCGGAACGGACCAGGAGCCAACATTATCTGCCTTCACGCTTGTAGTCTGTTACTAAGGAGAAACAAGATAACAAAAATAGATTTTTCTATTCTTGTACATAAAGAAAAAATAATTGTCCCCTTGCAGAGTGCTGTGAAACGGTCGGGATAATATATCATGTCTATCTTTCAAAAATGTTAAAGGAAACCCGTCAGAAGGTTTTTGACCCCAAAAGAACCACCACCTTATTGTTCTCTGCAAGTGACATGTCGCCACAAAAAAAAAAAAAAAAAAAAAGGGGGGGTTTTCACTGTTCGAAAAAGTGGACCCCAAATGTTTCCAGTATCGGAAACTAAGAAAACGAGATCGTGCTTCCCCCTCCTCAGATTCAGCGCCAGCTCTTCGCTGCTCCAGCCTCAGCGGTGACATCCTGTCGACAGCGCACATCACCGCCGCAGCCCAAACACTGAGGACGCAGCAGCGGCACAGAGCTGGATACGAGGAGGAGCGGGGGGCACCATCCTATTTCATTATTTTGGGGTGCATTTTTCTTAAAAAAAAAATTAATGCCCCACTCAAGCCAGATGTTCGTCAGCTCTTTCCACTCAAGGAGGTGGAGAGGCTGCAGAGTCAAGACGAGCTTTTCACACAATATCCGCACCACATAAGGCTTCATTAACGTTCCTGAGATCAGGGCTAATAGGGATGATCCCGGTTCTCTGTGGGATCAATCGATCCGTAGGTTGGGAATAAGGCGTGGACAGCTCGACTCTGCAGTACCTCCACTCAGGGTCGGTGCCGACGTCGGCCCAAAGAAGCCCCTCCAGATACTCGTAAGGTGAGCTCCGCTGCCCGCCCCATGTATCAGCTCCCCTCCGTGCTGACTGCAGGAGACCCCCACTGCCACATCTATCTGAACGGCTCAGCGTAAAGGCCGGTGATCCCATCTCCTCGCTCAGTTGTGGATGTTGTTCAATTGATTTATAAATTAAAAAAAAACACGGTCATTCGGCACACGGACTCCTTATCCATGATCAGGCGCATGGCGATCAATATATCACTGCAGGACCTATAATGCACCAGTTATGGGGTAAAAATCCATAAAACCTAAACTGCCAAGGAGTGATGTTACCCTAAAGAGCCATAGAGGCCTACAGAGAGAACGACACGAGGCGGGAGGACGCGAGACGCCCCGTTATTTGGAATGAACAAGGAATAATGAGACACATTGTCCTACTGCCGGGGCGGATTAGCCGCATTTTGTTAGCTCTGAGGTATATATGGAAAACGTCCGCTTGGCTTCTTATCACTTCTACACCTTTCTGCAGGAATATGGCGTATGTGTCCCAGCATTGGGGACAGTTGAGGGGACGGGCGGACCATCTGGGGGGTTCCTGACTCTCCAACGACGTTGGGGTAAAGAAGGATCAGAAGTTATAATTTCAACACCTAATTCTATTGTTTTCTTGGGTGAGAAGTCACAGACACAAGCGCCTTCCTGCGACTCTCTCCTCTTTGAAAACACTCGAGCACTCGGCCGAGCGCCCATGTGCCCGGGAGGTCAGAAGAGAGGGCCGGGAGGTCAGAAGAGAGGGCCGGGAGGTCAGAAGAGAGGGCCATCGGTCGAACCATTATTTCATAAAAGAACACTAACATTTGCTTCTAAACCCAAGTTTGTTTTATTTTCCTATCCGAAGAGAAAACCTTCACTGTGGCTGTTCAGTCTGGAAGGGTGTGGAAAAAGTTTGTTGGGGGCCCTTCTTTTTTTCAGTAAGAGCTAGTAATGGACAAAATCCCAGTATTTGTGCACCACGCCTTCCTTGTGCACCATGTCACGCCTTCCTTGTGCACGCCTTCCTTGTGCGCCGCCTTTGTGCACCGCGCTGCGTCTTCCTTGTGCGCCACGCCGTGCCTTCCTTGTGCGCCACGCCGCACCTTGCTTGTGCACCACGCCGCGCATTTCTTGTGCGCCACGCCGCGCCTTGCTTGTGCACCACGCCAAGCCTTGCTTGTGCGCCACGCTGCGCCTTCCTTGTGCACCACGCCGCACATTGCTTGTGTGCCACACTGTGCCTTCCTTGTGCGCCACGCCGCACACCTTGCTTGTGTGCCGCACTGCGCCTTCGTTGTGCACCACGCCGCACCTTGCTTGTGCGCAAAGCAGCGCACCTATTTTGCACTTGTGTAACGTTACATTCCCAGGGTTTCATATATAAAAAAAAAAAAAAATCACATTTAGACACCACAGAAAAAGTTTGAAGCAAGACACTAGCTGCACACAAGAGTAACTGGAAAGTTACACAAACCTTCATCTTTAGGGTTCACACAGAGTCTTTTTCCATAGGTTTCAAAACAAACTCTCCAATCAAAACTCATGTTTTTTGGAGCAAATAAAAAAAAACAAAAGAAAAATAAACTCCATGTGAACATACCCTTACAGTGACACAGCAGTTTAGTCCCACAGATCCATTGTATGACTTGAGGACCTATTCTAAGCGGAGCGTCCCACCCACGGTCATGACGTATCCGGGCAGGAGGAGATGAGAACATTAAATCTATACATGAAGTTTACTTTTCACATACGAAAAGTTCAATAAAAACACTCACCTGTTCTTTTACAGACGCCAAAATGTTTGTGGCTGTGGACTCTGGCTCCACGCCTGTGGTGGCGGGAGCATCATGGGGGGCTTTTTGCAGCCCCTCTTCCATCATGGGAGTCTGCTCAGGAGCTGGCATGATGCCTACAAAACAAGAACAAACAAAAAACAATAAATGTAAAGTTGCTTAATAAATCGATCACCAGGCAGTCATATAGTGCTTTCAAGTTACAAAAACTTTTGGAAACTTTTTGGAGCTTTTGCATTTTGACTTTCACTGTGACATTGTGCGAGGACGGAGCAGGAGTTACTGTAGGTTTTTACCGGTCTGACATCCTTCAGTCTCGGGCTTTACCGGATTATCCGTGCTGGGCGTTGTCCGCATGTAAACTACCTGCCTTTACATTTCCGTTGGTTGTTGGGACTCGTCCTGTCATTTACTCAACAAGCAAAATAATCAACCAGAGGAAGGAGGGAAAGGAGCCATTAACTACGAGCCCACCGCCAGCATCTGTCAGAAGTGGAGTCGACGTGGACGTCATCGCCGATCCGGCAGCTTACAATGTGTGTAATTAAGTGATGGAAGCGGCATTTTTCGGTGACATCACCACCAGCGTGTCGACGCGTGCCACCGTCCAGTGTCACTACTGGGGGTTTGTGTAACGTTCGCAGGGATTCGGCTGCACTTTTGTTGCAGATTTTTTTTTTTTTGGTTCATAATCTGCACAGAAAATCTGCAACTGATCAGCTCCTTCTGCAAGTCTGAGTGACGCCAAAGGGGGACGCCGTATGACGGAGATCAGGTCTACTGCAGCAGATGCGGCACATGCCGGAAAAGCTTCACATCCAACCCCTTTAATGTTGTGTTTAGCAAAACCGCAAAAGGAAAGGTGCACTGTGTGCAGATCTTTTATGAGTGTAGGAGTACCACAACTACACTTTGTTCACAATATTTGAATGAAGCACTACAGTTGGTGCATTCAAGGGTGTATGGATGACCCTTCATGTAATTTTTGATAGACTTTGCACTTAGTGCTTAGCCTTTATGAGTCTAGGTGTACCATTAAATGACAATTTAAACATAATGTGTATGAGTACCACCTTTATGTGTAATACAATGTATATCTGAGTCTCTCTTCCATCTAATTTTTGGCAGTGTGTTATACTTGCACATTTGGCCACCCTGGACATCACCGTGCATCTGGTGGTCCCTGTTGCAGAGTGGTGAGCTCGGTGGTACCTCTGGTGATGCACCATCACCACGCCTAAGAGGTCACTGCGGTGGTGTGGCATAGCCATGTACCTGGTGTGTCCCCTTCGGTAGCACATCATCACCGTGAGCCCAATGGTCTTGGTGGTGACATGGCCTCCCCGTGTGCCCGGTAGTCCCTGCTGTGGCATGGCATCCCTGTGTGCCCAGTAGTCCCTGCTGTGCCATGGCTTCCCCGTGCGCCCAGTAGTCACTGCGGTGGCAAGGCCTCCCCGTGCGCCCAGAAGTCCCTGCGGTGGAATGGCATCCCTGTGCGCCCGGTAGTCTCTGCTGTGGCATGGCCTCCCCATGCGCCCGGTAGTCTCTGCTGTGGCATTGCATCCCCGTGCGCCCGGTAGTCCCTGCGGTGGCAAGGCATCCCCGTGCGCCCGGTAGTCCCTGCTGTGGCAAGGCATCCCCGTGCACCCGGTAGTCCCTGAGGTGGCATGGCATCCCCGTGCACCCGGTAGTCCCTGCGGTGGCATGGCATCCTCATGCGCCCGGTAGTCCCTGCGGTGGCATGGTATTCCCGTGCGCCCGGTAGTCCCTGCGGTGGCATGGCACCCCCGTGCGCCCGGTAGTCCCTGCAGTCCATGTCACCCAAGAGCGCCCGATAGTCCCTGCAGTCCATGGCATCCCCATGCGCCCGGTAGTCCCTGCGGTGGCATGGTATTCCCGTGCGCCCGGTAGTCCCTGCGGTGGCATGGCACCCCCGTGCGCCCGGTAGTCCCTGCGCCCGGTAGTCCCTGCGGTGGCATGGCACCCCCGTGCGCCCGGTAGTCCCTGCGGTGGCATGGCACCCCCGTGCGCCCGGTAGTCCCTGCGGTGGCATCCCCGTGCGCCCGGTAGTCCCTGCGGTGGCATGGCATCCCCGTGCGCCCGGTAGTCCCTGTGGTGGCATGGTATCCCCGTGCGCCCGGTAGTCCCTGCGGTTCCATGGCATCCCCGTGCGCCCGGTAGTCCATGGCATCCCCGTGCGCCCGGTAGTCCCTGCAGTGGCATGGCATCCCCGTGCGCCCGGTAGTCCCTGTGGTGGCATGGTATCCCCGTGCGCCCGGTAGTCCCTGCGGTTCCATGGCATCCCCGTGCGCCCGGTAGTCCCTGCGGTGGCATGGCATCCCCGTGCGACCGGTAGTCCCTGCGGTGGCATGGCATCCCTGTGCGCCCGGTAGTCCCTGCTGTGGCATGGCATCCCCGTGCGCCTGGTAGTCCCTGCAGTTCCATGGCATCCCCGTGCACCTGATGGTCCCTGCAGTGATGCGACGTCCCCTGCCGGTGCATCCGATCCCACTGGAAGTGATGAGAACGCAGACATTTGTATCACACAATTTTCTCTGTAAGTTGCTGAGCAGAAAACATTTATAAAACTTGCACAAATCACCAAACCGTGACCGGCACTTGCCTGGCTGCACTTTTACTGAACCCTGATCCTTCCGTTTTTTAGTTGGGAAGAGCTCAGCTCCATTATAACTAGACGGAGAAACAATGAGGAACAAGCCTGCAGCCGTCCCCAAACACTCCGCCACGCACGCTCCCCCGTAACCTCCACGGCGGCAATTAAAGGAGTCATTCAACTGATTAATGTGACAAATCACAAGCTGTTATTTTTAATACACAGGAACAGTCGCCGGATCCCGTGCTCCTCGTGTGACTCCGATTTTCACAGTAATTGTCGGAAATGCTTAAGTTAGCAAATCAGTACCAGTGGAGGGGGCAATAACACCCAAAACATACAGCTGAGGACATTAAGTATCTCCAGAGGAAAAAACCCAAAAAAAAAACAAAGGAGTCCCGGGAGCGATCGGGTCCTCAATATCATCCAGAGACAGAAGGATTTGCACAAGTGACATCCACAGATCTGGGGTCGGATCTGCCAGGTGTTTGGAACAACCTCCTGCCGTGCTCCTTCAAAAAGTGACAATTACGTGATCGGTACATAAATACATCGGATGATTGGACACTTTGTACGGCGCGGACAGGCGGGGTCTCGTGTCCGGCTTATAGGGGATATCCAGAGCCGGCGACTTTCCCTCTATCGTGTCCATATTTCGTGTAATGGTGCCGCCATGACAGTACGACCTTTACACTTCACGATGCACCGAGCGAATATTTTGGTAAAATGCAGCCCAGATCTGACCGGCACGGAACGTCACTTCGCTTTCTTTACGCTCTTGTTCACATTTTTGTCTGGACATTCCGGTCCAGGAATCAACAAACGGAAGTAGAGATCGGTTACATCAGTTCTGCAAATTTTAGCGGAAGGGCCGCGCCGATTATTACCAGCGCCTACAACGGAGTTCTGTTTTGTTTTTTAATGGAACAAGAAGAGAAAAAAAAAACACCAAACGGACCCTATAATAATCAGGGACCCTCTGATGCAGCGGATCACCTATTCCACGTGTCTGTTCTTAAAACAGGAAGAAGTCCAAACCAAAATGTGAACAGAGCCTTACTGTATGTTGTAAAAGCGGTTACAGCTGCTGGGGTCTGTTCACATAATGCTTTTTTCTTTTACGCGTTTTTTTTCCCTGCACGAAAACATTGCATGCATAATCCTGTTTTTTTATGCATTTTTTTGAAAGGGTAAAAAAAAAAAAAAAAAGAGGTTAAGAACTAACATGCTGTATTTAAAAAAAAAAAAAAAAAAGCAAAATGTGAATGAGACTTTGAGACTTTATTTCACTACTAGCTGAAGAGCCCGGCGCTGCCCGGGCATAGTACCTAACTACGGTTAGTTATAACAAATTGTAATGATTATATCTATATACAAGTATTTAGCTTTCTCCCCATTATGTAGATAGGGCCAAAATAGTTTGGCGATTTGGAACGTGCGGGGGTTAAAATTTCCATTCAACACATAGCCTATGATGCTCCTGGGGTTGAGATGTGCGGGCATGCAAAATGTCATGCCCGTAAGTACAACGGTGCAGATTCCTATCCCGGGCCAAAATTATTTGCCAATTTGGAATGCGCGGGGTTAAAATTTCGACTCAAAACCTAGCCTATGACGCTCCCGGGGTCGAGACGTGCGGGTGTGCAAAATTTCATGCCCGTAAATGCAGATTCCTATGCCGGACATACACACAAGCATTCAGCTTTCTCCCCATTATGTAGATAGGGCCAAAATAGTTTGGCGATTTGGAACGTGCGGGGGTTAAAATTTCCATTCAACACATAGCCTATAATGCTCCTGGGGTTGAGATGTGCGGGCATGCAAAATTTCATGCCCGTAAGTACAACGGTGCAGATTCCTATCCCGGGCCAAAATTATTTGCCGATTTGGAATGCGCGGGGTTAAAATTTCGACTCAAAACCTAGCCTATGACGCTCCCGGGGTCGAGACGTGCGGGTGTGCAAAATTTCATGCCCGTAAATGCAGATTCCTATGCCGGACATACACACAAGCATTCAGCTTTCTCCCCATTATGTAGATAGGGCCAAAATAGTTTGGCGATTTGGAACGCGCGGGGTTAAAATTTCGATTCAAAACATAGCCTAGGACTCTTTCGGGGTCGAGACGTGCGGGCGTGCAAAATTTCATGCCCGTAAGTGCGACGGTGCGGATTCCAATCCCGGACAAACATACCCACATACATACACACATACATACATTCAGCTTTATATATTAGACTATTGTAATGCACTTTTTTTTACGCATGGAAAAATGCAGCAAAGATGCTTTGTGTGAACAAGCTCTTAGGCTAAGTTCACATGTTGCGGAATTGCGGTGGAAATTTCCGCGGCAATCCCGCACTTCTCCCGCGGGAAATACGCATTTTTTTTGTATGCGTATTCCCGCCAGAAACTAGTAATTAGCTTGCAGAATGCTAGCGTTTTCCTAGCGATCTGTAGCATCGCTTGGAAAACTGATTGACAGGTTGGTCACACGAGTCAAACATAGTGTTTGACACATGTGACCAACTTTTTACTATTGATGCCGCCTATGCCGCATCAATAGTAAAAAGATCTAATGTAAAACCTGGGACCGGGAGCATCGCTGAAGGCGGGAAGGCTGCGGGGGCCGCAGGAAGGTGAGAATATCATTTTTTATTTTAATTATTGTTTTACCAGGGATATGGTACCCAGGGCCTGGAGGAGAGTCTCCTCTCCTCCAGACCTTGGGTACCATCGCACATGAACCGCTTACATTCCGCAAAATTAATGAACATGTTGCTATTTTTTCCGCGAAGCGTTTTTTTCGCGGAAAAAAACGCAACATGTGGTCAAAACATGCGGAATCAATCAATTAACATGTATAGGAAAATCGCGGAAAAAAACGCAAAAAAACCGCAAATATTCCTGAACGTGTGCACTTAGCCTTACAGTAGTTTCTACACCACAGCAATTTGTGGCTGTTGCTCACGTCAAGTTTTGCCCTATGTTTAGCCAGGAAAGCTCCCAGCTAAGGATCAGTTGACTTGTGGAAGTTCGGGTTCTTGTATCCGACCAAAATTTACCGTATGTCTCTGTCTCTATCTCAAACTCCTCCTGGAAGTCTGTTTTAATGTTTGGAGTTCCAGGAGAAGTCCGTGTTCGGAGTCCAGCACCGGACACCAAGTTTCTGGCACGAACCCCAAACTTTAAAGTTCGGGTCCGTTCATCTCTACTCCCAGCTCAGTGATTATTGCCAGATGGAGGCAAGAACTGAGTCTGGGCCCCTCTCTGCCTTCGGTACATCACATAAGTCTTCCATCTCACGGGTCCTAGTAAGACCGTGTACCACGCAATGTGGGTGATGGAAGCCACGGGGGTGTATGTTAAGCAGAGGCTAAAAACTGCAGTGTGAACCCAGCCTCACTGCCATGACCGTAAACCCCAAAACGCTCTAATAATAAAGAAAACAAAACAAACATGGAAAAGCAGATTGAGACGTGGTATCATGTGATCGAGCCAAAATACTAATTGGATTCGGTGTATAGACTCTCGATGACCGGCATCTCTACACTCATGAAAACCTATAATACCATGGAAGCTTTTGTAAAACAGGACGATTTGTAGACTAATTTAAGATTTATAAGGGTGACTCGCACTTTTAACCACAAGAGGAAACCACAGGTCCCACAAGTACAGTCACAAGGGGGAACATTACTTGGCTCCACAATTATTGACTTGGAGCAATGACCCACTCAGCAGGTACGTAATATAGTAAAAATATACCCAAAGCAACAAAAAAAAAAAAAAAAAAAAAAAAGCAACCGCTCAATCACATCCAGAAATAAAACTGACAATATATTACTCTTAAAGGGTTTCTTCTGTTTCAATAAACTTATGTTCTCCTGGTCACCAATTTAACAACTAACAAAGCTGCAAACTACTTTACTGATCACTGAAATCACCCCAAAGTATGGCCACGAGGTGTCTCCCTTCTGTGTAATTTGCTGCCCACTGCCTGTTGACAAGCGTAATCAGTCAATAGCATCATAGACACCAAGACTGATCATCAGCCAAGGGGCTTATTCAAAATGCAGGAATTAAAGGTGGGGCTTATTCTAACTTTGAGAAGTGGAGGTGGGGCTTTTTCTAACTGCATAAAATGGAGGTGGGGCTTATTCTAACTTTGAGAAGTGGAGGTGGGGCTTATCCTAACTTTGAGAAGTGGAGGTGGGGCTTTTTCTAACTGCATAAAATAGAGGTGGGGCTTATTCTAACTTTGAGAAATGGAGGTGGGGCTTATTCTAACTTTGAGAAGTGGAGGTGGGGCTTTTTCTAACTGCATAAATAGAGGTGGGGCTTATTCTAACTTTGAGAAATGGAGGTGGGGCTTATTCTAACTTTGAGAAGTGGAGGTGGGGCTTTTTCTAACTGCATAAAATGGAGGTGGGGCTTATTCTAACTTTGAGAAGTGGAGGTGGGGCTTGTTCTAACTTTGAGAAGTGGAGGTGGAGCTTATTCTAACTTTGAGAAGTGGAGGTGGGGCTTTTTCTAACTTTCAGAAGTGGAGGTGGGGCATATTCTAACTTTGAGAAGTGGAGGTGGAGCTTATTCTAACTTTGAGAAGTGGAGGTGGGGCTTTTTCTAACTTTCAGAAGTGGAGGTGGGGCATATTCTAACTTTCAGAAGTGGAGGTGGGGCATATTCTAACTTTGAGAAGTGGAGGTGGAGCTTATTCTAACTTTGAGAAGTGGAGGTGGGCTTTTTCTAACTTTCAGAAGTGGAGGTGGGGCATATTCTAACTTCCAGAAGTGGAGGTGGAGCTTATTCTAATTTCCAGAAGTGGAGGTGGAGCTTATTCTAACTTTGAGAAGTGGAGGTGGGGCTTTTTCTAACTTTGAGAAGTGGAGGTGGGGCTTATTCTAACTTTGAGAAGCGGAGGTGGGGCTTTTTCTAACTTTCAGAAGTGGAGGTGGGGCATATTCTAACTTTGAGAAGTGGAGGTGAAGCCTATTCTAACTTCCAGAAGTGGAGGTGGAGCTTATTCTAACTTCCAGAAGTGGAGGTGGAGCTTATTCTAACTTCCAGAAGTGGAGGTGGAGCTTATTCTAACTTCCAGAAGTGGAGGTGGAGCTTATTCTAACTTCCAGAAGTGGAGGTGGAGCTTATTCTAACGTCCAGAAGTGGAGGTGGAGCTTATTCTAACGTCCAGAAGTGGAGCTTATTCTAACGTCCAGAAGTGGAGGTGGAGCTTATTCTAACTTCCAGAAGTGGAGGTGGAGCTTACTCTAACGTCCAGAAGTGGAGGTGGAGCTTATTCTAACGTCCAGAAGTGGAGCTTATTCTAACGTCCAGAAGTGGAGGTGGGGCTTCTGGAATTAGATTTCACATTGTGTTTAAAAAAAAAAAAAAAATAGATCTCAGACCTGATGAGGCTGATTTACTTACATTTAAAACCCATGTCAGACTCTTATAATTCTGATACTAAGATTAGCATTTTAGGAGTCAACCGAAAGAATGAAACTGCTCATGAATTTCCTCCATCCACCCACCCACCCTGCCTGACTGACAGCTGCAGCTTGTACTGAGAAGTGTGAGATCTAACCAGCAGCAGGGAGGAGGGACACTGAGGATCTGTCCTCATCATCCTTGCCAAGTTTAAAAGACTCATTTCATACTGAGTGCAGTTGAATAGCAAAATCTGATGACAAACCCAATTTTTCTTAACTGCAAAACGGGAAAATTGGTCATCTATACAGGAGCGTGGCAATAATGTACTATAACATTTTTTTTTTTTAGCACAGCATCTTGATGTTAAAGCGCATAATAAAAAATTTGAAAATGAAGATATAAGATCCTAAAAGATTAAAATTAAAAAAATGATTAAAAAAAAAACTAAAATAATCCTGACACTCACTTGTGGAATCTTTGCCAGAAATCCTGGATGCAATCATCTTATTTCAAGTATGTAATTTGCAAAAGTGCGGCCAGTGTCAAGAAATGATGGGTTGCCATGGATACGGGCTATACATTTTTTCCTTTTTCCCAATCTTAGTAAATACGCCTATGTCTACAAGAAGCGCTGCAGCGGAGGGGAATATTTACTTCTCGGTTCTGCAGCGCGCTGCCCTTTCATGCAACAGTGCCCAGTAGACCCGAACGACGGGAGAGCAATTAATAGCACTGCAAACAAGCCGCATAATATTGCCTGACCTTTTGTGTCAAGATCAGCTGAATGCCATGTTCTCAAAGCTCAGGAACATGGGCTGGAGGAATAAAATGTACAATTCATTTCTATTTCTCAAGGTCTCGGCACCGAACAGGTAAATAAGTTGTCATCACGGCCCGGACAGCCCGGATGGAGCCGCCGGGGGTCGCAGATGTGTCCTGCATTACGAGGCTCGATAGGAACATAAAGACGCAGACGTTATATTAATTATTAATCAGATGAGCTGCATTATCAGATGAGCTGCATTATTTGGTCTACGGCCGTGTAACCGAACGGAGCCGCGGCTCAGAAGAACCGTTACAGCTTTATTAATGGCTGAAGATTGGAGGGCAGTCGAGAAGCAGGCGAGCGGTAATGTCACCAATTAAAAGGCCATCACATAATGCCTCCAAAACAGGAGTTATAAACGAGGAGCAACTTGTCAAAAAACAGCAGCCGTTGGTTCTTCTAAGCAGCTGCCTGGCACTCTGAAAATGAAAATGGAGGAGGCCCACAAAGCAGGAGAAGGCTATAAGAAGAGAGCAAAGTGTTTTCAAGTCGCCTTTTCCTCAGTTCGAAATGTAATTAAGAAAGGGCATTTATCAGGAACAGTGGAGGTCAAGATAAGGTCTGGAAGACCAAGCAAAATTTCAGTGAGAGCTGCTTGCAGGATTGATAGAGAGGGAAATCAAAACTCCATCTTGACTGCAAAAGACCCCCAGAAAGATTTAGCAGACTCTGGAGTTGTGGTACATTGTTCTACTGTTCAGAGACACATGCACAAATATGGTCTTCATGGAAGAATCATTAGAAGAAAACCTTTCCTGCATCCTCAACATAAAATTTAGAGTCAGAAGTATGCAAAATAACATCTAAACGAGCCTGTTGTATTTTGGAAACAAGTCCTGTGGACCGATAAGGATAAACTAGAACTCTTTGGCCACAATGATCAAAGGTATGTGTGGAGAAAAAAGGGCACAGAATTTCAGGATAAGAACATCTCGCCAACTGTTAACCATGGGGGTGGATCAATCATGCTTTGGGATTGTGTTGCAGCCAATGCCGCAGGGAACATTTCACTGGAAGAGGGAAGAATGGATTTAATGAAATTTCCACAAATTCTTGATGCAAACATAACACCATCTGTAAAAAAAAGCTGAAGTTGAAAAGAAAAGAGGAAGAGGATGGCTTCTACAAATGGATAATGATCCTAAACACACGTCAAAATCCACAATAGACGACCTCAAAAGGAGCAAGCTGAAGGTTTTACAATGGCCCTCACAGTCTCCTGGTCTGAACATCATTGAAAATCTGTGGCTAGACCTCAAAATAGCAGAACATGCAAGACGACCCAGGAATCTCACAGAATGTGAAAAATGGATGAAAATCCCTTAAACAACAACTGAAAGACTGCTGTCTGGCTATGTGCAAAAGTGGGCGCTACTTGATACTAGCCATGCAGGGTGCCCAAACTTTTGCATCGGCCTATTTTCCTTTTTGTAATTTCTAAAATGTGAAAGATGAAAATATAGATTTTTCCTTTTGCGTAAAATACAATGGATATGTGTGATCTTTAACGTTAGGCCTTTTAGAGATCATTTCATCGTCAACTTGCTTAACTGTTCACAATGAAAGTAATTTTGACTTGATGTGACCAAATTTTTACATGCCACTGTGTGTGTTTGTAATGAGATAAACTTTAATTCTGCTGTACTGCATTAGTCCGGATCTTACTGCAGGGCGTGAAGGGTCAGTCATATAGTGGATCTGCAGCATTCGCTGCAGCTAGTACACAACTGATGGAACGGAGCTGTTCCACTCTGCAACTGATCACCGGGAACAGAATAGCTAATCGGCAGGGGCCCCAAATGGCAGGACCCCGCTGATCCGATATTCAGAAACTAAGGACAGACCATCACTATAAAAATACCAGAGAGCCCCTTTAATGGATTAGGCATACCTTACAAGGGGACGTGCACTTCGGCCATATTTTCCTGAATTAAATGGGTGACCTTAGCCACGTCACATCCCACCCATTTTGGAGAAGATGGCCAGGGCTGGCGAGAAAGCACCAAAAAGAGCAATTTGAAAATTGGTGAACACACCTCCAAGATAAGGTGCACAAGCACTGTTACTTCAAAGGGGTGCAAATATTCACCCAAAAAAGAAAGACATGCCCAAAAAGCTGACCAATCCAGTTCACAGGCTTCGGCACCAACAGAAGACTGGATGGCCACACCCACTTGTCTAACAAGGGTAGATTTTTATATACAGGGAAGAGACGGCGATATCTTGGGAACGGAGAGGAGCAGGAACAAAAGAAAACCATCGCCGGATTCAGGAGAACAGCGGCATTTACACCAGGTAAAAACCTGACATATTTAATAGCAAGGGCCTAATCCTCTACAAACCAAAGCTGCCCCGTTACTAGAAAGCCGGCAGTTTTGCCTTGCAATGATAACGCGACTTTACCAAGGGCACGAACGTAAGAAAAAAAAAATCTCAATCAAAATAAAAATGTGGAAATTCAACTCTTCCCTTTTTTTTTCCTATTCCTTGTACACATTTTCCATTAAAGCCGCCGTGAAAAGGACATTGATTGATCAGTGCCTCGCAGATACATGTGACCGTTCGGGACAGATAAATGCAGATGAAAAACATACAACGCGTTTCATAAAGTGATGTCAGTCACTGCCGTAATCAGCTTCTTTTGCTAAAAAATAAATAAATAAATAAGTAAAAGACATTTTAATTTGGGGCAGTGGGAAAACTCAAATGAGCTGCTAGGAAAAAATTATGGGTCCTCCAAAGGCAAATCTCAAGTTATGGAGCCGCTTTCCTTTCTGACTAATGCAGGATGCTACATGGCAACCCCCCCCCCTCATTAACTAGGGCATTCAAAGTGAATCTGTCACCTTGTAATCCGAGAGCAGCATGAGGTAGGGTCAGAGACCCCGATTCCAGCGATGTATCACTTGCTGTCATTTTGATACAATCACTTTTATCTGCTGCAGATCTAGCACAGTTTGGAATGCGAAGCTGTGTATAACCCCGCCCACACCACTGAGTGGTAAAAAGAAATCTGCCAATCAGTGGTGGGGGCGGAGTTACACAGAGCAGAAGGACTAGGAGGCGCAAGAAATCTAGTCCTGAAGGGATAATCTCCTGCTGATAAAATACTGATTTTATTGAAACAGCCTGGTAAGTGTTGCATTGCTGGAATCAGGGTCTCAGCCTCTACATCATGCTGCTCTCAGATTACATTGCAGAAATCTGCCGACAGATTCCCTTTAAGAAAGTGAAGCCTTGCTATAGAGCTATTTTAATGATGAAAATGTGCGTTACACATCGGCCCACGTCGTACTGTAATAAAGAACAGGTGACATAAACAGCCCTACTACTACGACTACAGGTTAATGCAAGGGACCATCAGATTATTGTGTAACCTGTCCTGAGTGCTTAGTGAATGATTCAAGTTGCAGGACGTTCAACGATTTCTATTTATGCAAGGGATCGATTACAATAGTGTCACATCACGGAAACACTAGTTAAAAAGTAACCTTTTTTTTTTTTTTTTAAAGGGATTCACTTATAGGAAAGTTATGATTTTTTTGTTAGATATAATTCACACCCTTATTTTGTTTCCTACTTTCCCCAAACGCTATGCTGCTTTAGTGTCCAGTTCATGCTCCTTTAGAAGCAGCTTCCAACTGCTGCTCAGCAATGATCTGTACACTATATTCAAACAGTCTTTGTAGAGGACTTTTCCCTCTTACAGTTTCTTTTTCCTCCCAGAACCTGAACCCAGAGTGTAAGATTCATGTACAAAGATTGATGTATATAGTTTATGGATCTTACTGTTGAGCAGCAGCTAAAAGCGGCATCTAAAAAGAGCAGAAGCTGGGTATTGAAACAGCACAGCATATGAAGTACATACATTGCAAAAAAATTTATAAAACTTACACTATTAGTGGCTACAGCAGGCCATGAAGATTTGATATTAACTAGAATTTTGTGAAGTTAAAGAATTTAATAAAAAAATAAAAAATAGCAACAATTTCTTGCTTTTCTATGGATTGTAAGGAGTTAAAATGGTTGGTCCTTAAAGAAACCAGATAGAGAGTAATAAAGCAAAACTAAATGTTTATTCTAAGAAATTCCAGAGATACAGTTTTGTTAACGGGAGTCCGGACTGTAAGCGGCGGCGGCGTATAAACCTGCAGACTGAGCCGCCCGGATCACTAGTACAAAAGGTCACAGCGCTACGGTCGGGTGTGAACCAAAGGGATCTAGATCAGATGAGTAACACCCGCTGGGTGGGGAGCAGCCGGGAACTTGGCTTCATGCAGGAAGAGAAAAACAAAAACACAAATCAGGAATCCTGCGGTTTATTGCCGCTAAACAAGAGCGCGAGGGTTCATTTGTTTTTTATAGAGACCTTCAAGTCCAATAAGTGAATAAAATGTATCATTTCCGTTAATCTAAGCTTAATTGTGGTGGTTTTTGATAGGAAGGATTGAAATGAAAAAAAAAAAAAATTGTAAAAACAAAATAAATAAAAAAAATAGTTAAACAAAAAAATAAATAAAAAATATTAAAACAAATAAATACATAAAAAATAGTAAAAACAAACAAAAAAAAAAGGTCATTCATAACTGAATGGTTAAGTCATCTATTCTCATAAAATACGAGTTACAATAGGGTCTTGATTACAGAACTAAACAGATTTAGGGGTCATTCTGCAAATAAACCACCGATACGTGAACATTCCCGGAATGGGAAAATCATGGCTTGAACAGGAATGAACAATTTTGATTCGACCATACACATCGATACAGTAGCCAGCGGGCTGTCTCTCCCCGGACACATGCACACTCAGCTCGGCAGAGCGTCCATGTGTTTTCAATATGAAAACTGCTACCTTATTTTTTTTATTCTGCTTTTTGCATAGTGCCAACATAACCCCCCGCACGTTACAGACAAGTCATTACTGTCACTACTCGGGGGTCACATGATGAATTTCCCATCATCTTAATTCCCGTGCAAACACAACCAGACAAACACCATGCAGATGTCGAATTTGGAGGGATTTGTACCCGGCGCTGCAAAGGAACCGTGCTAACCACTGAGCCACCGTTCTGCCATTATCTTCTAGAAAAAAACTGAAGGGTCCGGGGGATTATATTCAAACTACCCCTCTTATCTTCCCAGACAGATGATATCAGTAAGTCCCCATCCACACTGGGCTGTCAGACAATCACGCCGACATGAGCAGCTCAGGCCACGTGTAGTCTAAGGTGTACAGGCGTCTTTAGGTTCAGTTCACACTGTCCTCATTGGGAGCCTCAGTTGGCAGCTCCGTCACATGAGACGCTATGAAAGAATGAAACGTCACAGCTAGGACCCCATTAGAAGTCAGGAATGTCCATCAGGGGAGACGCGTCGTGTGACGGATTTATTACTGGTTTGTGGTTTATGATACACCGGAAATGGAAAACATGAAGCAAGCGTGAAAAGAAAAAAAAAATACTAAAGATTTTAGGCTGTGATCACATATTACAGTTTAGCCAGAATTACCCCATTAACAGTCAATAGTGTCCATCAGGCGCTAGTAGGGGGTCCACCAGGAGCTAGTAGGGGAGGTGGTCAACCAGGAGCTAGTGGGGGAGGGGGTCAACCAAGAACTAGTAGGGGAGGGGGTCAACCAGGAGCTAGAAGGGGAGGGGGTCAACCAGGAGCTAGTAGGGGGTGTCCACCAGGAGCTAGTGGGGGGGGTCCACCAGGAGCTAGTGGGGGGGTCCTCCAGGAGCTAGTAGGGGAGGGGGTCAACCAGGAGCTAGTAGGGGAGGGGGTCAACCAGGAGCTAGTAGGGGGGGGTCAACCAGGAGCTAGTAGGGGAGGGGGTCAACCAGGAGCTAGTAAGGGGTGTCCACCAGGAGCTAGTGGGGGGGTCCACCAGGAGCTAGTAGGGGAGGGGGTCAACCAGGAGCTAGTAGGGGAGGGGTCAACCAGGAGCTAGTAGGGGAGGGGGTCAACCAGGAGCTAGTAGGGGAGGGGGTCAACTAGGAGCTAGTATGGGGGGTCCACCAGGAGCTAGTAGGGGGGTCCACCAGGAGCTAGTAGGGGGGTCCACCAGGAGCTAGTAGGGGGGGTCCACCAGGAGCTAGTAGGAGTGTCCACCAGCAGCTAGTAAAGGAGTCCACCAGGAACTAGTAAAGGGGTCCACCAAGTGCCAGATTAGTCACTGGATTGTGGTGAGTTTTAGGCTGTATTCACTAGTCATATGGTTTTGATGCCCCTCCACCAGCGCCCTTCCCACACACAAAAAAAAAAAATGTTGTGGTTCTCACAAAAAAAAGGCAACAAAACCACAAAGTGTGAACAGTTAACTCGAAAATCCATTGACTAAATTTTGAAAGCCATTGGTCCAAATGTGGATGCGAGAGAGAGCTCAGGGTATAAAAGGCAACGAAGTCCATTTTACTGGTAGAAGATAAAACCCCGCTGTGATTGTGAAGTCTTGATTTCTTTCCAGCCTTTCTGAAAATGGCTTGTGCGGCCTCCTAGAAACATATACTATTCTGCGCCGGTATGAATGGATTTACAATCTCCTCTTAAAACGCGGAATATTGTTTACAGAGGGAGGCATTATACCGATCCGATGCCACCGCTAAGCCCTTCAGCGGCAATTATACTCCCTATTGTCACCGCAATGTGCGCATCGCGATACACAGAGCATCCTCGTATCCTGGGAACACCGCCTCAATGGTGCTATTCCATTATCAGAGAGGGGGAAAAAGAAGAAAACTCGATTTATTGGACTCTGGGATAGAAGACAATTTCACTGGTGTAGAAGAGAAAGCAGCGACAATGGTATGAAACATGCAGAAAGTTACAGTATCAAGACAGATATACGTACAGGTGCTTCCCACAAAATTACAATATCATCAAAAGGTTCATTTATTTCAGCTCTTAAATGAAACTCATTCTATAGAGTCATTACACAGAAAGTGATCTATTTCACTTGTTTATTTCTGTTAATGTTGATGATTTTGGCTTACAGCCAATGAAAACCCAAAAGTCATCATATCAGTAAATTAGAATACTTTATAACACCAGCTTGATAAAACGAGTATAAAATCCGAAATGTTGTCCTACGGAAATATATGATCAGTAAATGCACTCAATACTTGGTCAGGGATCCTTTTGCATCAATTACTGCATCAATGCGGCGTGGCATGGAGGCGATCAGCCTGTGGCACTGCTGAGGGGTTATGGAAGCCCAGGTTGCTTTGATGGCAGCCTTCAACTCATCTGCATTGTTGGGTCTGGTGTCTCATCTTCCTCTTGACAATACCCCATAGATTCTCTATGGGGTTAAGGTCAGGTGAGTTTTCTGGCCAATCAAGCACAGTGATACTGTTGTTTTTAAACCAGGTATTGTTGGTACTTTTGGCAGTGTGGACAGGTGCCAAGTCCTGCTGGAGAATGACATTTCCATCTCCAAAAAGCTTGTCGGCAGAGGGAATCATGAAATGCTCTAATATCTCCAGACGGCTGCACTGACTTTGGTCTTGATATAACACAGTGGACCTACACCAGCAGATGACATGGCTCCCCCAAACCATCACTGATTGTGGAGACTTCACGCTAGACCTTGGAAATCAAGGTCCCAGAGTCTGGAGGAAGAGTGGAGAGGCCACAATCCAAGCTACTGGAGGTCTAGTAAAGTTTGGGTCAGGAGACTGGCGGCAGCTCCAGGACAGACTGCAGCGTTACAGGGGCCAGCGCCTATACATCGGCTACAGATCACACTATTACGCAGCAATTTTCTACTAAAAAGTAAAGATTTAGATAGTGGTGGTGATCCCTGTTCACACCTGGTATTCAAGTATCAAAGATCGCAAAGAAATAGAGGACTTTTCCAGCATAGGGAGATGGATGCTGATGGATGGAGCTCCCCACGTAAAAGGATTAATGATTGATCTGCATCTCCAAAAAGTGGAAATCAATGCACAGGATTCAATCTAAAAGCACAAAAAAATGGAACATCTGTAGGGCGGCAGAGGTCACAAATGTATCATCCGACACATCTCGCTTATTGAGGGATTGGTTACAGTTCTCAAAGACGCCGTGTCCGCTCACAGCGGCCCTACGGAATAGCAATGGGTCAGGCTGACATTTTGCAGCTCGGAGTGTATGTGAAAAGAACGGGACATTAGAAAGTGACCTGTTTAAAGCCAGCTTTTTTTTTTATAGTCTCTCATAATCACAATCTCTATTAAAAGATAGAAATCTTGCACTTTTCACACTGGCCATTGGGGTTATTGGAGACTCTAAATTCTGGTTTCAGGAAATGCGCATGAACATTAGCAGCAATGAACAGACAATGACCCTATTGTTTGTATTGAGGCATCTAATCAGTGTGTGCAAAGGTCATCAAGGAGCTGTAAAATCACCTTTGGAAACATTTACGGTATATACGTCATTTCAGCAATACGAAGTAGAATCTTACGATAATTTTCAAAATTACTTCCCTAATTATTTTGCCTTGTTTTTTTTTTTTTTTTTATTAATTATTTTATCACGCTGACCTTTTCAGTAACAGGCTCAGCATGTCAGGATCTCATGTTCGGCGGTGACTTCAGCTCTCAGACATTAGAACGACGTAGCAGAAAGGGGCGCAGACTTCAAATGGAGTCAGAAGCCGAATAACAGAGTTATGTGCGAGTCGTAACGCCTGTGCGCTGCTCTAAGGCTCTGGGCGCACCACAGTCCTGCGAATGGGACTAAAAGGTCACATATTTTTTGGTATTACTGGTTAGTTATAATCCTGCTTAATCTGAACAATTTCGAGTTATTTAGTTCCTAAGAAACAATTCACCCTATCAAACGAATAGGAAAAACAATGTAGACCTTTCTAGTACAAAGCTGGTGATTACGGCGGGGTCAGAGCTCGTAACAATCCACAGAATACATAAATGAAGAAAATTACCATAAAAAAAAAAAAATAATAATATATATAACGAGTGGACGTATAAACAGGAGATGAAGACTGTAGATAATTATGGATAACAGTCGGCTTCTTTAATGAAAGGCTCCAGTGATCCTCAGTGAAAATCCCTTAATCCCATAGATTAATACTAAACCAATTCAACCATTAGATTTAATTACCGTAAATTGTTTCTACTGGTTTATAAAAAGAGTAATCAAATTTATTTATTTTTTTTTAAATACTTTTGCAAAGCTCCAAAACGTACGCGGGTAAAGCTCCAAAGCCTACGCGGGTAAAGCTCCGAAGCGTACGCGGGTAAAGCCCCGAAGCGTACGCGGGTAAAGCCCCGAAGCGTACGCGGGTAAAGCTCCAAAGCGTACGTGGGTAAAGCTCCGAAACGTGCGCGGGTAAAGCTTCGAAGCATACGCGGGTAAAACTCCGAAGCGTACGCGGGTAAAGCTCTGAAACGTACGTGGGTAAAGCTCCGAAACGTACGCGGGTAAAGCTCCGAAACGTACGCGGGTAAAGCTCCGAAACGTACGCGGGTAAAGCTCCGAAACGTACGCGGGTAAAGCTCCGAAGCGTACGCGGGTAAAGCTCCGAAGCGTGCGCGGGTAAAGCTCCGAAACGTACGCGGGTAAAGCCCCGAAGCGTACGCGGGTAAACCTCCGAAACGTACGCGGGTAAAGCTACGAAACGTACGCGGGTAAAGCTCCGAAGCGTGCGCGGGTAAAGCTCCAAAGCATACGCGGGTAAAGCTCCGAAACGTACGCGGGTAAAGCTCTGAAACGTACGCGGGTAAAGCTCTGAAACGTATGCGGGTAAAGCTCCGAAGCGTACGCGGGTAAAGCTCCGAAACGTACGCGGGTAAAGCTCCGAAACGTACGCGGGTAAAGCCCTGAAGCGTGCGCGGGTAAAGCTCCGAAGCAAACGCGGGTAAAGCTCCGAAGCGTACGCGGGTAAAGCTCCGAAGCGTGCGCGGGTAAAGCTCCGAAGCGTACGCGGGTAAAGCTCCGAAACGTACGCGGGTAAAGCTCCGAAACGTACGCGGGTAAAGCTCCGAAACGTCCGAGGGTAAAGCTCCGAAACGTACGTGGGTAAAGCTCCGAAACGTACGTGGGTAAAGCTCCGAAATATGTGTGTGTGTGTCAAGTTTCGAAACGTGTGTAACGTTCCAAAATTTGTGTAAAACACTTGGTTGCTGCTCCTTCCACTGTCAGAATCTGTACTCCAAGAACAGAAAGGGAGTACAGCACTCGTATCCTTGCAGCAGGAGGCAGGCAAACATACTATGGAAAACAAGGGCTTTAGAAGCCTTTTACAAGCAAGTTTTTTATAGGAATGATGACAAATCCACCCCACTAATAAAATAATTCTCAAAGTGTCATAACTTTACAGCACGGACTTGATATGTAAATAATGATTTTACATGTTTGTAGTTAATTTTGGTTAATAAAAATGCACCAAGTTTCAGTCTGAAATCATCATTCATTTTGAAACCCACTGATATGAAGTTTGTATGTGTAATCCAAGTTTAAGATATTTTTCTAATGAGAGTGTCCCTCCCAGTAATACAGGCTGGATGTGAGCTCTCTTGTTCATGCAGGGTGCTTCTGTTTTCAGATGCTTTTGCATCAGCACAGCTGAAATACTGCAGTTCTTTCCTTTCCAAATGCCTTTTCCTCCCTGTTTTTATCCTGTTTTCTCCATTCCCATAAGGCTTTAGATATTTTCTCCCCTGTCCACTGCAGATCTGTGTACAACCACCTTCCTTCTGCCATCAGACTGACTTGTAATTTCTGCAAAAGGCATTAAGCAAAATAAGAGACTTCCATTCTGCAGCCGCTCAATAGCAGAACAATTTACATTAGGACTATTTAGAAAAGTTGATTATGTTTGAATTTAGGAAGCAAATTTACGGAACGGCTTACAGAGATCAGTTGTTTTATGCCGAAGGTGGACACAACCCATAACAAAGTCATGCACCAGAAAGGAATGGATTGAAAAGAAAAAAAAAATATTTGCATGCAATAACGGTTTCACCAGATGATGGGAATAAAAATCAGTGCGATCAGTCCTGGTATCAAGTTTTCTGCCAAACGTTCACTTCAACACCGCTAGAAAAATAAAATATCAACCACATAAATCGGAACAGGCTCTTGAAAGCCTCTTTTAAAAGCTGCATAATTAATAAGATTTATTTAGAGACAGGCCGCATCTACAGACAT
Source organism: Oophaga sylvatica (assembly GCA_033576555.1). Taxonomy (NCBI): domain Eukaryota; kingdom Metazoa; phylum Chordata; class Amphibia; order Anura; family Dendrobatidae; genus Oophaga; species Oophaga sylvatica. The sequence continues at coordinate 75,902,002 of JARQOD010000007.1, forward strand.
CTGTGTAATAAAGGCGACATGGCCCTGGCCTACAAGTCCCAGAATGCACTGCCAGCAGGAAACAGCGTCAAGACCAAAGACATCAATACCAGAGTTCCCGCGCCATTGAGAACCGCACAGCTCCGGAGACGGCCGCTACGACAAGTCACATTACTAAGCAAACATTTGTCACATCTGTCAGCTGCGAACGCAAACAATTACAATTCACGGACGCAGGTGAAGAGCGAATCTCGCAGCCAATTCCTTATTTCGCAGATGCAATAAAACAAAATTACTTTAGAAAATTTAGCAGAGCCGAGCAATCTCATCTACAATGCTCCAATCAGACACATTCATTACACCTATCACAGCAGGACGAGACAGGCGGCTGCGATGGAAGAGAGGGAGAAAAATATTTAATCCTAGTACAGACTCGACATGGAGGAAGCCACAGCGGACCTCACCCGAGAGGAAGTCACAGTGGACGTCACCCGAGAGGAAGCCACAACGGACGTCACCCGAGAGGAAGCCACGGCGGACCTCCCCTGAGGAGGAAGTCACAACGGACGTCACCCGAGAGGAAGCCACAGCGGACCTCCCCCGAGAGGAAGCCACGGCGGACCTCCCCCTGAGGAGGAAGTCACGGCGGACCTCCCCGAGGAGGAAGTCACAACGGACGTCACCCGAGAGGAAGCCACGGCGGACCTCCCCTGAGGAGGAAGTCACGGCGGACCTCACCCGAGAGGAAGTCACAACAGACGTCACCCGAGAGGAAGCCACGGCGGACCTCCCCCGAGAGGAAGCCACGGCGGACCTCCCCGAGGGGAGGAAGTCACGGCGGACCTCACCGCGGGGAGGAAGTCACAACGGACGTCGCCCCGAGAGGAAGCCACAGCGGACCTCGCCCCGAGAGGAAGCCACAGCGGACCTCGCCCCGAGAGGAAGCCACAGCGGACCTCGCCCCGAGAGGAAGCCACAGCGGACCTCGCCCCGAGAGGAAGCCACAGCGGACCTCGCCCCGAGAGGAAGCCACAGCGGACCTCGCCCCGAGAGGAAGCCACAGCGGACCTCGCCCCGAGAGGAAGCCACAGCGGACCTCGCCCCGAGAGGAAGCCACAGCGGACCTCGCCCCGAGAGGAAGCCACAGCGGACCTCGCCCCGAGAGGAAGCCACAGCGGACCTCGCCCCGAGAGGAAGCCACAGCGGACCTCGCCCCGAGAGGAAGCCACAGCGGACCTCGCCCCGAGAGGAAGTCACAGCGGACCTCGCCCCGAGAGGAAGTCACAGCGGACCTCACCCGAGAGGAAGCCACAGCGGACCTCACCCGAGAGGAAGCCACAGCGGACCTCCCCGAGGAAGTCACGGCGGACCTCGCCCCGAGAGGAAACCACGGCGGACCTCCACCTGAGGAGGAAGTCACGGCGGACCTCCACCCGAGAGGAAGCCACGGCGGACCTCGCCCCCGGAGGAAGCCACGGCGGACCTCGCCCCGGAGGAAGCCACAGCGGACCTCCCCCTGAGGAGGAAGTCACAGCGGAGCTCCCCCTGAGGAGGAAGTCACAGCGGACCTTCCCCCCAAGAGGAAGCCACAGCGGACCTCCCCCCGAGAGGGTGTCACAGCAGACCTTCCCCCGGGAGGAAGTCACAGCGGGAGGAAGTCACAGCTGACCTCCCCCCAAGGAGCAAGTCACAGCGGACCTCACCCCGGGGAGGAAGTCGCAGCGGACCTCACCTCGGGGAGGAAGTCGCAGCGGACCTCACCCTGGGGAGGAAGTCACAGCGGACCTCACCCGGGGAGGAAGTCACAGCGGACCTCACCCCGGGGAGGAAGTCGCAGCGGACCTCACCTCGGGGAGGAAGTCGCAGCGGACCTCACCCTGGGGAGGAAGTCACAGCGGACCTCACCCCGGGGAGGAAGTCACAGCGGACCTCACCCCGGGGAGGAAGTCACAACGGACCTCACCCCGGGTAGGAAGTCACAACGAACTCCTGGGAAGAAGTCTTCGCGAAACAACCCCTCCCCCGGGAGGAAGTCACCGCAGGTCCCTGGGAGGATGTCACTGCAGACTACCACCAGGAGGACGACATTCACATTGCCTCCAATACCTAGATGGAAAGATTACAATTCCTCCTACCGTTTTTGCGCAGAGACATAGTCTGACTGCAGTTATAGGGGGCGCTCTAGAGAGCAGTCATTGCTATATATGGGGGTCAGAGTACACAGACCAGGAAGATATAGAGAGGGCGCTCCTGGGGCACAATTATACTGGTGATGGTACAAGTTCAGACTACCCAGCCAAGCTGGCATTTTATTAGGTGCTGTAAACATTTACTTAGACTATTTTCATACACTGGAGTCATAATGCAGTTTTTACCACAGTTTGTTTACTAAGTATGCACACGGCCCAAGCGACGACAGTAAGATCATATCCTGCTATAAAGCTTTCCTATAATTTCGGTGTATATTATCCCCTGGGCACTGAGACATCACCGTGCCCGTCCTCTCTGGGCACTGTGACATCACCACCGAGCCCGTCCTCTCTGGGCACTGTGACATCACAGAGCCGGTCATCTCTAGGCACTGTGACATCACAAAGCCCATCCTCTCTGGGCACTGTGACATCACCACCGAGCCCGTCCTCTCTGGGCACTGTGACATCACCACCGAGCCCGTCCTCTCTGGGCACTGTGACATCACCACCGAGCCCGTCCTCTCTGGGCACTGTGACATCACAGAGCCGGTCATCTCTAGGCACTGTGACATCACAAAGCCCATCCTCTCTGGGCACTGTGACATCACCACCAAGCCCGTCCTCTCTGGGCACTGTGACATCACCACCGAGCCCGTCCTCTCTGGGCACTGTGACATCACCACCGAGCCCGTCCTCTCTGGGCACTGTGACATCACCACCGAGCCCGTCCTCTCTGGGCACTGTGACATCACCACCGAGCCCGTCCTCTCTGGGCACTGTGACATCACCACCGAGCCCGTCCTCTCTGGGCACTGTGACATCACAGAGCCGGTCATCTCTAGGCACTGTGACATCACAAAGCCCATCCTCTCTGGGCACTGTGACATCACCACCGAGCCCGTCCTCTCTGGGCACTGTGACATCACCACCGAGCCCGTCCTCTCTGGGCACTGTGACATCACCACCGAGCCCGTCCTCTCTGGGCACTGTGACATCACCACCGAGCCCATCCTTTCTGGGCACTGTGACATCACTGAGCCAGTCATCTCTGGGCACTGTGACATCACAAAGCCCATCCTCTCTGGGCACTGTGACATCACCACCGAGCCCGTCCTCTCTGGGCACTGTGACATCACCACCGAGCCCGTCCTCTCTGGGCACTGTGACATCACCGAGCCCGTCCTCTCTGGGCACTGTGACATCACCACCGAGCCCGTCATCTCTGGGCACTGTGACATCACCGAGCCCGTCCTCTCTGGGCACTGTGACATCACCACCGAGCCCGTCATCTCTGGGCACTGTGACATCACCACCGAGCCCGTCATCTCTGGGCACTGTGACATCACCACCGAGCCGGTCATCTCTGGGCACTGTGACATTACCACCGAGCCCGTCATCTCTGGGCACTGTGACATTACCACCGAGCCCGTCCTCTCTGGGCACTGTGACATCACTTTAATTATGTTTTAAGTAGATACTAACCCCCATTCTTCCCAGCAGAGATCTTCATATTTATTCCACAATACATTACTGAATCCGTCCAATAAACTCTTCTGCCCAGAGAATCCTACTGAATGTTATCAAACTTCAAGGTCCAAGGGCAAACAAGGCTTAAGGAGCAAATGTTAGTGGCGGCATGGCTGGGGAACCACGGACTGACAGTACGGATGCCGGGCACACAGGCCAAGACCCGGTGTATCTGCTTAGAGCTATGCGCACGTAAACTGTTTCTCGGCCTCGATTCTCATTTTGACGGCTAAAAGCAGGAAGAGCAGAATCGGAGATCAATGAACTCTATGAAAAGGTCTGTGCAGCATGAGAGGAGATCCATTATTAATGGCTCTGTGCTCAGGACTGGGATTTATTGACACATCGCAGTCTCAAACTTTCACATGTCCCGCGAAACGGCAAAATCATCTGTGCAACTTCTCTGCGCCATTTGTCGAGCGACTATTTTATAGCTGTGATTTTGCGTCGAAAAAAAGCCAAATTGCGGACAAGTCACAGGACTTGCACTGATGACTATGACAAGTGGGTAGCGTGACTTACGACTAGTGGCAAATTTGGAAACTTTGTGACTCCGCATGGCAGGTTGCACCATAGAAAACGATAGAGACCTCATAAAAGGGGAAAAAACGCCACTCCATGAGTAATGATGCTGTAGCTCCTGCTTGAGAGGCGGCCCACTCCAAAGTGCCACCACGCGTAACTGACGGCACGAGCCCGATGAGCCGGCGTAGTCATTGAGTCGTCCTCCAAGAATCTTTTTTAGACCAAGGAAAAAAAAATATGGAGGAACAAAATGTACAGAACACGACCAGGAAGACACCGAGCTGAACAGGATACAACTCTGGAGATCAGGAAGTGCGGAGAGACCTGTAAAAGTCTGCAGATATTGTACCGACGCGTTTCATTACATTTCCAGCCGAAATTCACTGCGTTTCAGTCCATGTTCAGACAGGTGGGATTATTGATGCCAGTTCTGCACACACAATATGCAGCACAGTACAATGCAAATGTGTGCGGGGATTAAAGAGTCCCATTTAGGCTATGCTCACACGTTGCGTTTTTGCTGCGTTTTCTTTTTCTGCAGGCAAAACCTGCTCGAAGCTGCTGCACAGAAAAAGCAGACTTTACTGTGTTTTTGTTGTCTCTTGTGCACGCTGATAGAGTTTAGTGCCCTCCCCCCCCCAAAAAAAAATCATGATGCAGCTTCGTAAGGTTTTTTTCACCAAAAATGCAGCAGAAGGGTATACTTGTGTTTTTTGCATTAGAAAAAAAAACAGAAAAAAAAAAAACGCTGTAAAAAAGCAACGTGTGAACAGATCCTCAGTTGCATGCAGCCTATATTGTAACACAGGACTGTTCTGCTGATTGTCATTGGAAACTGTCAACAAGCCGGATGTCAGACACGTTTGTCACCTTTATTCTGCGCAGATTTTTAACGAAAACTGAAGCATTTCTTAGTACCAGCAAAGCGCATGAGATTCCTTAGAAGAAAAAAAGTGTTTGTTACGGTGTCAGTTGAAAAAAATCCCACTGAGATCCCTTAAGCCTCATGCACACGCTGCTTATTTTTACCTTGCAGATTTGGTGCAGATTTAAATCTCCATTATGTCAATTCTTTCAGCGTTTTTGCTGCAGATTTCACTCATGGTAACGAGAGGGGAAAAAATGCATGTATTTATGGCTGCAAACGAAAAAAATGTATTGGGAACTTTCCCCCCGTTATACAGTACAGAGGCTACAATGCCCCCCAGAGGAGACCCCTCTACGTTGGCCTAGACCCTGCAAGATTTTCTGCCTGGTCCGATGAACGGATAGATCACAAATACACAACGTCAAGATGAAGTCTGCTGCCAAAATCACAGGATTTGTTGCAATTATTACAAGTGGTTTTCAATTGCATTTCACAAGGGAAAAGTGCAAGAGAGTCTCTGCCAGCAGAAAACGACTGCCCAAACCAAGCACTAGCATTCAATGCACCCTTGGCATGGCTGATGGGTTCAGTGCAGGGTCCCATCTACTTCTTTTCCATCTATTTCCACAATTTTATGACTTTCCGTCAAAGAATGTAGCAGCTGGGAAACAAGTAGATGGAAAGATGCACTATGACAAGGGTGCACTGGGCGCCCGTGCTTGGTTTGAACAGTCAATTTTGTCCTGACAGATTCCTTTTAAAATTCACCTTTATTTTTTACTAGCCACCAAAGAAAACTCATGGGCATTCGTTCAGCTACTTAGCAGAAGATAACGTTTCGCCAACAATGGATGTTATTTAGCTGCCGTGATATCGGCACAATGCTGCACTCAGCGCTTTATGGCGGCACTAAGTGTCATTTATGGATAGTCATCGATATCTAATGGCGGAGTGCAGGAAAAAAAAAAGTGCCGCTCAAAGTGACAGACCGCCTTTTTAAAAGCTCATTACTATGACGTATCACATTTTAAAGTGAGCGTTCGGTCCGGGTGGATCGACAGTAATAGGTTGCGTGAAAAATGAGCTTTTCATGACTGCTCGTAAAAACAGACCAACTGTACATTGTTAACATATATATATATATAATATATATATATATATATATATATATATATATATATAATAATATATATTTTTTTTTTACAACAGTATCGCCATTGTGGGGAGACAAAGTAGACGGCTGTGGATGTTTATTTCAACCTGGACTAAAAAAAACAGCGCCAATATGGACGTTAGAAGAAGTCCGTTTGCAATTCCTCGCCATATGGCGGTATTACAAGCGCTGGCATTGCCATGCATTGTGCCGCTGATGTCATATAGGCGCAAGAAAAAAAAAAATGCTGCTGTCAGAAATACTACTACGAAGCTGCAGCTTGCTCTAAGAAAGGCGTAACGTATAGCGGGGGCTACATGACTTGGTACTAGGGTCCCATAAGGCCTCTATGCATGGCTTTACATGATGAGCACGCACGGCTCCAAAAGCTACATTACGTATAAAGAGAACCTGGTAGGATTTCACTAATCAGACTAGTGGCGCGGCTGTATAGGTCCTAGAACAACGATAAAAACGATACCGGTCGTGTAGTAATCCGATGGACCGGCACGGAGAAATCAGGCTTTGAAGCAAAATGCAAATTAGCCTAAAAGTGCATCGGGGGCGTGTCCACGCTGAGAAAGCAATCTGTAAAGCCACAAATTGATCAGGAAGTGAACTGGGAGTCCAGTGCAATGACACGCCCATAATGCACTCCTAAACTAATTTGCATGTAACTTGAAAGCGCGATTCCTCAGCACTGACTCACGCCCTCAGTGCACTCACACATGCCCTCAGTGCAGTGACACACGCCCTCAGTGCACTCACACACACCCTCAGTGCACTCACACAGACCCTCAATGCACTCACACAGACCCTCAATGAACTCACACAGACCCTCAATGAACTCACACAGACCCTCAATGCACTCACACAGACCCTCAGTGCACTCACACACACCCTCAGTGCACTCACACAGACCCTCAATGCACTCACACAGACCCTCAATGCACTCACACAGACCCTCAATGCACTCACACACACCCTCAATGCACTCACACACACCCTCAATGCACTCACACACACCCTCAGTGCACTCACACACACCCTCAGTGCACTCACACACACCCTCAGTGCACTCACACACACCCTCAGTGCACTCACACACACCCTAAGTGCACTCACACACGCCCTCAATGCATTCACACGCCCTCAATGCACTCACACACGCCCTCAATGCACTCACACACGCCCTCAATGCACTCACACACGCCCTCAATGCACTCACACACGCCCTCAATGCACTCACACACGCCCTCAATGCACTCACACACGCCCTCAATGCACTCACACACGCCCTCAATGCACTCGCACGCCCCTAAAGCACTTCCAGGCTAATTTGCATGTGGTTTCAAAGCTCGATTTCTCAACACTGGAGCATCAGATTACTGGAAGACAGGTATCATTTTTATTGCTGTCCTACGTGCTATACAGCTGCACCACTAGTTTGATTGGTAAATTTGTCCTGACGGCTTCCCTCCTAAAACTAAGGGTTTAGCTCAAATTAGACAAATTGCCCGCAAAATGTGCTTTTGCTCTCCATCGAGCTGGTATATATATCACTGCACACAAAGGGGAGCATTATATATAAAAAATAATGAATGGGGAAAAATCTGCACCAAAACCTCATATAATGAAAAAAACAAAAAGGTGGCAAGGACGAGGCAAAAACGCACTTATTTTATGCCGTGTTTTCCTGACAAGAGATGCAGAAACTGTGCAGACATTTCTGCACCAAATGCTTAACAACCAAACATACTTATACATTTTCAGTCCAATAGACAGGACGACATAGGCCGCTGTTTGCCTATAGAGTGGGACATGTCACAGCCTACGTAAGGCTACTTTCACACTTGCGCAATGTTCCCCTATCTTTAACATGGCGGGCGCAGGGTCTAGCGCTTGCACGCGTTCATCTTCGTTTGTCATGCGCTGCGCATTTTCCAGGTGTGCGCCCATACGCGCTAGACGCTACATGTTGCATTTTTTTTTCCGCCCAACTACTTTAAAAAAGCGCATGCGCACATGTGCGCAAAAAAATAACATTATAGTCTATGGGTGCGCTGGCGTGCGCATGGCTGTGCGCTCGTCAGCGCTTTTGCGCTCACGCGATTTTTGAGTAAATGTCTACACACTTGTTTAAACCACCCCCTAAACAAGAAACAACGTTTGTGAGGAGTGTCGATATAAAGAAGATGATAGAGACAGAGATGATAGAGACAGAGATGATAGAGACAGAGATGATAGAGACAGAGATGATAGAGACAGATGATAGAGACAGAGATGATAGAGACAGAGATGATAGAGACAGAGATGATAGAGACAGAGATGATAGAGACAGATGATAGAGACAGATGATAGAGACAGATGATAGAGACAGATGATAGAACAGATGATAGAGAGATGATAGCAAGATGATAGAGACAGATGATAGAGACAGATGATAGAGACAGATGATAGAGACAGATGATAGAGACAGATGATAGAGACAGATGATAGAGACAGAGATGATAGAGACAGAGATGATAGAGACAGAGATGATAGAGACAGAGATGATAGAGACAGATGATAGACAGAGATGATAGAGACAGAGATGATAGAGACAGATGATAGAGACAGATGATAGAGACAGATGATGATAGAGACAGATGATGATAGAGACAGATGATGATAGAGACAGATGATAGAGACAGATGATAGAGACAGATGATAGAGACAGATGATAGAGACAGAGATGATAGAGACAGAGATGATAGAGACAGAGATGATAGAGACAGAGATGATAGAGACAGAGATGATAGAGACAGAGATGATAGAGACAGATGATAGAGACAGATGATAGACAGAGATGATAGAGACAGAGATGATAGAGACAGATGATAGAGACAGATGATGATAGAGACAGATGATAGAGACAGATGATAGAGACAGATGATAGAAATGTGACACGTAGACAACCATGCCCCGAAAAAACGCAAACGCATGCAAAAACGCTTGAAATCGCATACAATCGCTGCATTTTTTTGTCATAATGCGCACACTTATGCGACTAAATATCGCAGCGTTTACAAGCGTTTTGTTTATGCGTTTTATGTGCGCTCGAAACGCATCGCAAAAAAACGCAAGTGTGAAAGTAGCCTAAGAGAAGTTTGTTGGGAGCTTTTTTTTTTTGGTGCATTCGTTAAAACGGAGGCCGAGAATGTGATGTGAATTGGGCCATACTGACGAACCCACGACATTAGTCTGGTGTACGTGTGACCTGTTCAACACGCCTTTACTATTTACTAGTGATAAGGTGTTATCTGAGCATGCTCGGGTGCTGCCTGAGTATCTTCGGTGTGCTCGAATAATATATTCAAGTCCTCGCGGATCCATGTCTCGCGGCTGCTTGTCTCGCCGATCCATGTCTCGCTGATGCTCGACAGCTGCAGTGTTGCAGGGACTTCCTTAAACAGGAAATCGATGCATGTGTTGCAGCTGTCAAACAACGGTGACTCGAACATAGCATTAGAGTCTCTTCGGCATGCTCGATCAGCACACGAGCATGGCGAATAACACCTTATCTGAGCACGCTCGCTCATCACTACCATTTACAAAGAAGAGGAATCGTTCTGCGCTGTGTACCGGCAGCGGCACGGCTCCCGCTAATATTTGCTTGCAATATTCCACACTGAACACTGTTTTGTTGGTTTAGTTGGGAACTGCTGCATGATGAACGTTCCCCCGGGGACTGTCAGACTGCGCGACATAAAATCAGTCCCCGCTAGGTAACTGCTGGAATCAAAAGCTAAACGAGCGTGAGCTGGAAGGCCGCCGTGTCTTATACCGACATGTAAGGCTCGTTTCAGTAATTAGTGTGATTAGGACGGGGACCCGATACATAAATCATGGAGAGAAAAATCCTTACAACTCGCTGCCTTTGACCGTGAAGTTCACTTTACTTCCCCCTCTCTAATGTCAAGAAGCCCGTCCCCATAGAAATCCTGAAAGATAATTAGCTGCAAAATAAATTCTATTATGGCCGGAGCTCGGGTCAGAACGACGCTAATATTCATCAGTACTGGAGGAGAAATGCAGCCGGAGGCCGGTCCTGATCGGGTCAGGAGAAATCAGCCATAAGATCGCATCAAAGGGGCATTCCCAAAATCACCACGAAGTCTCACAGTAATGCAGGATGGGCTGTATATAGGGGCTGAGAGGAGAGATACTGCAGGATGGGCTGTATATAGGGGCTGAGAGGAGAGATATACTGCAAGATGGGATATATACATTATTTATATGGACAGAACACATATATACACTGCAGGATGGTCTCTATAGAGACACTGAGACAAGAGACATATTGCAAGATGGGGCTCTATGTACAGGGGCTTACTCTTGATGCATATAAAAAAAGGATTATCTTCTGTCATATGCATCAACAGAACATTTGCAGTTTTACAAAACTGATTTGTCAGCAGCAGGCAACAAACACAGCTCTGCATTGCCATTGGAGGAGACGTGGAGGAAAGATGAGCTTTGCTAATAAAGCCACAGAGGCATGGGCTGTATATATGGGCTGAGAGGAGAGATACTGCAGGATGGGCTGTATATAGGGGCTGAGAGCAGAGATACTCTGCAAGATGGGATATATACATTATTTATATGGACAGAACACATATATACACTGCAGGATGGTCTCTATAGAGACACTGAGACATAATGCAAGATGGGGCTCTATGTACAGGGGCTTACTCTTGATGAATATAACAAAAGGATTATCTTCTGTCATAAGCATCAACAGAACATTTGCAGTTTTACAAAACTGATTTGTCAGCAGCAGGCAACAAACACAGCTCTGCATTGCCATTGGAGGAGACGTGGAGGAAAGATGAGCTTTGCTAATAAAGCCACAGAGGCAGCTATGCTAATGTAGATGGCCACTCCAGTGTACTGTCCATATGTGCACAGTAGGATGAGCAGATTTCTACTTAGATTAGCTTGATAACTGGGATCTGGACATAGAAGGAGCATGCAAGAGAGGAGGAGGGTGTCTGCAGCACTGGGGAGAAGCCAGCCGACAGCTGAATGGGTGGTCCTATTGTTATCTGCCAAAACTATGTGTAGCTGGCTGCTCAGAGGGGCAGAAAGATGAAAAAGACACAAAGGTGCAAGAAAGAAACTTTATGTTAGGCGTCGTCTGTATATTTACAATAAGTATGCAATTCATGTGGATTGTGAAAAATATTGCGGTTCATTTCCAAAATCCATTTATCGTAATTGAAAACAAGGATGGAAACCATCTTTTTCTAATCCATAACAACCCCTTTAAGCAAAACCGCCATAGGAAAGCCTAAAAAGTGGAAATCCTCAAAGTGCTACTCCAAGTAGCTGAACCTATGATATATAGGTTTTTACAACTAAAGTATTCTCAGTGAGTCAATTCAAGATAATTGGTGAAGAAAAAAAAAAAAAAAGGCGATCCCATTATGAACAGTCAGACGATGAGAAATGGGTTGTGTTATGGGGGAGTCTAGCAAGACCCGGCCTGGAATAACCACCCAGCGACCGGGGAACACTCCGCAGGGGAGAAGGAACGATTGCGCTGGTGCGGAGGACGACGCGCCTCAATGGAGGCAAAAATCCTCTTGTTCCAAATAAGTGTCAAGATGCACAAAAAGGGACAAATGTTTCACAGCAGGAAACTGGAGAAAGTTGACGAGATGTTGGCAGGATGAGAAAATCTTAAAATAATCTGCTTCTAAGGGATTTTCAGAAACTTTATTGCCTGTAGAGGCCATTTTAAAAGGGGTTGTCCACTACATTTAGTTCGATTAAAGAGAGACCCCAGATGGTCCTAAAACAATAATAAAGGGACTATTGTGGCTCTTCTGGACTGCTGGATCCCTCTTTCAGTCGGTGTCACATGACTGATGCAGCCCATCAGCCGCCACCGATTAGCAGCAGCAGTTGCGTTCCGTCCAAGCTGGAAGAATGAGAAGGGGCATTGTTTCCCTCGGTGGAACGTCACCGCTGCAGCAAAAAAAAAAAAAACAAGGGATCAGACATGTCTAAACTCTACTCTGCCTGGTCGTTTTTGGAGGCAGCCCCAGGACATATTTCCAAATATCTCTAACAGCAGTCTCTGAATCTTGTGTCGTGTATGCAGAATATAGTACAGAAATGTGAACTGAACAAAGCCTGGCGGTGCCTAAAATTATAAAGTCTGCAGGACCAGAGCTGAAAAAGAGAGAAAAGAAATAAAAATAGTCTCCAATAGCTCAACTTGAAAAAAGCAGCTTATTTATTCCTAATACACAAATAGCTGTAATTAGGGGAAAGTTTTTCTTTACAAGCAATTATCTTCAAAGTCGATAATTTGCTATCTGGTTTAATGTCACTTTGCGAGAACTTCCCGAGATGCATAAAAGAAAAACAACAAGTTTCAGACAATCCTGTTCTGTGTTTTCACGGCAGCCTCAGAAGTGAGAAAAACAAGTGATAAATGGAGAACGCTGCTGATGTTTGGAGACCTTCAACGGGCGGCTGATATTTCCAACCAAGGCTCGAGATTTAGACATCTGACCAAGGCCAAAGGTGAAAAAGTAGAATGTAAATTAACCCTGACTGTGATGAAGATAATGTACAACTTTATAAAAAAAAAAAGCCCAATAAGGCTCTTAAAGAGTTTATGCTCAACTTCTGGAATACGTAAAATGGCGCAGGGTTCGTAAAAACAAGCAACTTTGCAATTTACTTCTTGTTATAAAATACTCTTCATTCCCAAGAACAGAGGAATTTTCAATTTTATTGTTTATTGCTTGTTTCCTCGGTCACCGGCCACCTTTTTCCCCAGAAAAAAAGAGCAGCGCTTACAAGCTCTTTTCTATGGAGCCTGAAAGCGCTTTTCTAAAGCTTCAGAGCCCCAGCGCTTCTCCGATCCTACAGACGCAATGCTAATAGTATCCGAGAGGCACACATTTCGGGCCAGCAGGGCTACCATGCCACTGGTCCAGTTAATTGTGAGAAGCTCCCGAAGATGGAAGACAATAACCCATCAAAGAAACTGAATATAAGTTTGCTTAGCTAGTAATTACTCAGTTCTGATGTCCCCATGACAATTTTCATCAGCCGATTGCCCCTACGGTCTTCGGGTACAGGCCAGATGGAGCGGCTCAGGGTCCGTCCACCCGCAATGGGCCAGCGGCTTCACGATTAGCAATTGGCCATGATGGTGGGTGAAGTTTCAGATGAATGCGGACGGCCAAAACTTCCGACCCTACCCTTAGTCAAGGCAGTGTAGTTCTTAGCTGAATGGGGGCTAAGGGGGTTACACATGGTGGCCACTCAGATAAATGATAATACCAGGAGACCTCAAGGACACCAAGATGTGAGCTGCTTGTACAAGACGCTCCCCAACCAGAGGCGATTTTGGGGCAAGGGACCTCCGCACCCTCCTCCCCCAAACTGCGACATCCACATGCTCTAATAGGAGAACGTGATATATTGCGCCGCCCCCGAGGTATCCTTATTCTGCCAGCAATGCATCATCAAGACGAGTCCGGAGACAGATTTGCTTCTGACAAAGTCGCATGAATGGAGGCTCGGCACGGCGGATGAATCAATACTGGCGGCTGCATCCATGAACGTTCGGGGCATTGACGGCGGGAGCCTCCGGCTACAGGCAATAAGGACATCAGCGCCTACTCATTATTCGGACTGGTTTCTTTTTGCTGCGTCTTGGCTTTAACTGATGAACTCGCATGCTATTTGTAAAGAAGTTGGATAGGGAAGATGGCGACAGACGGGGGTCTCTGACCGTCCATATGTAGGAAGGAATCACTGTATTCTGGGCTACAGACTTCAAAAAATAGGAGACAGATGGGACTGGGACAGTCAGTAGGATCAGACTGCACGGGGTTTCCTTGCAGTCTGTCGCCATGGAGACACATTAGTCTGCACAAAATTTGTATACGCAAAACAGTAGGAGTTTTTTTTTTTTTTTTAATTTTATGACTTTCGAAAAGTTGCTTTATTTGGTGGCAAAAGTGGATATGTCTTAACCACTATAATATTTGTATCATCAGCAATAATCCTCATACTGCCAGTTGGAAAAGCCCCTTCACTGAAAGGAAGCACAGCTTAGCCGGGGAGCCAACTGCAGCCCGATCTGCGATTCTGTGCAGCCCCTTCACAAGCTTGACTGTGTCTGGGGACAGATCCCCTCAAAAAGTCTCCATGTTAGGGAGAAGGTGAGGTTGTGTAGGTGGGAGAAGGAACGGTTAAGGACTTGTGGCGGACTGTGCCCATCTCGGGGAACCTGCGGAGGACTGTGCCCATCTCGGGGAACCTGTGGAGGTCTGTGCCCATCTCGGGGAACCTGTGGAGGACTGTGCCCATCTCAGGGAACCTGCGGAGGCCTGTGCCCATCTCGGGAACCTGCGGAGGACTGTGCCCATCTCGTGGAACCTGCGGAGGACTGTGCCCATCTCGTGGAACCTGCGGAGGACTGTGCCCATCTCGGGGAACCTGCGGAGGACTGTGCCCATCTCGGGGAACCTGCGGAGGACTGTGCCCATCTCGGGGACCCTGCGGAGGACTGTACCCATTTCGGGGAACCTGTGGAAGACTGTGCCCATCTCGGGAACCTGCGGAGGACTGTGCCCATCTCAGAGAACCTGCGGAGGACTGTGCCCATCTCGGGGAACCTGCGAAGGACTGTGCCCATCTCTGGAACTTGGAGGATTGTGCCCATCTCGGGGAACTTGTGGAGGACTGTGCCCATCTCGGGGAACTTGTGGAGGACTGTGCCCATCTCGGGGAACCTGCGGAGGACTGTGCCCATCTCGGGGAACCTGCGGAGGACTGTGCCCATCTCGGGGAACCTGCGGAGGACTGTGCCCATCTCGGGGAACCTGCGGAGGACTGTGCCCATCTCGGGAAACCTGCGGAGGATTGTGCCCATCTCGGGGAACTTGTGGAGGACTGTGCCCATCTGCGGGATCCAATATATTGGCAGAATGGGGGGACCCATGTGGCAATCCAGGGAGAAGATCAGGTTAAGAGGTGGCCATAACATGAAAACAGCCGTCGTCTACTCTCTGCCATTTCAGCAACTCACACAACTCAATAGAGAGATATACAAATTGCCTCATTTGAGAGGAAAAGTACTTGAACGCTAGCGCCATCTATTGCAAAGAGCAACAAAAAAAGTAAATACTGACAGCTTAAAGAGCCTTAACACATGATTTTGGATAAGAAGCCAAATACGAATCTCGATTTGCAAACACGTGTTTCTGGGTGTTACCACTCATCAGCGCGAAGCAAAAGATCCGATTTGAGGCTTGCAACATTTTTGCAAACTGGAGGAGCTGCATTTTTCCAAAATCTAGGGCTGCAACCCAACCTGCATTTTACAGCATATACTTTTCAGAAAGAAATACCCCTATAAAAGTTTTATTGCACCCCCCCTTGGGATTAATTCTGTCTGACATTGCGGCCATCGGACCAGAAGAGCTTGTGCATCCCTGATCTTCATTAATCCTTTCTAGACATTTACTGTTCATCTGAATATGGCACGTGGACTTCACACATACAAGAGGCACCGCCTAACAAAACAGAGGCGCGCTGCTCACAATGTGCCACAAATAAAGTGCTGGCGTGTGTTTTTCTCCTGGATTAGCCCGTGTTTTCATTCTGCAGGAAGCGCCGTCACATCCCCATTGTTCCTGCCCGACGTCGGACCATTATCTTACTTACTTTGCAAATCTAGCGTTCGAGAAACAACAGCCGCAGCACGCATGTTCTGAAAGCCATTGTCAAAAAAAAGCCAGACGATTTTGCATATTTTCTAATAGAAACAAGTCCTAAACAAACATGAAAAGGAAAACCATCACTTTACATAGCTCTGGTAAAGCAAGCAACTCTCCGCAGGCAAATATCGCACACTGCAGGCGATACGACTCCAAAAATGCAGGACGATGGGGGCGACAGAATAGACAATCCACCCGTGCACATTCCCCTGTGGACACACATCCTTGTATTGAACACTAAGCACCCAGAATTTATGAATCCCCCAATAATATGAGTGCAGCAACCTCTCTCCCCATCTTTTGTCTGCAGATCCTTTCCACCGCTTCCTCCCAATGATGGTCAATCTCAACACATGACCACTGCAGCCAATCTCTGGACCTGGAGAAAAATAGGATCTGATGGGGAACCAGACGTGAGGGCATAAAAGTGGCAAAAGATTGGTGAAAGGCGCACACACGGTCTACCATTTTTATAGGGTCAGCTTTTGGAATTTGCACCATGAGAAAATCCATAATTTGCTGCAGATTTGGTGGGAAAATTTAGCTTTGTATAGTCTTTCAAAAAATTAAAAAAATCCCTTTTAGTTGAATTTCTCTGGCGTTTAGGGACTTTTCAATATTAAGCATGATAGAACAAACATATAAAAGTATCTATAATACAAGATGAAGCAAAGCTCAGAATCTCAGGACGTGTTCCCGACAGCTCACAAACCTTTTCCCAATTTTTTCAATGCAAAAGTGAAAGTTACAGAAAAGCCACAAACTAAGAACTATTAATTGTTGGATCTAAAAGTAAATTATCCCAATTGCTTTTTCTGCTTATTTTTATTATTCCTTATGTAAATAGCCGTCGTCTTCTGTTCTGCGCCGGCTTCCAGACGTCACTCGCTGCGATCTGCTCCCGGTGACACGACGGCCAACATCCCATTACCGCGCTCCGTTAAGGCCCCGCCGCAGCCGGCGCTCTGAGGACTCTTAATATCAAATCAGATTATTTCATTCCCTCAACCTTTAACGCTGCATTAGGAAACACGGCTCCTGCCCGCTCCCCGGTGTTGCTGTTTTACGGCTCGTACAAGCTGCCGTTTGGGAAATAAGTTAATTACAAAATATATATATTGTTCCCAGTCAGGCTTCGCTAATGTTATAGTTTACGGAAAGTTTAGCAGTTGTTGCATAATTCATCACGCGCCGCCAAAATGCTGGGATTTTTACAAATATTGATATTTCCTTCAGTAAAGGATTTAACCCCTTTTTAATTAAAAAGTATCAAGTCCTTGATTCGTTATTCTCCGTGAGGAAGCTAAAAACTTTCTACCCGGCTCTGGTCACAACCAAGTCATTGATAAAAGTGTTGTCTCAACTTATGGAATGGGTAAAACTCCAGTTATTATATGAAAAAAGCAATTTTGCAGTTTACACCCTATTAAAACATTTTCCATTCTATAGTTTACTGCTCATTGCCACCTCTGAAGTCTATGACTGGTCTCTGAGGCAAGGAGCAAGCGATCGCTGGATCCGGACAGGATCGGTGACCCGGCGATCATTCGATGCAGTAGAGGCAAAGCCGCTGATGATGGCAGAATTTGAAAGCTCACGGTACGAGCCACTGATGAAGCCTGAGCTGTCAATCATCAGGAGGGCACCAAGCTGGCCGGCAGTGGAGCGGTGCGCTCCTGAAGACAACCCCTTTAACAATCCAGTCTGTCCAGGAATCCATTATGGGGCCTTTCATTTTGCAAAGAATGTGATGGCTCCTGATAACTGTGCTGGTATCTGGAACTGAAGCTTTGACACATCGCTCACACCACTTAATGGGTCGAGAAAAGGGTCCCGCTGTGCGCCGATGTCATGAGAGGTGGCCATGCACCTTCATTCACTTCTACAGAACTCTGAAAATTGCGGAGCACCTATTGCACGAGCAAGAGACTGTGTGGGCCCATCTTTAAGAATGATTGTCCTGAAAAGTAAAACAGAGCCACCACGAGTCCTGTGTCAACAGCAAAGCATCCCGTGATCACTCATGTGTGGGGGCTTTTCATCCATGAAGGGGCTCACTCACAATTTAGCCTAAGACCACTACTAGGAATAAAGAAAGGGATCAAAACCTCCTCCAAGAGCAGCTTCTCCCAACCATCCATGAGCAAATGGTGACACTCAATGCTTTTTGGAGACCATGTCACAAGGCAAAAGTGAGAACCAAGTGGCTTCGGTGAACGAAACTTTTGACATTTTGGATCCATGACCAGGAAACTCCTCAGATCCCATTGAGGACCTGTGGTCAATCCTCAAAAAGCGGGAAGATGAACAAAAACAGAGAAAATTGTGATAAACTCCAAGAATTGATTAAACAAGAATGGGGTGATCAGTCAGGATTTGGCCCAGAAGCCGAGATCCAGCTGCCGGGGTGAAGGGCCGAAGTCAGGAAAAAGAAGGGTCAGCGCTGGAAATATTGAGTAAGCTTGATTTATTTCTACACAAAAGTTTAAAAACTTCTGAAAGGTGTACAAAAATATAGAAACATCCAACTAAAATATCTAAAGACACAAATTTTGTTTTTTTCAGTTTCAAAACTTTTGGCCACGCCCGTGGTTGGGCTTTTACAAGCTTCTCTGCTACGTGTTGTATTCTGGCCTCAGAAGAGAAACGTCACCACGTCTAATGGAGGTTCGTACACACCTCTACATATCACAACAGAAGACTCTTTTTTTGCAGAGCGCACAGGATATTTTTGCACGTATGGATTCTTTTGGCAAGAACTTCAAAGAAATATATTTTGGGGATATTCTATATGTAATCAAGAAAATGTTATTTACTGGGCAAGTTCTATAATTTCCTAATATACTTTTGGCATCAATTACCGTACTCTTTTTTTGTAGTAAGGTGGATGACATGCTTGTTAAGCTCAGCTATTTCTCCCGACCCTGGAGGGAGGGGATATAAAATGCTGTTGACACCCTATGAGAACAAAGGATTGAGAATGATGAATTGCAACATGTCCAATCCTTCTTTCTACCCGGATATCAGTTGTGCAAAAAAAAAATAGCTTGGATACAAATTAGATGGTTTGTAGGTAATGAGCGGGTCCCATCACACCTGCATCTGATATGTGTAAGGCTACCTTGAAAGCCCCCCATAAACAATAGACTAGAGTCAGTGAACCCGCTGTACAGCAGTACAACAGTATAAAAGGCCCTGAACACAGATATCCGCTGGTTGACATCTATCTTTACCGACTCTCGCAGATGTATGAAAAATCGGCTCATTCGTTTTCAAAAGAGCAGAAAAAGCAGCTGCCAAAAGTGTCTGGCAGCAGCTTTTCCTGAAAAGTGCCGGCGTTAAGATTCAAAGTGCCCGATCCTCAGCTCTAACATTATGCGTCAGGGTAGAGTCGGAAGGCCCCCATACTCATTAGACTGTCAGTGAGGTACAGGTGTATTATCAGAGGTTTTCCACTTTATCAGTAACTTGTCCCACCACGCACAAAAAAATAGCTGAAACTCTGCTTTGCTCCATCCTTAAATGCAGTAATTTCATCTACTTTAGAAACAAGTACAGGGAACATTAAACATAAGGGAGACCAATATTTATGCAAATCAAAAAACACAATGTGGGCGTGAGACGGAGCAACAGAAAGGTTCCATTTTTTTTAAGTGCACAATTGTAAAGTAACACAAAAGAAACGAGCGCCAGAAGTGACAAGTTATAATTTCTTTCCTTGTACAGTAAAATTCTGCTCTGACATGGACATTACGATATTTATGCAATTTTTATATGAAATATTACAACATTCTGTACAAATTCACTTAACCCTGGAAATCTGCTTTGGTCAAAAAAAAAAGCATAACAAGAAATTAGGACTGACATTCATGTGTATAATAGTCATTTTAAGTCGAAGGTCACCTTTAAAAAGGACCTAGTACCAGGTCAAAAATGGCCAGTTTTGTGAGCACATTTATCTCCATTGCGCCCCAGAGTATGTTTGTTTTGTTTTTAATCTGTCATATGGTTCCAGAGTTGTTTTTGCTTTTTTTTTTTTTTTTTTTTTGTAGCGAGGGGGTGTGGCTCATAAAGTAATGCAGAAAGACACGCCCCAGAGGATCCAAAGGTATAAGGTGGCTCATAAGGTAATAGAGAGCTGCCTAAAAACACACCACAGAGGATTTCAAGGCATCAAAGTGGTTCATTAGGCAATGCACAGCTGACCAAAGACACACCCCAGAGGATTCCCAAGGTTTCATAAGGAGGCTCATAATGTAATGCACAGCTGCCTAAAGACACACCCCAGAGGATCCCAAGGTTTCATAAGGTGGCTCATAATGTAATGCACAGCTGCCTAAAGACACACCCCAGAGGATCCCAAGGTTTCATAAGGTGGCTCATAATGTAATGCACAGCTGCCTAAAGACACACCCCAGAGGATCCCAAGGTTTCATAAGGTGGCTCATAATGTAATGCACAGCTGCCTAAAGACACACCCCAGAGGATCCCAAGGTTTCATAAGGTGGCTCATAATGTAATGCACAGCTGCCTAAAGACACACACCAGATCTGCTCCTGTAAGGCAGAGTTAAATAAATGGAATACTCAGGGGGCACAGAGGAAATAAAATAAAAGCAAAAATTGGCCACTTTTGACATGTTAACAAGAACCTCATTAAGAGGTTGTCCCAATGGAAAACCAGCTCTGAATGAAGCGACTTGGCATTCAGATTTGCCTGCTGCAAGGGAAACGTAGAGCAACATGAAAGGAACAGTAACCAGGACACAAGTGGTCATTCTAAGCCCACTCCAGGAGCCTTCTGTCCGACTTGTTTTGAGAACCATTGCAAGTGTTGAAGCTTTCGGGAAGGCGAGAGGAGGGCAGTCTGCCCCATTTGGAAAGGAGTGTTTTTTTGGATGCAACTCCTTTAGAAGGTAACTAATCAATTATGATCTAGACCCAGTTCAGTAGTATTGATCAGAGAAGATCGGGTCCTGATGCATCCTCAGCTCACACCAGCTCAGCTTATCCATGATCACGAGGGTCAATAAAAGTGTATGGGACCGCACAACGGTAGTAGATAAGGAGAATACGTCTGCGTCTTACTTTGAGCAATTCGTGGTGGTGGGGGGGGGTCTCCGGACTCGAACAACCATCACTACTGAAAGGGCTGCAATATATCAAAACTCACTTACAAAACTTCAGTTGTAATGACAAGATCTAATGGTTTAGTCACCTATTCGGGTATGTGAACTTTTTAGAGAGGTCCTCTTTTCGGGACCACCATCGATGGGTCAGAACGGAGAGCCTCATTGGCGCCTTTGGCCGGAGGGAATTAGGGACGGTTACGGATGGAGAGGTCTAATAATTTTACAGCAAACGTGAAGCTGCAAGATGCAACGTGTTTGTGCCTTACCTTCTTTTAATAAACGTATTTATAGTCCCGGAGTTTAAGGAGCGATGTGATCGTTGAAAACATTTTAGAGAATGAGGGCGGGAGGACAAGAGAGGTGAAACTTTGTGTACGGTGAAAGGATTCATCTGCACAAGAAGCCACGCACGCAGGAAGTCCTGCGGAGTTGTGGGAGTGCGAGTGAGCCCCGCTGAGCCAACCTCATCTGTACGGCGCAGCCAGACATACAGACGGCAGCCAACGTGCCATTCTTATAGGGGAAATCTTACAAAGTTGTCAACAAGCTCCAGACCTCCAGCTGTTTTGCTACCACAGTGTCCTGAAAACGCCAAACTGTCAAGGAATGATGAGAGGTGTAGTCCCAACGCCGCTTGAAAGTAACAGGTTGCGGTACTGCTCTAAGACTAAGGGGGTTAAATTAATTCCACACGCGGGTACAATCATCACCGTGTAATCAATTTGTAAGATGTAAAGTGGACTTGAAAGCACC
The DNA here is from genome assembly GCA_033576555.1 of Oophaga sylvatica. Classification (NCBI taxonomy): domain Eukaryota; kingdom Metazoa; phylum Chordata; class Amphibia; order Anura; family Dendrobatidae; genus Oophaga; species Oophaga sylvatica. The sequence goes on from JARQOD010000007.1 coordinate 75,923,921, forward strand.
ACCACTCCCTCCACTTTTCTGGATTTTTTTTTTTTCTTTTCATTCCGGCTAAATCCTTTTCTGCACGTCCACATAAACCGATGGCAGGAGTCAGATCAAAAGAGACGCCGCGGAAAGATGCTCTCCAGATCAATGGCCGACACGCTCGGCTTCCAAACAAGCTCAAGTTTCTTCTCTATGTTTTAACTTTGCATTTTAAGAAGCCAGGTGGGATGGAAATGGTCAGAGGATGATGCAAAGATCTGGAGGCCATATTGATCTTGTAAAACCTACCACACACTGTCAACGCAAGACTTTTTTTTTATCCTTGCCTGATAGTTTCCGCTGATTGTTGTGGGGTTTTCTGAACAGATCAAAACAGCCATTGACTGGCCACAGCGACCTAAAAGGGGTAACGTGTATTTCTGACATCAAGGGCCCGAATCATTAATAATGTCGTTATATGCGGCAGTCTGAATGATAGGCGCGCCGGAGTAAGACGTGGATAATTAACGGAGAGGCGAAGGCACCAGAAATGCTACTTTAGTCAAGGACTGGAGGACATTTCTGGTGTAAGTGACATAACTTGAGGAATTTGTTGGGTGGGCTTCACCACACTTAGTCCCGCTAATGCTCTGCCTTCTTTGGTGGAGAAAACATCAAAAGTCGCAAAAGTTTTAAGACTTTTCAAAGTGTTTTACCCCAGAAATCTGTCAGAAACACTATAATGAAATCAGGGACCCGAGAGCTTATAGTAAAAACATATTAAAAAGGCATACGGATGCGAAACAAGACAGAAGAAGAATCTACACCTTTGAAATGTGGAGCTGGAGAAGGATGCTATCAATACCATGGATGGAAAGAACAAATCAATCTTGGAACAAATCAATTCAGACAAGTCACTGGAACGAAGGATCACGTCACCAAGCTACGACTTGCCTAATTCGGACACATCATACGAAGAGAGCAATCACTGGAGCAGGACATCATGGTCCGAAGAATAGAGGGAACAAGGCGAAGATGAAGACCGGCAACCCTATGGCTTGATATTATCAAGATAACCGAGGAGAAGACTGTGGTGGACCTATCTAGGCTTGTACAAGATCAATCCTCCAACAGCGCGTTCATCCATCAAGTCGCCATGGCTCGAGATCGAGTAGAAGGCCGTTAAATTAAAATAGTCAAATAATCTAGCAGGGCGAGGCGGGGGGGGGGTGGACTTCATGTAAACGACCGGGAGTGGTTAAAAAAAATACTATCACTCATCCTCTGATGCTCCTGGGTCTAGTACTGGTTTCTACCTTCTGGTTTCCCCTCAACCCCCCCAAAAAATCAGGGTGGATAAAAATCAATGATTTTTTTAAAAAAAAATCAAAAAAATCGGATTTTTTTTATTTAAATCGGATTTTTTTGATTTAAATCGGATTTTTTTTGATTTAAATCGGATTTTTTTCAATAAACTGCTTTTTGAGGAAAATATTTTACCATCCAAAGGTTCTTCCATCATGAGATAAAGCTGAGTTGTTTAACTCAGTAGAATAAAGGCTGTATATGTGTAACATTCACAATGCCATGCTCTTCCAGAGGTTTCTGTAGGATTAGTGGGCAGTTTCTCTCCTATGTTATCACAGACGCTCGCTTTACTTACGCAGTTCTCAAAACTGAATTTGACTCCAGCCTCTTCTTCACGGCAAAAATGTTACAACATGAACAGAGTTGAGAAAAAGACCTTAATCCTATTGTTCTACAAACCTATGAATACAGAATCAACCCCTTCAGTGCCAAGTCCAAGAAGTTAGACAATATGTTTCTGATTGTTTGGAGTGGAATAGATCTGCACAACACAAGAAGAATGTGAATCTAAGTGTGAGGAGGAGGAAGGGCAAGCAGACAAGAAAATGATCACGTGTGACTTCTCTCCTCCGTTACTAGGTGTTTGTAATAACAGAGGATGTAGTTTAGGCTCACAGAGCGGAGCCATTTTGTTGGGGACTGCCAGTGATACTGACAAGTAGGCTGTCACTGAGGACGACCGGCAGCATCTATTCTGTTAGTTCATGCTGCTTGCTGTATTATAAACTGAGCACAGATACGTGGAGAGTATCACACACTGGGATTATTCACAGCACATGACACACTGCATGTATCTAGATACAGGGCTGAGTGTAGTGTATCGCATTATGGGATTAGATACACCGGTCTGGGGCATATCGCACTTGATGAAATTAGATACACCGGTCTGGGGCATATCGCACATGATGAAATTAGATATACTGGTCTGGTAGAAACTTTGATTTAAATCACTGATTTAAATCAAGCCTTACTGACTAGTGATTTAAATCGTGATTTAAATCGTGATTTAAATCAGTTTGATTTAAATCAAATCCACCCTGCAAAAAATAGCAACTGAGCCAATGACTGGTTGTAGCGGTGATGCGCCTCTATCAGTGATTAGATAAGCGGGCATTTCTTGTTTGTCGAAATGGGACCCGGCAAAAAAGTAGCTGATAGATAAACTATAAATGCACACAATATAACCCTGCAATTCCTCTCCTCATTTCCTAGGATCCCATTTTATATTTTATCTAATATTACAATTAAAGCTACAAAACATTTTAATAACTCTGTGTCTCAGGAGAGCAAAACGTCCCTACTCCTCACAGTCTTGGGTGCGGCCATAAGAAAACTGTCTGCAGCAGGAGCCTCCCCCTCTGGTCTGTTATCACAAAATACATTTGCAAACCTCATCCTCAGCGGGCGGAAAGACGGAGAGGGCGAGAAGACGGAGGGTAGGCGGGAAGACGGAGGGGGGCAGGAAGACGGAGGGGGGCGGGAAGACGGAGGGGAGGGAAGACGGAGGGGGAGGAAAGACGGAGAGGGAGGGAAGACGGAGAGGAAGGCAAGACGGAGAGGGAGGGAAGACGGAGAGGGAGGGAAGACGGAGAGGGAGGGAAGACGGAGGGGGAGGGAAGACGGAGGGGGAGGGAAGACGGAGGGAGAGGGAAGACGGAGGGGGAGGGAAGACGGAGGGGGAGGGAAGACAGAGGGGGAGGGAAGACAGATGGGGAGGGAAGACGGAGGGGGAGGGAAGACGGAGAGGGAGGGAAGACGGAGAGGGAGGGAAGACGGAGAGGGAGGAAGACGGAGGGGGACGGGAAGATGGAGGGGGAGGGAAGACGGAGGGGGAGGGAAGACGGAGGGGGAGGGAAGACGGAGAGGGAGGGAAGACGGAGAGGGAGGGAAGACGGAGGGGGACGGGAAGACGGAGAGGGAGGGAAGACGGAGAGGGAGGGAAGACGGAGAGGGAGGGAAGACGGAGAGGGAGGGAAGACGGAGAGGGAGGGAAGACATTTCTCTGCAACTTTATGTTTTTCAGGAACAGGAAAAACATGTTGCAGACTAAAACAGCAGCGCTACATTTATATCCAGTTACCGTTTACTTCTAGAATTGGCATTCTCTTGTAAAATCTCCTCAAAATTGTATTTTCAGCAGAATATACCAAATCTCAGATTGAAGCCTCATGTTTATGTTGCTGTACCTGCCCTATACACCCCGGTATTAAAAAGAAAATGATGCAGTAAAAACAAAACTGCTGAAATACAAAGCACTCATGAGACAATAAACCTTGTGAAGTGACTGATCGTTCCTCCCAAATTTCACGAATACATCACATCCTGGTATCAGATTATTAGAAATCAGGCATCACAAATATCCTCGCGTGCCCTGAGTGCAGTCTCCTCTCGCACGTCGTTTGCCTTCGCAGCTTTGTTCCAATTCATGTTTTTATTTCTTGAGTCAACAGAGAGTTTTCAGAAACATTTGGGTGAAATGAACACAGGTCTGTAATAGAATTGGCTCGGAATTCTGGGCGTAGAATCTATAGAATGTTATGTATTAGATAGGATGACAAGACCACTATAAAAAGTCTATAATAAAGGAGGACATTTTTTTTTCTCTATTAGAGTCTCCGCAGAAAGCTGATGATGCTGCAGAGATATGGGGAAACAGGAAGAGTCTTACATTTCCCTGCAGCGCCTCCGCAGGAATATGAAAGCATTACAAGGTAATTATTTAAATCAATTCTTACACAATCATAGTGCACGGGTCAGTCTAGACATTCAAGACTCTGATAAATGTGGGCGATACCAGACGTGGGAGTCCTCTTGCACTGCACAGCTAATTACTGATATTACAGTACAACCTATTGTGTGTGACACAAGGAAAAGAAACGAACCACAGAAAGAGGAAATTTTTTATTATGGTGTATTTGTTAGGTGTGGTATCCAAGTTAATTGAGTTAATCGTTGCTAAAATATGTAGTGGGTAAAGGCAGCTGTACACATTACGTGATGATCAGCTGCACCGGCCATCCAATGTGCATGGAGCTGTCCGGCTCGCCACCCGCTGCAGATGTTGGAGGTCGGGAATGCTGAATTTTAACATACCCGTTCCTTTTATTCTTGTGGGAGATAAGGTGTCTAATAAAAGCTTAGTGCCCCTTTCCTCAATAAGAACACATGCACACTAAGGCTATGTTCACACGTTGCATTTTTGATGCGTTTTTATCCTAAGGCAAATCCTGTTCTCTTGGCAGTATGAAACTAACCTAAAAAAAAACAGGTTTTGCTTAGATTATGCAGGTTTTTTGCTGTGTTTTTGTTGCTTTTCTTGCAGCAGTACAATTGTTTTTTTGTGCATGCTGATAAAGTTTAGGATAAAGTTTAGAGCAAAAAAAAAAAATCTGTTTCTACTTCATCAGGTTTGGGCACAAAAAAATGCAGCAAAAACTAATACCTGCATTTTTGCACCACCAATTGCTTTCAATAGTTGAAAAACGCTGAAAAGTGACATGCTGCATTCTGCACAACCTCAGGTTTTGCGCAAAATACCAAGAACGAAAAAAAAAAACAAGATGTGTGCACGAGATTTATGGAGTCTCCTACACTTTGCTGGTACTGTAAAACACGATTAAAATTTGCATAAAAAGCATTAAAAAAAAAAAAAAAAACACATGAAAAACGCAACGTGTGAACACAGCCTTATACGCCACCCCAAGTGTGCATGTAAATGGGGAGGGGGGTCCAGAGGAAACAGTGGGTGCATGGCCACCTCAAAGGGACTGTAAGGGCAAAAGGTGTTCATTAATTTGGGGATTGGGTCCAATAAAAACAAATCATACCCCTGCCATCACCCTCCTGGATCCAGAGCAGGTCTGTGCCGGCACAAAAAGCAATGACTGAGCTACTCATCCAGCTACAGGACCAATGCGGCTTGTGATAGAGGTTGCAGTGTTCAGGTGACTTTATCCACATGTCATTAGAAAAACATCCAATGATGTGCAGTTCAAGTTGCCTGACCGCTGCAGCCCATCACAAGTCACAGCGGTCCTGTGGCTGATCGAGCGGCTCAGTCTTGCTTCCTATTCTGATACTGAACAAGAAGCGGCCTCCTCTGAATCCAGGAGGGTTACAGCAGGTTAGTATGATTTATTTAGGTGTTTTTCAACGGAATCCAAGCCCCAGGTAACTAGCACCTTTTACCCGGACGAGCCCTTTAAGGTTTGGAGCCATTCTCTTTACGCAAAATCATATTCTGTTTTTAAACCCCCTTCGGTCCAGCACAATAGGGCGAGTGCCAAGGACATTAGTACAGTATGTTACCACGATGCACATAGGAGGGCCGACACCGCTCCTGGATCCATCCAATACTTCTATAATACCCACTGATCCACGTACCCCGTAGTAGAGCTACACGGTCCACACATTCACCGAGAAGCCGAACAGCACATTACTATGTTTGCACAAAAGGTTTACCCGACCGTACAAATCAGGAGAGGCCGACAGAGGCGACCATGTTCTGGATACAGTCATACGAGCCTGGAAAGCTTCACTAGAGGATTATCAAGAGGTTTCAGGTCCTGTGACTGTGAAAATAAGCTGCTAACCTCCAAAGAGCTCTTTATGTGGCTTTCATAGAGGAATCGGCAAACAACCGACGCAGAAATACCCATGGTTATAGCATGCCAGGGGGATAATTAAAGGGGCTTCCTGGCTTTAACTACAAAAGGATTTTCCCATCTGCACCACAAAAAAAAAGCTAAACCTAAAACTTGGTAAACTCCTCTCCTCCTGAGGACTGACGCCGCAAGTCATGGCGTACCACCAAGTCATCCATATAGGTGGGGGACGATACCAGATATCCACAGTACCATGACATTTAATTAGGTTTCCATCTGAAGGACTGCATATTCGATGGTAATTATTGTTAATGAGGAGTAGAAGAAAAAATGGACAAAACCTTTTGTTGTGGAACCACCACCAATGAACCAATATTTATGGCAGAACTTGGCGTGCAACCACCGACATCAATAGGCAACCATGTAATACACAGTAGAAAGTGAATACTAGATCAAGAACAAGCCTTCATAGTCTATAACCAAGAGAGTGACCAAGAAAATGGAGTCCCGTGCCGCCTAGAAATCAGCATCGAACGACAACCGCTGAAGATCAAGACCTCATCCCTTGGACCTACATTTCTACTGGACACCAACCAAAGCTACTTGTGCCGAATTCACACATTCGTGTTTATCAGTCTAAGTAAAAACCGTGATAAATGGAGTGGCAGCAGGTCTCCAGGTCCAAAATAAAGGACAAGAAACCAGAGGCGGGTCCGGCCATCACAGGTGGTCCTCAGACAGCGAAACCTAGCCTTACACAAGTGACAAAAAGTGTCAGTAACGCAATAAAACATTCATCAATTCGTTAATATTCATTGATATAATTTATAATTCTGATACAGTGCCGCTGGAAAAAACAGACCGGTGCCGGCGTCATCATTTTACATGCAGTCGACATCTTCCCGGTTAAATTCAATGGGGAATATCGCAAGACACAAATACAACAGATCTTATTTGATCAGTCCCTGCAGTAAGGGACATGTCCTTGTACTACAGTCTCAGGCAATTAAACAAGTTCTGTTGGAAAACTGGGCATCGCGTCACATCTTTATACTTTTAATGAACGACATTGAGGGAAGCGCGGTTACTTAGTGGTTTGATATCCTTGGCAAAACCACAGAGAATCAAGGAGTAATGACTGCGGACAGCTATATATTAAACATGATCTGCAGAGGAAAGATTAGGAAATCATCGTCCTACACAAATAATCTGGAGGTGTTATACCCCAGCCACACTTCCCAATTAATGGGCTACTTTGACACCCATCATAACAGCATTCTAATAACAAAATCCTGAAGGCAACAATCGTGAATTGATGGAAGCCAAGAAGTCATACATAAAAACATTCTCATTGGGTCCTAACTTTCTTAGTTTAAATTTTCCAGTTTGGACCATGAATGCTATGGGAAAAATAAAATAAAATTTCTCTGGCATTGGTCTCCATGCTGCTAAAGTCTACAAGACCTTTGTCCATCCCTTGTGGAAGCCAATGGAGAAGTGTCCTTCACAAAATTCCAAAGATGATCTTGCAAATGTATTACTGTGACTTGGCATAGTAACTTTTGTCAAGCACAGCGTGGGAAGACTAAGTGCAACACGAGGGGATAGGGAGCCCAACACTAGGGAAAAGGGGAGTGGGGACCCCTAGGCAGATCTAGAATCACCCTGTCTGCCCTAAATGTCCTTATATAGGCTCTGCACCTATCGCCGAGCAGAAACCTAAACCCTGCCTGACCCTGGCAATAAGCCCTGCTTCGGGAAGGACGAGGTTGACACTAATCAATCCCCACTACAAGTAAAGACAGCTGGGATAGACAAACAAGGAGAACAATTATCTTGAGTAGACTCAGGGGGTAACACAGATGTCCTCTAGCAGCACCAAAGAGGAAGATAGCCAACTGCTATATCTCCAAGCCTCAACAGGGGAAAATGGAAATATCACCAGTGATTCCCAGAAGCAGACAGAAAGTCTATAACATCCAGTCCAGGTGTCAAATAGAGCCGGAGGGAGGTTGCCACTGGGTTCAATAGTCAGAAGGACTAGGAAGGCATCTGCAAAGCCAACCGCAGAGAACTTCTGCAGCCAGATGCTGTGCGACTGTCTGCAGCCTCTGACACAACCGTGACAACTTTTAATTGAAGGTCCCATTGGAGACAACTGGCTCACACAAGTCTAGACATCATTGTGGGCAGAAAACCAAAAAGTTTCTCTATAGGAGAAAAAGTTGGCAACATCCTGAGACCCTACTGAAATTCTGGTGATCGTTGTTCAACATCCGCCCAACATATTTGTACCTGCTCTATTAATTTACGAAAGTGCAACTACTACTATTCACGTGAGACTAACCAAAGACAAAGTGGTCGAGTCAACTATCAAAGACTTTAATAGAGAGAATTTGTCGGCACAATCCAAGCATAGTCACTCGATGAAGGGCTGTGGAGTCGGTATGTCAAACCTCCGACTCAAACTCCGACTCCTCAATTTCCATGACACCGACTCCACGACTCCCTCATACCAGGACTGTGGAGTCGGTAAGCCAAACCTCCGACTCCAACTTCTCAATTTCCACGACACCCTCATACCAGGGCTGTGGAGTCGGTAAGCCAAAACCTCCGACTCCAACTCCTCAATTTCCACGACACCGACTCTGACTCCCTCATACCAGGGCTGTGGAGTCGGTAAGCCAAATCTCCGACTCCTCAATTTCCATGACACCGACTCCCTCATACCAGTGCTGTGGAGTTGGTAAGCCAAACCTCCGACTTCTCAATTTCCATGACACCGACTCCAACTTCACCAAAATGGGCTCCGACTCCACAGTCCTGACTCTGTGCACCTTTGGCATGGCCGAGCAGTTGAATGCACCTTCCCATCTACCGTACTTGTTTTCCATCCATCTCCATCCTCCTCTTTCTTGACTGACCGCTGTGGCTCTAAAGAGGAGGGTGGAGATAAATGAAAAACAAATAGGAGGTGAGGTGCACTCAACTACTCTTGGGCTTTGATTAGACATTTTGCTCTGATAGAGAACATTATCAAAAAGTTATCATCTCTCCGACTAGTGAAAACTGCGAGGATTGTAGTAGTCGTGTCTGGAGGTTGTGGATAAGACTGCAATCTGTGCGGAGGATCTATGCGCCTGTACACATTGCAGACCAGGCTTTCAGTGTCCATCTATCTTTCGCAGGAAGGACCAAGTCCGATCGTGCATGCTGAAATATTTTCCAAACGTGCCTTGAGAAATCGGTCGTGTGAGCTGTCACCATATACTATGGGGTCCATGTGCACAAGACCAGGAAAAACCTCTTGTGCAATTAAGCCCTTTATATGTATCCCAAATACCAGTGCCCCCCCCCCCCCCCCCCCCCACAATTACACGGCTAGCTTTAACCCTTTGAGAACATTAATCAAATAAAACAGAAGAGTCCTTTAATTAAAAAAATAATAATAATCTGACTGCAAAACGAGACGCACTGTTATTATAGTTAATGACCATCTAAATTCCCAGTAATTTCAGCCTTGAAAAGTTTCGCCAAAGTAAAGAGCGGGATTCTAACCTCGCACGAAATTCCTGCAACAGAAGCCAACCACATGGAAGCACTGAACCCCTGCGGCCGGTATTTACAAGGACTTGGGTATCTCGATGGTCGCTTTCATCCGAGCAAGTTGAAAACAATCCAATTTTCCTACACTGTAGAAGATAATTAAAAGACAAAAAAAAATAATGAAGAAGGAATATGAGTTGCTGCAGAACAAAAACGAGGAGCAAAGTTTCGCTGCCAAATCCCGGGCTGCGCTGTTATAAGAGCTTGTACATTGCAGACGAGGTAGTTTATGGAAATATAAAGACTGTTCACCATCATTACCCTGCAAAAGAGTCAATTATTGGACAATACATTATGTGGGGATCAATAGTGAAGAGAACATTCTCTGGCTGTAAGACCGCGCCGCAGAAAGCGATCGCCGTCATATTAGAGATTTCTTTCCCAGGCTTTATCTCATTCTGCACCGTTCTCACAAGCCATTCAGTCCTCTGCCAAGGTTCCTACGAGATTAGGACGAGGAGCTCCAAGAACTACGGAAATATTCAATGCGCATTTAAGAAAAGAAAAAAAAAAAGAAAAATTCTCACGGACTTTATGGGGGACAGAATCTAAAACTTTTTTTTAGTCTTCTCCTTTTTCTCTGCGTTCTGCCTACGGTTGATCTTCTAGGCATAAAAAGACGGTGCCGGGAGAATATATCTTCACTCGCACGTTAAAACCTGCAGGCAAGCGAAAAGCTACAAGTAAACAGTCGCCTCTTGTAAACGGTTTGCATTTCCAGATAAAACAGCGTTTGCTCTCTTCTGCTGGGAATAGCATCAGTGAGATGCCAACACACAATGGTTTCAAGAGCTCGGCTGGCAATCGTGACTCGCGGCATTATGTTTACAGATTCGGCAGCACTTTGTACATTTCGCTTGCATTTTTGGGACAAGCATTTCCCATTCTATTAATATTGCATTTTATTTTCCTCTTGGGAAGATCACGGTACGTCATCAGAAAGGAAAATCCTAGACTGGCGGAATAGATCGCAATTGTGCGGCGGACAAAAGAACATGGGTAAGAGAAAGCACAATCGCTGCTCATAAGACGTCAAAGGCAGAGATGAAAACGCGTGGTCAAATGTCAACTATAACAACGTTTAGGAGATAGAAAAATGTAGATGTTGAAAAAAGAAAGAAAAAATATCTTCCGATGAAGACCCACAACACGTACCGCTGAAGCCTGTGATGCGAGCTACTCTAAAATAAGCAGCATCCCTGACGGGCAGGCAGCGCCACCCGTACCTCCGAAGTAAGTGCCAACCCCTGCCTCTGTCTCCGATTGACCGCTCCCCCGCCTCCATCCCCAAGTGACCGCTGCCTCCGCCCCCAAGTGACCGCACCCCCCGCCTCCATCCCCGAGTGACCGCTCCCCCCTGCCTCCGTCCCCAAGTGACCGCTCCCCCGCCTCCATCCCCGAGTGACCGCTCCCCCCTGCCTCCATCCCCGAGTGACCGCACCCCCGTCTCCGTCCCCGAGTGACCGCACCCCCTGCCTCTGTCCCCGAGTGACCGCACCCCCTTGCCTCTGTCCCCGAGTGACCGCTCCCCCACCTCCATCCCCGAGTGACCGCTCCCCCTGCCTCCGTCCCCAAGTGACCGCACCCCCCTGCCTCTGTCCCCGAGTGACCTCTCACCCCCGCCTCTGTCCCCGAGTGACCGTTCCCCCCTTGCCTCCGTCCCTGAGCGACCGTTCCCCCCTTGCCTCCGTCCCCGAGCGACTGTTCCCCCCTTGCCTCCGTCCTCGAGCGACTGCTCCCCCCTTGCCTCCGTCCCCGAGCGACCGCTCCCCCTAGCCTCCGTCCCCAAGGAACCAATCCCCCCGCCTCCATCCCCTACAGGTAGGCCCGATCATTTTCTGGACATCAGTCTTCAGGGGAAGAGTGGGACAGCCCCATATTCATTAATTGGCTGGTCCCATCAAAATCTGAGGCAAACATGATTTTACTGGGTGCTGTCACTTGAAAAATTGTGCTCTTCCCATCATACATATCTCAGTAAAAATCTACGTAAACTATAAGATCCCAAGCAGAAACTTATCATCTGAATATACCCCACCTCATCACCACCCATATAATCCAGTTCTGGGCCCCATTTCACATCGGGAACAGCCAAAACCCAAAAGTAGAACTACAAGCAATTAACACACACATATATCAAGACAAAAGAAGCCGATGAGATCATCCCGTGGTTTTTTGGTCGCCTCTAGAAAGCCAAGAAGTTTCATTTTCCAAATTGAGCCCATAAATTACAAACTAACAATAAACAGAATGACTGGAGCCAGAACTTGGAAGGGCGGCACTCACACCCACCCTCCACCGAAAGCTGGAGACATCAGCACCGGGGCTATTTTGGTTTCTGAAGGTTGCAGATAATCACACGTATTACATACTCGGATGCCAGGTTGAGATATTGCGTGGTCTTTGCAAACAATGGTCACAAATTACCGTAACGCTGGGAATAAATTATTTGCAGTTTGCCGCCGAGAATCGTTTGGCTCAAGACTGACAGACTGATAGCGGCTCACGAGGGGCGGTGAAGACCCTTATATCATCTCTGTTTTCTACTTATTTACAGACTTTTACATCATGTTCCTTCAAGACCGAGTTATATTCAGTAAAGCTCTTAATAATAGGGATCAACCGCTCCGGGAAACATGGACGGCGGAGACAGCGCCAACGATAACTTCTTGGGAAAAACGGGCAGATTGACCTATCTTGAAGACCGGGCTTTTCCACATGGATGGATGACATGGTTGGCCATTTATCTGAAAGGCTTTCATGTAATACTACATTCAAGACCGACCAACCGTGAAAATCTGTGATGGTTCTCAAAAAAAAAAAAAGACTGACAAAAATCATGTGTCCTTTTCGTCGAAAGATAGAAGTGAAGTCCATCCTAAAACGTTCTGCAATCTGTTTGCTCAACTTTAATACTGACCTGCTGTCACCCACGTGGATCAAATGCAGCCCGCTCAGGAGGTCTGTGATGGACAAGACGCTATTCAAACGGTTATTGGCCCCCCCAAAAAAATAGTATAGGCTATAACTTGCTGATCGTTGGGGGTCCGACCTCTGGAACTTTCAGCGATCTTTAGAATGGGGGATCAGAAGAGATGAGCATTGTCTATGGGACAAAAAAATAGCCAAGAGTCGTGCCCCGCAGTCCTACAGACAATGGCTGGAGCAGAGGCCGCGCACTCCCGCTCCGTTCAGTACAGGGCTGTAAAGAAACTATAGCGGGGGGCCCAGAAGTCAGACCTCCTGGAGCAACAACGCTCCTTCGTTCTCAGTCCTATGTTCCTCGTCAGTCTCTTGACAATGATGCACGACCAATGAACCCTGCACACTTCCATCCTGCTCTTGGCCGTAACTGCGAAGCCGGCAGCCGATCAACGTCCACTGACTGGCTGCAGTGGTCACGATCCACTGTAACAAAGTTTGATGGGGGAATGGGCTGAAAGCAGAAGAGCGGTGCTGGAGGGGGAGGCAAGAATACATTTCTTTTTGATTTATGCAATACCAAGGAGCCACTCCGGGGCATCAATGTCCAAAGAAAAGAAAAAAAAAGGCGTGAAGCAGAGCAAACCTCATCTGCCGGAGCATCCACACCACTTCCCAGCAACTAAAGCCTGGACTCCTTTGAAATGTTGGGTGTGTTCACGATATTTATCAAGAGGCCTACATACAACGCCTTGGGCAAAGAGGCTGGAGGCCCCGGCCAAGGAGGGTGGGAAAGATCGCGCTGGTGATACTCAGCAGAAAGGTGTGTGCTGGAGAACATCATAACAAAACATATATTAGAGGGAAAATGCGGCTACAAGAGGCTCACGTCTACTAAACCCGGGAAAATCAGCAGCTAAATATCACTATCAAATAAGCCTGACCCAGCAGGGGAATGAGGCCAAAAGCTACAATGTGTGGCCGAAAAATGAAAAATACCATTGAAAATGTCTTTTTAAGGAGTTTGCACAATGGACAATCCATTACTGCTAGAACAACCTCCGGATATTTGCTCCATTTTCCTGCAGTGCCTCCACAGGTGACATGAGACATTACACTACTCCTATATAAATCAATCAACTGTCCAGATACAACTTTTTTGGATAAAGAAAAAAAAGAAAGGTGCGCCAATATAGGGGAACCCTACTGTATGACTTTCATATGCTCGGCCGTCAGATCTGCTGGACAGGTAACACGGTGACCGGATTCCTTCAAGCGCTCGTTAAGTAAAAATTTCAGGAGACGCAAACAAGACTCTTCTACTGAGAACAGTGGAAATCGCACCTGTCAATCACCAAGCTACTCGGAGAAAAAGAAAAAGCCTTAACCTACGGAAAACGGATTTATATTGACATTTAAGAGCCAACCCCGGCGGCAGCGGTCCCGTGCGCGGATCAGTCCGACCATTATTCACACAGACGCCGTCGTGTCATTTCCCAGAACACATTCCATTTGCTTTTATTGCAAACATCATCTCGCCCGGCGCAGGGGAAATGGGATCCGTCAGATGGCAACGGCAATATTCCGGAAAATGAAATAAATTAGGTACTTTTAAGTCTCCCATCATGAACTCCGTGGCAAGGGAGCAGCCAGACACGTTATTGTCTCAATTACTCGCCTTTTATTTTTTCTGCGTTGCTACGCATTGCACAAGGCTTGTAACCGGCTTCCTATGCGTGGGTCTTCGGGGTTTGCGGCGTATCGGCCAACGTGCAGCCATGAATCCAAAAAAAGCACTGGACAGAGCCATCCGGGTGGAAACAAGAAAATGGGAAATGACTACCAATCCTGAGGCAGCGCAAGCGGCAACATCCAAGAGCTACAAATGTGTCCACGTTGTCATTAAATTGTGACACGTCGTGAAAACACTCATACTGCAATTTACATCACAGGGAAGCCAAGAGGTGATGGAAGGACATCTCCATGGTGAAAACCTAGCTTCAAGAGGACGTGTCAATGGCAAAAGTGTCCAGTTTTTGTTCTTATTTTATTCCAGCTGCTCCTCAAGAGTAATCTGTGGTTTTTTTTCTTAAAATCCACCATACAGTTACAAATATAGGGGCCTTTTTATTTACAGCTAATTACTATGCACTTTATAAGTGAGCGTGGCTCACAGGATCCTCGGGGGCGTGTATTTAGTCTGCTTTGCATTGTTACACTGTGAGCCACGCCTCCTTGTAACAAAATAATAAATAAAATCAGCACTTACTAAAAAAGGACCATATCGCTGGAACCATATGGTGAATTAAAAAAAAAATATGGAGTATTCAGGGGGACAGCATATATAAACTAGATGTGTATTTCCTGAAGGAACTACAGATTGTGCTTTGAATTGGTGCCCGGTAGTGTTGAGCGAACATGCTCGGACATGCTCCGTTAACCCTTGAGCATCGGGGTGCTCGGACATGCTCGGAACTCTGCAGAACACCTCATGTACATTTAAGTTCAAAATCAATGCATTCCAATGGGAAGATTTTTTTTTTCTAACGTAAAGGGTTAAAAAGCAAAAAATCCGATCGACTCCAAAAATACTTAGCACACCTGTCACGGCAGCTAGCTTCAAAACCTTGTTTGAACGGAGTCTGTACACCGAGCGGTTCGGGCTGTATTAATTGCGCAAATCTGGAGAAGAAGAAGAACACGGAAAAAGAATAATGTGAATAACAATATAGTGCTTTTTCCAAAGCACAATAAATAGAAACATAAACTGGGCATTTTTAACCTGGTGACTGTTCCTCTTTAAAGGACGTCTGTCAGCAAAAAGTGACTGTTCAAACCAAGCACAGGTACTCAGTGCACCTTCACAGCTATTTATTTCTATCCATCTTTGTCTTCCTCTGTTGCCTGTAAAAGTCAGAGCTGCCAATCAAAGAGGTTGAGATAGAAGGAAGATAAGTAGGTAGGAAAGTGTGCCTTACTGTTGGGCCATACTAAGGGTGCGCCGAGATGCTGTGCTTGGTTTGAACAGTGCAGACAGGCTCCTTTTACAGAGGTGGCCATGCACAGTAAAGTAAAAGTCAAACTTGCAAATTTTGGTTTCATTGCCGACTGTTCATGAAGGATTGGGCACGAGACGAGCCAAGACGCTACCAGGGGAGTATGGCAACAGCTGACAGTCTGATAGTCAGAAATCTTGGGATATGCAATTATTTTTATGATCGCGAGGTCCAACCTCTGGGACCGGACCACCGATCCCGAGAGCTGCAGCTTCTCTCCGTTTTTTACTTTCCACAATGGCACTCAGATCCACATGGCTGCACAGGTAACAAATGAAATATGCTGTGCTGCAGTTCCCCTGCACAGCGGGAGGCAAAGAAAGTGATGGCGCTGCAGTCCCTTCATTGTCTGGATTGGTGGTGGTCCTTACATCGGACCCTCAACAGACTGGGGAAGACTAATAAACACACATCCCATCGCTGCCGGATCTGAGGCACAATGCAAAATTACTGCAGGCAAGAAAAGCCGGATAATACAGACTAACAAAGCGAAGGACGAGAATCAACCAATGCAAATAAACAATTACAATTATTCTGAATAAACTTGTTCTAAAAATGTTAGGTGTCTAATGTGCCAAGTAAGGTCAGGGAAAACACCCAAGATGAGGGTATAATGAGCGCAGAACCGCCCCATACACATCCAGGCTTCCCACGAGCAAGGTTCATAACGAGAAAAATCAGAACCTTGCGCGGAAATCGGCATATTGGGGCCAATCCGATCTCATGGACCTCCACGGTCCTAAAATCGGCCATACACAAGAGACAGCCATCACCCGAACGGTCATCCATGGTCTTAGCTACTTACAAACTCTCCTGAAACATTCAGGAGGGTCCCAGAAAAAGCGGAGACCCTCAATGCTTCAGGGAAAGATGGCAAATCTCTCCAATTGGATATTCATTGGGCAGGAAACCGAATGTGAAGGGCGCGAGTTCTATAGATGGGGCGCTGGCAAAATGTCACCCTCCCAGAAAGTCTTCTGCAAAAATTAGAAATAAGGCGATAAGATGGGAATATGTCCTTCACATTGATGGGAATCCCACCACGAGAACAGACGGGCACCATACCCAAGTGCCAACACACAGCGCCGCTCTCCAATACGTGCGGTGTCTTCACCGATCCACGGCCACTTCTCATAGAATTACTGGCCACACAAAACGCCAATTTTTTGTTACCTATAAAGAACTACGTTTCTTATAAAATTATAAAAATTAATGAGGACAAAAAAACGGGGGAAACAAGGAGCAGAGTTATCAACTGATTCGGCTCCAAAGCACTCGAGCTTCCATCGTGGTCGGAGGTGGAGAGCCGGTGCTGAATTAACAGAGCAGAGGCTTAAATCTTCCCCGAGTATAGAGCAGGACGTGATCCGCCATAATCCCTCGGAGACAGAGTTGTCAGCTCAGCTACGAGCGCCCGGGCACGCCGCTGATTTCCAACAGCTGGGGCTGCCGAATTTCTGAAGCCACTCAGCAGGACGCAATCTTCTCTCCTCTCGCTCCGAAGAAATGATGATCTCCACCAAAACTGAAAATCGTCGGCTCATTGCTACCGTTTATACCCTTAAGCCCGGAGGGTGCAGAAACCTCTAAATTTCACCAGACAGGAGGGTTTATGGGGAAACCGCGACCCACTTTATCCATTCATATCAGCATCTCAGCAGGCGGGTGGAAACGGACAGGTCTAGTCCCGATTGCTATAGTGCAGCGATCACCGACCTACGGCACTACTGTGCAGTGCTGACACTATAGCGCACAGAATGCCTTGCAAGTTTCGCCGACCACTGCATGCTCAGGGGATTTCCAAGCAATCCTCCACAATCGCCTACAATCAGAATAAAGTTTTCTCCCCACCATCTCCTCTCGACCATTGCCAGCCAATAGAGACAACCGCCACCATGTAGCCTAATACAACACTATGCTCTTGTTGAATCTTGTCACTGGGAATCGCAGCAGAGGACAATGCCGGCCGTGCGTTCACCAGCTTATTACTAAACCTTCCTGCTCTCATTTCTATGCCGGCTTGAAAGTAAAAGCCAGCTGTGTATATTCGGATCTGTACATCTGCCAGGACTTTTGGCTCCCGCTGGGTCAATGTTTCGGAGCGAGTGGCACACCCAGCAATTATAGACGATCAGACAGTTGTGCCTCCTCCTTATCCTGACACCACCCCAGGATCACAGCCTTCCTTTCATCCCCCCTTCCTAGACCACTGAATGACATATCCACCATAGTCCTGTCTGTGCATCTATAGAGGTTTCCATCCAGAAGAAACTCCTGAGACCTACAGCCACCACAGAAGTTGGGAGGAATCCCCCCCAACAGTGGGGATCCACTCGGAGGAGTCCACATACCAAACCCATGGACATTTGCGCCCACCATATAATCAATGTAAAGGTGCTTATCTGATGAGGCACCGTCATTAAAGGGTTATTCCCAACAGTGACAACTGGACTACGAGGACTATTCATCACTGCTTTTGTGCCATATTCATCTATTCATTGGTTCCTTTTTTTTTTTTTAGTTTGTTTTCTTTTTTTTCCCCTTTATGGTCACCGCGGTGTAAGTTTGGGCTTTCCAGATCCATCCCCTTTTTCTGATTCAACATTTGCGATTAGAGATGGGCAGATCGATTCATGGACCAGTCTCTGGCCGCGAGGCTCGTGAATCTCTTACTTTATGAGATCCCGGGCACAGCTTTTTGGTGCAACGTCATGTGATGAACCAACCGGCAATATCGAAACAAAGCTGGAAATCTCAGAAAGGTAAGAGACTGGCGAGCTTCCCGTTCAGTGACCAGGCACTACTGACCTGGCCGATGGACCGGAGTCCCGCGAATCCATCCTTTCTTCTCTATTTGTGACTATTGGAATAATCACTATATTTTTCTGCACATGTACTGCACTCCCTCCCGAAGTGGATCCATGGATGTCAGAAATTACTTGCACAATTTTTGGAACACTGCGTAACGTGTGACTTTTTTGCACCCAATAATCACAAAAAGGTTAGAAAAAAAAAATCAGACTTTGGACAAAATCCTTTAGCTGAATGTGCTAAATTGAAGCATTTGGTGCAAAAAATGTAAACAAAGATAAAAAAAAACCACAAAATCATGAATCAGAGCAGTAGAGTAAAGGAATGGGCTTTCTCCAGCATTCCCAGAGAATGAATGAATGGGACATGTCCGAGCCCCATTCTCAGGATCGGTGGGGGTCCCAGCGCTAAGACCCGTGGATAGGTCCAGCACATGTTTATTGTACCTGTCTATATTTTCCCTTTTCATATGTAAAGCGCCATGGAATAAATGGCGCTATATAAATGTATAATAATAATAATAATAATAATAAAAATAGGTGATAAAGGGTTATTCAGAACATTAAAAGTGAAGAGAACTTTCAGCCTTAATGTTCCTACAGGTATATAGGCACCCCGTGTGCCAACATAGGGTAACTTTGTGAATACAGTCTCCCTAGAAGTAATTCTTTAAACGGGAAGTCCTGCCTTATCCAGAAAGCCATGTTTTCTTTAAGTGGTCTTCCACTTACAGCTTTCTGGCTTTTAATGGCCAGTGCTGGATTAAAATAATAAAATCAGATGTTACTCGCCCTCCCATGGTCCAGCGCTCCCTCTACGCTGCTCTGGTCCGTTTACCAGCTGCAGCGGTGACGTCACTACTACAATGCATATCACCATTGCAGCCAATCATTGAGCTCAGCAGCCAGTGATCGTTGCAGACAATCACAATTTATAGTTTAACGTCCCCGATGCAGCCAGTAAACAGACACTGGAACAGCGGCAGAGAGGTTACAGTGGACCAGGGGAGGGGAGTAACATCTGCTTTTATTTTAATCCATCACTGGCCATTAGATGCCAGGAAGCTACAGTGGAAGACCGACATTTTTTACTATTTAATAGATACGAGAATCTTGGATTTGAGGGGGTATTTTTTTATGCAAAAGAAAAACAGACACATGGACCAAAAATAGACGAAAATTGAACCCAGCACACTGATGAGAAACTGTTTTAGACATAAAAAACTAGGAATTAGGCCCAAAGTATGAACCCCCGCAGACTATGGACTGTGCAACAGGGATAGAGATGATATAGTCACACGCACGAGGCAGGACGCACCAGGCAGGAGGCACGGTATACGTTAGCACGACACGCACCAGGCAGGAGGCACGGTATACGTTAGCACGACACGCACCAGGCAGGAGGCACGGTAAACGTTAGCACGACACGCACCAGGCAGGAGGCACGGTATATGTTAGCGGGAGACGCACCAGGCAGGAGGCACGGTATACGTTAGCGGGAGACGCACCAGGCAGGAGGAACGGTATACGTTAGCACGACACGCACCAGGCAGGAGGCACGGTATACGTTAGCACGACACGCACCAGGCAGGAGGCACGGTATACGTTAGCACGACATGCACCAGGCAGGAGGCACGGTATATGTTAGCGGGAGACGCACCAGGCAGGAGGCACGGTATACGTTAGCGGGAGACGCACCAGGCAGGAGGCACGGTATACGTTAGCGGGAGACGCACCAGGCAGGAGGCACGGTATACGTTAGCACGACACGCACCAGGCAGGAGGCACGGTATACGTTAGCGGGAGACGCACCAGGCAGGAGGCACGGTATAACGTTAGCGGGAGACGCACCAGGCAGGAGGCACGGTATACGTTAGCGGGAGACGCACCAGGCAGGAGGAACGTTATACGTTAGCGGGAGACGCACCAGGCAGGAGGAACGGTATACGTTAGCGGGAGACGCACCAGGCAGGAGGCACGGTATACATTAAGGGAGACACACCAGGCAGGATGCACGGTATACATTAAGGGAGACACACCAGGCAGGATGCACGGTATACGTTAGCGGGAGACGCACCAGGCAGGAGGCACGGTATACGTTAGCGGGAGACGCACCAGGCAGGAGGCACGGTATACGTTAGCGGGAGACGCACTAGGCAGGAGGCACGGTATACGTTAGCAGGAGATGCACCAGGCAGGAGGCGCGGTAAATGTTAGCGGGAGACGCACCAGGCAGAAGGCACGGTATACGTTAGCGGGAGACGCACCAGGCAGGAGGCACAGTATATGTTAGCGGGAGACGCACCAGGCAGGAGGCATGGTATACGTTAGCGGGAGACGCACCAAGCAGGAGGCACGGTGTACATTAGGGGAGACGCACCAGGCAGGAGGCACGGTATACGTTAGCGGTAGACGCACCAGGCAGGAGGCACGGTATATGTTAGCAGGAGACGCACCAGGCAGGAGGCACGGTATACATTAGGGGAGTCGCACCAGGCAGGAGGCACGGTATACGTTAGCAGGAGACGCACCAGGCACAGTATACGTTAGCAGGAGACGCAGCAGGCAGGAGGCACGGTATACGTTAGCGGAGATGCAGCAGGCACGGTATATGTTAAGGGAGACGCACCAGGTAGGAGGCACGGTATAAGTTAGCGGGAGACGCACCAGGCAGGAGGCACGCTATACGTTAGCAGGAGACGCACCAGGCAGGAGGCACGGTATACTTTAGCAGGAGACGCACCAGGCAGGAGGCACGGTATACGTTAGCAGGAGACGCACCAGGCAGGATGCACGGTATACATTAGGGGAGACGCACCAGGCAGGAGGCACGGTATACATTAGGGGAGACGCACCAGGCAGGAGGCACGGTATACATTAGGGGAGACGCACCAGGCAGAGGCACGGTATACATTAGGGGAGACGCACCAGGCAGGAGGCACGGTATACGTTAGCAGGAGACGCACCAGGCAGGAGGCACGGTATACGTTAGCAGGAGACGCACCAGGCAGGATGCACGGTATACATTAGGGGAGACGCACCAGGCAGGAGGCACGGTATACATTAGGGGAGACGCACCAGGCAGGAGGCACGGTATACATTAGAGGAGACGCACCAGGCAGGAGGCACGGTATATGTTAGCAGGAGACGCACCAGGCAGGATGCACGGTATACATTAGGGGAGACGCACCAGGCAGGAGGCACGGTATACATTAGGGGAGACGCAGCAGGCAGGAGGCACGGTATATGTTAGCATGGGCTTTGAAGCGGTCGGTATATAACGCACGCTGCTATAACGCTCCCATAAACCCCACACATTACAATCTTTATCAATGTGAAGAACTGGCAGAGCGCCACACAGCAAAGAATGAATCAGACTGATCGGAGAGGAGGAGATGGGAGTTTAAGAAATCATACAGCTGCCTCATTAACCCTAAGACACCCAGAGGAGAGTGTGACCTTCAGAATATATATATATATATATATATATATATATATATATATACACTGATGTAGCAGAGCCGGATTCTGCAGAGACGCACTCAGCTCTGCTGCATCTCTCAGACAACCACAGCAGGAAAAAAAAAAGGCATCACTGTGAATAAATGATTTACATGGAAGGGCTTGCGTGCAATCTCTGATGCCATGATCCTGTAATGTAGGAACCCTTGGCAATCAATAGTATGCCCTAAGCAGTGGGCTGCAAATCCTGGATCCCCCCCATACATTCCTGGCATTCCTCCAGTAGTACAGAAGTGCACACACCTGGCCAGGCGTCAGCACCTTCCTGTCTGCAACGCTGCAGTAGGTGCATTTATTTTCTCACAACCTTCAGGATCCCCCCCTTAATTCTCAAGGAGCCAATGAAGAAGGGTCGCAGGGTCAACACGGAAGTCGCCAATGTAATGACAAGCAGCCGAGAGCCGTCACATCTCATCTGGACATGTAATTATCCGGCACCGTGCAGGATTCGGTGGTGACCTTCATCACCGCAGGAGGTTTGGCACAGGCGGGCACCCTCGCTGCAGGAACAGCTTCTAGTAAAACTTCATATACTGCCAAGGTAAAATGAGTAACCTGTGCAGCCAGCGGGCGGCCATCACATGGGTACAGACTGCACATAACGCAAGAGCAGCATCAGGAAAGTGAAATATCAAAACACGACGGCCACAAGGCCCACATGTCATTCCCACCGTGGAGTGGGAACCAAAAAAAGAAAAATGCATCCTCCTTCAGTAAACAGATCAAAACCACAAGATGACAGAGCCCCGGGTGACATTAGGAGCCACACAAGGACACACAACATCACAGTATCCAGCAGCCTCGTGTAGTGGAGACGCGTGAAAGTGGCACGAGTGGGAACCACCATGAGCGAGCAGGAATCACAGATGAGCCCGGCATATGCCTGCGCCAGGGCAATGACAAGAGGGACACTTGTACAATGTGACATTCCTGCACAGCAGGTACTGAACCCAGTGGAGTAAGTGGGTAGTGGCCCTGTGGGTTCTGGATGCCCGGCAGATGACTGTTCTAGGGGTACAACAAGAAACGTTACCCTACAAGGATTGCACATTTTGGTTAGGATGTCTATCTGGTGGAACCTTACCTAGTGCCAGGCTCCATAGCATGCATGGTCTAGTGATGAATGTCTGCCCAGTGTAGTGATGGGCACTGGCACAGAGGGACCGTGCCTTAATGGTGGGCACCAGGCCAGGTCCATGCCTGAGCAGTTAGTACCAGCCCACTGCATCCTTGCCATTTCAGGGTGCATGTACTAAGTGTGTCTTTGTCCTCCTATTGGTGGGTCTCTGTCCAGTGGGACCTTGATCTAGAGGAGGGAACCTGCCCAGTGGGTGCTTGCCCTAGGGGTAGGCATCTGTAGAGTGGGACCTTAAATTAGCAACGGGCTCCTGTTTGGTACGTCCTTGCCCTAGCAGTAGAGAGTGTCGCAGAACATTCTCGGAGGAACATCTGCCCAGTGGGTCCATGCCCCTCGGAGGCGAACATCTGTGTTGTAGGTCTGTTCCCTCCCCCCCCCCCTGACAATGGGCACCTGTCTTGTAGGTCATTTCCCCTTGGGGAGGTTGCCAGACTTGTAGGTCCTTTCCCCTCGGGGGTGGGCACCAGACTTTTAGGTCCTCACCCCCCAGCAGTGTGCGCCTGCCTTGTAAGTCTTTGCCCATCGGCGGCGGGCAGCTGTCTTCTACGTCCTTGCCCTAGTAATGGGCACCTACTTTGTAGGTCATAGTCACTCACGATGGGCACCTGGCCTGTAGATCCTTGCTCCTCAGCAGTGGGCACCTGCCTAGTAGTTCCTTACTCCCCCAGTGGTAGAGGGCTTGTGCTTTGTAGGTCTTTGCCCTCCAGCCACGGGAATGTACCCTGTAGATCCTTGCCCTTCACTGGTAGTGGGCACTTGCCCTGTAGATCTTTGCCCCTCGGCAGTGGGCACCTGGCTGTAGATCCTTGCTCATTGGCAGTGGGCACTTGCCCTGTAGATCCTTGCTCATTGGCAGTGGGCACCTGCCCTGTAGGTCCCTGCCCCTCAGCGGTGGGCACATGCCCTGTAGATCCTTGCTCATTGGCAGTGGGCACTTGCCCTGTAAGTCCTTGCCCCTCGGTGATGGGCATCTGCCCTGTAGGTCCTTGACCCTCGGCCACGGGCACCTGCCCTGTAGGTCCTTGCCCCTCAGCGGTGGGCACCTGTCCTGTAGGTCCTTGCCCCTCAGAGGTGGGCACCTGCCCTGTAGGTCCTTGCCCCTCAGAGGTGGGCACCTGCCCTGTAGGTCCTTGCCCCTCAGAGGTGGGCACCTGCCCTGTAGGTCCTTGCCCCTCAGAGGTGGGCACCTGCCCTGTAGGTCCTTGCCCCTCAGAGGTGGGCACCTGCCCTGTAGGTCCTTGCCCCTCAGAGGTGGGCACCTGCCCTGTAGGTCCTTGCCCCTCAGAGGTGGGCACCTGCCCTGTAGATCTTTGCCTCTCAGCGTTGGGCACCTGCCCTGTAGGTCCTTGCCTCTCAGCGGTGGGCACCTGCCTGTAGATCTTTGCCCCTCGGCGGTGGGCACCTGCCCTGTAGATCTTTGCCCCTCGGCGGTGGGCAGGTAGGTCGTTGCCCTGGCAGTGGGTTCCTGCCCTTGTGGGCACCAGCAGCCGGACCAGGGGCCCAGGTCTGAGTCCTGGAGGAGGAGGAACATCCTTACGTGCAGGCAGCGACCCCAGATGAAATCGCTGCACACAGAAAAGTTCCAGAGCAGGAGCGGCAGAGCCAGGATCCTGCAGCAGCGGAGGGCGGGAGCCGGCTCCACACACTCGTGATCCCGTCCACAGAACCACGCACTTACCTGTCTGCTCGCGTCTCCCCGGGCACCGGATCCCGCAGCTTCATGAGTATCCACAGCCGCCGGCAGCCCCGCTCCTCGGGCGGACTCTTACCCCGTGTCCATGGTGCGGGAGCCCAGTCCCCACTAGCGATCACACCGCAGCAGCAGCGCCGGGCTCCCAGCCGTGTGACGTCACGGCGCAGCCGCTCTACTCCCCGCCTCCCATTGGACAAGACGCGCCCTCTCTGCCACCCTATTGGACAACCCCCTTAGATCCAAACCTGCCAATCAGTTACCGTGGTCCCGTTGCCTCGGTTACCGATGCTGTTGACTGGAAGTGGGAGGAGCTTGTGTGCTGGCACGGGATATTTATCCCGAGCGTATCGCGACAGAGGCCGGAATTCCCGCTGAGTCACAGGTACGTGTCATCATTATCGCGACTAGGACACGACGTGCGGCAGGTGTGATTATCCTGATTAGATTTTTTCTGCCGTCAGGTGGATGGAGCGGATTTGATATTTTCCGTCTTTTCTGAGCTCGATGTCGCCCCCTGGTGACGGATTCCAGGAGGAGCGGGGGATGGGCGCTGACAACCGGGTGCAGCCCTCATGTATGGTCAGCTCCTCCGCGCTCCGGATCCGCGGTATATCCAGTTTTCGGTCTGTTTTTCCCGTGGACGTTACGTCAATGCGAAAAACACTATTGACTTGGAGGTGGCTGTAATTTAGTTTGGGGTGGTCACAATGACACCCGGCTGTGTCCAGCCCCATAGAGGGGGACGTGGTGCTGGAAGGCGACGTTCACACCAGGAGTTTGTCACGCTGCGTATTTCGGATGTGTAAAAAAACGCAGCTTTTAAGTGGTTAGGCCATGTTCACACATTGCGTTTGTTTTGCTGCAGGTTTTTAATGCAAATTAAAAGCTGCTTCTTACAGTGCCAGCAGTAGCTGAGATCTCAGAAATCTCCTGCACACCACTGTTTTTTTTTTTTTGTTTACTGAATTGGAAAACCGCTGCGTCTTTTAATCTGCAGAATGTCGCTTATTTCGGGGTTTTTGCAACATTTTTTCACTTATAGAAAGCGATGAGAGTGCAGAACACTACCAGCTTTTGGTGAACGGTTCAGTAGGATGGAAAACTCCTTTATTTCTGTGACTTTATTTTTTTATTTATTTATTTTTTTTAAGTTTAAACCATAATTATCCTGGTGTCCTCACAGGAGCAGGGATGTTCGTATTAGTACAGTTTAATGTGTGAAAGTGCACAATGCCCGACCAATGTGTGAAAGTACACAATGCGCAACCAATGTGTGAAAGTGCACAATGCCCGACCAGTGTGTAAAAGTGAACAATGCCCGACCAATGTGTGAAAGTACACAATGCCCAACCAATGTGTAAAAGTGAACAATGCGCAACCAATGTGTGAAAGTACACAATGCCCAACCAATGTGTGAAAGTACACAATGCGCAACCAATGTGTGAAAGTGCACAATGCCCGAACAATGTGTGAAAGTACACAATGCCCGACCAGTGTGTAAAAGTGAACAATGCCCGACCAATGTGTGAAAGTACACAATGCCCAACCAATGTGTAAAAGTGAACAATGCCCGACCAATGTGTGAAAGTACACAATGCCCAACCAATGTGTGAAAGTGCACAATGCCCGACCAGTGTGTAAAAGTGAACAATGCGCAACCAATGTGTGAAAGTGCACAATGCCCGACCAGTGTGTAAAAGTGAACAATGCCCGACCAATGTGTGAAAGTACACAATGCGCAACCAATGTGTGAAAGTGCACAATGCCCGAACTATGTGTGAAAGTACACAATGCCCGACCAGTGTGTAAAAGTGAACAATGCCCGACCAATGTGTGAAAGTACACAATGCCCAACCAATGTGTGAAAGTGCACAATGCCCGACCAGTGTGTAAAAGTGAACAATGCCCGACCAATGTGTGAAAGTACACAATGCCCAACCAATGTGTGAAAGTGCACAATGCCCGACCAGTGTGTAAAAGTGAACAATGCGCAACCAATGTGTGAAAGTGCACAATGCCCGACCAGTGTGTAAAAGTGAACAATGCCCGACCAATGTGTGAAAGTACACAATGCGCAACCAATGTGTGAAAGTACACAATGCCCGACCAGTGTGTAAAAGTGAACAATGCCCGACCAGTGTGTAAAAGTGAACAATGCCCGACCAGTGTGTGAAAGTGCACAATGTCCGACCAGTGTGTAAAAGTGAACAATGCGCAACCAATGTGTGAAAGTGCACAATGCGCAACCAATGTGTGAAAGTACACAATGCGCAACCAATGTGTGAAAGTACACAATGCGCAACCAATGTGTGAAAGTACACAATGCGCAACCAATGTGTGAAAGTACACAATGCGCAACCAATGTGTGAAAGTACACAATGCCCAACCAATGTGTGAAAGTACACAATGCCCAACCAATGTGTGAAAGTACACAATGCCCAACCAATGTGTGAAAGTGAACAACGCGCAACCAATGTGTGAAAGTGAACAATGCCCAACCAGCGTGTGAAAGTACACAATGCCCAACCAATGTGTGAAAGTGAACAGTGCGCAACCAGTGTGTGAAAGTAAACAATGCCCTACCAATGTGTGAAAGTACACAATGCCCTACCAGCTCATTGCCCTTCAAATATGAAATTAAATAATGCCCTATTACCTAAATGCCCTACCAACTCAATGCCCTGATACAGGGCCGGACACTGACAGCATGGGGCCCCTGTGCAAGAAATGTGTCTGGGCCCCCCCCCCCCCCCCCGCCCAGTATGCTGCTTATGATGAGGTCAGTCTAGCAATGAGACCCCTGGAGCCTCACGCTCCGAGAAACAAGCCAGATCGCCCTCATTATTACTGCCCTGCAAGCAGGGACTTGCATAGCAATCACAGGGCCGCATAGCAAAAGTTCTTTTTGGGCCCCTACACCTCTAAAAAAAATATGTATTAATATTTTTTTCACTGAGATGGAGACATATATACTGTATGTTTGTGTAATAAATATATCTCCATAAGCATTCGGCTCTGCTGCTTCCAGCCCGGTCAGTGAACAGAACACTGCAGATGCGGCTGACACTAGTCGGCACACGGCAGCAAGTGTGCAGAGCGCCTCCTCATAATTACTGCTGGAAGCGGCAGGGTCTGAGCATGTATATATTCTATTACATGATGCCTGGTACCTGTATCATCTGGTATCTACTCAACCCAACTGCAAAGAATGGAAAAAAATCTAAATATTTTATAATTTTTCTCTAAGGTGGTGACCAAGGGGGTTTGATTTACTATTTTTTTTATTTTGGTCACTGTGATTGGGTCTATCACCGTGATCAAAAGGAAACATTTCTTAATGTTATGTACTTTCGGCAGATCTCGGTGGGCGCTCTGGCCATGCGCCTGCCACTTTTTTTCCCCAGGAAGATGACCGGGGGATTGATCAGGAGGTACCGGGGGACTGATGCGAGTTATGTAAATCATGTCAAAAGAGAGAGAAATTATTGAAACAGCTGGCACATTTTTATTTTTTGTGATCACCGTTATTCACCGAATAACGATGATCACGTGATCGGCCCTAATCATGTTCTCCAGGGTCTTGGCTACTCCCGGTACCCGAGACCATGGAGACTTTCCGACTCTGGGGGAACGCTACAGCCTTATTCCCGATCGCCGTTTTAAAACCACAATGAGGGTATAAGTACCCTTATCAGCCGCCGTTTTAATACATATTGGCGGTCGCTAAGGGGTTAATTATGGGTACAAAGAAACTGCAACATGTGAACATAGCCTTATAGAAATCTCATTCCGACTGGGCTGGCTTGTATATAGTGTAAACTGACCTGCGGTGCGTGTGTGAAATCCACAACACGTCAATTCCTCTTGCATTAGATGTAAAAAAAAACGCTTATAAACCTCACATGATTATATCAATAAAGTTTTGTCAAAGCCAATTACTAGTAAGTATAAAAAACAAAGCAGCTTTACTATTATTAGTATTTATTTAAAATATAATTCAAAAACTCATCAAATACTCATAGCAGGAACGTAACCTACAGCACAGAACACGGACGTGTAACATGGATGTCTGAACGAGGCCTAATGGGCGTATCCAGGGCAGATTATTATTGGTGTTGTTGGATCTCCATCTTCGGCCCCTGCTGGATCCTTCTACCATCTACCGGTTCTTGGTTTCCTCCCATATTGCACCCCGCAGGGGATGGCTTGTGCTGTCTGATTCGCTGCCAAATTGGCCAATGGTTAGCTACTGCTCTAGAACCAGAATTAATAAACTTCACTGATGGGGAGCGATCAGGAGAGGAGACGGAAGAGCTGGCACATTCAGTTTGAGAGAAACACTGACATCGGCAGCCTCTGGACCCG
Source organism: Oophaga sylvatica (assembly GCA_033576555.1). Lineage (NCBI taxonomy): Eukaryota > Metazoa > Chordata > Amphibia > Anura > Dendrobatidae > Oophaga > Oophaga sylvatica. The sequence continues at coordinate 75,952,969 of JARQOD010000007.1, forward strand.
GTTGTGATTATCTCAGGGGCCTGATGGCCGCACAATGGATCCCTGGGGGCCGCATGTTGGAGAATTTTTCTCTACAGGGAGTGGGACTTTGTCTGTCCACAGAAGTGGGGACGGATCTTTGTCTTTCTACAGGAAGTGGGAAATGGATGTTTGTCTACAGTAAGTGGGGGGGCCTTTGTCTTTCTACAGGAAGTGGGGGTGGGTCTTTGTCTCTACAGGAAGTAGGGGTGGGCCTTTGTCTCTCTACAGGAAGTGGGGGTGGACCTTTGTCTCTCCACAGGAAGTGGGGGTGGGTCTTTGTCCCTCTACAGGAAGTGGGGGTGGGTCTTTGTCCCTCTACAGGAAGTGGGGGTGGGCCTTTGTCTCTCTACAGGAAGTGGGGTGGGGATCTTTGTCTCTTTTCTCCTGCTCTCCTGTCTGTTTAGCTACATATATGCATAACAGAGTAATGGGCCCCCACAGACTGCCTGGTATTACAGCTCAATCTCTCCTTTCCATGGGCCCCCGCAGGCTGTGCCTGGTATTACAGCTCAAACGATCCAGTGAAGCGTTGTGAAAGCTTCAATGTCACAGTATGGCGCCAACTGGTCATCAGAGACTGTAGCAATGTGTGTATCCGTCTAATGAACTGAGTCATGGTGGACGCATATAATCAGTAACTCCTCTACAGCCAGGTCTGTGCATGGCAATCCTCTGTTCACTGCAGAGCAACCAATAAATGTAACCTTCTGCTCAGCTTGTCGGCAAAGGAGCAGAGCCTGTGCGGCAGCATGGCAGAATATCTGAGTGGTCTCCTACAGGGAAAGTAATGAGGGACTATATTATCAGCTGCCAGTAGGTGAAGGAGACTGATTCCATCCGGATCTGGCAGCCAATAGTACCAAGGGTGACACATGGAAGCGAAAAAATAATGAAAATTAATTTAAAGCAGCTATTCTCAGAATTTCAGGAGGTTTGGGGATGGCTGTTGGCTGTTTAGATGGCACATCCCCCCCCATGTGGGTACGGAGGCAGCTGAGTTTTCTCTCATTCATCATTTGATAGTCTTGTGATACTAAGGTGTCACCGGATATTCCCATGGGCCGGTCGAGGATATAAAACGTCTTTGTTTCTGACACGGGGACGGCTGTAGTATCATGTGACGACTAATATCAGGATAATGGTACATACGTGAGCATCAATAATAGAAGAGTGAACGTTATTACGTACAGTAACCGGTCAAACCACTGACTGCTTACCGTAATGTGCCGGTAACACTACGGCGTAAGGTCTGATCGCGGCTTTATTGACACATGGTCTGCTGACTTGTAGTCACTTTGTACAAGGTAAAAGGTCCTTTTCAATATTTGGTCACATACGAGTCATAGTAACACTGGTCTCTGCTTCCTATTCCTGTCCCCGACATACTGGAAATAGCCCAAAATACCCACATAGCCAATCTACTGCCACTAGTGACGAGCGAGCATGTTCACAATTGGGGCATCGGGGTGCTTGGGTACGCATCGAGAATCGCTGGTGCTGAAACGATTCTAGATGCGTACCCGAAGACCCCGATTGCCACTCGAGAGGCGAGACGCTCACTCATCACTAGCTGACACCACTTATTACCTGAGCTGGCATTTTTGGCTATTTCCGGCAAGTAAGGCTGGGATTAGGAAGCAAAGGCCAGAAAGGACCAGGTGAGTGCTGTAACGGGGATCAGGGAAGGTGAGTACAATTTATTTTGTTTAAAAGCCATTCAGTGCATTTAAGAAATTTAAAAAAAAATCTGTCCCCTTGAAAAACACCAGTGTAATAAAAAATGATGAGTATTTATGGGAATTAGGATATTTCTTATGTCTGCAGCCAAAGAGAGAAGTCCAGACAGACACGAGGATGACAATTTATACTGATTTAATACAAAATCAATGTTAAAATGACACCTGGGATGGTAAATCTAGTGCTGACCCAGATATAGACAGAACTGGGTTGGTTCCAGCAGAGACATCCTAAATAGGTTTCTTCAGGGTTTTTTTTTTGCCACTTTCCGCTGATATTTCTTTCAGAGATTACACAAAAGCAAGAAAATTAGTGCAGCAGCGTGAGAATTAACACTCCCCTCTTTACCCCCATACAAAACTGTGAATTTCTGGACAATCCAGGTGAAGTCAAGCAGCAGAAGCAGGATTGTTGGAAGAGATGCTGATGAGGTCCAATAGGTCACTGGCAGGTACTACGTAGGTATGGAATTGTGACACACAAATTATGGGGTACTATGGTAGGCATTTTTTCCGGCGCCTGAAACCCGATGTGTACTTTAGATACCAGCACGCTTGTGCAGGGGAGCTGGTCACCAAGGTACGAGCGGCGCCTGAAAACCCGATGTGTACCTTGGTTACCAGCTCCCTGCACAAGCACGCTGGTATCTAAGGTACACTGTGGGTAACTAAGCGACATGCGTCGCTTGTTACCCGCATAGTCGCTGTCCTGATCGCTGCTGAGATCTGCCTGTTAGGCAGCTCAGCAGCGATCATGTAGCGACACACCAGTGATCCTGTCAAGTGCATATCGTTGTCGGGATCACTGGTGAGTCGCTATGTGTAACGGGACCCTTAGACGTTCTACATCGGTTACATAGAGGTGGCGGTTCCCGCTGTTTCGTGTTCAGGGCTCATGAGTCCTGATGGCCGCCCCACCTTTATTATGCCACAATACAAGGAAATGAAACTCTGTCCTTGGCGTGCCTCCAGCAATGTCAGCAAGGTGTAATCAGCACCAACCTTGCTGGGGAGGATCTGCAAATTGTGAAGTCATATTTCAGGTGTCTCTTTAACATTAAAGACCTCTACGGTAGTTATAAGCTGTTCCTCTGCTCGATCCCCTCTGTATGGCCGGCATATTCACCGTTCCGTTTGATTTGGGGACATCTACTCGTTTTGTTTTGCCTTTTTTTTCCTTCCTGCTCAGCGGAGATTAGCCTCAGGTCCCTTCACATTTTGTGTTTCAGATGCAAGCGCAGCACGACGTTAGATACATGGGAATGAGATTTGTCTAAGTTCATTCACATTTTACACTAAGTTTTTTTTGTTTTTGTTTTTTTTAAGCGTTTTTTTTCTGCAGCAAAGCCTGATCTCTTGGCAGGAAAGAAGCTGCAGAAAAGAAAACATGCTGTTCTTGTTATGTTGCTGCGTTTATGTCATGCTAGATTTGTCTCTTGTGCATGCTGATAAAGTTTAGTGTTGAAAAACAAGTCTTATTCTATAGAACCAGGTTTAGGCACAAATAACACAGAAAAACCTGATACCTGTGTTTTTTCAGCATTTTTTCACCACCCATTAATTTCAGTGGGTGAAAAAATGCTGAAAGAAATTACATGCTCCATTGTGCCAAAAAACATGCAAAGCACAAAATCCTGATGACAAAAAAAAATAAACTGCATGAGATTTCTGAAATCTAATAGACTTTGCTGGTACTGTAAAACACAGCTGAAAATTTGCATAAAAAAGCATATTCCAAAAAGGCTTCAAAAACGCCCAGTGTGAACTTAGCCTTACTCTGAAATCATATTCTCAAAATCAGAATTATTTGGATGGTGGTCCTATCTGCCCATCACTCACCTCACAGTGTATCCTCTATACACAGGATGGGTAAAAAATATCTGATCGATATGGGTCCAGGAGCAGGGGTCCCCAAGGTGCCCTGTTTGATTAAGTGATAGATAGAATGTGCGACCGCTGCTCCACTCACTGTCCACAGAAGTGGTGGTCGCACATGCTCACTTCACGTCACTCAAGAAAGGGACTTTGCGTCCACCATTCTGGGGATCAGCAGGGATCAGTGTGCTCCTGATTGAATGACAGTTCAGGCCTGTGGCATGTTTGCGCTGTTGGCACTAACTGTGCACTCTCCGATGCTGCAAGCAGAGCCAGCATTGCCTCTGCACTGTCAACTGAGTGGCGGGGCACTGAAGCTTCAAAGCCAAGTTTACCAGCTCTACAGCAAAGAGCATGTAAGCACTGCACTCCTTGCCTAAGAGGATGACAACCGCTGATGGGCTGCAGAGGTGGCCGGTAACCTAGGCAAGAAGCAGTAAACCATACTGTCACGATCCAATTTTGGATCTGTGGCAGATTTTGCGTGTCATATTAAAATTTTTTTCCTTTTAGGTCATCGGGGGTTAATGTCAGGTTTTTTTTTTTTCCCACTGGTGGCCACTGGTGTAATTACATTGCTGCTGAGTTTGCTGATGCAGGTGGTGACCACTCCCACTATCCTTTAAAAGGTCACCTGATGCATCAGCTGACTGTTGGTGATACAGGTCCTTCTGGAGATCAACCCAGCTGGAGAAGGAGCTTGCTGAGTGCAGTTGTGCTTCAGCAGAATACTTTGAACTGGTGACTTTATCTTGCTGTGTGGAGTTTTACAGCAAAAAGCTAATTGTGATGTTTTTGTTGTCTTTACCCTTTGTTGTTTGTTCCTTCCCTTTGTGTTTCATTAGTGCAGTGGTGTGACTAGTGCTCTCTGTGGCCTGCTCCCTACATAGGGATTAGTGCAGGGCTTGTGAGGGTTTAAGGTATCCTGTGAAAGAACCCGTATAGGAATGATAGGGAGATCAGGGCACAGACTTAGGTGAGTGCAGGAGGTGTCCATTTCCCTCGTTTCCTATCGCAGGTCCCACCGTTGTTAAAGTTTCCCAGTGTTCCCTTGTGTGTTTTGCCGTCTGGTGACCGACTAACCGTCGGGTCACGTCACACCAAGACAGTCACTTCGTGACACATACATTTTAAAATCCCTCCGTTCTTGAATGTGGTTCCCGTAGAATGTAAGTCCGCAAGGACAGGGTCCTCTCCCCTCTGTACCAGTCTGTCATTGTAAATTTGTTTACTGTAAACAATATCTATAACCTTGTATGTAACCCCTTCTCTTATACAGCACCATGGAATTAATGGCGCTATATAAATAATAATAATTTTTAATAGCTAGTAAATTTCAAAGTTGCTTCTCTTTACAAGCGCTTTGTAATTTTACCTATTCAAGAACTTGAACCTTTACCGATGATCTGTTAATGATATTGTAATATTTATTGCACCCAGAAGTTATTGGATAATTCCGCTAGGATTTGGGAAACTTTATAAATGTTAAACATATAAATATGTTCTGGTCTAACAATCTAAGGTCTCTATATACCATCCTATTACATATGAAAAAAATGCTCCAAATATGCATTGTATTCAATTATACATGGTAAATACCATAAACAGAGAAAATTGCCTCCAAGGTGCAGATAGTGACGACTCGCATTATAGTATTATAAACAAGAGAAAGAGTCCTAACTATACTATGAAAATTATTTTATTAATAAAAAAGGCACATATAAAGAACAGGACACATGCTAAATATGTAACACAGGTTTACAATGAACACTATATCTGGGACAACAAGAGAGCAGAGAGTAGTGCCACTATGATTATATAGATATATTGCCTATGTATGGTAGTGTGCAACTAAACATAACATTCCAGTGAGAAAAGAGACATGTATTGCACGTTGCCCATAGTGATATACAGGATCAGAGTTAGTAAGAACGATTTCACAGAGAGAATGAAGGCATACTCCCATGGAGCTCAACGGTGAACCTTCTCTGTGCGCAATATTATATTTGTAATCTATTTAGAAAACAGCTCTGCATGCTATATACCAAAATAAGGTGCAACCGTGCAAAAAAACATCCTCATTGATCATCATGCAAATAATGATGATCCCCATATGAAAAGTCTGTGTCAGCAAAATAAAAGGATATCCACACTGGATGAAGCTGCTCATCAACACATACCCATCATGGCGCTGTAGGTGAGTGGACACAGGCTCTAACCCTGTGTCCACTCACCTACAGCGCCATGATGGGTATGTGTTGATGAGCAGCTTCATCCAGTGTGGATATCCTTTTATTTTGCTGACACAGACTTTTCATATTATATATAATCATAGTGGCACTACTCTCTGCTCTCTTGTTGTCCCAGATATAGTGTTCATTGTAAACCTGTGTTACATATTTAGCATGTGTCCTGTTCTTTATATGTGCCTTTTTTATTAATAAAATAATTTTCATAGTATAGTTAGGACTCTTTTTCTCTTGTTTATAATACCATCCTATTACAGTAAACTATTACTAATTATTATACAGAAGACATTTATGAAGTCGGAACTGGTGGCAGAAGTCTGACTTACCCACTTCAGACCCTGGAAACAGGGGAACTTGCTAGATAGTATGCCTTGTTACAGAGGTAGCATAGGATAGTCCGCTTTGGTGGGAATAACCATTTAAAGAAGCACTCCTCCTCTCACCACACCAAAGTTTTTATCGAACTAACATATTGCAATCATCATGTTATAAATGACTGTGTACTTACAATTACTCACTTTCTACCCAGTTAATTCTACTCTTTCCCATTAAGTCTATGACATCACGTGATTAAATCCCGACTAGCTAAATCCTTCTAAGCTCTATGTAGAAACAGGAGGTCAATTTTCCCTGTATGACTCATAAGTCACTGCAAAAGTCCCTGGTAGGGGGAGGAAGGAGCAGCTGGGTCAGGAATTGCAGTGGGGAATGATAAATGCAGGGACAAGAGACTTCCTGTTTCTTCATAGAGCAGAGAAAAGAGGAGAATTAGCTGGGTAGAAAGGCAAAAAGAGCAATTGTAAGTACACAGTGTTATATAATATGATGATTGCAATATATTAAGAGGATAAAAACTTTGATGGGAGGAGGAGTGCTTCTTTAAAGGGGTTTTCCAGTACTAAGACAACCCCTTCTTGATTAAAATGTTTGGCCCCCATAAAATAATAAACCTTAGGCCGGGGTCACACTTGCGAGTGCAATGCGAGAAACTCTCGCCTCAATACCCGGCACTGCCGCCGGCAGTTCGGACCGGAGCGTTAAGCTGCATAGAAATACCCCGGCTATATTGTGCATCAAGTGAAGTCCCGGCAGGTGCTGGGGTATATTGTGCATCAAGTGAAGTCAGTTCCTGAGGTTGTGGTGTTGGAAGCAAACATGAAGGGGCTAGATGATTGGGTCAGAGTGCTTCCTAAACCCCAGGTCTAATGAGGGGTTCTCGCTATGTAGTAGTTCATAGCTAACAAAAATGTCCCAAAGAAGGACAGCCAGTGAGCCAAACACTGATTCCTGGGCACCTAAGGTTTAATGGTACGCATGGGTACTGAAGGTTAGCCCATGTGGTCCAACCCGAAAGAAGAGCTGGTGTATCACATGTTGCTGGCTGTGATTGAAAGAATAAAGAATGCGTATGGGGCAGCTATACCAGAGACCGGTCTATGTTTCCAGGCCTGACGCCTGTTCACCACTGAAAAGCATCACGACTGGACTATGGAGCTATGGAAGAAGGCGACCTGGTCTGATAACTGACTTTACTTTTTCATCATGAGGATGGGGGCCACATGCATTTGGGTGTGTGTACATCACTTACCTGGAGGAGAGATGGTGCCAAGTTGAACTGTAGGGAGAAGACAAGCTGGCAGAGGCGGTGTATGACCCGCAGATTGTTCTGCTGGGAAACCTTATATTCTGACATTCGTGTAAATGTGACATATGGATCACCAGCCTACACATTATACGGACCAAGAACATCCCTAATGATAGTGGCACGATAAACTGCGCATATTTAATTGTTAGAACTGTGTGCAAAATATGCACTAATTTACAGGAAACCATTAAAGGCCTCTAAAATATTGAGTATTGATGTTGTATCCTCAGGATAGGTCACAATATCAGATCTCTAGAGTCCTACACCCATTGCCCCCACCAATGAACAGAAGACCACAGCTCTGTACACTGTGGAATGGCGGATACTGCAGCTCAACTCCCTTTTGAAATGAATGGGAGTGAAACTGCAGTACATAGGAACAGCCACTGCACAGTGTATGGCGCTGTGGTGTTCCGCCTTCGTACACGGTGTACGTCCAGTGGACGTGGATCAGACAGCAGCTGATTGGATCTGAAATGGATGATCTATTCCCTTCACTAGAAATCTGCTTCCTGGAAAACCTCCGAAATTCAAGCGCAGACTCCCTCTAGGAACGTATCCTGATATCTCAGTGACATGTTAAAAGACGTTAAAACGTAAATGGTCATTGATACCTTGGGGAAGAAATGGCATCACAAGATCATCTCCGCCATCACATATGTGACCGTTCGGCAGGAGGGTGTTAATTTGGGCTGAACATGGAATGCCAGGACCAAATGCCTTTCTTTTGGAAATCCGGATTGCAGATGGAAGAGTGATTTCACTGTATTTTCTGTGCAGCAGCGTGGAGCTGACCAGGTGCCTGAAGGACTCTCCTATCCATCTCTTACCCAATATATTGTTGTAATTGAGCTCACGTCCCTGAGGCAATCAGAAACCCTGGACCGGTGCTCTCAGCCCATTACATGATCCACTGTATTGGATGTACATAGCTTTATGGACGATGTTTCGATTAATAGGCAATTAGAAGCAATGGCCGCAGCCAAATGCAAACAGTGCAAATGGATAAGCTGTAATAGAAAATAAAAGGAGAAAACTCGCAGACAAAGGGTAACCTGATAGTCTCCCTGGTGTTAAATGGTGACATGTCGACAAGCCGGAGACCATTGTGTTTCGTCAAAAGAACACCCGAGGTATGCTGGAGAGTTAATGCCGACCATTGTTCAGCCACTACATCATTCAGCGTTTTTGTACAGAACACCCGATCCTCTGGAAGTCGCACAGATCGTTTTATGATTGTAAAAAAAAAGACAATGAAGATTGTGAAACTGAAAACCCTGTGGACAAATATCACAACATTACAGCTCATTGAGGACGGGCTCCAGCAGCCTCTCTCGGTAATGCAGGGGTTTGGTGCCGCCTGTTCTTGAGGGTCAAAAGAGAAGATTAATTGGAGACTTATTACCCACTCCTAGTAACGTTGTGTTGTTTCAGGAGCAAAGGGGCAAAACTCGCTATCCAGGGGCCACATGCAACCCGCAACGCCATTTTGTGTGGCCCCCAAACATCTGGTCAGACATATTGTCTCTGTGATTGGTGGTTGCTCATTCCAGAGAAGGTTGTGGTGCCGAAGAAGAACCAATCAAGTGCTAAAGGTGCCTTGTGTCTATCTCTGGGATCCCCATTTATTAGCAGAATGGAGGTCTTCTGACCCCGTGTGGTACTTAGGAAAGGAGTAGTTGAAGTGGCAACACCCATGTGCCTCGATCGCTATTCTAGTTACAATAGAGAGAACTGCCTCCATGTACGGTGTCTCCATTTCTGGATTTTGAACAGAGGAAAAGTTGACCCCATTCACCCGATAGGTTGGAGCTGTAAGGCTGGGGCAGCATGGCAACTTTTTTTTACATGGTGACTAAACTTATTTTTATGTTTTGCAGGCACTTTATTTACCTGAAGATCAGTGAGGTCCAGATCCTCAGACCCTCCACCGATCTTCCAAAAGACAGCAGAGAAGAGCGCAGCTCTGGAGACTGGAGGTCCCAGCTCCTGCCTGAGTGCGCACAGAATGATGAACGAAGACAAAGTCATATGGCCCCGATTCTTCAAGACCGGTGATTTTTCACGCCGATCTCGTAGGGTCATGTAGGATTCAGGCGCCTCTAATTTATTAAGAGACTAACGCCTCTCAATGAATCTGGAGCGTCTGACGAGTAGCGAGCGCCTCCATGCACCATGCCAGAAATCTTACTCCAGTCCCTGGGTAATAAATTAGTTGAGCTGTGGCATCACACCCGTTTTGGCTGAGCTAGGAGAAATTGTTGTGAAAAGGCCAGAAGTCACAATTTACTCCAGAATTGTGTTGAGATTGCTTGCATGCATCGTGGCCGATGGCTTCCTACTGCATCAGTACGGCACTGTCAGTCTTGTGCAAACATTTTGGAACTTTTTGATACCAGAAAACCAAAGTAAACAGATTAAACGCTGTCATAAAAATCACGTAGTTTCCAGACATTTTCTGGCATGCCCAGTGGTGTGCTCGCCTTTTGCTAAGCCTCTGACACTTTTTAGAAATCCAGTAGGATCAGTATAAAAGGGCAAAAAGTCACATTTCTAGATTTTAGGTTTATGTTTATCACGTTTCTTCTACCTAATGGATCATCATCTACTGTAAGTCCCAGGAACCGAGGCACCATCTTTCTAGGGCATGTTGGGACTTGTAGCTTCACAAAATTTGGAAGTCCACGATCTGTGCAGAGTAATAACATTAGCCATGGGGTTCAGTAGCAGTAACACTACTCATTACTGGTGCCTGCTTATACTTGTAGTGGCTCCAGGAGCTCAGTTTGTGATGATTTGTGGACCATAAATACCTGAAATTAATCTAACAGGTCAGAGGTCTTCACAACAGCTGCCTGGAGGGCACAGGCCGTATACGCTGTATCCTGGGAAACTGCATCATCTGCACTGAGTCCGATACTGGTAACTACGTGGTGAAACAAACTTTTAGGGTGCAGCGACACATGGCGGCTGATCGCATAGCCGAAGAATCCGCTCATCTATGGCCCAATTATGATGCAAAATCCTGCTCGGTGGGCAGAGTTTCGACCATATACATAGAAAATAAGGACACGTTGATGCATAGAAGGTTTGCTGCAGATTTTTCCACCTCTGCAGCAAACGTCCAATAAAATGCATATTTTGTTATATTTGGATTTTGCTGGGGATTTTATTGAAGACTTGTCACAGATTTCACATATTGCAGATTCTGCAACTGTCCCGTTCTTCTAAAACCGCATTCTGAAGAATGGAACCGATTTTTCTGGAACAGAAATTTCTGCAACAAAATCTGCAGGCATTCGCCCATGGGGACGGAAGCTCTGCCTTTTTCGTGTGGGTAATTTGGGGCGTTTAACATTAGAAACAAATTGGACATGATTTCATGAAAACTCATGCTCAGGTATGGCAGTGTGCTGTTTCAGCAGCAGATGGAAGGAAGGGAGACACAGTCATTACTAGTGGGTAGGCGGAGCCCACACAGGATAGAACACCTCAGATTAAAAAGAGTGTTGACCGGCCCCTCCAGCTTGGGCTCCTCCTACTCCAGTTCTCCAGTCTAAAATTTGAGGTCACAGAGGATAGTCGCTGCTGGAGCAGCTCCTCAGAAGAATTTTTTATTTTTATCGGACAGGGACTTGGACCCCCGTGGTCTTGAGGTCTCAGGGGTCTCAGCGCTGCTGGACCCCCACCCCTCCCTTGGCGGATCTGCATTACCCTTTAAGGTGGTCCCTGCAGAACCCTGCCGGCCCTGGGGGATGAGGGTTGCTTCCCTGGCGGGGACGCAAACCGCGCTTCTGGGGTCACTGCGTTCCCCGCCCTGGGGGGGAAGCTATGGGCACAGCGCCACAAATCCCTGGGGGTCCCTGTGGCGCTCAGCTGGGTGAGTACTCATCATTTTATATGTGTTTGAGTGCTTCAGCGGCCGCTGCGGCAGCCGCTGCTACATGTCTTCAGTGTGGTGACTTGTGTACTTTTGTCCGCAGGTGGATGCCTGCAGGACATGGGAGCGGGGCAGGAACGGAGAGCGGAGGAGTCGCGCGCTTTTTTGAAGCCGGCGGGGGGCGTGGCTTTGCGCTTTCCCGTCCTTTCGCGGGCAGGAAGCGCTCTGAGCGCGCGCTTTACCCTGCCTCTCCTCTTCCGGCTTCTCTCCTTCAGCGCGGCGGCCATTACTGACGGCCTCCTCGGGCTCCTCACTCTCCGCTCCCCCCGACCGACCGAAGGACAATTAGGACACTGCACCGCGGCCAGCTGGGTGAGTCGCTTCTGCCTGTCAGGGCAGAAGCTTAACTCCCTCACCCACACAGCGCAGGACACCTTTCTGAGGCACAATTAGGTGGCAGACTGCGCTGTCCTGCAGCAGTTACCTCATAAGAGGCACCTTTTTTGTCTGGGGCTCGCACACCCTTTTCATTAACAGAGGTTGTGGGGAGTCTGCGACATTAACCCCTTCTTAGGCGGTTAACCCTTAATTGGGGGACAGCTGGGGTAACTCTTTTTAAGAGCTTTAACCCTTCAGCGTTCGTTTTTTCTTTAAGAAACCACACTATTCTAGTTACTGACATGTTTAACCTGCCATATACTGTGTGAGGGCATGTCAGATCAGGGTCCAGGAGGTGCGGACCGTCTCCCAGATCCGCTACAGGATCAGTCTCGCATATCTGACACGCAGACCTCAACGGCGTCAAGCGCAGCGGTCGGAGGTTTCAGTGATGTCAAAATGGAGGCCCTCGCTCGTTCTATTGATGGCCTGTCTGACCTTCTAGGTTATTGGGTGTCAGCTAGATCCTCTCATGGCAGGAAGCGACACAGGCCGGTGCCATCCTTCCCACGTAGCGACTCGGAGATCTCGGGCATGGAGGGTTCCCCTTCAAGCTCGGATGGGGAGATGTCCGATTCGGATAAGGAGGATCGGCAGGGACACTCTGCCTCTCTTTTGGGCCGTGCAGAGGCTTTTATTGGAGCCATGAGGGAGGCGTTGCAGTTACTGGAGGAGGTAACTAGATGTCCTGGTAAGTCGGCCCGGATGTTTCAGGAATCGCATAGGTCGCGATCAGCATTACCATCTCTGGATGAGCTTAATGGGGCAGTGGAGAAGGAACGCCTGTGTCCAGATAAACGTTTTCAGGGACACGGTTTTTTGAGACGCTGTATCCGTGTACGACGGAATTGATTGATAATTGGATTCCTTCTCCTGAAGTGGATGTCCCTTTATCCCAGCTTAGCAAATCCTCATTACTTCCTGTTAAAGGGAAGGCGAGTCTGCAGGATCCGCTGGACAGAAAAACGGAGATGGCGGCGAAATCCATCTACGAGGCCGCGGGTCATGGATTCAGAGCAGTGCTAGGATCCATGTGTGCTTGTAAAGCTTCCCTGAGCTGGTTAGACCGTCTACGGACGGCGTGGCAAGATGGATCCCCACTATCCGAGGTAGATGGGCTTTTCAAGTCATTGGAGGATGCAGCCCGATATGGCAGTGATGCAGGTTTGGATACTGCGTCACTGCTGTCCAGGGCGCAATCCTCGGCTGTCACAGTCAGGAGAGCACTGTGGCTTAGACAGTGGACCGGGGACGCGGTTTCCAAGCAAGGTTTGCTATCTTTAGCTTACAAGGGTGGTCAGTTATTTGGATCTGACCTCACGGAGCTGATTGCAAAGGCAAAAGAGACGGCTTTACCGCAGCAAAGAGCTGTGACTTCTGCGTCTGGCAGGCCTAGTGCCGGTAGTGGTCGGCGGTCCTTTCGGTCCAGGGGACGGTTCGGTCAGCCCTCTTGGGGATCGGGTCGTCCCTCTTTTTCGGGAAAAAAGAACTCTCAGAAATCCCGCACTCCCTGGAAACAGAACTTCCGTCAGGACAAGCGGGAAGCTGACAAGAAGCCCGCTAAGGCGGACTGACGCCAGGGTCTCACTCGAGGAATCTCGAGTGGGGGGTCGTTTGCTCCAATTCAAACCGAATTGGGCTTCCCGCGTGTCGGACGCCTGGGTGACGCGGGTCGTGTCGGCAGGCTATTTTATAGAGTTTCTTTCTCGACCCCCAGACAGTTTTTGCCAATCTCGCATTCCGTCAGAGCCCGAGCTATTTGCCGCTCTACGGCGGGAGGTCGATTCCCTTCTGCAGAAGGGTGTGGTGGTACCGGTTCCGCTGGAGGACCAGGGAAGAGGGTTTTATTCCAACCTCTTTGTGGTCCCCAAAAAGGAGGACAAATTTCGCCCCTTTTTGGATCTCAAAAGATTGAATCGGCATGTCCGCATCCGGAAATTCCGCATGGAGTCGCTTCGCTCCGTTGTGGCGGCCCTGTCGCAGAACGACTTTTTGGTATCAATCGACATTCGCGACGCTTATTTGCATGTTCCCGTCGGAAGGGCCCACCAACGCTTCCTTCGTTTTGCCATAGGTCAGGACCATTACCAGTTTGTGGCCCTGCCATTCGGGTTGGCCTCAGCACCCAGAGTTTTTACAAAAATTCTGGCACCTCTCATGGCGATTCTTCGAAGACGGGGTTACGATTCTTCCCTACCTGGACGACCTTTTTATTGTGGCGTCCTCGAAGGAGGAGGCGGTGACGGCTCGCAATCTATCCCTTCAGCTCCTGGAGGACTTCGGGTGGCTGGTCAATTGGGAGAAGTCGTCTCTGGAACCGTCGCAGTCAATCCTGTTTTTGGGAATGCATTTCGACACGGTACGAGCAGTGGTGTCTCTGCCTCCGGACAAGCAAGCGAGTCTTCTTCGACATCTACAGGTTATGAAGTCTTCGACAGCAATGTCCCTTCGAAGGTGTATGCGCCTTCTGGGTTTGATGGTGGCGTCGATGGAGGCAATTCCGTTTGCCCAATTTCATTCCAGGGCTCTCCAAATGCTCATTTTGAACCGTTGGGATCGATCGCAGGTTTCACTGGATTGCAGTGTCATCTCCCACAGGGTGCGAGAGTCTCTAGGATGGTGGTTACATCCGGAAGTGTTATCCCTGGGGAAGTCCTTCCTCCCTCCGAGGTGGTCGGTCATAACCACCGATGCCAGCCTGACGGGCTGGGGGGGTGTCTGGAACGATCTCTGGATTCAGGGAGTATGGTCGTCGGAAGAATCTGTCCTGCCGATCAACATCCTGGAATTGAGGGCAATTTTCCTTTGCCTCCAACACTGGACGGTCCCTTTTAAGCGGTCTGCCAGTCCGAGTGCAGACAGACAACGCGACGGCGGTCGCGTATATCAACCATCAAGGTGGGACGAGGAGCTTCAGGCTCATGATGGAGGTGTCTCGGATCCTGGTATGGGCCGAGGCCAGGGTGCCAGCCATCTCTGCGATTCACATTCCAGGAGTTCAGAATATCACAGCGGACTTCCTCAGTCGCGAAAAGATGGATCCCGGAGAATGGAGTCTTCATCCGGAAATTTTTGCGCTGCTGTGCTCCCGTTGGGGGACTCCCCAAGTGGATGTGATGGCATCCAGGGTCAATGCCAAGTTACCGACGTTCATGTCCAGGTACAAGGATCCGAAGGCTGTGGCGGTGGATGCTCTGGTGGCTCCGTGGGACCAATTCGAGCTAATCTATGTGTTCCCGCCGATATCCTTACTTCCCCTGGTGTTGCGTCGGATCAGACTGGAGAGAGTCCCGGCTATGTTGCTAGCCCCAGATTGGCCAAGGAGGACGTGGTTCTCGACGCTGGTGTCGCTTCTGGCAGCGCCTCCACTTCCACTCCCTCTTCGCCCGGACCTGTTAACCCAAGGGCCCGTTCGTCACCCGGACCTGAAGTCTCTGCGTTTGACAGCGTGGCTCTTGAGACCGAAATCTTGATCCGTCAAGGTTTTTCAGCCGAAGTCATTGCCACTCTGCGAGCTGCCAGAGGTCCGGCTACTACTAGGATTTATCACAAGACTTGGGAAGCCTTCTTTTCATGGTGTTCGGGTTCTTCTAGGAACCCAAGGATTTTTTCCATTCCCAATTTGTTGGCCTTTTTACAGTTCGGGCTGGACAAGGGTTTGGCAGTTAGCACTCTGAAGGGTCAGGTTTCTGCTCTGTCCTTGCTGTTTCGGAAGGCTATCGCCTCTCGTAGGGACGTACGTTCCTTTTTTCGCGGGTAACCCGTCAGTTTCCGCCGCGGAAGGCGCTTGTGTCTCCTTGGCGGCTCAATCTTGTCTTGGAGGCTCTTCAACATGGGCCTTTTGAGCCTATGGACTCTGTTAGCCTTTCTTTGCTCTCTTGGAAGGTTGCCTTCCTAGTGGCGGTCACTTCTTTGAGAAGGGTTTCTGAGTTGGCGGCTCTTTCTTGCTCGCCTCCTTTTCTGGAGTTTCACCCGGATCGCGTAGTGCTTCGCACACGGGGCGACTTTTTACCTAAGGTGGTGTCACAATTTCATGTTAACCAGGATATTGTGCTGCCTTCGCTTTGTCCGGAGCCGAGGAATGCGATGGAACGGGCCTTGCACACACTGGATTTAGTGCGGGCTTTGAAGTTCTATTTGTCTATTACTCAAAGTTTTCGGAAGTCGGACTCTCTGTTTGTGATTCCAGCAGGTCGTCGACGTGGTCAACGGGCTTCCACGGATTCTATAGCTCGTTGGATTCGGTCGGCCATTTTAGAGGCTTACCGACTTAAGGGCGAACCTTGCCCGATTAAGATTCAAGCTCACTCCACGAGAGCTGTGGGTTCATCGTGGGCCTTTCATCAAGGGGCCTCGGCAGCTCAGCTCTGCCGGACGGCGACCTGGCGCTCTGTCCACACATTTACGAAATTTTATAAGGTGGACGTCAGTGCTTCCGCTGATGCGGCCTTAGGACGTAGGTCCTGCAGGCAGCTGTAGTTTAAAGTTCTTGTGAACTTGTATTTAGCGCTAGTTGCGCATTTATTTAAGTTGTTGGGAATCTGCCTCTGTTGGTTTTTTTGCCCACCCTTAATTTCTGGACTGCTTTGGGACGTCCCACTAGTAATGACTGTGTCTCCCTTCCTTCCATCTGCTGCTGAAACACGGATTTTGGTAAGACCTTACCTGTAAAATCCTTTTCAGCAAAGGAAGGAAGGGAGACACAGATCCCTCCCATGGCAGAAGTGTGTTGTTGTGTTTTCAGATGCGGCGTGACCCTTCTCTGATAGCGATTATCTGGGCTGAGGTCGGCGCGCTAAGGCTCTGTTCCAGCATTGCCAGCTCATCGCAGTGGTCAGGTTCAGTGAGTAGTACCTGGGACTGTGTGTTTTTTTCTGTTATATGCATAACCTGTCTTCTTGTTTTTTATCTGAAGTCCTTCAGAAGGGGTTATGTTGCTACGCTGGTGATTTTTGCTCTTCCTTAGCTTGTGTACAGACTGGAGAGCTGGAGTAGGAGGAGCCCAAGCTGGAGGGGCCGGTCAACACTCTTTTTAATCTGAGGTGTTCTATCCTGTGTGGGCTCCGCCTACCCACTAGTAATGACTGTGTCTCCCTTCCTTCCTTCCTTCGCTGAAAAGGATTTTACAGGTAAGGTCTTACCAAAATCCGTGTTTTTGATGCACTTTTATCCCTTAGGCCTGGGATAAAGCACATGTACAATCGAAATGGCTTTTTTTCTGCACTAAAAATAAGAACTCATTAACAAGAAATCTGCAGCAAAAATGTATTAACAAGAAAAAATGTGTATTAAAAAAAACATAATAAACAGAGCAGATTGCAGAAAAGCGCAGCAGTGTTTCCGCGTGTGGTAGCATGGTCTCTGTGAATTCCCACAATGCAGATTTTGTAGCAGATATTTCTGCGATAGAGATTTGTTCTTGTAATTTGAATACTGTTGTTTCAAATGAATGTAAAAATTCCAGAACTTTCTGCAACATGTGAACATTCCCCTTCATTCTAAAGGGTGATAGGTGATATTTGTGAAAAATTCCACACAAAAGGGCCGATTCATCAAACTTGTAAGCCAGAAAATTGTTGCAAAGTTCTGTTCAAATTTCTGTCAAATTCTGTAAAAGTGCCAGCATTTCTGATGCTAAAAATATGACTATTGCATTGTGACAAATCAGCGACAAAAATCCACTTGTAATTTTGAAATAAAATTTATGAGCACTGTCAATATGAGAGTAACATCGACCTCGCGTAACATCACATTTTTAAAGCCAAGTGAATATAATCTATAGATAAGACATAGAAATGATGTATGATGTGGTTGTATCATGTATGTTTCATGTGGTTGGTGCTGTGGGTTATGTAACGAGACCCTTACCTTGTGGTGGGGGGGTGACGTCTCCTAGAAAGTTATCACTCCCTAGACTTTATTAATTTCTGCTCTCCATTCACTTCCACAGACATGACTGGAAGAGATGTGCGATCATTTGTAACCACGAACAGGAGCAGAGACGATGGTATAGTAACTTCTATTTTTTCCTGGCCCTAATATTGACATGAGCATCCTGTTTTATGCTGATATGAAGGACTTTGATACAGTGGCATGTAAAAGTTTGGGCACCCCTGGTCAAAATTAGTGTTACTGTGAACAGTTAAGCAAGTAAGATTAAATGATCCATAAAAGACCTAAAGTTAAAGCTGACCCATTTCCTTTGTATTTTAGGCAAAAAAATAGACTTTTTTACATTTTAAAAATTACAAAAAGGAAAATGGTCCAATGCAAAAGTTTGGGCACCCTTGAAGATTTGTCTGCTCAGATAACCCTAATTAAGGTCTGAAACCTTGGGCAAAGTTATCTCTTGTTCACTATCATAGCTAGGAAAGGCCAGGTGATGCACATTTCCCAGCAATATAAAAACACAGCCTCCTCTAACCTTGTGCCAAAAAACAGCAGCCATGGGTTCTTCTAAGCAGCTGCTTAGTGCTCTGAAAGTGGTGTAGGCCGACAAAGCAGGAGAAGGTTGTAAGAAGATGCCAAAGCATTTTCAAGTTGCCCTTTCCTCAGTTTGAAATGTAATTAAGAAATGGCAGTTAACATGAAGAATGGAGGTCAAGATAAGGTCTGGAAGACCAAGCAAAATTTCAGTTAGAGTTGCTCGTAGGATTGCTAGAAAGGCAAATAGGAACCCCTACGTGACTGCAAAGACCTTCAGAAATATTTAGCAGACTCTCTGGAGTTGTGGTACATTGTTCTACTGTTCAGAGACACTGTAAGGTTCTTTGTACATGTTCTTGAAACTCAGTTTTCAGTCAGCCATTTTGCTTTCTGTCTTGCTGCAGCTATCTTGCCCTCAGTCAATATGGAGTTTTCAGCTTTCATGTTCCCGCCCTGATTCACTCCCTCTTGCTTCTTAAGCAGCCACAGCTGAGCAATCAGTGCTTCAGAATCTAGCCTGCAGTGAACCTGTGACCTGACTCCTGGAAGCCTTGGACTATGTACTCCAGCTATTCCTACTGAGGAACTCTGAACACTTGTGGACTCTGGAACCCTGCTCTTTGAAAGATCCACGTTTGCATGGACTTACGGTAACAGAGAAGAAGATCCTGAACCTGTTGTGGAGAGTGATTGCTGAGCTTAAGTTACTCTGGCCTGCTGTGTCTCCTGCTTCTGTATCTGCAAACTGTGTGACTATTTTTGCCACTTGTATGAAGTAATACAAGACCTTCTATATCAAACCTGTGTCTCATGTATTTTCATCGCACCCAAGCACAAGACGCTATATGAACTGTACTACATACATTACAAGATTCTGAAGCCAAAACGTTAGTGTCTGCTGGGTCTGGGAAGGCTGTGTCTGCTGTAACTGTGGATATCAGACGTCCGGTTGTACTTTCTGTGATGACAGTGGTTGTGACTTCTCACAACCATTCCAGGTGAGCAAGAGGGAGAGAATCAGGGCGGGAACATGAAAGCTGAAAACTCCATATTGACTGAGGGCAAGATAGCTGCAGCAAGACAGAAAGCAAAATGGCTGACGGAAAACTGAGTTTCAAGAACATGTACAAAGAACCTTACAGACACCTGCACAAATATGGCCATCATGGAAGAGTCATCAGAAGAAAACCTCTCCTGCGTCCTCACCATAAAATTCAGCGTCAGAAGTATGCAAAATAACATTAAACAATTCCAAAATAAAGTGGCAGCAGGCACTCGCCATCACATAAATGTCCTTTTATTTGGATATCACATCAAATTACAGCAGGAAGACAAACCGTGGAAATCGCATCAGACGGCCGTTTCGTGCAATCAACTGCGCTTCTACGGGTCTAAGGTGTAGGGGAAGTGACGCATCCTTTGTAGAGATAAAAAGACCTTCGCGCTTTCTTGACGTCACCCATATTACGGGAGACTTCAAAACACCTTTCAATCTAGAAGAACAACCTATCGACAATTCAATAAAAAACATACATAAAAGGCCCCCAATTAAAAACAAAATAATTAAGAATCCTTGGAAAACACATCACTTTTGTTGTTGAATCCTGTTGCACCTTGTGCTTTAGTGCGCAGAATTCACCGAGCCTCTCTGCTAAGTAACATTTTGTGCAAGTCTCCCCTTGTGGAGGTAATTTAACCTTTTCAATGCCTGCAAATCGTAATGTTTCTGCCATGTTTGTCTCTTATGTGATTGATCAATCTAGGAACACCTTTGCCAGGCATTATTAAATTGAAATGTTCCCTAATACGTACAAAAAGGGGGCGAATGGTTTTGCATTAAACGAGCCTGTTGTATTTTGGAAACAAGTCCTGTTGACCGATGAGGTTAAACTAGAACTCTTTGGTCACAATGATCAAAGGTATGTGTGGAGAAAAAAGGGCACAGAATTTCAGGAAAATAACATCTCCCCAATAGAGTTGAGCGATACTTTCCGATATCCTAAAGTATCGGAATCGGAATGGTATCGCCGATATCACTAAAATATCGGCGATACCCGATACCGATACCGGAAGTCCCATGTAAGTCTATGGGAACAAAATATCGCAACTAAAAAAACCTCTTTCTTTCCTTGTAAACACTAAATATACACACATAGAATACATATATATATATATATATATATATATGTGTATATATATATATATATATATATATATATATACATGTCATTGTGACATATATATATATACATATATGTATAGTTTATACACTTCTACATAGTAAAATATCCTCTGATTCAATTGCCGGGTAAAGCCGGCTTCAGTGAAAAGACAGAAGCACCCGACATGAAATGACACTTGGTGTACATAGGGTTAACCATGTCTTTTCATGTCGTTTGCTATCTGATTTGCACAAACAATTAAATCAGTCTATGTGTGCAAAATTTCACACCTGTAGGGGTTAATTAAAGGTGTAAATTCGTTGTAAAAAAAACGGACTTTTTTGCTACGAATTTACACCTTTAATTAACCCCTACAGGTGTGAAATTTTGCACACATAGACTGATTTAATTGTTTGTGCAAATTAGATAGCAAAGGACATGAAAAGACATGGTTAACCCTATGTACACCAAGTGTCATTTCATGTCGGGTCACCCGACATGAAATGACACTTGGTGTACATAGGGTTAACCATGTCTTTTCATGTCCTTTGCTATCTAATTTGCACAAACAATTAAATCAGTCTATGTGTGCAAAATTTCACACCTGTAGGGGTTAATTAAAGGTGTAAATTCGTTGTAAAAAAAATGGACTTTTTTGCTACGAATTTACACCTTTAATTAACCCCTACAGGTGTGAAATTTTGCACACATAGACTGATTTAATTGTTTGTGCAAATTGGATAGCAAAGGACATGAAAAGACATGGTTAACCCTATGTACACCAAGTGTCATTTCATGTCGGGTTCTGCATTTTCACAAAAGCCGGCAATTGAATTAGCGGCTATTATACTATGTAGAAGTGTATGAACTACAAATATAATATATATATATATATATATATATATATGTGTCACAAATTCAATGACATGTATATGTATATATATATATATATATATATATGAGGTGTAAAATTGCTTAAAAAAAAATGCGTGGGCTCCCGCCCTATTTTCGCAACCAGACAGACAAAGCCAGTGAGTGGGGGCAGATAATAATAGCCCAGAGAGGGACCATTATTTTTGGCCCCCCCCGGCTACTAACATCTGCCCCCAGACACCCCAGGAAAGACAAATCTATAATTAGATTCGCCCTTTCTGGCACTTTGCCCGTCTATTCCCATTGCCCTGTAGCGGTGGCGAATGGGTTAATATGGGGTTAAAGCCACCTTGCTATTGAAAGGTGACCTTAAGCCAGGTTAATAATTGAGAGCTGTCAATTAGACAACTATCAATTATTAATCCTATTGCATGAAATAAAAATAAAACACACACACTTTAATTAAAAATCATTTTAATGAAATAAAGACACATGTTTTTGACCATCTTTTATTTTACTGCAAAAACCATTTCCTGTAATAAAAATAAAATAAAAAAGCAAAATTATTCTTACCTATCCCATGCACAGTCAGGTCCCACTGTGTAATCCTTCAGAAAGGGTTAATGTTTACTGCAGGGACCGCAGCTAATGCTGCAGCCTCACAGTAAACCCCAAATGAATGAGTTCCTCTCCTGCCTGACAGGAGAGTAAAGGCTGGGTGTCACATAACGATACACCAGCGATCCCGACAACGATATGCACTTGTCAGGATCGCTGGTGTATCGCTACATGATCGCTGCTGAGCTGTCAAACAGGCAGCTCAGGCAGCGATCTGGGACAGCGACACTGCGGGTAACATCGCTTAAGGGCCCGTCTCACATAGCGATATCGCTACCGAGATCGCTGCTGAGTCACTAGTTTTGTGACGCAGCAGCGAGCTCACCAGCGATATCGCTGTGTGTGACATTCAGCGACGATCAGCCCCCCTGCCGGGTATCGCTGATCGTCGCAGAAATGTCAGGACCTTTTTTTGATCGCTGGTTTCCCTCTGACAGGCACGCATCGCTGCGTGTGACAGGCGGGAGACCAGCGATCCGCTGGTAACCAAGGTACACAGCGGGTTTCCAGGCACCGCGCAGCGCTTGGAAACCCGCTGTGTACCTTGGATACCAGCTCCCTGCATCAGGGCGCTGGTATCCAAGGCACACAGCGGGTTTCTAGGCACAGCCCCGCGCCTGGAAACCCGCTGTGTACCTTGGTTACCAGCGGATCGCTGGTCTCCCGCCTGTCACACGCAGCGATGTGTGCCTGTCAGCGGGAAACCAGCGATCAAAAAAAGGTCCTGACATTTCAGCGACGATCAGCGATACCCGGCAGGGGGGCTGATCGTCGCTGAATGTCACACACAGCGATATCGCTGGTGAGCTTTGCTGCTGCGTCACAAAACTAGTGACTCAGCAGCGATCTCGGTAGCGATATCGCTATGTGAGACGGGCCCTTAAGTGGAAAGCTTAATTGATTGCTTTCCACTTTCACTTCAGGTCAGCCAGGGACACAATCAGTGACGTCAGAGGGAACTGATTAACAAAAATAGGGGTTCCCTTCGAAAAAAAAAATGGCGTGGGGTCCCCCCTATTTTTGTTAACCAGCCAGATGAAGCAGACCGCTGAGGCCTGGATTTTCAGGCTGTTAAGGAGCCAAGATCCATGGACCTTGCCAGCCTGATAATACTAGGCCACAGCAGTCTGCATATCTTGGCTGATTAACAAAAATAGGGGATCCCCTCGAAAAAAATTGGCGTGGGGTCCCCCTATTTTTTGTTAACCAGCCAGATGAAGCAGACCGCTGAGGCCTGGATTTTCAGGCTGTTAAGGAGCCAAGATCCATGGACCTTGCCAGCCTGATAATACTAGGCCACAGCAGTCTGCATATCTTGGCTGATTAACAAAGATAGGGGATCCCCTCGAAAAAAAATTGGCGTGGGGTCCCCCCTATTTTTGTTAACCAGCCAGATGAAGCAGACCGCTGAGGCCTGGATTTTCAGGCTGTTAAGGAGCCAAGATCCATGGACCTTGCCAGCCTGATAATACCAGGCCACAGCAGTCTGCATATCTTGGCTGATTAACAAAAATAGGGGATCCCCTCGAAAAAAATTGGCGTGGGGTCCCCCCTATTTTTGTTAACCAGCCAGATGAAGCAGACCGCTGAGGCCTGGTTTTTCAGGCTGGTAAGGATCCAATATCCATGGACCTTGCCAGCCTGATAATACCAGGCCACAGCTTGGCTGGTTAACAAAAATAGGGGATCCCTTCGAAAAAAAAAACGGCGTGGGGATCCCCCCTATTTTTGTTAACCAGCCAAGTAAAATGCAGACTGCTGCGGCCTGGTATTAAAAGACTGTCAAGGCCCATGGATTTTGGCCCTCAACAGCCTGATAATACCAGGCTACAGCAGCCCCACATTTGGCGCATCAAAAGATGTGCCAATTGTGGCACTTTACCCGGCTCTTCCCACTTGCCCTGTAGCGGTGGCAAGCGGGGTAATAAGGGGTTAATGTCACCGTTGATTGCACGGTGACAATAAGCCCGGTTAATAATGGAGAGGTGTCAATAAGACACCGATCCATTATTAATCCCAAAGTTTTTAAATGTTTAAAAAAAAGACAAAGCAAGAAAAAAGTCTTTTAATGAAATAAAAGAGACAACACAGTTTTCATTAATTTTATTACTCTCTCATTCCTGCGACGCCATCGATCTCCTGTAAAAAAAGAAAAAAAAAAAAACCAACAGTATACCACCTGTCCGACGCAGTCCATAACGTCCATAACGACAGTCCACGACGATCCAGCTCTGCTACATCGCAATGACAGGCAGAGCCTGTCATCGCGACGCAGCACAGCTGATTACCTGCTTCCCCGGCGGTGACGTCATCGGACTGACTGCTTTACGGCCGGGATTACCCAGCAGTCACTGCAGTTATCGCGAGAAACTGCATGTGACCGCCGGGGAAAGAAGATTGCGGCCATGAAGCAGTCCAGCCCGTGACCGCCGGAGATCTTCTGCCAGGTAAGTGCCGCTGACTCCTGACAGACCCGACCGACGGACACTGACAATGACAGTGACAATCCCGATTCCGGTATCCGATATGACGAAAATATCGGAACTCGGAATCGGAATTCCGATACAGCCAATATCGGCCGATACCCGATATTTGCAGTATCGGAATGCTCAACCCTACTCCCCAACCATTAAGCATTGGGATGGATCAATCATACTTTGGGGTTGTGTTGCAGCCAATGGCACAGGGAACATTTCACAGGTAAAAGGAAGAATGGATTCAATGAAATTTCAACAAATTCTTGATGTTAACATAACACCATCTTTAAAAAAGCTGAAGTTGAAAAGAGGATGGCTTCTGCAAATGGATAATGATCCTAAACACGCGTCAAAATCCACAAGAGACCACCTCAAAGAGCGCAAGCTGAAGGTTTTACAATGGCCCTCACAGTCCTATGATCTGAACATCATTGAAAATCTGTGGCTAAACCTCAAAATAGCAGAACATGCTAGACGGCCCAGGAATCTCACAAAACTGGAGGAATTCTCCAAGGAAGAATGGGCGAAAATCCCTCAAGCAAGAATTGAAAGACTGCAAAACTGGTACAAAAAGCGTTTACAAACTGTGATACTTATAAAAGGGGGTGCTACTAGGGACTAACAATGCAGGGTGATCTAACTTTGTCATCTATAACTTTAGGCCTTTTAGAGATCATTTCATCTTCAACTCGCTTAACTGTTCACAATAACAGTAATTTTGACCGGGGATGCCCAAACTTTTACATGCCACTGTATTGTCATTTCCTTATGATAAGGCGTCATTCACACATCTGTTTTACAATCCATTTTTGGCAGATCAGACTTGGATGAAAAATTAGAATACATGTATTTTACTTCAGTTTTTCTTCTGATCCATTGCTAAGTGTCAATGAGAAAAAAAGTTCAAATAGTTGCTGCCAAAACGGATGGAAAAAATTTTTTTAATTTGTCACCGATATAGTTTCTATCTATGGTAAAACATACATTTGTTCGGTACCAGGCTGCCACTAGAATAGAATCGTTGGCTCCAATTTGGGTTGGAGAAATACTATATTTTTAAAATGGTATTTCCAGTGCTGTGATATTTTTTTGACAGGCCATTGACCTCTCTAACCAGCTGATATTGAGGTCTCTCTGCATCACAATCCCATTGAAGTGAATAGGACTAAGCTGCAATACCAGGCAAGGCCACTAGGACTCATATGACGCTGTGACTATCAAATTATGATGTCTTGCCCTCATCAATCTGATACTGACAGCCTGTCCCTGGGTACGGCACTTGCACCTCCTCTTCTTTCCCTCGTGCCTGCTTCCAGATCTGTAACTTGACATTTCTGGATCCCAATGCAAAATCTGTCATCTGCCCACTCTACCATGTGCCATTTATAACGTATCCTGGTGTATTATGTGATAGAGGGGTTTTCAGCCTCCCTTAGACAGCAGAGCCCAGAAGTAACTAGTAATGTTCCTTCCCTGCATTGTCTCGCGTACTTTTTGTGTCTCTAGACTGACTTCTGTCGCCCACTAAACACACGTTAATCTAGATAATCATATAGGGGACTTATATAGGCTCCTATTAAAAACAAACAAAAAAAAAGTTTCCAGAAAACACTGCAATTTCAGGTTCTCGGTGTACCCTTGACGTGGCCCAAAGCTCCATGCACCATTCTGCATCGCACAGCCCCTCCCTGTATCTTGATTGATAGCGCTCTCTTGCCCTGAGCATTTCTCATGCCTGCGCACATACTGACGGCTCAAGAGCCAACGCGTGGCCACACTGACATCTCTGCTGCACCTGCTTGCTGCATGTATACATCCGGGAGAGCAGCAGCGAGCAGGCGTAGCAGACAGCTCTGTGTGGCCACGTGTGGCCTACTCCTGATGAGCGTGCGAGCAAAGGAGGATTCTGCACAGGCAGTGCTTGCTCTTGGCAAGCAATCATTGTGGGCCAAGATCCTGGCAGGTGGAATGGTGCTGTGAGCTCTGAGCCATGCCAAGCGTGTACCGAGCACCCTAAGGGTAGGCTCACATTTTGTACATCTGCAGACATATCACATATACCTGAAAAAACGTATGTAAGTGAGTCGCACACATATCTTTGAACTGCTTTTTATAAATCATATTATCCTGTTATTCAGCTTCTGTACCTCAACAGCAGCCTCCACACAGTATGATGGCCCTAATGCCCCCATCACAGTATGATGACCCAAAAAGCCCCCCACATACTATATAACGGTTATCACATCACCCACACATGGTATGATGGTCATCACAGCCCTTTATACATGGAATCATGATCCTCACAGCCCCCACACATGGTATGATGGCCCTCTATACATGATATGAGAGTCCTCACAGCCCCCCACACATGGTATGATGGTCCTCACAGCCCTCTATACATGATATAACAGTCCTCACAGCCCCCCAAACATGGTATGATGATCCCCACAGGCCTCTATACATGATATGACAATCCTCACAGCCCCCACACATGGTATGATGGTCCTCACAGCCCTCTATACATGGAATCATGATCCCCACAGCCCCCACACATGGTATGATGATCCCACAGCCCCCCACACATGATATGACAGTCCTCACAGCCCCCCACTCATGGTATGATGGTCATCACAACCCACAACATATGGTGTGATGGTCCTCACAGCCCCCACACGTTATGATGATCCCCACAGCCCCCACACATGATATGACAGTCCTCACAGCCCCCCACTCATGGTATGATGGTCATCACAACCCACAACATATGGTGTGAAGGTCCTCACAGCCCCCCACACATGTTATGATGATCCCCACAGCCCCCCACACATGATATGATGGTCCTCACAGGCCTCTATACATGATATGACAATCCTCACAGCCCCCACACATGGTATGACAGACCTCGTAGCCCCCACTCATGGTGTGATGGTCATCACAGCCCTCTATACATGATATGACAGACCTCACAGCCCTCTATACATGATATGACAGTCCTCGCAGCCCCCCACTCATGGTGTCATGGTCATCACAGCCCTCTATACATGATATGACAGTCCTCACAGCCCCCACCATGATATGACAGTCCTCGCAGCCCCCCTACTCATGGTGTGATGGTCATCACAGCCCTCTATACATGATATGACAGTCCTCACAGCCCCCCACACATGATATGACAGTCCTCACAGCCCCTTCACATGGTATAATGGTCTTTACAGCAACCTACACACGGTATGATGGTCTTCTCAGCTCCCCACACATGTTATGATGGTCCCCACATTCCACTCTGATGGTCCTCTGAGCCCCCTATACACAGTATGATCCCCCACAGCCTGTCACATATGGTATAATGGTTCTCCCAGCGTCCCTATACACAGCATGATCCCCCACACAGTATGATGGCCATCACAGCCCCCCAAATGGTATGATGCTCCCAAACAATCACTCCACCAATGACCATTTGTTCTGATCTGAGGCGCCTCACAGCAGATGCGATGTAGTGACATCATTGCATCTTCTTTCTGAGTCTCACAAATGCCAGTGAAATCTGGACTCCGGGCGGGGGAGTGGTGCCGCATGGGGTGACCCATGAGCCACGGTTTTCAGTCCTTCAGCACTTTAGGTCTGCTTTAGGGCATGTTCACATGTGATGTTTTACAGTACCTCCAAAGTGGATGAGATTTCTGGAATCTCGTGCTGCTTGTTTTTCTTGAGGATTTGAAGCTTCAAAGCGGTTTTCCTAATATGCATCATGTCCATTTTTTTTTTTCAGCGTTTCTGTAGCATTTTTCACCCATTTTAAATAAATGGGGAAAAAAAACACAAATATTTTACTAATTTTTTGCTGCAGAAAAAAAAAGATGCTTCAAAACTACCATGTGTGAACATACCCTGACATTTGAAGAGCGCTCATGTAGAGGACAGTAAGGGCTGTTGCTTTCTTGTTGATTTTTGGCATTGCGAACCTGAATGCTATCGATCGGTTGCTGCAGCTTATTGAGGAGCCCGTCTCTGGGGCTCCTAACAAGATTGAAATTTTGCAACAAGTCTATAAAAATCACATCACATTTTTTCTTTCTGTCTTTCTTTGAACACAATCCGCCTTCCCCGGCTCCCGTTCTTCAAATGGAGACTTGAAAGCCTATTGCTCCTTGCCGGCGAGGTTCAGGTTGAAGCCGTCTAATGATCTCGGCCATCTTGCAACCCCGGTTGTGTAAACGTCTTTACTCTACGAGCAAATCATTAGGTCTTACAGTCAATATGTGCAGAGAAAAGCTCCTGGCCCAGATCTACACCGCCGTGAAACAATTGTACAGGGACACACAAGCTTATAAAATAGTACGGTAGAAAAGAAGGCTGAGAGTACATGACATCACCGTGTAATATTACATCATAACTAGAGTTGAGCGAATATGTTTGGAATCAGTTGCCGAATCTGAATTTGCCATATTGGTTCCCTATTCGTGCCAAATTTGTTTGATGATCGATTCCGAACATATTCAGTCTTTTCTACTCCAATGGCGTTAGGCAAATATTGCAAAAACAAAATTCGCCAACGATCATAACCGGAACAGAATTTTGAAAAATTCGCTCAGCTCTAAAACTACACTTTGCTAGTTCATGTACGCCGGACCTGAGCCTCGTGAATCACCTCCTACTTGCCGGCATCACTGGCGCCTCTTCTGATTAGTAGGCCCAGCTCAACGTCTTAGTTGCAGCACAGTTAGGCCTACTAGTCAGAAGATGCCGGTAGGTAGAAGGCCGCCACTCTGGTCTGGCATCCGCGGATGCTGTGTGGTTCACTATGATGGATATAGTACCCCATCTCAGGGCTATCCCTTTCACAGATTTTTAAACATAGACCCCCAAATCCGTTTCAGAACATTACCAGAAATATTTAAAGGGGTTATCCAGGGTAGTTTTAATTTTTCAATGAATAGGGTTGCAGCGGTTGAAAAAACTAAACTCGGCTATACTCCCTTTCCTCCATCACCGCGCTGCCTCTCCTACGCTGATCCATTTTTTGGTGGCAGCTGCAGCAGTGACATAATGATTACCGCTCATGTAATGACTGCTCCCAATCACTGGGTTTAAGGGCTCGTGCCTTCTACATCTGCATCAAAAGGGATTGGCAGCAGCGGCCATGCGATTTAATATTGCAATATTCATTTTGGGGCAATCCTAAATGTCTTCAATTTTTTATCATTATCAGTTCATAGGGCCCACCACTCCCAGAAAGAGGTGGAATGATGAAGGGGTTGTGTATGCGCCCCAAGCCACGTATTTCACAATCTATGGCACTGACAAAAGCAGACAAGCCGAGAGCTTGTGGTCTCCCATTCTAGTGATTAGGGGAACCCATTGATCAGACCCCCACAGGGTGTATACGCAACCCTGCTTCATTCAGAGTGCTCCTAAGCAGTAGTCCTGCAGCTAGAGGTAATGGGGGTCTATCAGGCCATCGGTGGGTTCCCAGCATTTGGACTCCCACCTTTTCACTAGATCGGTGATAGCAGCTTCAGACTGGAATACCCCTGAAATCCCATTTTAATGTAAATCCTATATTTTTTTTCTCTCCTCTTTGGAACAGGAGATTTAGTAGTTCGCATGAAGAATGGATTTGGCAGTACAAAATACAAACCTGTTGACTATCAACAACTGCTTGCATTAACCGAAGCCAAGAAGTTAGCGTCCTCCAGCATCCAATTAAAGGTACGAGCGTCTCCTCGATTTTCTTGTGCGTCTTTTTCACAGGTCATCTGTTAGTTATTGCCCATCGGGATTTCCCTGCTCTGGAGTCCAGTAAGAGATCTCAGTGATTGACAGCTATGTCACACCCCCACACTGGAAAGACTGCAGTCAGTAGCGCCACCTACAGGATAACAAAACTATTATCAGTCTACATTAAAATCCACAGATCAGAAGTGTCAAAGGGTTATTCTTATAATTAAATTGGTTGTTCAATAGTAAATTGATTATTTATTTTTTTTTAAATTTAGATATAGATTTAGCTATATATTGATTAAAAATAATAAACTGAAGCATACTCGCCTTCCATAAGGCACGTGGATACAGTGCAGGCTGCTCTAGATGTCTCTGCCCTGTCCGGAAGTCGGTCGCAGCAGGTGACCAGAAGATCGCATCATCCGAGAAGTATCCAATGATGCGCTGTTCTAGTCACGTGACCTGTAATTGGCTGCAGCGGTGTTGGGATTTGCAAACAAGGCGTACACCTCTTCCGGAGCTGGAGGTCACCGCTGGAGTGGTCTTCCTTCAATTCACGTGAGGTGATAGAAAATGAGTGTGCCTCTAATGTTGTTAATCAATCCATGGTTTAACAAAATAATTTTTGCCAGATAACACCCACACATTATCTCCCTTTCAGGTATAAGGAGTAATGTTTCTCCTTGTGGAGAGCGACATTCCTGAAATGCCAGGGTAAGGAGACTTATAGGCCATGCAGTGCTCCTCTGAGAAATTTAATATTTAATTTCCATAGAAGCATTACATGGCCTATAATTTTCCTTACCCTAGCATGTCGGGCATGTCACTTTCCACAGTGAGAAATATTACCCCTTAGACTCCAATTAGAGGTTTCTCATACAGCCAAATCAGATCTCATGCTTTGCACTGCAGAGGGGCAACACCCCGAAACACGTGTCTGCAAATTGAGGTTCTGGTTTGGCTTTTATCTTAAGTCATGTGGTAAGGCTAGTTAAGTGGTTGAAATTGACTTATAGGCCATGCACTGCTTCTCTGAGAAATTAAATATTTAATATTAAATTTCCCAGGGAAGCATTGCATGGCCTACAAGTCTCCTTACCCTGGCATGTTACTTTCCACAACAAGAAATATTACCCCTTAGACTCCGGTCAGAGGTTTCTCATACAGCCAAATCGGATCTCATGCTTTGCACTGAAGAGGGGCAACACCCCGAAAACATGTGTCTGCAGCCTGAAGATTCTGGTTTGGCTTTTGCACTGAGAAGCAAGCACCGACCTGCAAGTAAAGCGAGCACTTGGTCACATCCGCAGCACTTTGATCTGTAGAGTACTGTGGGTGTGACTACGTGTTCAGTTTACTTACGGTAGTTGCTTTCTTGCAATAATGAATCAAACATGTGGTCACATCCACAGAGCCCTACCTGCTGAGATATGATTATGTGTGAAGTACTAGGACAATCAATATGTTTGCAGATACCACAGGCTTTAGTTTTAGTGTCCATTAATGATATAATCCGATAAATCCAGGACCACCAGGTGTTCTCATCATGTTGTCCTTCATCGCAGGTCATCACTCACCAGTACTACCAGTCACATCATCCAGAGCTCATGTCCACGTGTCAATGTCACACGCAGTCCTGTGAGAGTTTGGCCCTGGGCTCCCTGCGCAGTTTTATCATTTCATCCATTTTAGCACAGCTCAGTGCTCTCACCTCCTGCTTTGCAGAAATGGGAATATTTACCCATTACTTGATCTAATCCTCAGGCAGTGATTATGCCATATGCTCATAACACGGGCAGCTACAGAGGCCCATCTGCAATGTAAATCCAATCATTAGAAAGAGGAGATCATGCTATCAGTACACGGCAGGTTTATTTCTGCCAAAATGGACATTGATAATAAGGGTCCATATTGTTCTCATTTGTCTTATGTAATTCACTATAAATAATTGAGGGATTATTATTTTCAGCCCCTGCACACTGTATACCTCAGTACTTCACAATTTAACCTATCATACATTACCGTATATACTCATGTATAAGCCGAGTTCTTCAGCACATTTTTTTGTGCTGAAAAGGCCCCCCCTCAGCTTATACACAAGTCATTGTCCCAGAAGCCAGCGGGGGAGCGGCGGAGCAGTGGGGTCGCAGGAGCTGCAGTTGTAAATGTGCCGCTGCTAAAGAGAAATGAATATTCACTGCACTGGCAATGAATATTTATTTCTCTTATAGCGCGCACAGTTACAGCTGCTGGCTTCCTGCAGCTGTAAAAAAAAAAAAAAAAAACCTCCTACTTACCTTCTCTCGCAGCATCCTGTTCCCGCTTCCAGCAGCTCCTGCGGCCGGGCGAGCATGTGTTCCCAGTGAGTGGAGAGATGTGAATATTCATTACCTTAATGAGCGGGGACACGTGATCGCTCGGCTACAGGAGCTGCTGGAAGCCGGTACGGAATGCTGCCAGGGCGCGCAGGGAAAGTAAGTTTTTTTTTTGTTGTTTTTTTTTTTTATGCTTTTCTCATGGGGGACCATGCATTCAAGGATAGGAATGAGTAACCATACATACAAGGATAGGGATGAGGGGACAATGCATACCCAGCTTATACTCTAGTCAATACGTTTTCCCAGTTTTTCATGGCCAAATTAGGTGCCTCGGCTTATACTCGGGTCGGCTTACACTCGAGTATATACGGTATATGATGGAAGTGGGGGTGAATATACATGCAATTGACCAAACCCTGCTCCTTCTCATGAAATGTTACCAGCACTCCAAAAATTCAAAGTTTCCCCTGCTCCAAACATAAATTATTTTCTTCGTCTGAACGTAGTGACAATTTTCTTCTAATGCTTTATATCAATGACTATATCTAAAATATATAAGGAACTAAGACCCATGCAGAGTGACTCTTTTAGGGCAGAGTGACTCTTTTAGGCAGGTATGAGCAGCTTTTAACAGTCCAACTGTTGTAAACTACAACTCCCAGCCTGCTGACATCCTCGTGACTGTCGTGACCTGCTAAATGAGAGAGGTAGCACGGGGAGGGGAGCACGGTGAGCCTCCTCACTTTGGGGTCTAATTACCAATGTCCTCACTCGCTAAACATTTTTAGAACCTTTGTTAGATACTAAAGTGTTGGAGCAAAGCCAGGTTAAATCCTAGCACTGCGTGTCTTGATTAGATGCATCTGACTAGATTTGACTAACCAGTGCCGGTGTTCACTAGGTGTGTCAGTCTGCTGTATGGAGCAGAGTCGAGTGTGCAGAAGCTGGTGCGTGACCAGCCAAAATGTGAGCTGTAGCTGGAAGAGAGACATACCAGGGTCTCTCTTGGAATGGAGACTGCATGGGTCAGCTAGGAAAGCTGAGCGGTCTGTGTGTTGGAGCTGCAAAGAAACATATAGAAGCTGCAGCCTCTTCAATGTGAACTGTGACCAGAGTTGAACACTTCTGTTTGACGTTGGAAGCTGCTGGAGCTCAGAATGAAAGGGGATACCGAAACTGGTGGGATCATGTCTTTTCTGTGTATAAAGTTTGCATCGGGAGAAAGGAATATAATCTGTTCTGGTGAGCCGCACTGACATTTAGACTGCTGAATGAACTATTTGCTATGATACATTTTATGCCCAGAAGAGGCTGTTTTTGGCTTTGAATCCCTTGGGAGTTTTATGAAAGCAATAAAACTGCACCTCTTTGGACCAAACCGCATTGCCTTCGTGACCGCTACCTAATGCCTACCTGAGAGCTTGAATCCTTACAGCGTGAAAACTGTTTTCCTCCTTAGGGCTCATACTCACTTGCGAGAAAAACGGACGAGTGCAATCCGAGAAAAAATCAGATTGCATTCGGACCAATGTGATTCAATTGGTTACATCTCATCTGCAATTTTTTTTTTTTCTCAGCTGAAATCGGACTGAGAAAAAAATCGCTGCATGCTGCGATTTGCTGCGTATCTTGGACGAGACTTGCCAATGCAAGTCAATGGGTGCGAGAAAAAAAAATCGCACAGCACTCGCACCATGCGAGTGCTGTCTGATTTTTACGCACCGGTGTCCTTTGAAAAGCCGGCAATTCATGTGAGGTGCACAGTAAAATCACACTGACAGGTTAAAAAAGAATAGATAGATGCACATAGAAATATATACATATATGTAATATAAAATATATGTGTGTATTTATATTGCATAGAGAGATAGAAGAAAACCCGGTAATACATTTGTCGGCTACTGATAAAATCACTGCAGGAGCCGACAGGATATAAGAGATGGATTACATACAGAAAATACATATAGAATAGGTATATACAGTATATAGATGTCCTTGCTAAATACAATTAGTAGAGTGTGTGTGCGCAAAATACTGGATATGTATTTAATGAATAAAAGATGATTTATGGGAAAAAAATGGTGTGGGGTCCCCCTATAATTAATAGCCAGCAATGACTATGCAGACAGCTGCGGGCTGATATTATTAGCCTAGGAAGGGGCCATGGATACTGCCCCCCGGCTAAAAACATCAGTCCGCAGCCGCCCCAGAAAAGGCACGTCTCTAATATGCGCCAATTCTGGTACATAGCCTTGCTCTTCTCACTGCCCTGTAGCGGTGGCATGTGGGGTAATAGTTGGGGGGTTAGTAATGGGAGGCATCAATAAGATGCCCCTATTACTAATCCCATTGTCAAATTGTAAATAAAACAGACACCCTGAAAAAAATTATTTTATTGAAATAAAGACACAGACTCCTTTATTATTCTTAATTAAACCATACTTACAGCATCACCTAATTCCCCAAAGCCCTCGATCACCTGTAATAAAAGTAAAATAATAAGCCAACAATGTACCATACCTGTCCGTCGTTCTGTTCCACGCTGTAATCCATATCTGGGGGATATAAAGTTTACAACCATGACAGTGCCAAGATGCGACTCCTGGCTGAAAACACACTGGTGAATGAGGAGATGCAGCGAGCGGAGCCTCAGTGACTAGCGGTGACGTCACTGAAGCTGCGCTCCCTCACAGCCTGAACTGCGGTAACCTCTGGACCGTGGGAAAATGCATTCATATTCCTTACAAGGAATCCTCAGGGGCTTGAAGAAGAGGGGGCGTAAAGGGTAGGTGGTATAGTTACATCTGTGGCCGGCGGACCCGCATGATTCCCCTCCTCCTTCCATGTGGGGACGCCGACGTACTCACTGCCCTATCTGCAGCAGCTTCCTAGTGACCTTCTTCAGTGCATGCCACATTGTCTCCTAGCGGCGTGCCTAGTGTCTGCACTCCCCTTCTCTTAAAGGGGTAGCATACACATAAGATAAATACCCCCTGCTAACAGCTGGGAGGCATTTAGTCAAAGTGATCACCTGCAAGATGTCTCCCAGCCAATAGCTGGGAGGCATCTTGTATAAAAGGCACCCTCACCAGTAGGGAGGTGCCTGAGTAATGCCTATAGTTATTCTTAGTGGTGTTGGTGTGTGCAACTGTATGTTGCCAGGTCCCCTGTCCTTAGTCTGTTAAAGTTATTCCCGTAACCTGTGTTCCCATATACTTTGTCCATGTTCTTGTGACCTCTTCGGCGGCATCCTAATCCTGAAACCACGACTGCGGAACCTATACCCAAACTCGTCCGTTGTCCCTGGTCCTAGTATGGCCAGCTCCAGAACTGTTTCCTGATAACTACGTGTGTGAACAAGAACCTATCTCCAATGTCCAAGTTGTTTGTACAGTCCGTCAGTCTGAGTATCGTGCTAGTCAGTGACTAGGGAGTCAGTGCAGGGAGGGGGAGCAGGGTCAGATGTGACATCGCCTATTGTGATTGGTGGATACTATGTTATCAGCTGTGTACAGTATAGAGTAGTTACCTGCCATTATAATCCTGTCACTGATGATAATGAGGCTGCTGAAAACAGTTTCTGAAAGTACAGGAAGTATACATCTAAAAATGCTCTAGTGGCCAGTATTACGTAGGAAGGAAAAAAGTAGAACATCTGCCCTGCTGTGTCCTGGAGTGTGGAGGTGTAGGATTTCAGCGCTGCATGCACTCTAGCGGTGGTGTCGACACTAGAGGGCATGCAGCGCTGATATCCTACTTCTCCACACATCAGGACGCAGCAGCGCGGAGTTTCCACTTTTTTTTTCCTACATAATTCGACTTGGCCTCTGGACCTGTGGACCTGCCACAGCTGGGATTACATGCCTTCTTAATGTTGTGTGATCACAACACAATCAGGTTAGCTTAACCTTTATTTGTTTAATTTAATTTTTTGTGCACTTCGATCTTTTAGGGTATGACCACACAGGACAGAGACACTGCAGAAAAGCCATCCACGGCGTATTACAGATCCAGCACAGCGGATAATATTTTACCAAATCTTTCCCGTCTCATCTGCTCTCTACGTAAAAAATATGAGCGTAGATTCCCAATTTCAGACATTGGCGTGCCTTTTTTCGCAGATTTCTTTCTTCTTCCGTAGACTCACCCTCAGGGATTGTTACTGACGGCCGGCGTACCATGCAATCGCCGTGCACGCACCGCATCTGGGCTGTCTGGAACATTGGGATCACAGTGATCAGATGATCCCATTCCTTGCTGTCCACGCAAGCTTGTCTTATTTCGACTACATCTTATATATAGCCGTGGTCCAGCTGCCTTTGTGCAGTGGGCAAATCTGGCTGTCAGCGCAGGTCATCGAAGTGTCTGACTGCTGCATTTCTTAGACTCCTGAAACTGCGGTGAATACATTGTGTGAATAGTAGAAGAATAACGGGATGCTCACTGGTTAATGCGGGTGCTCAGGAGAACAAGACATATATCACAAAAGTATTCCGGCACTCCAAACGTTTGTCAGATGCAAAAAATAATAAGTCTTTATTGAAGACAATGGTTGCTCATTTATGAAAATGTATATCCAGGAAAAAATAATGCATACAAGTATATTACAGGTACATCAATTCTCAACGTTTCGGCATTTCACGCCTTTCTCAAGAGGTACCTTTTACTGTATAAAAAAGAAAAACAATAAAACATAAATAAATAAAAGAACAGGTATATATACATACACACAGAGAGATCACAAATGAGCATATAAAAACAATTGTATAACTAAGCATACAAAATTGTGACACAAGAAACAAAGCCCATTGAGAGAAAAAAATATATATATAATGTAATAAAGCAACAAAAAATAACGATAATAATAATGATGTACTATTATTATGTATCCCAAAAAGAAAGGGATATATGTCCAAATCTAATTATATTCATTATAATGTGGACAAATCAACTGTCTAATAATATCAGGTTATATATGTGTGCAGTACACATCTCTCTTTATCTCCACATAAAAATATAACTAAGGTATAACTGAGGATATAATAAAGAAGGACCATGTCAAAAATATGATCATATATCTACAGAGTCGTCTTACACCGATAAACGCTGATTAATTATACACCGGTTATTAATGGTCGGTATAATAGTGGTCAGTATAACAAAAATCACAAATAGGCATCTCAGACCAACGCACACTCATATAAGCATAAATCTACAAAGGTGTATAAGGGCATCGTGAGAGTCAAGACAGCGGCGACAGAATTTCACAGGGGATAAGCCACATACCTTAAGTAGCATAATAAAGTAAAAAGGAAACCATCCAGCAACTTCCACTGCGGCGGTGAGCTGTCGCGCCATCATACATGTGCAGCTATTTAAGTGCCCGGTGAACGCCGTGCCCGAGAACTTCCGGGTTCGGCAGGAAAGGTGAACAGAACAGTGCGCATGTGCAAAGGGCCGGAGAATGTCGAGAGGACATCGGAAAAAGCCGAGTCCCACATGGGAAAGTGCGCATGTCAGAAAGAAGATCAGGGGATGGGATCGGTGCCGACGTGCTGCAGGAAAAAAAGGACATAAATTAATAATTAATATAACAAAAGTATATGAAATCCTCACATTGTCTACTCTATTGACAAAATGGTACAGAAAAAAGAAAGGGTGGGATATACATAACTAATTAAAGATTTATGTCAAAAATGATTGTTAAAAATAAATATTAAAAATAATTATAAAAAATAAGTCTGTTTCAAAAATGAATAATGTTAACTCAAAAAATATACTATAATATAGGTACCAGAAAATTCACCAGGTACATGATTGTGACGACCAAAGACCGAATATACAACAGCACTATCTAAAAATGCCAATCAATAGTTACTTGAAAGCAATGACACATCGAGTAAGTGAATCAATCAATAAGAAAGTTCGTATTCCCTGTTTAATCCATACGGAGAAAGGGTCTTCAACATATGGATCCAATACGACTCTCGCTCCTTCAACCTTTTAACTCTATCTCCACCTCTTCTTGACTTAGGGACATGGTCAATCACCTGATATCTGAGTTGGGCAATGGTGTGTTTGTTCTCTAAAAAATGAGACGGGACAGGTAGGAGAGTGCGTCCACAGCGGATCGTGGACTTATGTTGTGAGATGCGGTCTCGGATATGCTGGGTAGTCTCCCCAACATATCCGAGACCGCACGGACACTTAATTAAGTATACGACGTATGAAGACTCACACGTATAATGACCCTTAATGAAAAATCTCCGTCCCGTCCGGGGATGTGTAAAACTGTCACACTTCGTGATGTTAGAACACTGAAGACATCCTAAGCAGGGAAAAGTCCCATTACGTGGAGTATGTAATACACTCTGCATTGGCCCTGTTCTCATTGAACCAATATCCGCTCTGACCACAAAGTTCTTAATATTATTCGATCTTTTATAGCAAATCAAGGGTTTCTGTCTAAATTCCGGAACATCCGGATAGGCAGCCTGCAAAATATTCCAATGTTTCGAAATGGACTGATGAATTCCATGTTTAAAAGGATGAAAAACATTTACGAATGGTATCCTCTGGTCCTTTTTATCCAATGCTGAAGTAGAAGACTCCTCTCTACATGAATCTTTCAAAATTCTATCAGGATAACCACGATCCCTAAATTTCTTGTTCATGTCATCATGTCTCTTACGTCTGATCAAAGGGTCGGAGACAATTCTCCGAACCCTATCTTGTTGTGATATCGGAAGTGACCTTTTTATGTGAGCCGGGTGGCTACTATTAAAAAGCAAAAGACTGTTCTTATCAGTTGGTTTGGTATATATATCCGTCATGATGTGACCATCGTCTGACAACCGAACAATAGTATCAAGAAAGTTAATGGAACAATCGTTATACTGTATTGTGAAAGTGATATCAGAAATGCATGAATTCAAATCGGTGTAGAATTCGAGGAGGGATTCCACGTCACCTGTCCAAATGAAAAAGACGTCATCAATATAACGTCTCCAATACAATACATTGATAGCAAAGGAAGGATGAGGATAAACAAATGCCCTTTCGAAAGAATCCATAAATATATTGGCATAAGGGGGTGCCACATGGGACCCCATCGCAGTACCCCTCCGTTGGATATAGAATTGATCCCCAAAAAGGAAGAAATTCTTGGTGAGAATCAGGGTTAGGATGTCTTCACAGAATTGAATCTGGGTATCTCTATAGGTAGTATGTGTTCTAAGGAAAGCAATGGTCGCCCGAATACCCTCAGTGTGATTGATACTTGTATAAAGACTATTGACATCCATGGTCACTAACAGTGCACCAGTTGGAATTGTACCAATGTCCCCAAGTGTTTTCAAGAAATGTACGGTATCCCTCAAATACGATTTTATAGAGGGAATAAGAGGTGATAAGATTTTTTCTAATGTCATGGCCAAAGGAGAGAGTATAGAATTGGTGGATGCTACGATAGGACGACCCGGTGGTCGTAGAAAGTTTTTATGCACCTTAGGGAGGGTGTAAAAGACCGGAATAACAGGGAACCTGTTGACCAGAAATTTACTTAAATTTTCGTCAATGACATCTATCTGTTCATAGTTTGTTACTAGAGAAAGAATAAGTTTCTCTATCTCAAACGAGGGATTTACTGAAACAGGCATATACGTATCAATGTCACTCAATTGTGAAAGAATCTCTTCAACATAGTACGATTTGTCAAGGACTACAATAGCTCCCCCCTTATCGGCGGGTTTAATTACCAGACTCTTATTATCCTTTAAAGCCAGTAGGGATCTATATTTGTCGTTAGTCAGGTTGTTCTTAATCTTCAGATGTCCATTGCATATGGAATCTAGATAAGTAGCCACATCTCTCTTAACCAGTCCTATATAGGTCTCAACAGGATGATAAGTCCTCGGAGGTTGGAAGGTACTAGAAATCTTTAGGCCCAAAGTCTTTAAGGAAAATAAGGTTTTCGAAACATTCGTAACCAACGTGCAATGCTGTTGTTGAGAGGAAAAATGGGCCTTAAGTCTCACCCTCCGGAAAAAGTTATATAATTCCTGATCCACCTGAAAAGTATCAAAATAGGGGACCGGGCAAAAGGATAAGCCCTTCTCCAACGCACTTATCTCGGAAGGTGAGAGGATGGCTGAGGAGATGTTGTAGACCAAATTTGATGTGGTACCCCTACCTGAGACCGTGTCACGACCCTTGGACGATCAATGGTGATGTCTCCGCCCCATCCGCGTCTTCCTCGGAACTGGCGGGTGCGACGTGCTCCTAAAAAAGAAGAGGAAGAAGAGGGACGAGAAGGACCAAAATCGCTGTCTGAGCTGTTCGAAAAAGAACTGTATTCCCGGCGGGAAGATCTCCAGTTGCCAAAATACATGGTTGAACGCCATCTATACACCTGATTATTCTTATAATCGTCGGCGTCTCTCAGGAACTTTGATTTCTTCCTTTCTTGTAAGTTATTACGGAACTCAGAAATAGATTTATCTATCTTCGTTTTCAGGGACTTGAAGTCATCAGGAGACGAGGTACCAATCAATTGTTGTTCGGTGGCAGTAATCTTCGTTTTAAGTTCATTAATCTCCTTCTGTAAGTGGTCGATAGTCAAGACAATCAGGTCCATAGAGCACTTATTTAGCACTGCTTCAAATTTATTACAATACTCTGTATCGTTTTGGAATAGTGTTGGTCTCAGGGAGACCCTGAGGCCCCGTGGGATCCGTTGCACTTTATGGTACTCGGCAAGCGTGATGCTATGAAGATCTAGTGCGGTGAATCTTCGTAGGTCTTTTTCAAAATCTCTCGCACGCAATTCTTGTGAAGGAGTATGTAAGAAGGCTCCCGGGGTCGTGACCTGTGCCACAATGTTGGATGCTTCTTCAGGATTGTACGACAACGTAGAAAAAGACATTTAAGTCAAAAAATAGGAGCAATCTACCCAGAAAAACCGATAATAGTAGAAGAATAACGGGGATGCTCACTGGTTAATGCGGGTGCTCAGGAGAACAAGACATATATCACAAAAGTATTCCGGCACTCCAAACGTTTGTCAGATGCAAAAAATAATAAGTCTTTATTGAAGACAATGGTTGCTCATTTATGACAATGTATATCCAGGAAAAAATAATGCATACAAGTATATTACAGGTACATCAATTCTCAACGTTTCGGCATTTCACGCCTTTCTCAAGAGGTACCTTTTACTGTATAAAAAAGAAAAACAATAAAACATAAATAAATAAAAGAACAGGTATATATACATACACACAGAGAGATCACAAATGAGCATATA
Organism: Oophaga sylvatica; assembly: GCA_033576555.1. Lineage (NCBI taxonomy): Eukaryota > Metazoa > Chordata > Amphibia > Anura > Dendrobatidae > Oophaga > Oophaga sylvatica. Next base: position 75,994,712 of record JARQOD010000007.1, read on the forward strand.
AAAACAATTGTATAACTAAGCATACAAAATTGTGACACAAGAAACAAAGCCCATTGAGAGAAAAAAAATATATATATAATGTAATAAAGCAACAAAAAATAACGATAATAATAATGATGTACTATTATTATGTATCCCAAAAAGAAAGGGATATATGTCCAAATCTAATTATATTCATTATAATGTGGACAAATCAACTGTCTAATAATATCAGGTTATATATGTGTGCAGTACACATCTCTCTTTATCTCCACATAAAAATATAACTAAGGTATAACTGAGGATATAATAAAGAAGGACCATGTCAAAAATATGATCATATATCTACAGAGTCGTCTTACACCGATAAACGCTGATTAATTATACACCGGTTATTAATGGTCGGTATAATAGTGGTCAGTATAACAAAAATCACAAATAGGCATCTCAGACCAACGCACACTCATATAAGCATAAATCTACAAAGGTGTATAAGGGCATCGTGAGAGTCAAGACAGCGGCGACAGAATTTCACAGGGGATAAGCCACATACCTTAAGTAGCATAATAAAGTAAAAAGGAAACCATCCAGCAACTTCCACTGCGGCGGTGAGCTGTCGCGCCATCATACATGTGCAGCTATTTAAGTGCCCGGTGAACGCCGTGCCCGAGAACTTCCGGGTTCGGCAGGAAAGGTGAACAGAACAGTGCGCATGTGCAAAGGGCCGGAGAATGTCGAGAGGACATCGGAAAAAGCCGAGTCCCACATGGGAAAGTGCGCATGTCAGAAAGAAGATCAGGGGATGGGATCGTTGCCGACGTGCTGCAGGAAAAAAAGGACATAAATTAATAATTAATATAACAAAAGTATATGAAATCCTCACATTGTCTACTCTATTGACAAAATGGTACAGAAAAAAGAAAGGGTGGGATATACATAACTAATTAAAGATTTATGTCAAAAATGATTGTTAAAAATAAATATTAAAAATAATTATAAAAAATAAGTCTGCTTCAAAAATGAATAATGTTAACTAAAAAAATATACTATAATATAGGTACCAGAAAATTCACCAGGTACATGATTGTGACGACTCTTTTTTATACAGTAAAAGGTACCTCTTGAGAAAGGCGTGAAATGCCGAAACGTTGAGAATTGATGTACCTGTAATATACTTGTATGCATTATTTTTTCCTGGATATACATTTTCATAAATGAGCAACCATTGTCTTCAATAAAGACTTATTATTTTTTGCATCTGACAAACGTTTGGAGTGCCGGAATACTTTTGTGATATATGTCTTGTTCTCCTGAGCACCCGCATTAACCAGTGAGCATCCCCGTTATTCTTCTACTATTATCGGTTTTTCTGGGTAGATTGCTCCTATTTTTTGACTTAAATGTCTTTTTCTACGTTGTCGTACAATCCTGAAGAAGCATCCAACATTGTGGCACAGGTCACGACCCCGGGAGCCTTCTTACATACTCCTTCACAAGAATTGCGTGCGAGAGATTTTGAAAAAGACCTACGAAGATTCACCGCACTAGATCTTCATAGCATCACGCTTGCCGAGTATCATAAAGTGCAACGGATCCCACGGGGCCTCAGGGTCTCCCTGAGACCAACACTATTCCAAAACGATACGGAGTATTGTAATAAATTCGAAGCAGTGCTAAATAAGTGCTCTATGGACCTGATTGTCTTGACTATCGACCACTTACAGAAGGAGATTAATGAACTTAAAACGAAGATTACTGCCACCGAACAACAATTGATTGGTACCTCGTCTCCTGATGACTTCAAGTCCCTGAAAACGAAGATAGATAAATCTATTTCTGAGTTCCGTAATAACTTACAAGAAAGGAAAAAATCAAAGTTCCTGAGAGACGCCGACGATTATAAGAATAATCAGGTGTATAGATGGCGTTCAACCATGTATTTTGGCAACTGGAGATCTTCCCGCCGGGAATACAGTTCTTTTTCGAACAGCTCAGACAGCGATTTTGGTCCTTCTCGTCCCTCTTCTTCCTCTTCTTTTTTAGGAGCACGTCGCACCCGCCAGTTCCGAGGAAGACGCGGAGGGGGCGGAGACATCACCATTGATCGTCCAAGGGTCGTGACACGGTCTCAGGTAGGGGTACCACATCAAATTTGGTCTACAACATCTCCTCAGCCATCCTCTCACCTTCCGAGATAAGTGTGTTGGAGAAGGGCTTATCCTTTTGCCCGGTCCCCTATTTTGATACTTTTCAGGTGGATCAGGAATTATATAACTTTTTCCGGAGGGTGAGACTTAAGGCCCATTTTTCCTCTCAACAACAGCATTGCACGTTGGTTACGAATGTTTCGAAAACCTTATTTTCCTTAAAGACTTTGGGCCTAAAGATTTCTAGTACCTTCCAACCTCCGAGGACTTATCATCCTGTTGAGACCTATATAGGACTGGTTAAGAGAGATGTGGCTACTTATCTAGATTCCATATGCAATGGACATCTGAAGATTAAGAACAACCTGACTAACGACGAATATAGATCCCTACTGGCTTTAAAGGATAATAAGAGTCTGGTAATTAAACCCGCCGATAAGGGGGGAGCTATTGTAGTCCTTGACAAATCGTACTATGTTGAAGAGATTCTTTCACAATTGAATGACATTGATACGTATATGCCTGTTTCAGTAAATCCCTTGTTTGAGATAGAGAAACTTATTCTTTCTCTAGTAACAAACTATGAACAGATAGATGTCATTGACGAAAATTTAAGTAAATTTCTGGTCAACAGGTTCCCTGTTATTCCGGTCTTTTACACCCTCCCTAGGGTGCATAAAAACCTACGACCACCGGGTCGTCCTATCGTAGCATCCACCAATTCTATACTCTCTCCTTTGGCCATGACATTAGAAAAAATCTTATCACCTCTTATTCCCTCTATAAAATCGTATTTGAGGGATACCGTACATTTCTTGAAAACACTTGGGGACATTGGTACAATTCCAACTGGTGCACTGTTAGTGACCATGGATGTCAATAGTCTTTATACAAGTATCAATCACACTGAGGGTATTCGGGCGACCATTGCTTTCCTTAGAACACATACTACCTATAGCGATACCCAGATTCAATTCTGTGAAGACATCCTAACCCTGATTCTCACCAAGAATTTCTTCCTTTTTGGGGATCAATTCTATATCCAACGGAGGGGTACTGCGATGGGGTCCCATGTGGCACCCCCTTATGCCAATATATTTATGGATTCTTTCGAAAGGGCATTTGTTTATCCTCATCCTTCCTTTGCTATCAATGTATTGTATTGGAGACGTTATATTGATGACGTCTTTTTCATTTGGACAGGTGACGTGGAATCCCTCCTCGAATTCTACACCGATTTGAATTCATGCATTTCTGATATCACTTTCACAATACAGTATAACGATTGTTCCATTAACTTTCTTGATACTATTGTTCGGTTGTCAGACGATGGTCACATGATGACGGATATATATACCAAACCAACTGATAAGAACAGTCTTTTGCTTTTTAATAGTAGCCACCCGGCTCACATAAAAAGGTCACTTCCGATATCACAACAAGATAGGGTTCGGAGAATTGTCTCCGACCCTTTGATCAGACGTAAGAGACATGATGACATGAACAAGAAATTTAGGGATCGTGGTTATCCTGATAGAATTTTGAAAGATTCATGTAGAGAGGAGTCTTCTACTTCAGCATTGGATAAAAAGGACCAGAGGATACCATTCGTAAATGTTTTTCATCCTTTTAAACATGGAATTCATCAGTCCATTTCGAAACATTGGAATATTTTGCAGGCTGCCTATCCGGATGTTCCGGAATTTAGACAGAAACCCTTGATTTGCTATAAAAGATTGAATAATATTAAGAACTTTGTGGTCAGAGCGGATATTGGTTCAATGAGAACAGGGCCAATGCAGAGTGTATTACATACTCCACGTAATGGGACTTTTCCCTGCTTAGGATGTCTTCAGTGTTCTAACATCACGAAGTGTGATAGTTTTACACATCCCCGGACGGGACGGAGATTTTTCATTAAGGGTCATTATACGTGTGAGTCTTCATACGTCGTATACTTAATTAAGTGTCCGTGCGGTCTCGGATATGTTGGGGAGACTACCCAGCATATCCGAGACCGCATCTCACAACATAAGTCCACGATCCGCTGTGGACGCACTCTCCTACCTGTCCCGTCTCATTTTTTAGAGAACAAACACACCATTGCCCAACTCAGATATCAGGTGATTGACCATGTCCCTAAGTCAAGAAGAGGTGGAGATAGAGTTAAAAGGTTGAAGGAGCGGGAGTCGTATTGGATCCATACGTTAAAGACCCTTTCTCCGTATGGATTAAACAGGGAATACGAACTTTCTTATTGATTGATTCACTTACTCGATGTGTCATTGCTTTCAAGTAACTATTGATTGGCATTTTTAGATAGTGCTGTTGTATATTCGGTCTTTGGTCGTCACAATCATGTACCTGGTGAATTTTCTGGTACCTATATTATAGTATATTTTTTGAGTTAACATTATTCATTTTTGAAGCAGACTTATTTTTTATAATTATTTTTAATATTTATTTTTAACAATCATTTTTGACATAAATCTTTAATTAGTTATGTATATCCCACCCTTTCTTTTTTCTTTTTTCTGTACCATTTTGTCAATAGAGTAGACAATGTGAGGATTTCATATACTTTTGTTATATTAATTATTAATTTATGTCCTTTTTTTCCTGCAGCACGTCGGCACCGATCCCATCCCCTGATCTTCTTTCTGACATGCGCACTTTCCCATGTGGGACTCGGCTTTTTCCGATGTCCTCTCGACATTCTCCGGCCCTTTGCACATGTGCACTGTTCTGTTCACCTTTCCTGCCGAACCCGGAAGTTCTCGGGCACGGCGTTCACCGGGCACTTAAATAGCTGCACATGTATGATGGCGCGACAGCTCACCGCCGCAGTGGAAGTTGCTGGATGGTTTCCTTTTTACTTTATTATGCTACTTAAGGTATGTGGCTTATCCCCTGTGAAATTCTGTCGCCGCTGTCTTGACTCTCACGATGCCCTTATACACCTTTGTAGATTTATGCTTATATGAGTGTGCGTTGGTCTGAGATGCCTATTTGTGATTTTTGTTATACTGACCACTATTATACCGACCATTAATAACCGGTGTATAATTAATCAGCGTTTATCGGTGTAAGACGACTCTGTAGATATATGATCATATTTTTGACATGGTCCTTCTTTATTATATCCTCAGTTATACCTTAGTTATATTTTTATGTGGAGATAAAGAGAGATGTGTACTGCACACATATATAACCTGATATTATTAGACAGTTGATTTGTCCACATTATAATGAATATAATTAGATTTGGACATATATCCCTTTCTTTTTGGAATACATAATAATAGTACATCATTATTATTATCGTTATTTTTTGTTGCTTTATTACATTATATATATTTTTTTTCTCTCAATGGGCTTTGTTTCTTGTGTCACAATTTGTTTTGCTTAGTTATACAATTGTTTTTATATGCTCATTTGTGATCTCTCTGTGTGTATGTATATATACCTGTTCTTATATTTATTTATGTTTTATTGTTTTTCTTTTTTATACAGTAAAAGGTACCTCTTGAGAAAGGCGTGAAATGCCGAAACGTTGAGAATTGATGTACCTGTAATATACTTGTATGCATTATTTTTTCCTGGATATACATTTTCATAAATGAGCAACCATTGTCTTCAATAAAGACTTATTATTTTTTGCATCTGACAAACGTTTGGAGTGCCGGAATACTTTTGTGATACATTGTGTGAATGTCAGCTTTTTTTTTTTACTTATTCCTCTGTACAGAAAAGTGTAATTTGCTATGCAACCCACTACAGCAAAGATATGGCCCTAATGGATACTAAAAAATAATGCAATAATACATGGCATAAAACACAAATGCATCATAGCAACCAGCTCATAAATAAATTGCCCTGCACCGGCTGAGAAAGGAAGCCGTGTATGTAAACTGCAGATGAAAAGCTGTGGAAACGGTTTGTACATGATATGTGATGTGTGAGGACCTTCCACACTTTCATTTTATTTCTACATATCATATCATATTGGAATATTGCAAATCCTAATATCCGGCGAGCATTACAAAGAAGCAGTTATCATCATGCCCTCATATAAAATCGATCATTATACATCAGACAAAAAGTATTAGATTTTCTATCAGCTTTATAGATACAGTAGAAGTGAATCTGGGGAAACTGGCATATTCATCAGTTTGCAAGACTTTCTGCAGGCCCCCAAAACAATCTTGTACACATCTGTGAAATGGTTGTCGCACAAACAAACTACAATTTAATCAATAACATAGTAACATAGTTATTAAGGTTGAAGGAAGACTTTAAGTCCATCTAGTTCAACCCATATCCTATCCTAACCTGCCCTAACATGTTGATCTAGAGGAAGGCAAAAAAAACCCAAGTGGCAAACAGTAAGCTTCACATTGGGGAAAAAAATTCCTTCCCGACTCCACATACGGCAATCAGACTAGCTCCCTGGATCAACGCTGTATCTAGGAAACTAGTGAATATAGCCTGTAATATTATACTTTTCAAGAAAGGCATCCAGTCCCCTCTTAAATTTTAGTAAGGAATCACTCATTACAACATTAGACGGCAGAGAGTTCCATAGTCTCACTGCTCTTACAGTAAAGAATCTGCGTCTGTGATTATGGCTAAACCTTCTTTCCTCCAGACGTAGAGGATGCCCCCTCGTCCCCGTCACAGGTCTAAGAGTAAAAAGATCATTAGAAAGGTCTTTGTACTGTCCCCTGATATATTTGTACATTGTAATAAGATCACCCCTAAGCCTTCGTTTTTCCAAACTAAATAACCCCAAGTGTAATAACCTGTCTTGGTATTGCAGACCCCCCCAGTTCTCTAATAACCTTGGTCGCTCTTCTCTGCACCCGCTCCAGTTCAGCTATGTCTTTCTTATACACCGGAGACCAGAACTGCACACAGTATTCTAAGTGTGGTCGCACCAGTGACTTGTATAGAGGTAAAATTATGTTCTCCTCATGAGCATCTATGCCTCGTCTAATGCATCCCATTATTTTATTTGCCTTGGCAGCAGCTGCCTGACATTGGCCACTAAATGTGAGTTTGTCGTCCACCCATACACCCAAGTCTTTTTCAGTGACAGTTTTGCCCATAGGTCTTGGAATAATAAGTTCCACAAATGGATGTGTTAAAAAAAAAATGTTCCTGTGCTGAAATAATCTTATAAATGTGCCCCTACTATGTACTAAGTAATGGCTGTGTCTGCCCATACACAGCTGCTCCAGCTTACGGTCAGCCCATTTTCGCCTCCAAAGCAGCATGTGGCTTCTGTCAGAGGCACATTATTGGGCTGCAATGAGGGCCCGGGTACTGTTTTTGCACAGGAGTTCCCTTCTGTCTTTGTCCGTCCCCGGTACAGGTGAAGGACATACTTTCTTAAAGCTGCGAGCATTTGGCTTTCTTGTCTTCATTGTATCCGTAGAAAAGGGAACCCAAGTCCGTCCTGTTTTCCTAGACTATTGTTTCACATGCTTTAGCACTGGAGAAAAGTGCAGGGAAAGCCTGAATAAAGAAGATTGATATTTTTTTCTTTTCTGGTACAGAGTGTAGATAGATAACTGGATACTGGCCCTTTTAGAAATACAGAGTGTTCGAGAAAAACTATCTTTTATTATCATATATTGATGAGGTCACGCTGTCCCCGTTCTGTCTTATTTTATTTCTCTTCAAAGGAATTGAAGATTCCAGAATAAGCAAGTGACTCAACATTAAGTGACTGAAGAGACAAGAGAATTACATCCTGAGTTATTGTTGTAACCTTGCAGTATAATTGGGTATCACGGTAATTAGCAATGTCTTTCACTTCGGGATAGCAGCCAGTTATAGTAAACATGATTTCCAGAGGGTTTTCTGTCCATTGCCATCTCGTCAACAATTATCCTTCATATCCTCAGCAAAAGTCAAACTTGTCTGATCTCCCAACTATTTTCTTATGTTGGGATGTGTAATATATTGCTTACTTTCTATGTATTTGTCTTCTATATCATTCATTTTTATCATACGTTGTTGACTCCTCTCCCAACACAAGCAAAATGAGATGACCATAAAGCTGAGGTGACCATAAAGCTGAGATGGCCATAGACCTGAGATGACCATAAAGCTGAGGTGACCATAAAGATGAGATGGCCATAGACCTGAGGTGACCATAGACCTGAGGTGACCATACAGCTGAGATGACCATAGACCTGAGCTGACCATAGTCCTAAGCTGACCATAAAGCTGAGATGGCCATAGACCTACGATGACCATAGACCTGAGGTGACCATAGACCTGAGCTGACCGTAAAGCTGAGATGGCCATAGACCTGAAGTGACCATAAAGCAGAGGTGACCATAAAGCTGAGATGGCCATAGACCTGCGATGACCATAGACCTGAGGTGACCATAGACCTGAGCTGACCGTAAAGCTGAGATGGCCATAGACCTGAGGTGACCATAAAGCTGAGATGGCCATAGACCTGAGGTGACCATAAAGCAGAGGTGACCATCATAGAATGGTAGAGTTGGAAGGGACCTCCTGGGCCATCTGGTCCAACCCCCTGCTCAAAGCAGGATTCTCTAAATCATCCCAGACAGATGTCTGTCCAGCCTCTGTTTGAAGACTTCCATTGAAGGAGAACTTACCACCTCTCGTGGCAGCCTGTTCCACTCCTTGATCACCCTAACTGTCAAAAAGTTTTTTCTAATATCTAATCTGTGTCTCCTCCCATTCAGTTTCATCCCATTGCTTCTCGTTTTTCCTTGTGCAAATGAGAATAAAGATGATCCTTCTACAATGTGACAGCCCTTGAGATATTTGTAGACAGCTATTAAGTCTCCTCTCAGTCTTCTTTTTTGCAAGCTAAACATTCCCAAATCCTGCAACCGTTCCTCATAGGACATGGTTTGCAGACCGGTCACCATTCTGGTGGCTCTTCTTTGAACTTGCTCCAGTTTGTTGATGTCTTTTTTAAAATGTGGTGCCCAAAACTGGACACAGTATTCCAGATGAGGTCTGACCAAAGAGGAGTATAGGGCAATAATGACCTCACGTGATCTAGACTGTATGCTTCTGTTGATACATCCTAGAATTGTATTTGCCTTTTTTGCTGCTGCATCACACTGTTGACTCATGTTCAGTCTGTGATCAATTAGTATACCCAAGTCTTTTTCACATGTGCTGTTACTTAGCCCTATTCCTCCCATTTTGTGTATGCTTTTTTCATTTTTATTGCCCAGATGTAGTACTTTGCATTTTTCCCTGTTAAAAACCATTCTGTTAGTTGCTGCCCACTGCTCCAGTTTATTTATATCTTTTTGAATCCTCTCTCTCTCTCTTCTCTAGTATTAGCTACCCCTCCTAGCTTTGTGTCATCAGCAAATTTGATCAGTTTACCCTCAATTCCTTCATCTAAATCATTGATAAAGATGTTGAGCAATACAGGGCCCAAAACAGAGCCTTGTGGTACCCCACTTGAGACATTCTTCCAACTGGATGTGCAGCCATTTACGACCACTCTTTGAGTCCGATCACTGAGCCAGTTATGAATCCACCTAACAGTTGCCTTGTCCATTCCATACTTAGTCATTTTTTCAATAAGGATTGTGTGAGATACTTTGTCAAATGCTTTGCTGAAGTCAAGATATACTATATCTAGGGCATTTCCCTGATCCACCCAGTCAGTGATTCTGTCATAGAAGGAAATTAAGTTAGTCTGACATGACTTATTAGTTACAAACCCATGCTGACTCTGTTTAATCACTTCATTCTTATGCAGGTACTTACATACATGTTCTTTAATAATTTGTTCAAAGATCTTTCCTGGTATAGAAGTCAGACTCACCGGCCTGTAGTTCCCTGGGTCCACCTTCTTCCCCTTTTTGAAGATAGGAACAACTTTTGCTCTTCTCCAGTCTTCTGGGACTTCTCCTGTTCTCCAAGAATTTTCAAAGATTATGGACAGTGGTTCAAGAATTTCTTCTGCTATCTCCTTCAGTATTCTGGGGTGTAATTCATCTGGACCTGGAGACTTGAATTCATTTAGGTTAGCTAAGTGCTTCCTCACTGTCTTTCTGTTTATAGATATCCTGGATTCTTCTATTCCTTTAATAGGACAGTGAAGATCAGTTGATGTTACATTTCCTTTCTGAGAGAAAACAGATGCAAAATAGGAATTTAAAAGTTCAGCCTTCTCAACATCCTTTCTTACCATTTCATCATTTTCATCCTGTAAAAATCCTATAGCATCTTTGACTTTTTTTTTACTTTTGAAGTATCCCCAAAATCCTTTTTTGTTGCTTTTGACATCTCTTGCAAGCCTTAATTCATTGTTAGCTTTAGATAATCTGATTTGTGCCCTGCACGTTCTGCAGATGGCATTATATTCTTCTTTAGATATGCCTCCCTCTTTCCATTTGATAAACATTTCTTTCTTCCTTTTTAGCATGTGTTTAAGTTCTGTGTTCATCCATCCTGGTTTCCTTAAATGCTTCCCATTCTTCCCTCTTTTCGGAATTGTTAACGATTGTGCTTTGAGAATCTCATTTTTCAAGATGTCCCATCCTTCCTGGACATTTTTGTCCTCAAGGATATCCTGCCATTGGATCCCTCCAATTCTCTTTCTGAGTCCCTTAAAATCTGCCTTTCTGAAATCTAACTTGAAGTCTGAGTCTTCACAGGTCTTCCTCCTCTTGTTATCCAAAATTCTAAAATAGCATGGTCACTACCTCCTAGGTTCCCAGCCACTCTTACCTCCTCAACCATTTCCTCCCTGTTTATAAGGATTAGATCCAAGGTAGCAGATCCCCTTGTTTTCTCCCCTACCTTTTGAAAGATAAAGTTGTCAGCAAGAGAGGATAAGAATTTCCTCGACCTGTTAGTTTTGCCTGAGAGAGATTCCCAACAAATGTCTGGATAGTTGAAATCTCCCATGACCACTATGTCATATTTTTTGGAGAACTTGGCCATTTGATGCATAAAGAGTTCATCCATATCTTCAGCTTGCATAGGTGGCCTGTAGTAAATGCCTACAATGGTGTCCTTTCCATTGTTCTGTCCTTGTATTCTTACCCAAACAGTTTCCACAGAACTACCAGTCTCTGAAGCATCAATCTCTGTGCAGATATACGCTTTTCTAACATACAATGCGACACCTCCTCCTCGTTTATCAAGTCTGTTTCTTGCAAATAAGTTGTATCCTTCTAGCCTTGTATTTCAATCATGTGTATCGTCCCACCAAGTTTCAGTGATTCCAATGACAGCATACTTCTTCTCCTGCGTTAGTAGTTCCAATTCTCCTTGTTTGTTGCCCATGCTTTGTGCATTTGTATAAAAACATTTTAGTTTGTGATTGGTTTCTCTTCCTCCAATATTTTTATTATTTAGATTGTTTTGTCTTCGTTCTTCCTTTCCACTTCTAATAGCCGAGTTCTCAATAGCATTTGTCAGGTGTATGGCTTTTTCTGGCGTTTTGCTACCCTTCCCACATTGTTCTAGTTTAAAGCTCTCCTGATGAGTGTAGCAAGGCGACTTCCAAAGACATGTTTCTCTAGTAGCCTTCCACGACAGCATAGGAGGATGTCTCCTTGCCCTATTGGGGGACAGGAATACAGAGAGGTTAAAAACCCCTCCCACCTCCCATTAACCAGTGTTTTCCTGCCCCCCTTGGGGCACGGAGAGATCCTTGTACGCTGGTGGCCGGCTGTGCAGCAGTACCTGGACGCACTCCATGTGCGATATTTTCTGCCGGGCGGCGGTGGTCGGGACCTTTGTGTCTCCCTCCTCCAGAGCTGCTCCCGACTCGGGACCACATCGAGACGGACTCCCTGCGTCTCCTCAGGGGATAAAGCGGTCCGTTCTCTCCACGCCGAAGGCCTCCTGAAGGCAGCTCTCCGGCGTCTTCCCCTCCATGTGCGGTGACCCGGAAGTGCTGCATCACTTCCGGGTCTTGCGTACCACTGCAGTGAAACGCAGGGCTCCTGCAGCCCCTGTCACCGCAAGCGCACGCCTTCCACCTGCACTGGGACCGGAGGGGGAGGGGGAATCCAAGCGCTGGGCAGCGCTTATACCAATGGTATAAAAACTGCCGAAAACGTCTGCAGGTAAGCGCCCTTGGGCCGAATCTTCCTGCCATGGAGACGTCCAGCCCTGCAACTGCAGAGCTCAGCGCTTCTCTGGCCTCAGTGAGTACTAAGGCCCCCTCCCTTATTAGAGGCTCCTGGGCCCCCCTTATCCCCCTTTTTTCCTCTCTCCTTTGTTTCAGGGAGAAGGTTCCGCCCAGAGACCCTCGATTAAAAGGAATAATTGTGCAATTTGTTCCCTGAAATTACCTCCCAAATGGGAGAAAAAACTCTGTCAAAAGTGCACGGATAAAGTGATTAGTGCAGAGCATCCCTCGTGGCTAGACGAGATCCGCACCCTGGTGAAACAAGAAGTGCAATCTTCGCTAGCCGCATTAACTCCCCCACCCCCGCCTCCACCACCCTCACCTGGTCCATCTCTCCCAAAAAAGAGAAAGATTCAGGCGGAACTTTCGGATTCCGAGTCCGATATTTCCCAAGGGTCGTCATCAACCAAGTGGGAGAATCCCTTAGTTCATAAAACCGCGGAATTAAGGAAATTCCTTTTCTCCTCAGAATATATTGAGGAACTAGTAAGTGCGGTACGTAACACTATGGGGTTGGAGGACCTACCGGTCCCTCATTCCGTACAGGATGAATTTTTTGGCGGAGCGGTTGGTCGGCTTTCCAGTCCATAAGAGTATATTGGACATGATAAATCGGGAGTGGGAGCTTCCAGAGAAACGCCTCACGATCCCTTCAGAGTTTAAAAATAGATTTCCTCTGGATGAAAATCCTGTCAAATGGGATATCCCTAAAGTGGATGTACAAGTGGCGAGGGTAGCAAAGAAAACGGCACTACCGTTTGAGGATTCCTCCCAACTGAAAGATCCCATGGACAGGAAAGTCGAAAGTCTTCTTAAAAAATCTTGGGAGACTTCCACTTCGGCTCTTAAGGGTAATATAGCATCCACCTGTGTTGCCAGATCTCTTCATCGCTGGCTTCAGGAACTGGAAACTCATATCTCCCAGGGCACTCCAAGAGATGACATGCTAGACTCTCTACCTATCCTGCATAAAGCAGCGGGTTTTTTGGCTGATTCTTCTTTGGAATCCATACGCATTGCGGCTAGAAGTCTGGTCCAAACGAATTCGGCCCGTAGAGCCCTCTGGCTTAAAATGTGGAACGGGGATGTTACTTCCAAAATTAAATTGTGCTCCATTCCCTTTAAAGGCGACTATGTATTCGGGCCAGCCCTGGATGACATCCTGGAAAAGGCCACGGATAGGAAGAAAGCTCTTCCAGAACAAAGGCCTCCCAAGAAGCGAGTTTTTCAACCCTCACTGGCTCAACCAACTCAGTATAGAGGTAAAGGGAAGACGGGAAGATGGAGTCATGCAAAAGGGAAACCTAAAAATATCCTTGTCCCCCAGCAGGCACAACAGGAGAAGCAATGACTCCCAGCAGGTAGGAGGGAGACTTTCGAAATTCCTAGACAACTGGCAAAAGATTTCCAGCAGCCGCTGGGTGTTGAACGTAATAAGAGATGGTCTCTTAATAGATTTCAAGTCTCCCCCTCCTCCTCTATTCAGAGTAACCTCCCTACCATCACAAGAGAGTCAATCTTTGATCGCTACAGAGATCCAAAATCTGGTAGCCTCAGGCGCAATATCCATGGTTCCACGAGACGAGCAAGGGAAAGGCCATTACTCCCGCATTTTCATAGTAAAAAAACCGTCGGGGAAAGCTCGGATCATAATAAATCTGAAAAACCTCAACCAGTCAGTTTCCTACCAGAGATTCAAGATGGAGTCGGTAAAGTCAGCCATTCCCCTGATAACCCGTTGCTCGTTTATGGCAACCATAGATCTCAAAGACGCCTATTTTCACATTCCAATACATCCTCTTCATCAGAAGTTTCTGAGATTTGCGGTCTGTCTAGATCACGAGATAGTACATTTTCAGTTCAAAGTACTCCCCTTTGGCATTTCGTCAGCCCCAAGGGTATTCTCAAGGATTATGGCGGAGACGATAGCTCATATTCGAAAACAAGGAGTGGCTATAGTCCCCTATCTAGACGACCTTCTAATTATCGGTCCCTCAGCCAGGATCCTCGAGACAAGGTTACACCAAACTCGAGACATCCTTCAGAGTTTAGGTTGGATCGTCAACATAAAGAAGTCTCAACTCCAACCTTCAAAAGTAGTAAGGTTTCTAGGAGTCCTCCTGGATGCAGAGAATCAGACTTCATATCTACCAGACGACCACCGCCAAGACCTGATATCCAAGACTCTAGCCTTCAGAAGTCAAACAACTCCATCGCTGAGGGCAGCTATGTCCCTGCTAGGGTCAATGACAGCCTGTATACAATCAGTGGCATGGGCTCAGGCCCATTCCAGAGTTCTTCAGGCACACATTCTAGAAAATTGGAATAGAAACCCTGCCTTGCTGAACAAGAAGATACGAACTCCAGGAAGAGTCAAAACTTCCCTGTCTTGGTGGTTAAATCTTTCAAACCTACGCAAGGGAATAGACTGGTCTCAAGCTCCCTTGTTGACAGTGACCACCGACGCAAGTTCGAGAGGCTGGGGAGCAGTGGTGCTACAGACTCCCTTCCAGGGCCTATGGTGTCAGCAGGACAGCGCCAAATCCTCCAACTACAGGGAACTAAAGGCAGTACTAAAAGCCTTTCAGGCAGCCAGTTCTCTAATCTCAGGTTATCATGTCAGAGTTCTTTCGGACAACATGACTACAGTGGCTCATCTCAAGCACCAAGGGAGCCCCAAATTCAACAGTCTGAGGAACATTTCAAATCAGATTCTCCAATGGGCCGAAGCCAATCTCCTTTCCTTATCAGCAGTTCACCTGAAAGGCTCAGAGAACTACCAGGCAGACTTCCTGAGCCGTCAAGACCTGCAACCAGGAGAATGGAGCCTAAAGAGAAAAGTCTTCAGGTCACTTACAGAGTTGTGGGGCCTTCCCGATGTGGATTTGATGGCCTCGGGGCAGAATGCCCAGGTATAAACATTTTTTTCCCTAAATCCAGGAGATGGATGCCTAGGGGTAGATGCGTTCAGTCATCCTTGGAATTTCCGACTGGCCTACGTTTTTCCCCCGATACCTCTTCTGGCAAAAACTCTGAGAAAAATCCTATGCGATCAAGTCCCGGTCATGCTAGTAGCTCCAGCCTGGCCAAAGAGAAGTTGGTTTCATCTCATTCTGGAGATGCGGGCAGAAGGACCAATTCTGTTGCATCCGGAGGTCGATCTTCTCCAACAAGGTCATCTCCATCATCCGGATCCCCGGAAACTGAACCTAGCAGCTTGGCTGTTGAAGCCCGGGTTCTCAGAGAGAAAGGACTTTCGGGACCTGTGATCGCCACTCTTCAAAAATCCAGGAAACCAGTAACTAATACTATTTACAACAAGGTCTGGAAAAAGTTTTCCTCCTGGTGTCACCCTGATATTCCAGACCCATTGCGTCCTGATATATCTAAAATACTGGAGGGTTGGAACTTGGTCTCAGACCTAACACATTAAAAGTCCAGGTGTCAGCTCTAAGTTCGGTGTATGATCAAAATTTAGCGGGCCATAAGTGGATTAAAAGATTCATGGTGTCAGCACTCAGACTGAACCCTAGGAAACAAATTATTGTCCCACCATGGGACTTAAACATAGTTCTCAAAGGCCTTACAGGACCCCCCTTTGAACCTTTGGTGACATGTTCCCCTCAATTACTAGCGTGTAAAACAGCATTTTTGATCGCCATTTCCACAGCCAGAAGAATAGGGGAATTACAGGCCCTCTCAATACGAGAACCATATTTGCTCATCAGAGATGACGCTATTATTTTTCGTCCTGATCCATCTTTTTTTCCCAAGGTTGTATCAGATTTTCACCGATCACAGGACATAGTTTTACCTTCTTTTTGCAATAATCCGGCAAACCTTAAAGAACAACAGTTCCATACCCTGGACGTTAGAAGAATTGTTCTTCACTACCTTGATTTCTCATCATCTTTTAGAGCTGACCAGAATCTCTTTGTTCACCTACACGGTAAAAATAAAGGTAAAAAAGTGGCAAAAACTACAATCGCCACTTGGATAAAGAAAACCATATCTGAAGCTTACTTAGCCCAGAAGATAGCTCCACCAGCGGGCCTGAAGGCCCACTCAACAAGATCCGTAGCAGCATCCTGGGCTGAAAGAGCTGGAGCTTCGTCTGAGCAGATTTGCAGGGCTGCAACATGGTCTTCATTACATACTTTTACGAAGCATTACAGATTGGACTTTTGGTCCAATCGGGACCTAGCTTTTGGCCGGAAAGTTCTCCAGGCCATAACCCCCCCTTAAAATTGAATTGGTTGGTATACCTCCTATGCTGTCGTGGAAGGCTACTAGAGAAAAAATAATTATTCTTACCGTTAATTCGGTTTCTAGTAGCATTCCACGACAGCGCCAATTCCCTCCCGAAATTCTTGGATTAAGTTCTGAGAATACTAAAGGTAACCGTTCCTAAATGTGGTGGTAAAACACTGGTTAATGGGAGGTGGGAGGGGTTTTTAACCTCTCTGTATTCCTGTCCCCCAATAGGGCAAGGAGACATCCTCCTATGCTGTCGTGGAATGCTACTAGAAACCGAATTAACGGTAAGAATAATTCTTTTTTTCCAGTCTTCGTAAGGTGCACCCCATCTCTAGCAAGTAGTCCATCGACCTGAGGTGACCATAAAGCTGAGATGGCCGTAGACCTGAGATGACCATAAAGCTGAGATAAACATAGAGCTGAGGTGGCCATTCACATTGGCATGGGAGAAAGTTGATGGTTGAAAACCGTTGACCTCATGATCAATAGGGCCATGCACATTTTAGTGCATGCCTACTTTTTTCCCAAATGATGATTATGTATTCAGCTTGCAAATTTTTCTCCACTAACCAACCTTTTGGTTGAAGTTTTGATTAACTTTAGGCTAATATGTTTTACAAAGTTACCCAGGTCCTCTGTTGCTTGACCACACTCCCTGCCTATACAGAGCGGTGTTACCTCTTTGTAAAGTGCTCCGGAGATCCTGGGCAGGGTCTATAATGTCATCAGGGCTTGCTACTAGAGCTGAGCTTGGGATCATACATTGCCTGCAGGGCCGGCGTCAGCACTCGGCACACCTGGGCAAGTGCCGGGGCCCTGAGCAGGCGGGGGGGCCCACTCGCAGTCTGGCACCCCCGCGCCCGTTAGCGGAGGAGAGTGGTGTCAGCGCCGCCACTGGGCCCCCCCCCGCTTGCTCAGGGCCCCGGCATCAGCTGGCACAATACTTACCTCTCCCGTGCCTCCGCTGCCGCAGCTCCGGGCTCCAGGGGGCGCCGGCGCTTCCTCTCACAGCAGCGCCGCTGAATGACGTCATCATTCAGCGGCCGGCTGTGACAGAAAGCGCGGGGATGCCGGACAGGTAAGACGTGTGTGTGTGTGTGTCTCTGTGTGTATGTAGTGCGGTGTTTTGTGTGTGTATGTGTGTGTGTGTGTGTGTGTGTGTGTGTGTGGTGTGTATGTGTGTGTGTGTGTGTGTATGTATGTGAGAGAGTGCTTGTGTGCTGTCTGTGTGTGATGATGAGCAGGCATTGCTGATAATGGGGAGGCATTGATGATGGGGAGAAGATGATGATAATGGGCAGGCATTGATGATAATGGGCAGGCATTGATGATGGGGAGAAGATGATGATGGGCAGGCATTGCTGATAATGGGGAGGCATTGATGATGATGGGGAGAAGATGATGATGATAATGGGCAGGCATTGATGATAATGGGCAGGCATTGATGATGGGGAGAAGATGATGATGGGCAGGCATTTTTGATAATGGGGAGGCATTGATGATGATGGGGAGAAGATGATGATAATGGGCAGGCATTGATGATAATGGGCAGGCATTGATGATGGGGAGAAGATGATGATGGGCAGGCATTGCTGATAATGGGGAGGCATTGATGATGATGGGGAGAAGATGATGATAATGGGCAGGCATTGATGATAATGGGCAGGCATTGATGATGGGGAGAAGATGATGATGATGGCAGGCATTGATGATGATGGGGAGGAGATGATGATGGGCAGGCATTGCTGATAATGGGGAGGCATTGATGATGATGGGGAGAAGATGATGATAATGGGCAGGCATTGATGATAATGGGCAGGCATTGATGATGGGGAGAAGATGATGATGGGGAGGAGATGATGATGATGATGGGCAGGCATTGATGATAATGGGGAGGCCATGATGATGATGGGGAGGCAATGATGATGATAAGGAGGCAATCATGATGATAATGGGGAGTCTTTCCACAGCGCCCTTTCCTGAGCCGTAAAAGTGCAGAACGCAGTACAGCGCAGAGGAGAGCTCCATATTTTGTATGGAGCATTATATGGGGACCAGTATCCTGTATGGAGCATTATATGGGGACCAGTATCCTGTATGGAGCATTATATTGGGTCCAGTATTCTGTATGAAGCATTATTTTGGGTCCAGTATTCTGTATGGAGCATTATATGGGGGGTGACATCCTGCATGGGGTATTATATGGGTGATGAGGGGGAGACTGTGGTGCCCATAATATTGTATGGAGGACTGTACTGTCCAGTCTGTTCTGTGCGCTGTGAGGATTTGGCGGTTTTTGAGCTATTGTACAATTTACAATAGATATCACTCATGTAATGGAAGAAGTGAAGTATTTGGCATTGTACTGTACCCATATTTCTCTGCTGTATCTGTGCATCATGAATCGTGGTCTGTGTTAAAGGGGCCCACTGAGGCTCTTTCGCCCGGGGCCCATAAAAACCTGGAGCCGGCCCTGATTGCCTGGATATCAAATCACAAACCTTTCTTGGATCCTTTCCGTTTGCACTATTTTAAAACTGTCCCACGACTTTAATCTTGACCTTGTCCTTGCCTAGTCCCTCTAGATCAGTGTTTCTCAACTCCAGTCCTCAGGACCCACCAACAGGTCATGTTTTCAGGATTTCCTTAGTATTGCACAGGTGATAATTTTATCACCTGCTCAAGCATTAATTCCATTACCTTTGCAATACTAAGGAAATCCTGAAAACATGACCTGTTGGTGGGTCCTGAGGACTGGAGTTGAGAAACACTGCTCTAGATAGTCTGTTAGGTACATGTGGTATTGACTTACCTGGTAAAGTGAATCTTTGTAATCATCGATATGGAAGAACTGTTCGAGTGCGGCATGGACTGATGACAGTTGGAACGAAATGGGGTGTAGACCATGGATAGCAACTGGAGAAGTAGAGGCAGGGAAGAGTACATCAGGAGGCTCTCTGAAGCAATGAAACCGTGTTCAGTGACGGAGTAGAGTTGGGCAAGTAAGAAGACTCATTGTAGGAGAATCCAGTATATCATAAGGCATGCTGAGGCAGGGAGAGGAGAAGGGGCTTTTAAGTAAAGAAATAATATTTTTCTGCTAAAGGAAATCTGTCAGTAGGCTAAGCCATCTATATGGGCATACAGGTCATACGATGTTGAATAAAATTATACCTTGATCTCTGCGATCCAATCTTTTATTCCAGGGAAATCCAGGTTTTTCTTATGTAAATGAGCTGTTAAGAGCTATGGGCCAGACATAGGTCTTCCCAAAATTCTGCCTCCAGAGCTTATTTTCTATGAATGGGAGTGTGAGATGTGCAGATAAGGATAGCAGACTGTCAGTCATTACATGTCTCACACTGGTAATGCCTGGGCAGCACGGTGGCTCAGTGGTTAGCACTGCAGTATTGCAGCGCTGGGGTCCTGGGTTCAAATTCCACCAAGAACAACATCTGCAAGGAGTTTGTATGTTCTCCATGGTTTTCTTACAAGTACTCTGGTTTCCTCCCACACTCCAAAGACATACTGATAGGGAATCTAGATTGTGAGCCCCATTGGGGACAGCGATGATAACACTATGTAACAAATTTTTATTTATTTTTTGTTCCTGGGTCCAAAGTGTGTTTTCCTAACCCGTTATGCCTAAAACAAATAGAAAATAGTTGTTGTTCTACAAAAACTTTGCTTTTGTGATCAGGACATTGAAATTTTGAAATTTGTCTGTTTTCGGGAAAATTCTCGATTCTTATTCAATACGGAGTAGTCTTCTAGAATATTGTTTAACTGCTAGAATTGTGCAGAAGTTTCTACAATTTTCCAGAATTATCTGGAAGTGTCTAGAAACTTTTAGAACTTTCTAGAACGTTCTCAGACTGTTCAATAGTAGTCATACAAGTACCTCATTTCACATGCGAATATTGCAAGAAAACTCTTGAAGGTAAGGTGAATAATTGCTGCTCGTTTACATGGCAGTGCTTTATTTTGTAGAATCTCAATGATTTAGATCGAGTACAGTTTAACCCCTTACTGCCCGCGGACGGAATAGTACGTCCGTGGCCAGTATCCCCCCGATTTGATGAGGGCTCCGGCAGTGAGCCCGCATCAAAGCCGGGACATGTCTGCTGTTTTGAACAGCTGACATATGCCCGCAATAGGCACGAGTGGAATCGCGAATATGCACACCGCTGACCCCCGTCATGTGATCGGGGGTCATCGGTGCATCGGCATAACAATCAGAGGTCTCCCTCTATGGCTGTTATGCCGGATTGCTATGAGCACAACCCTGTGGTCTGCGCTCATAGCAATGCAGTAATTCTGCTACATAAAGGTGATCTGAGCATCTCCTCTATGTAGCAGAGGCGATCGAGCTATGGCATCTTCTAGACTCCCATGGGGACGATTGAAGCATACTAAAAGTAAAAACAAATGTTTTAAAAAAAAAAAAGTTCAAATCACCCCATTTTCGCCCCATTCAAAATAAAACAATAAAAAAAAATCAAACATACACATATTTGATATCACCGTGTTCAGAATCGGCTGATCTATCAATAAAAAAAAGGATTAACCTGATCGCTAAACGGCGTAGCGACAAAAAAAGTCAAAATGCCAGTATTACCTTTTTTTGGTCGCTGCGACATTGCATTAAAATGCAATAACGGGCGATCAAAAGAACGTATCTGCATAAAAGTGTTGTCATTAAAAACGTCAGCTCGGTAACGCAAAAAATAAGCTCTCACCTAACCGGAGATCACGCAATTTTTTTTTAGCAAACTTAGATAAAGGAGAACCTAGACATGTTTGGTGTCTATGAACTTATAATGACCTGGAGAATCATAATGGCAGGTCAGTTTTAGCATTTAGTGAACTTAGCAAAAAAGCCAAACAAAAAACAAGTGTAGGATTGCACTTTTTTTGAAATTTCACTGCACCTGAAATTTTTTTCCTGTTTTCGAGTACAAGACATGCTAAAACCAATTGAGTCTTTCAAAATTACAACTCGTCCCACAAAAAGTAAGCCCTCACATGGCCATATTGATGGAAAAACCTCTGAAGGTGCTGATGCCACCACTGCATATCAAGTTAGGCCTCATCAAGCAATTTGTCACGGCTCCTGACAAGGAGTCAGCTGCTTTCAAGTACCTCCAAGATCTCTTTCCAAAGCTGTTCGAGGCAAAGGTCAAGGCTGGTATCTTCTTCGGACCACAGATCAAGAAGATCATAGAATGTGACGAGTTCGCCAGGCTGCTGAACAGGACAGAGAAAACAGCTTGGAATAGTTTCATTGCAGTGGTTCATGGCTTCCTAGGTAATCACTAGGCTGAAAACTATGCGCAGTTGGTTCAGACTCTCATAAAGAATTACGCCATAATGGGATGCAGAATGTCTCTCAAAGTCCATATCCTTGACGCTCATCTTGACAAGTTCAAGGAGAACATGGACGCTTACTCAGAGGAGCAAGGCGAGCACTTTCATCAAGATATATTGGACTTTGAACGTCATTACCAAGGACAGTATAACGAAAACATGATGGGGGACTACATTTGGGGCTTCTTCGATTAAGCGATTTGCTGTACACTCACAAATCTAGAAAAACTACTAATTTCTGAACCTTTTTGAGTGAGTTTTGATTGTCTTTATCTATTTGCCATGCAAGTGTTGTTTTTTATTAGACCGCATGAACGAAAATATAATAATTTCCTTTTTTTGACACAAATACAAAATTTTCTGGCCTGTGGTCATAAAATCAAAGTTTGTGCTGAATGTAGTAGTTTTTCCATAGTCTTTAAACATAAGCAGTTGAAATATTACACTTGGAAGCCAGGAACAAAAATTGTGTTACATAGTGTAATGTATGTAAAGCGCTGTGTGTATATGATAGAGCTTTATAAGCAATGCATAATAAATAAATAATAAACTCTGGAGGCAGATTCTCAGGGAGATCTATGTTCGGCCCACAGATCTTAACAGCTCATTTACATATTAAGAAAAATATAGATTTTTCTGGAATTAAACATGACATTGCAGATGTCAGGGTATCATTTTATTCCACTTTCTATGACCTACATAACCGCATAGATGGCTTAGGAGGCTTTATCCTACTAATTGATTCCCTTTACGTTTGATTGTATTATTGATTTAGGCAAAGTGTGTTGAAATGACCGTAACCATTTTAATATTCAGGCCCTGGACCTCCTCCATTCTCACCTCTTGCGCTTTCCCAGTTAGCAGGCTGGGACAATCGCACATCTGCATTTATCACCTTGTAAACCTTGTTTAGTTACATCATGTGAGAAGATGGCCAACCGCTGACCAAGTGCAGCGCTTATACCGGCGCTAAGCTCAGATTCCCCATCCCCGCTCTCCAGAAACGCAAAACTAGAACATCTCTAGAGTCTAAGAAGATTTTTAAGTCTGTTAAAGAAAACCTTCAAGATTTATTCTAAGTGCCAGCTGCGGCCCTGTAGTTCCCATTACATCAGTATCATCTTTCTTGTGTCTCTCCGGCAGACGTGCCAGGATCACGCCACTTTCCAATTACACGGTGGGATGTATAGTGTCTTTCCAGTGCTTGAGAATAAACACACTCACTAGGAAACTGAGATCCTGTGAACACCTTGCCAGCTGTTCTCCACACAAAGATATTGTTGCGAGGAAGTGCACATAGGGACGTACACCTGCAGATTTTACATTTATTTCATCCTTCCAGTCATCATTTAATTCAAGCTGGAAGACTGAAAAAAAGCTGTTCAGTTCAGAAAACGAAATGCATCTGAAAAGATAAAATCCTTAAAGGGGATATGTGAGATTAAAAGAAAAATGCTTTTTTTCCTACCATCAACACCACTCTTTGTCAATGGGGTATGTGTTATGTTTCGGTAGCTGAGGAGAGCAGGCAAAAAGGCAATACACCAGAGCAGTTGGAATCTATGAGATTGCAGTACCCTGACTAACCACCACAACTAGAGGCAGCCGTGGAGCGTTCCTACGTTGGTCCTAGATGCCTCGTCACAGCCTGAGAAACTAACTACACCTAAAGACAGAAACAGGAAAGCTATCTGCCCCGGAGCAGAACCCCAAAGATTTGCAGCACTCCTGGTGATCAGGTTCAACCCTCATTATCACCTGAGTAGAAAACTGGGGTTTATTCTCAGCCAAAGGGGTAGAATCGATCCCCAGTAGGGGAATAGACTTCTGTAGGGGTATCAAGGGAAACCCACAACGTTTAGCAAAATCATAATCCATCAGGTTAATAGCTGCTCAGGCTTTCGTTGATTCTGGAGCAGCTATTAACCTGATGGATTATGATTTTGCTAAACGTTGTGGGTTTCCCTTGATACCCCTACAGAAGTCTATTCCCCTACTGGGGATCGATTTACCCCTTTGGCTGAGAATAAACCCCAGTTTTCTACTCAGGTGATAATGAGGGTTGAACCTGATCACCAGGAGTGCTGCAAATCTTTGGGGTTCTGCTCCGGGGCAGATAGCTTTCCTGTTTCTGTCTTTAGGTGTAGTTAGTTTCTCAGGCTGTGACGAGGCGTCTAGGACCAACGTAGGAACGCTCCACGGCTGCCTCTAGTTGTGGTGGTTAGTCAGGGTACTGCAATCTCATAGATTCCAACTGCTCTGGTGTATTGCCTTTTTGCCTGCTCTCCTCAGCTACCGAAACATAACAGGTATGCCTAATTTTTACATGCAAATTGTTTCTTCAGAGAGGAAGAGAATTTGAACTGTGGTGCTACCTATTGGGAGTAGCAATCCTACAAGTCACTATCGACCCCATAACTAGCCTTGCCGCATGACTTAGGATTAAAGCCAAACCAGAACCTAAATTTGCAAACGTGTTTCAGCGTGTTGCCCCTCAGTGCAAAGGAGGAAATCTGATTTGGCTTGGTGGGAGTCCTCTGACTTTTACTCTAAGGCCGGCGTCACACTAGCGAGTTTGATGCGAGTTTGTCGCACGACTAACTCGCATCAACACCCGGCACGGTCGCCTGCTCTCGGACCAGAGTGCGCGGCTGCATGTATTTCTATGCCGCTGCGCACTCTGGTCCGAGAGCGGGCGGCCGTGCCGGGTGTTGAAACTCGCTAGTGTGACCGTCACACTGGCGAGTTTGATGCGAGCCGCAACACATGCAGGGAAAAGCATATTTTTCGAGCACGCCGAAGACACTTGGTTAGCACATGAGCATGTTCAGATAACGCCTCACTGTGGTGGTATAAAGTGCTGTCAGGATGGGTTCACTTTAATTTAGGTTTGTTTTTTTTCTGATTAAAAGGAATCTGTCACCCCATTTTGGCTATATCAGATAAAGATATGACTGAATAGTGCGTCCCATAAGTAACCTATCGATATGTATCACATATCCTGATACCCCCGTTTTGATGCCAAAATACCTTTGTAAACTTCGTATTTTGATTTGCTAATCAGGGCGGTCCGAGGGCAGCGTTTTCTCTCTTTCCCCCCCCCCCGCTCCTCGGCATCTCTTGCGTATGGCCGTCTGTGAATCGCACAGACGGCGTTCGGCTTCCAGCGATTGCGCTTTTCAAATTCCCCCCCGCGCATGCGCAGTGTGCTTTGCCCAACAGTGGGCAAAGCATAACATCACTACAGCACATGCGCAACCTTTTCCTTGCCCCGGAAATGACTGCTTGCCTTGGACGACTTCCGGGGCAAGGAAAGTGAAGGACAATAGTTGCGCATGCGCTGTAATGATTTTATGC
The DNA here is from genome assembly GCA_033576555.1 of Oophaga sylvatica. Classification (NCBI taxonomy): domain Eukaryota; kingdom Metazoa; phylum Chordata; class Amphibia; order Anura; family Dendrobatidae; genus Oophaga; species Oophaga sylvatica. The sequence continues at coordinate 76,019,978 of JARQOD010000007.1, forward strand.
TTTGCCCACTGTTGGGCAAAGCACACTGCGCATGCGCAGGGGGAATTTGAAAAGCGCAATCGCGGGAAGCCGAACGCCGTCTGCGATTCACGGACGGCCATACGCAAGAGATGCTGAGGGGAGGGGGGAGAAGAGAGAAAACGCCGCCCTCAGGAACGGACCGCCCTGATTAGCATACCAAAATACGAAGTTTACAAAGGTATTTTGGCATCAAAACGGGGTCTGTCAGGATATATGATACACACCGATAGGTTACTTATGGGACGCACTATTCAGTCATATCTTTATCTGATATAGCCAAAATGGGGTGACAGATTCCCTTTAACTCACAGTTAACATTTTTTGTTGGCAAATTAGAATTCTATACTAAATCCTAAAGATGATTTGTGATATACAGTATGTCTATAGCTCAGAATGGTGATACAAGCTCATTAGCAACATTTACTTTGAAGTGTAAATGATGATAATTACCATCACTGTAACATGCAATAAAACCCCCAACTTAAAAAAAAAAGCAGAATGCCAACATTTTGTAACCTAAATTACTATGAATAATAATATCCCCATAAAGCACAGAAAAAGCAATACCACCAAAAAGAGAAAAAATGTGCTGGAGATGCATAAATAGACATGTAATTTGGTTTACAAGTCCACATTTTATTCAATCATTTAATAAAACAATTTATCACAAGTAAACACCAGGATACAGGCAAATAAGTAAACATTTGGTGTGGGAGAAAACCCCTTTAAAGGCTTGAGTACATACATAACCTATATAAGCACATACATACACATCACAAATGCTTTAAATTAAAGTATATGTATGTATATAATCATTAATAAATATATTAATAAGTTAAATCACAGTAAGAAAATTCTCCTAATACATGTATATAACACTTTTGAGAAAAATGTAATAATACAGTTAGGTCCATAAATATTTGGACAGAGACAACATTTATCTAATTTTGGTTCTAGACATTACCACAATGAATTTGAAACAAAACAAATCAGATGCAGTTGAAGTTCAGACTTTCAGCTTTCATTTGAGGGTATCCACATTAAAATTGGATGAAGGGTTTAGGAGTTTCAGCTCCTTAACATGTGCCACCCTGTTTTTAAAGGGACCAAAAGTAATTGGACAGATTAAATAATTGTAAATAAAATGTTCATTTCTAGTACTTGGTTGAAAACCCTTTGTTAGCAATGACTGCCTGAAGTCTTGAACTCATGGACATCACCAGACACTGTGTTTCCTTCTTTTTGATGCTCTGCCAGGCCTTCACCGCGGTGGTTTTCAGTTGTTGTTTGTTTGTGGCCTTTCTGTCTGAAGTTTAGTCTTTAACAAGTGAAATGCATGTTCAATTGGGTTGAGATCAGGTGACTGACTTGGCCATTCAAGAATATTCCACTTCTTTGCTTTAATAAACTCCTGGGTTGCTTTGGCTTTATGTTTTGGGTCATTGTCCATCTGTAGTATGAAACGACGACCAATCAGTTTGGCTGCATTTGGCTGGATCTGAGCACACAGTATGGCTCTGAAGACCTCAGAATTCATTCGGCTGCTTCTGTCCTGTGTCACATCATCAATAAACACTAGTGACCCAGTGCCACTGGCAGCCATGCATGCCCAAGCCATCACACTGCTTCCGCCATGTTTTACAGATGATGCGGTATGCTTTGGATCATGAGCTGTACCACGCCTTCGCCATACTTTTCTCTTTCCATCATTCTAGTAGAGGTTGATCTTGGTTTCATCTGTCCAAAGAATGTTCTTCCAGAACTGTGCTGGCTTTTTTAGATGTTTTTTAGGAAAGTCCAGCCTAGCCTTTTTATTCTTGATTCTTATGAGTGGCTTGCACCGTGCAGTGAACCCTCTGTATTTAATTTCATGCAGTCTTCTCTTTATGGTAGATTTGGATATTGATACGCCTACCTCCTGGAGAGTGTTGTTCACTTGGTTGGCTGTTATGAAGGGGTTTCTCTTCACCATGGAGAGTATTCTGCGATCATCCACCACTGTTGTCTTCCGTGGGCGCCCAGGTCTTTTGCATTGATGAGTTCACCAGTGCTTTCTTTCTTTCTCAGAATGTACCAAACTGTAGATTTTGCCACTCCTAAAGTTGTAGCAATTTCTCGGATGGGTTTTTTCTGTTTTTTGCAGCTTAAGGATAGCTTGTTTCACCTGCATGGAGAGCTCCTTTGACCGCATGTTTCCTTCACAGCTAAACCTTCCAAATGCAAACACCACACCTCAAATCAACACCAGCCCTTTTATCTGCTTAATTGAGAATGATATAATGAAGGGATTGCCCACACCTGTCCATGAAATAGCCTTGGAGTCAATTGTCCAATTACTTTTGGTCCCTTTAAAAACAGGGTGGCACATGTTAAGGAGCTGAAACTCCTAAACCCTTCATCCAATTTTAATGTGGATACCCTCAAATGAAAGCTGAAAGTCTGAACTTCAACTGCATCTGATTTGTTTTGTTTCAAATTCATTGTGGTAATGTCTAGAACCAAAATTAGATAAATGTTGTCTCTGTCCAAATATTTATGGACCTAACTGTATATATAAGAAATGCATTAATATGCACCCTCGAGAAATGAGGATAAGTATTTCCCACAAATTAGAGGCAAGTATCACATGTTAAACACCAATATTTAAATGGGAAGCTCACCCACCAAACATCCGACACGTGTTTCACCAATGCTTTGTCAGGAGTGGTTAATGGGAAAGGGAGGTAGGTATATAAAGAACATTTGGCCAATAGAGTAAAATGGTTCACATGTGAATAAAATTAGGACACTGACAACGTAATAGAGAGCAGCGTCTGAGAGCATCATAATGAAGTGGGCAGAGACCCTGATTCCAGTGATGTATACTTACTGAGCTGCTTGTTTCTGTTTTGATTAAATCACAATTTTCTCTGCTGCAGTTCTGACTACTGAGCTGTGTATAACCCTGCCCACACCACTGATTGGATTGACTGCTCTTCTGTTTTACACTGTGCATGGGCAGAAAGCAGCCAATCAGTGTTGGGGGTGGTGGTTTGACTACCTGGCTGCAGGTTTACTAGTCATCTAGGAGTCTCCTGCTGATAAATCAGTGATTTTATCAAAACTACAGAAAGCAGCCCAGTAAGTGACACATCACTGGAATCGGGGTCTCCTCCCCTATATTATGCTGCTCTGAAGTGGCAACATCCGATGACCGATTCCTTTTAAATGATTGGTTGACCATGTAAGCTGTGCAGTCCCTCCAGAGCAGGATCTGCTTTTATGGGTTGGGGTTTTTCTCTGAACTTTCTATATGATGAGGTGCGCAGCCGGGATCGGTTTATGGTTTCGTGTCACGCGTCCGCCTTGTGGGACGTGATGCCGTAATTTGTGCGCTTTTTTTTTTTTTTTACCTCTTCACCTGTTAAGAATCCTTTCTAATGAAGTGAAATGACTGGCACATAATCCCCCAGAAATGTACCTTTTGTGGAATCGAAAAGCTGATTTTCCACGTTAAGTTCGGATCATTAAAAATGAATTTGACACTATGAAATTAGGAATGGAGATGAAAGGATTTCTGTTCTATGCCCAGCGCTACATAAGATGGATTCCTGGTGAATATATTACCGCCAACGCTGACTCTTAATAAGGTCCACAAATGTTTAATGAATTATAAGGTGCGACATTACGGACTGTACTCCATAAAACAGTATATATTATACATGAATATAGCCGAAGGATTGTTACGTGACGGAAAATACATTACATCCTCATAACTTATGTGATGTCTGGCTCCTTCTGCAGGAAACCATTTGTATTATATAGCTATAAAATTCACACGCTTTTCTATAGAAGCTACTAAGACTAAAACTAGTTACTAGATGCTACTTCTTCTGTTCTACCCCATTTACAGGGAATCTGACAGTCCAAGCTATTTATATATGTGTGTAGCTCTTTTAAAGACATGTTCAGCAATACCTTTACATGGTCAATTCATTACTGAGAAATCGGCGTTTTAATTAACATGCAGATGAGGCTGAAGAGCTATGGTAGATCTGAAGCCTCTGTCACTCCAGCTCTATTCCCTGATCAGGATCGCCTTCTCCTGCTTGACTGAAGTCTCCTTTGCCTTAAATAACGCTGTCTATAGATTGTCAGTCAAACAGGAGGAGGCAGCGCTGGGCGAGTAATAGAGCTGGAGTGACAGAGGCTTCAGATCTACCATAGCTCTTCAGCCTCATTTGCATGTTAATTAAAACGCCGATTTCTTAGTAACAAAGGAAGGGACTGGCCATGTAAAGGTATTGCTGGATGTATCTTTTGAAAGAGCTACATGCACATATAAATAGTTTTGGTGTAAAATCCTACTGACAGATTCCCTTTTTAACCATTTCTTCTTTTATTCTCGAAAAGGGGGTACATCCAGTCATCCTGTCTTATGGAAGGCGACATGCAAAGTCATGTTACTGGGGCAAACTTGACATCCAGCTGAGGAGGTTGTTAGGGACACAGGGTTTATCTGTAAGGCAGAATAGGGATATTGATATCATAATGCCCAATATCAGCGACCGTGTCTGACGAGCGCTTTATGGCCCCAGGATATGTATATAGGGTTTAAAAAATGGAGGCATAGCGGTAGCGTCCCAAAGTGTGATGATGCCATAAATCGTAATGTAGGCGACATTGAGATGTATTGAGATTAGAGGCGGCTTTCAAGTTCATTATTTAACAGCACAATAACTTTCTCAAGTGACATGAAATGTCATTAGCATTAACCAGTGAACGGTTGTTCCTGCTTCTAGTCGCATGTTCTTGGTTTTAAAGTTGAAACTACACTTCCCAGCATGCACTGCACTCCATGGTGACCCAGAATGACCCTCCGCTGTTTTGTCTACTATGCAGGTGTGGATCCCAGGGCTGGGCTGGAGAGAAAAAGGCCCCTGTGCAAACATGTCTATGGGCCCCCTGCCTTCAGTAACACATCGTACTTGTAAACGTCAGAAAATAAACACACACACGTTAGACGAGCACAGCAAACATCAAGCCCAGCGCTGAAATTAGGCATACACAGCACTCCTGTCACACAAGCACAGCGCACACATCGTAGACACAGTGCTCACTTCACACAAGCACAGCGCCCACATCATAGACACAGTGCTCACTTCACACAAGCACAGCGCACACATCGTAGACACAGTGCTCACTTCACACAAGCACAGCGCACACATCGTAGACACAGTGCTCACTTCACACAAGCACAGCGCACACATCGTAGACACAGTGCTCACTTCACACAAGCACAGCGCACACATCGTAGACACAGTGCTCACTTCACACAAGCACAGCGCACACATCGTAGACACAGTGCTCACTTCATCCAAGCACAGCGCACACATCGTAGATACAGTGCTCACTTCACACAAGCACAGCGCCCACATCGTAGACACAGTGCTCACTTCACACAAGCACAGCACCCACATCATAGACACAGTGCTCACTTCTCACAAGCACAGCGCACACATCATAGACACAGTGCTCACTTCACACAAGCACAGCGCCCACATCATAGACACAGTGCTCACTTCACACAAGCACAGCGCACACATCGTAGACACAGTGCTCACTTCACACAAGCACAGCGCCCACATCGTAGACACAGTGCTCACTTCACACAAGCACAGCGCACACATCGTAGACACAGTGCTCACTTCACACAAGCACAGCGCACACATCGTAGACACAGTGCTCACTTCACACAAGCACAGCGCACACATCGTAGACACAGTGCTCACTTCACACAAGCACAGCGCACACATCGTAGACACAGTTCACACAAGCACAGCGCCCACATCGTAGACACAGTGCTCACTTCACACAAGCACAGCGCCCACATCATAGACACAGTGCTCACTTCTCACAAGCACAGCACACACATCATAGACACAGTGCTCACTTCACACAAGCACAGCGCCCACATCATAGACACAGTGCTCACTTCGCACAAGCACAGCGCCCCCATCGTAGACACAGTGCTCACTTCACACAAGCACAGCGCACACATCGTAGACACAGTGCTCACTTCACACAAGCATAGCGCCCACATCATAGACACATTGCTCACTTCACACAAGCACAGCACACATGATGTATACACAGCACTCACATAACACAAACACAGCACATACATCATGTATACACAGCACTCATGTCACACAAGCACAGCGCACACATCATGTATACACAGCGCTTACGTTACAAAAGCACAACACATACATGATGTATACACAGCACTCATGTCACATAAGCACAGCGCACACATCATAGACACAGTGCTGCTCACTTCATACAAGCACAGCACACATGATGTATACACAGCACTCACATAACACAAACACAGCACATGCATCATGTATACACAGCACTCATGTCACACAAGCACAGCGCACACATCATGTATACACATCACTCCTGTCACACAAGCACAACTCACACATCATGTATACACAGCACTCCTGTCACACAAGCACAACTCACACATCATGTATACACAGCACTCATGTCACACAAGCACAACTCACACATCATGTATACACAGCACTCCTGTCACACAAGCACAGCGCACACATGTATACACAGCGCTTACGTTACAAAAGCACAACACACGATGTATACACAGCGCTCATGTCACACAAGCTCAGCGCACACATCATGTACACAAATCACTTGTCACACTTATGTAAAAATTACGAGCTATCCAGTGTTGCAAATGTACAATAAGGAGAGGGCAAATACTTTTTTTCAAAGCTCCTTACTGTCAGATATTTTGTATAGATCTTTTTGTATTTTATATTTAGCCTCCTTTTTATACTTTCTCTATTTTCCACTTCTACATGTTTGCTATCTGGTGACTTGTTACTACGCGTGCGGCCTCTTCGGTATAGACCGCTGTGCGAGCTACCTGTGTGCGGCGTTGGGTTTACCGGATCTGAGAACGATTTCCTCATTTGCGTTAATTATGCTCATTCATTTCTTATGATTGTTCGCCTGACCACGGGTGGTGCGACGTCGTCTCTCTGAAGGACTGCGTGCACGTCAGTTGCGCAGGGCAACACACAACTCTGCTCGTTATCGGAGTTTTAATTAAAGATTATGCAACTAATTATGCTTTAAATACATCTGGAAAATTGCCACGCAAGTTTTTGATTACATAAGCTTTAAGTTCTACTTTCTTATAAACTTTCCAATTAATGTACATTAGGTTATATGTTTTCACAGTAGACTATCAAGTAGAAAATTATTACAATTACATGTGTTTATTTCCTTTTTGTGTATTGGAACAACACGAAAAAAAACTGAGAAAAAAAGAAAATTGGACATAATTTCATACAAAAACCCCAAAGTGTGCCAGACAAAATTGTTGGCACCCTCAACTTAATATTTCGTTGCACATCCTTTGGAATAAATAATTGCAATTAATCGCTTCCTTTAACCATCATTGAGCTTCTTACCCTTCTCAACTGGAATTGTGGACCCCCTTTCTTTTATAAACTTCTCCAGGTCTCTCCAGGGGGCTTCTTGAAGTATGTTGGGGGTCATTGTCCTGCTGGAAGACCCATGACCCATGACCAAATACTTTTCTGGGAGAAATACTTCATCTTCTGGATTTTGATATAGGAAAGATGTGTATCTTCGTACCGTGTTAGCCAGTAGATAGAAAAATATTTAGACTTGAGAGTCCTCAGTGGTTGATACCTTTTAATGGCTAACTGAAAAGATGGTAACAAATTGCAAGCTTTCGAGACTACTCAGGTCTCTTCATCAGGCATAGACTAATACAACATCTGAAGAATCACATATTTATACACAAAATAGCACAGAAAAAATGCAATAGGTAGGACAAGTGACATGAAGCAGAACTGTCATTATGGCAGAGGGATTAACATAAATATGACTAGTTCATAGATAAGGAGTGAAGGTTTTATTACCCTCTGATTGGGGTCTGGTATTGTGTTGTGATGACCCTAAAAGGTCAGGGAGGCAGATTCCTTAATTGTTGTAGAACGACATAAAACTCTGGGATATATTCATCCCAGCACTAAGAGTGTCAAAGGTCATCATAAGTTTATATTCCCAGACTTTCTATCCTTCTCAGGAAACTCTGAGGAAAACACTTACAGAAAGCACAGAGCAAAAATTACAACAATGCTACAACAAACTACGGACCTTTCTGATTCAAAACAAGGAAAAGAAACTACACAGATTGCGCCTCCATTCCGGACTCTATACAAACAGATACAAAACAAAACCAAAACCTGACAACTCTGACAACCACTCCATTCCAGACACAAAAGCATCTAACTGTGTCATCAATCTCTCAGATTACAAACCCAGCAAAGTGGAGCTTGCCGTGCTTTCTAGAGGACTCTCATTTTGTCCTACTAAGGCCCTGGATAAAACCGAACTCTGCAGTGATATGGAACATTTTTTCAGGAGACTGCGCCTGAGGGAATACTTCAATGATACAGAAGATTCAGATAACACTCGGACTGAAGGAAGAGGGATCCCAATAACCAAGAAGAGGTCAGACTGGACACCTCCACCTGGACGTAACCCTCATTTGGATAAATATATAGACTCATTCAGACATTTGATAAAATCCACCATCATAGCCACCAACAAGAGACAAGCCTCCAACATCAGTGCCCAGGAGAGAAAGGCCATACAGTCTCTGAAAACCAACAAAGAAATCATCATTAAACCTGCTGACAAGGGAGGTGCAATAGTCATGATGAACACATCAGACTATATGAAGGAAGCAAACAGACAACTTACGGACACACGCTACTACAGAAAACTGGAGTCGGACCCTACACAGGACTATTACAAGGAACTAAGCAAGTTGGTATCTTGTCTGTCTGACAAATCCATAAGAGCTGATGACCTGATACCAGAAAGTCCAAGAACAGGGACATTCTACATGCTTCCCAAAATCCACAAAGCCGGAAATCCAGGGAGGCCGATTATTTCATGTGTGGACACCCTTACTGAGCAAGTATCTGGATGGGTAGAGGGTGTTCTTAAACCCCTGGTAAAGGATACACCCAGCTACATTCAGGACACAACTGACCTACTGAATAAACTAGCAGCAATAGGTTCTCTACCAGAAGGAACCATCCTGGCCACCATGGATGTGGAATCTTTGTACTCTAATATCCCACACCAGGATGGATTAAATGCCTGCAAAGTCTTCATGGGAAACACCGGGAATGATGCTGATTCTGTGGTGAAACTCACAAAATTCATCCTCACCCACAATTACTTCGAACTTGACAACAAGATCTATCTTCAGGAGACTGGCACAGCTATGGGAAGTAAAATGGCTCCACAGTATGCAAATCTTTTCATGGCCAAGCTTGAAAGCGAATTTTTGTCCTCCTGCCCCATCAGGCCTCGGGCCTACTACCGCTACATTGATGACATTTTAATCATCTGGACGGAGTCTGAACAACAGCTAAAGACGTTCCATGAACAGTTCAATCAATTTCATCCCACCATCAACTTAACACTTAACTACTCCAGCACTGAAATTAACTTTTTAGACACCACCATTAAGCTAAAGAACAATGAAATAGAGACATCCCTGTATCAGAAGCCAATCGACCGTCCAACATATCTTAAATGGGACAGTTTCCATCCTAAACACATAAAAAACTCTATTGTCTACAGCCAAGCCATCAGATACAACCGTATATGTTCCAACCCCATGGATAGAGATGAACACCTTGGTCGCCTCAGAAAGACTTTTTTGAACCAGGGCTACCATCCAAGAACAATTGAAAACCAAATTACAAGAGCCACCAGAATATCAAGGAATCACCTGCTACATTACAAAGCTAAAGAAGAAAATAACCGGGTGCCTCTAGTGGTCACCTACAATCCAAGTCTGGAGATGCTAAGGGGAGCTGCACGGAAACTACAACCTTTACTACAAAAAGATGCCCGATTACAATCCATATTTCCAGACCCCCCACTACTATGTTTTAGGCAGCCCCCAAATCTAAGAAGCATCATTGTCAGAAGCTCCCTGTCCTCCCCAACAGCTGCAGGAACCTTTCCTTGCAGACAAAAGAAATGCAAGACCTGTACATCTATAATGACCACGGACAGGATAAAGATCCCCAACTCCCATCAGGACTACAAGATACCAGGTACTTTCAGCTGCATCACATCTAATGTGGTGTACCTAATTATATGTACTAAATGTCCAACTGGGGGTCTGTATGTGGGGGAGACCGGGCAAAAACTGAGAACAAGGATGAATTCTCATCGCCACACGATAAGAGAAAAAAGAATGGATTTACCTGTGGCCAAACACTTTTGTATGCCCGGTCATAGCATGACAGATATGGAATTACTTGTATTAAAATCTAACTTCAAATCTGAGAAGGATAGAAAAGTCTGGGAATATAAACTTATGATGACCTTTGACACTCTTAGTGCTGGGATGAATATATCCCAGAGTTTTATGTCGTTCTACAACAATTAAGGAATCTGCCTCCCTGACCTTTTAGGGTCATCACAACACAATACCAGACCCCAATCAGAGGGTAATAAAACCTTCACTCCTTATCTATGAACTAGTCATATTTATGTTAATCCCTCTGCCATAATGACAGTTCTGCTTCATGTCACTTGTCCTACCTATTGCATTTTTTCTGTGCTATTTTGTGTATAAATATGTGATTCTTCAGATGTTGTATTAGTCTATGCCTGATGAAGAGACCTGAGTAGTCTCGAAAGCTTGCAATTTGTTACCATCTTTTCAGTTAGCCATTAAAAGGTATCAACCACTGAGGACTCTCAAGTCTAAATATTTTTCATCTTCTGGAACGATTTCAAGGGTGTCAACACTTTCGACAATAACTGTAGCCAGTAGTTGGGGTCTTAGTTGGACTACTTGGCAGCAGGTTTATTAGTCCTTTAGCGACAATCTCTTGCTGATAAAACAGGTGTTTTATAAAAAGAACAGCAAGCAGCCCAGTAAGTGACACTTCGCTGGAGTCAGGGTCTTCGCCCCTATATAATTCTACTCTCAGATTCGTTAGCAAAAGTCTGGTGACAGATTGCCTTTCACATGAGCATAATAAGAGTGTATTAAGGATCTGTGATGCTGTTAGTCCACTTCAGTAGACTTTTGCATGTACTTTGCTTGTTCTAAACCTCCCTAAAGATGATAAAAACAAGTAGTAAATTAAACCATCAGCTATTAGGGTATGTGCACACGTTGCGGATTGGGCTCAGGAATTTCCTGAGCGGATTCTGCATCTCTTGGCAGAATCCACAGGTAAAAATCCGTGCGTTTTTTGTGCGGATTTCCTGCGGATTTAATGCGTTTTTTTGGCCTGCGTTTTCCTATAATGAAATGGGTGTGGAAACGCTGTGGAATCCGCACAAAGAATTGACATGCTGCGGAAAATAAACCGCTGCGGATTCCGTGCGGAATTTTCCGCAACATGTGCACAGCAATTTTTTTCTCCATTGCTTTACTTTGTATTGTAAAACACTTGCGGATCTGCAGTGATTCCCCACGCAAAATCCGCTGCGGATCCGCGACAAATCAGCAACGTGTGCACACAGCCTTACACTCCCAGACTACTGCAGCTTTTTCCAATTAGATCCATAGAGTTGCATCGATCTAAGTGCTGATAATACTGATCTCTTCATGCTCTGCTTTCCAATAAACTGACTTGGATTCATGTCCTTATTATATGATCTCATCCTATATAACCAGTCTCGAGCTTACAATCATATTTAAGTCAATGATCTTCTGTTGATCCGTAGTATCTTTCACGGGACACAGATTTCATCTTCTCTGGACTCCGATAAATGTCTGTTTTATAGTTTTGCTCTGTAGCAGAGGAAAATACTAGATGCAAATCTAAAGATCTAGAAGCGAAGCGCTGATAAATGGAATATTCATGGCATAAATACATTAATATACGGCCAATTAATTTAGCTGAGAAGCTCTAATTACACTTTATTACATAGCACAGTAGGAATTGGCTGCAGTAAACAGACACTGAATGGCAGGAAAATGACGCCCATAAACTATGCCCAGCTCATACCCTTCTCCCTTATGACTACTGTCTCTGCCATTACCGCAGGATTGATCGAAGCAGCTTTAGAAAGAAGGATGAAGCTCATTAAAGCGTGTGTCATGGGTGTATCGCCACGAGGATCGTCGCGATTGCACATTCTGACTTCTCGCAGCTGAGTTGCTGTTACTTTGTGTTTGGTGGTGAGGGAGTTAATTTTACCTAGCTCTTTGCTAAGACTAGGTCCAGCCTCGCCCTGCTGCTTTTGATTATGTTCTAATTAGTTTCCTTTATATAGCTGCCAGTCTGCTGGTTAGATGCCGGTGAAAGCATTCATACAGACTGCAGTTAGGATCGGTTCTGAGATGACTTAAGCTAAGAGTTCCTATGTTGTTTCTCCTCTCCTTGCTTATAGTTTATCTCCTAGACCTTTGGTGTTCCCTCTGTGTTTATATGTTGTATGAAAGACAGTATTTACTTTATCCCCTGTCTGTCTCGTTTGTCTATACTGTTTGTTTACCTTTACCTGTCCATTCCCTATGGTGGTAATCAGGGTCCTTCTAAGGACTAGATTACAGTGGTCAGGGATTTATAGGAGACAGGGTTTACGCTGGTGGCCTGGACCTCTGTACCATTAACAGTACCTCCAGGTAGAGGGACTAGTCAGGACCCCAGTTTAGGGTCAGCATAGACCCCGGTCCACCTCTAGCCAGAGACAGCGTGAAAAGGATTCAGTATTGACCCACAGGATATTATGTCAGGTAATACTATGCTATATATACCTGTTAATGTTATCTATTTATATGTTATATAGAATGTTGTCCCACTTGCTAGATTACTGACATTATATATTTATACATCTGCTAGACAGCGTGACATTTTCACCGGCCATACTAAAGATTCTCCCCAGCTACCATGGATCCAGTGGCCCAGATTGCCCTGCAGTTGCAGAAGTTGTCCTTGGAGCTTGCAGACATTAAGTCCAAGGTTTTGTTCCCCCCGGAGCAAACCAGGTCTGAACCTAAGGTTGCTCTCCCAGACAGGTTCACGGGTGGGCGGGACAAATTTTTTACCTTCCGGGAGGCATGTAAATTATACTTTCGGCTGCGGCCTCGGTCATCGGGGAGTGAAGAGCAGAGGGTGGGAATTGTCATCTCGCTCTTACAAGGGGACCCTCAATCCTGGGCGTTCTCTCTTCCCCCGGGTTCCCCGGCCCTCCAGTCAGTAGATCGATTTTTTGCTGCCCTGGGTCTGGTGTATGATGACCCGGATCGGGTCTCCCTTGCTGAAACGAAGTTACGTAGGATACAGCAGGGAGATCGTCCGGCAGAGGAATTTTCTTCTGAGTTCCGTAGATGGGCCACAGATACTCAGTGGAATGACCCTGCTCTTAGGAGCCAGTTTTGTCAAGGGTTGTCTGACAAATTAAAAGATGTTTTGGCTCAGTATGATTCTCCTCCGTCACTGGAGGCTGCTATGGCCCTTGCTATTCGTATTGATAGATGGCTTCGGGGGAGGTGCGAGGTAACTCCGCCCCCTGTTATGACTCCACCCACTACTAAAATCCCTTTTATTGAGGTTCCCCTGGCCTGTTCTGAGGAACCTATGCAGTTGGGAGGGACATCATTTTGTAGGAGGGAATCAGCGGTGCGCCGCAAGACAAGAAGGTGTTTTTTCTGCGGAAGAGAGGGACATTTTGTTGGGGGGTGTCCCTTCCGTGCCTCATTGAGCAAAAAAGTCACCGAAAAACTGTTAATCCCAGGTTGTGTAGTGGACGACAACCTGGGAGTAGGTATTTCGTCCCCAGGTTCGTCTCAATTTCTCGTGCCTGCGGAGGTGATGGTTGGTGCGAGAGTTGAGAGGATTTCTGTTCTTCTTGATAGTGGGTCTGGGGCTAATATGGTGGACGCTCGGTTTGCCCAGGTGCAAGGTATGCAACTGAGTGTATTGGCCAAACCGATCCCTATACTTTCTATTGACGCCAGACCTCTCGGTCAAGGTAGCTTTGTACAAGCTGTTCATAACATAGACCTTCGAGTAGGGGCAATACATAAAGAACAGTTGTCTTGTTATGTGTTGGAGGGTCTTCCTACTCCTATTGTGTTGGGACTTCCCTGGTTGGCTAAACATAACCCAGTGATTGATTGGCAATCCAGAAAGATAAGCCAGTAGGGTGAATTTTGCAAGAATAACTGCATGAAAACGGTCATCGGTGCGGTCGTGCCTAGGACTTTGCCTCCTTTTCTGGAGGACTTTGGGGAGATGTTCTCAGAGGAGGGGTGTCAAAAGTTACCTCCTCATCGCACGTATGACTGCTCAATAAAATTGCTTCCTGATCCTTATCTCGTAGTTTCCCAGGGGCTGGAAAGACGGATGACCCGGTTCCTATCCTTCAGGAAGGAGTGCTGAATGGTCTGAGTGCTATGGGGAACTGTTTCAAGCGGAGGTCTGATAGGAAGAGAGTGTCTGGTCCGGACCTAGGTGTGAACGATCTGGTGTGGTTGTCTACCAGGAATATAAAACGCAAAGTTCCCTCCTGGAAACTGGGTCCCAGGTTCATCGGTCCATACAGGATCAGTTCTATAATTAATCCTGTGGCATTTCGTCTGGACCTCCCTCCTACGTTTAAAATCCATAATGTATTCCACAAATCGTTGCTTAAGAGGTACGTGGCGCCAGTTATACCGTCACTTCTACCTCCTCCTCCAGTGGTGGTCAATGGTAACTTAGAATTTCAAGTGTTGAAGATCATTGACTCACGTCTGAATCGCCGGTCCCTTCAGTATTTGGTTCATTGGAAGGGATATGGTCCTGAGGAGAGGACGTGGGTCCCTACGTCGGAGGTTAACGCAGATCGATTGGTTCGGACCTTCCACACAACTTACCCGGGCAGACCTGGCCCTGAGGGTCCGGAGGCCCCTCGTAGAAGGGGGGGTACTGTCATGGGTGCATCGCCACGAGGATCGTCGCGATTGCACATTCTGACTTCTCGCAGCTGAGTTGCTGTTACTTTGTGTTTGGTGGTGAGGGAGTTAATTTTACCTAGCTCTTTGCTAAGACTAGGTCCAGCCTCGCCTGGCTGCTTTTGATTATGTTCTAATTAGTTTCCTTTATATAGCTGCCAGTCTGCTGGTTAGATGCCGGTGAAAGCATTCATACAGACTGCAGTTAGGATCGGTTCTGAGATGACTTAAGCTAAGAGTTCCTATGTTGTTTCTCCTCTCCTTGCTTATAGTTTATCTCCTAGACCTTTGGTGTTCCCTCTGTGTTTATATGTTGTATGAAAGACAGTATTTACTTTATCCCCTGTCTGTCTCGTTTGTCTATACTGTTTGTTTACCTTTACCTGTCCATTCCCTATGGTGGTAATCAGGGTCCTTCTAAGGACTAGATTACAGTGGTCAGGGATTTATAGGAGACAGGGTTTACGCTGGTGGCCTGGACCTCTGTACCATTAACAGTACCTCCAGGTAGAGGGACTAGTCAGGACCCCAGTTTAGGGTCAGCATAGACCCCGGTCCACCTCTAGCCAGAGACAGCGTGAAAAGGATTCAGTATTGACCCACAGGATATTATGTCAGGTAATACTATGCTATATATACATGTTAATGTTATCTATTTATATGTTATATAGAATGTTGTCCCACTTTCTAGATTACTGACATTATATATTTATACATCTGCTAGACAGCGTGACAGCGTGTCAGGATAAATGAGATCGCTGCGATTGCGACACACAAAGTTGCTTTCTCCACTACAAAACAAATGGACAAAAATGGATTTGTGTTAATGGCAGAAAACAAACTTGACGAATACAGAACGTTTTCTATAGACTGACAATATGGAGGAGTTGGCCCCGGAGGCAAAAGATTTCTTGGCGTCAGAATTGGAATTATATTTATACTTTGTCAGATTCCAGAATATCATCATTTTAGATCATAAGTCAAAACTTTAACTCAGAAATTTCAACCCAAAGGCTACTGAAAAGAAATGGACAGAAAAGGTAATGAAGAAGTAAGTACAATCTGTTTTCATAGCTCGCTTTCAGGGCTAGAGTGGATTTAGTGGTGGCCTACATGTCGCCACTCAGACCTAGACCCTGATTCTGTTATGAATGTGCTAGAGATGGTTTCTGAGCAGAGGCTCCTTCTGGTGGTTACAGACAGTACTGAGCCTTTCAGCGAGGAATGGCAATCTGGGATCGCTGACTGGTCTGATATAAGGGAGGTTCCCTCCCATGATGGTTGCCGGTGATCAATTGTTCTTGTCTCAATTGTGGTTCCTGGTTCATTTGGAGGTTTGCTGAGTCTTGCCTGCATCTTCTGCTATCAGATAAGATATTTTCTGCTTTTATTTTTGTGCTTGCTTTTTGCATTGTTCCCTGCACTTCTGTGGAGGTCAGCCAGGTCCCCTCCGAGGGCTTGTGCTCCTCTCAGTTTATCTGAAGCCACTGTTATTTGTTCATTTGCTTTTTCCTGTGTTTTCAGTGGCTGCGGCTTTGTTTTGTTACACCAGAGATCTGATTTTAGGTGGTAGAGATCGTGTGATCTCAGGTGTTTTTGCAATCAGAAGAGTTGGTATTTTTTAGGGGTTTTGTCACGCTGTCTAATGATATGTATACAATGTCAGTAAACTATTAATACAGGAACAACACTCTATACAACAACTAGTATAGCAACATCAGCATGTAAGTATAGAATAGATTTACCTGACACGATATCTGCTGAACTCAGGGTTAATCTTGAGGACTTGATGAGCTGAAACAGGAAAGAGGTGGACCGGGATCTAACCTGACCCTAAACTGGGGTCCTAACTAATCCCTCACCTTGGAGGTACTGATAATGGTTCAGAGGTCCAAGTCTCCAACCTAACCCTGTCTCCTATCAGACCCTGAACCCTGTAATCAGTCCTAAGAAGGATCCTGACTACCACCAAAGGGATATGGGCTGATCTCAACTAAATACACAGATTAGACATATAAGACAGACAGGATAACACTCGCTTGCATACACACTCAAACACCAAAGGAACATAAATGGTCTGGGAAATAAACTCTAACCAAGTTGAGCTTAGAACAACTAAGGAGCTCACAACTAAAGTCTATACAGATTCATTCCTATCTGTGGTCTGCATGAAGGTTTCACTGGCAACTCCCCAAACAGACAACCAGGAATTTAAAGGAAACCAATCAACAAATGATCAATTGCAGCCGGGAGAAACTGCACCCAGTCCCAGCACCGAGCACAGACAGAATTAACTCCCTAGCTGCCAAACACAAAGAAACAGCAGATCAGCTGTGAGAAGTCAAAATGTGCAACCGCGACGATCTTCGTGGCAATGCACACATGACAGTACCCCCCCGGCTGCAATTGATCATTTGTTGATTGGTTTCCTTTAAATTCCTGGTTGTCTGTTTGGGGAGTTGCCAGTGAAACCTTCATGCAGACCACAGATAGGAATGAATCTGTATAGACTTTAGTTGTGAGCTCCTTAGTTGTTCTAAGCTCAACTTGGTTAGAGTTTATTTCCCAGACCATTTATGTTCCTTTGGTGTTTGAGTGTGTATGCAAGCGAGTGTTATCCTGTCTGTCTTATATGTCTAATCTGTGTATTTAGTTGAGATCAGCCCATATCCCTTTGGTGGTAGTCAGGATCCTTCTTAGGACTGATTACAGGGTTCAGGGTCTGATAGGAGACAGGGTTAGGTTGGAGACTTGGACCTCTGAACCATTATCAGTACCTCCAAGGTGAGGGATTAGTTAGGACCCCAGTTTAGGGTCAGGTTAGATCCCGGTCCACCTCTTTCCTGTTTCAGCTCATCAAGTCCTCAAGATTAACCCTGAGTTCAGCAGATATCGTGTCAGGTAAATCTATTCTATACTTACATGCTGATGTTGCTATACTAGTTGTTGTATAGAGTGTTGTTCCTGTATTAATAGTTTACTGACATTGTATACATATCATTAGACAGCGTGACAAAACCCCTAAAAAATACCAACTCTTCTGATTGCAAAAACACCTGAGATCACACGATCTCTACCACCTAAAATCAGATCTCTGGTGTAACAAAACAAAGCCGCAGCCACTGAAAACACAGGAAAAAGCAAATGAACAAATAACAGTGGCTTCAGATAAACTGAGAGGAGCACAAGCCCTCGGAGGGGACCTGGCTGACCTCCACAGAAGTGCAGGGAACAATGCAAAAAGCAAGCACAAAAATAAAAGCAGAAAATATCTTATCTGATAGCAGAAGATGCAGGCAAGACTCAGCAAACCTCCAAATGAACCAGGAACCACAATTGAGACAAGAACAATTGATCACCGGCAACCATCATGGGAGGGAACCTCCCTTATATCAGACCAGTCAGCGATCCCAGATTGCCATTCCTCGCTGAAAGGCTCAGTACTGTCTGTAACCACCAGAAGGAGCCTCTGCTCAGAAACCATCTCTAGCACATTCATAACAGAATCAGGGTCTAGGTCTGAGTGGCGACATGTAGGCCACCACTAAATCCACTCTAGCCCTGAAAGCGAGCTATGAAAACAGATTGTACTTACTTCTTCATTACCTTTTCTGTCCATTTCTTTTCAGTAGCCTTTGGGTTGAAATTTCTGAGTTGAAGTTTTGACTTATGATCTAAAATGATGATATTCTGGAATCTGACAAAGTATAAATATAATTCCAATTCTGACGCCAAGAAATCTTTTGCCTCCGGGGCCAACTCCTCCATATATTGTCAGTCTATAGAAAACGTTCTGTATTCGTCAAGTTTGTTTTCTGCCATTAACACAAATCCATTTTTGTCCATTTGTTTTGTAGTGGAGAAAGCAACTTTGTGTGTCGCAATCGCAGCGATCTCATTTATCCTGACACGCTGTCACGCTGTCTAGCAGATGTATAAATATATAATGTCAGTAATCTAGCAAGTGGGACAACATTCTATATAACATATAAATAGATAACATTAACATGTATATATAGCATAGTATTACCTGACATAATATCCTGTGGGTCAATACTGAATCCTTTTCACGCTGTCTCTGGCTAGAGGTGGACCGGGGTCTATGCTGACCCTAAACTGGGGTCCTGACTAGTCCCTCTACCTGGAGGTACTGTTAATGGTACAGAGGTCCAGGCCACCAGCGTAAACCCTGTCTCCTATAAATCCCTGACCACTGTAATCTAGTCCTTAGAAGGACCCTGATTACCACCATAGGGAATGGACAGGTAAAGGTAAACAAACAGTATAGACAAACGAGACAGACAGGGCATAAAGTAAATACTGTCTTTCATACAACATATAAACACAGAGGGAACACCAAAGGTCTAGGAGATAAACTATAAGCAAGGAGAGGAGAAACAACATAGGAACTCTTAGCTTAAGTCATCTCAGAACCGATCCTAACTGCAGTCTGTATGAATGCTTTCACCGGCATCTAACCAGCAGACTGGCAGCTATATAAAGGAAACTAATTAGAACATAATCAAAAGCAGCCGGGCGAGGCTGGACCTAGTCTTAGCAAAGAGCTAGGTAAAATTAACTCCCTCACCACCAAACACAAAGTAACAGCAACTCAGCTGCGAGAAGTCAGAATGTGCAATCGCGACGATCCTCGTGGCGATGCACCCATGACAGTACCCCCCCTTCTACGAGGGGCCTCCGGACCCTCAGGGCCAGGCCTGCCCGGGTGAGTTCTGTGGAAGGTTCGAACCAAACGATCTGCGTTAACATCAGACGCAGGGACCCACGTCCTCTCCTCTGGACCATACCCCTTCCAATGCACCAAGTACTGAAGGGACCGGCGATTCAGACGTGAGTCAATGATCTTTGATACTTGAAATTCCAAGTTACCATTGACCAACACAGGAGGAGGAGGTAGAGGTGACGGTATGACTGGTGCCACATACCTTTTAAGTAATGACTTGTGGAACACATTATGAATTTTAAACGTAGGAGGGAGGTCCAGACGAAATGCCACAGGATTAATTATGGAACTGATCCTGTACGGCCCGATGAATCTGGGACCCAGTTTCCAGGAGGGCACCTTAAGTTTTATATTCCTGGTAGACAACCATACCAGATCGTTCACATTCAGATCTGGACCAGAAACTCTCCTCCTATCAGCCATACGTTTGTAACGGTTCCCCATCGCACTCAGATTATTCAATACACCTCTCCACACAGAAGCAAGTGACGACGAGAAACGCTCCTCCTCAGGAACCCCAGAAGGGCCCCCCCCATTGAAAGTACAAAACTGGGGATGGAAACCATATGCCCCAAAAAACGGGGACTTACCAGTGGACTCGCTCCGCCTGTTGTTAAGAGCGAACTCTGCCAGAGGCAAGAAAGAAGACCAGTCCTCTTGGTTCTCTGAAACAAAACACCGGAGATATGTCTCTAAACTCTGATTCAGACGCTCTGTCTGACCATTGGTCTGCGGATGAAAAGCCGAGGAAAATGACAATTGCATCCCCCGACGTAAACAAAATGCCCTCCAAAATTTGGACACAAACTGAGACCCCCTATCTGACACCACATCAGAAGGCAACCCATGAAGTCTAACGATCTCCCTAATGAACACCTGCGCCAGAGTTTTTGCATTAGGGAGTGCAGGAAGAGCAACGAAATGTGCCATCTTACTGAACCTGTCAACAACCACCAGTATGACAGTATTCCCTGACGACGGAGGAAGGTCCGTAATGAAGTCCATAGATAAATGAGTCCATGGACGCTCCGGAAGTTTCAAGGGTAAAAGGGTCCCAGACGGACGGGTATGAGGGGTTTTAGAGCGAGCACACACCCCACATGACGCGACAAAAGTTATAACATCTTTATTAGCATTAGGCCACCAAAACCGGCGAGAAAGGAGATCTAAAGTAGCCTTACTCCCTGGATGTCCTGCTAGAGCAGAATTATGATGTGCCTCAATAACCTTTTGTCTCAACAGATTTGGGACAAACAGTCTCCCTGGAGGTCCTGCAGGGGCGTCCCCCTGAGCCTCTAACACCTCCTCCTCAAGCTCAGCAAATACAGCCGACACTACCACCCCCTCCTGAAGGATAGGACTCGGGTCATCCGTTTTCCCGGCCCCTGGGAAACTGCGAGACAAGGCATCAGCCTTTACATTCTTAGACCCCGGGCGATAAGTGACGACAAAATTAAACCTGGTAAAAAACAACGACCATCGAGCTTGTCTGGAATTCAGACGCTTAGCGGATTCCAAATACAACAGGTTCTTGTGATCAGTAATAACGGTAACCGGGTGGACTGCCCCCTCCAAAAAGTGACGCCATTCTTCAAAAGCTAACTTAATGGCCAAAAGTTCCCTATTGCTGATATCATAATTCCTTTCGGCGGATGACAATTTCTTAGAAAAGAAAGCGCACGGATGCCATTTACCAGGGACGGACCCTGGGACAATATAGCACCCACCCCTACGTCAGACGCATCCACCTCCACAATGAACGGCTGAGATGCATCTGGTTGGATGAGAACGGGTGCCGAAGCAAAACATTTCTTCAAAGAGGAAAAGGCTTGGCAAGCTTTGTCCGACCATTTAGAAAAATCCGTCCCTTTTCTTGTCATGTCAGTGAGAGGTTTGACGACAGATGAGAAATTACAAATAAATTTCCGGTAGTAGTTAGCAAACCCCAAAAAACGCTGCAGAGCCTTAAGATCCCCTGGCTGATCCCATTCAAGCACTGCTCTCACCTTTTCAGGGTCCATACGGAAACCGGAGGCTGACACCAAAAAACCCAAAAACTGAAGTTCCTGTACGGCAAATACACACTTCTCCAGTTTGGCGTATAGTTTATTGTCTCGCAAGATCTGCAACACCTGTCTCACATGCTCCTGATGAGACACAAGATCTGGCGAGTAAATTAAAATGTCGTCCAAATATACAACCACAAACAGCCCCACAAGGTGACGAAAAATGTCATTAACAAAATGTTGGAATACTGCTGGTGCAGTAGTCAGACCAAAAGGCATGACTAGGTTCTCATAATGTCCCTCCGGCGTGTTAAACGCCGTTTTCCACTCATCCCCCTCTTTTATCCTAATCAGATTATACGCCCCCCTGAGATCCAATTTAGAGAACCATTTGGCGCCAACAATTTGATTGAAGAGATCAGGAATAAGAGGGAGTGGATACGGATCTCGAACAGTAATCCGATTAAGTTTGCGGAAATCCAAGCAAGGGCGTAGGCCTCCATCTTTCTTCTTCACAAAGAAGAACCCCGCGGCTACTGGGGAAGATGAAGGTCTAATATGCCCTTTGGCCAGACTTTCAGAAATATAATCTTTCATAGCCTGCCTCTCAGGACCAGAAAGATTATACAACCTAGCTTTAGGCAACTTAGCATCAGGAAGGAGATTAATAGAGCAGTCATACACGCGATGAGGAGGCAACTCCTGACACCCCTCCTCAGAGAAAACATCCCCAAAATCCTCCAAAAAAGGAGGCAATGTACTAGGCACGACCGCACTGATGACTGTGTTCATGCAGTTGCTTTTGCAAAACTCACCCCATTGGCTTATTTCTCTGGACTGCCAATTAATCACAGGTTATGTTTAACCAACCAAGGAAGTCCCAACACAATGGGAGTAGGTAGACCCTCCAACACATAACAAGATAATTGTTCCCTATGTATTGCCCCTACCCGAAGGTCAATGTTATGAACCTCATGAACAAAGCTACCTTGGCCGAGAGGCCTGGCGTCAATGGAGAATATAGGGATCGATTTGACCAATACACTCAGATGCATACCTTGAGCCTGAGCAAACTGAGCGTCAACCAGATTAGCCCCGGAACCACTATCAAGAAGAACAGACAATCTCTCCACTCTCGTACCAACTACCACCTCCACTGGTACAAGGAACTGAGAAGAACTGGCGGATGAAATACATACTCCCAGGTTGTCGTCCACCACACAACCTGGGATTAACAGTTTTCCGGCGACTTTTGGCTCAACAAGGCACGGGATGGACATTCTCCAACAAAATGTCCCTCTTTCCCGCAGAAAAAACATCTTCTAGTCCTGCGGCGTACCGCCAATCCCCTCCTACGAAATGATGTCCCTCCCAACTGCATAGGCTCATCCGAACAGACAAGGGGAACCTCAACATAAGGGACTTTAGTGGTAGGTGGAGAAACAACAGGGAGTGGGGTTACCTCACCCCTCTCCCGAAGCCGTCTATCAGTACGGATAGCTAAGGCCATAGCAGCCTCCAGTGAATGAGGAGACTCATACTGAGCCAAAACGTCTTTTAATTTATCAGAAAGCCCATGACAAAACTGGCTCCTAAGAGCTGGGTCATTCCATTGAGTATCTGTGGCCCATCTACGAAACTCAGAAGCAAATTCCTCTGCAGGACGATCTCCCTGCTGTATCTTACGTAATTTTGTCTCAGCAAGAGAGACCCGATCTGGGTCATCATATACCAATCCCAGGGCAGTAAAAAATTGATCTACAGACAGTAGAGCCGGGGATCCCGGAGGAAGGGAAAATGCCCAGGATTGAGGGTCCCCTTGCAGAAGTGAGATAACAATTCCCACTCTCTGCTCATCACTCCCTGATGATCGAGGCCGAAGCCGAAAATACAATTTACATGCCTCCCGGAAGGTGAAAAATTTGTCTCGCCCACCAGTGAACCTGTCCGGGAGAGCTACTTTAGGTTCAACTCTGGTTTGCTCCAGGGGAGACAAAACTTTGGACTTAATGTCCGTCAGCTCCATGGATAATCCCTGCAACTGCAGAGCCAGCTGGGCTACTGGATCCATGGTAACTGGAGATAATTTTTATGGCCAGTGAAAATGTCACGCTGTCTAATGATATGTATACAATGTCAGTAAACTATTAATACAGGAACAACACTCTATACAACAACTAGTATAGCAACATCAGCATGTAAGTATAGAATAGATTTACCTGACACGATATCTGCTGAACTCAGGGTTAATCTTGAGGACTTGATGAGCTGAAACAGGAAAGAGGTGGACCGGGATCTAACCTGACCCTAAACTGGGGTCCTAACTAATCCCTCACCTTGGAGGTACTGATAATGGTTCAGAGGTCCAAGTCTCCAACCTAACCCTGTCTCCTATCAGACCCTGAACCCTGTAATCAGTCCTAAGAAGGATCCTGACTACCACCAAAGGGATATGGGCTGATCTCAACTAAATACACAGATTAGACATATAAGACAGACAGGATAACACTCGCTTGCATACACACTCAAACACCAAAGGAACATAAATGGTCTGGGAAATAAACTCTAACCAAGTTGAGCTTAGAACAACTAAGGAGCTCACAACTAAAGTCTATACAGATTCATTCCTATCTGTGGTCTGCATGAAGGTTTCACTGGCAACTCCCCAAGCAGACAACCAGGAATTTAAAGGAAACCAATCAACAAATAATCAATTGCAGCCGGGAGAAACTGCACCCAGTCCCAGCACCGAGCACAGACAGAATTAACTCCCTAGCTGCCAAACACAAAGAAACAGCAGATCAGCTGTGAGAAGTCAAAATGTGCAACCGCGACGATCTTCGTGGCAATGCACACATGACAGGTTTTTTTTGGATTGCAGTGAGTATCCTTTCCTGTACTTTTCTGTCTAGACGGATTGGGCCCCAGCGTTTGCTCATTCTATTTTCTGTCTGTGTCCGTGCTTCTTGTCTAACCGCCATTACATGTTTGGGGGCTTCCTATTTTCTTTGGGGATCTGCTCCGGGGCAGATAGCTTTCATCTTTCTGCCTTTAGGTGTAGTTATCTCTCAGGCTGTGACGAGGCGTCTAGGATCAACGTAGGAACGCTCCACGGCTACCTCTAGTTGTGTGGTTAGTTCAGGGTACTACAATCCAATAGGTTCCAGCCTCTCTGGTGTATTGCCGTTTTTGCTTATTCTCCTCAGCTACCAAAACACAACAGATTCTCTATGTGTAGATGGAGGCCGCACGCAGGCACAAGGCTGTGTTCACATGTCCGGTAATCGTCAGTTGGAACAGATCCAACAATATGTTGAGTATGAAGACACAACTTTTTTTGTCCGCCTGAAAAAAAATGATCCGTTTTTTGCTTACTGGATCAGTTTCAAATAGGTGATTACTTGAAAGCATATGATAAATATTTATTTTTCCACTTCCAGTAAGCAAAGAACTGATCCTTTTCAAATGGGTGTAAAACGGATGACTATTTCACAGATCCGTTTTTCGTAGATTTCAATTTAAAAAAAAACGGATCCAGTTGAAATCCGTTTTTTTTTAGGCGGCCAAAAAAGTTTCACATTGCTGCTGGATCAGTTCTGCAGGATGATTACTGGACATGTGAATTTGGCCTTACTCTCGCCAAAGAACTTCATGGAGTTAAAGGGGTTGTCCATGAAGATAAATTATTCCCTATCCACAGAATAAGTGATAACTTATACTTTCGGGTGAGTAAAACTGGAGGAAGCTGCTCCGATATTAGTCCAGTGTACTTTTATCCTTGTTAGCATGAAGTCCGACCGCCGCTCAATTCATTCCCTATATGGCTACCACAAAAAGCGGAGCACTCGACAGCCCCGTAGGGGTTGCATGGAGCGGCGGTCAGGGTTACGCACTGCCACGCTGCCATGCAAATCGATTCACTCACCTTTTATTATTCAGCAACTGTGACATTGATTTTCAGTGTAAGCATACCAGCCACATCAGGCCTAAGAGATTTTTCTAATAAAGTATTTACCGTATATTCTTAAATCTACTGATAGATCAGCTTTAAAGGGATATTTCCATCTCCAAGATCCTATCCCAATATGTAATAGGTGTAATAATAATAATATTAGCAAATACCTCCAATTAGAAATGTAGTATAGTTCTTCTGATTCGCTATGTCTCTTTTCTCATCTGCAGGGCATTGCAGTAGCTTGGGTTTCTATGGTTACAACCACTCATACAGTCAGCTAGCTAGTTGCTAGTGATCATAACCATGGATAAACTACTGCAATGCCCTGCACATGAGAAATGAGACATAGCGAATCAGAAGAACTATACTACATTTCTAATTGGGAGTATTTTCTAATATCATCATTATTATTATTATTACATCTACTACATATTAGGTTAGTCAGTCTGTGACTTCCTATATCATAAGTATGAATGATTTCTATTTCCAGCCTCTGTGCTTAATCCCTGTCCAGCAGGCAAGTCATTGAGGCACCAAAGCTAATCTAACACGTATAAGAAATCACCCAGGCTCGAATGTCTTTCTCCATTCTCAATGTCAAGAACAATGTTCTTTGGTGTCAGCCGATGCAAACCTGTGCCCACGAGTCGCCTATTACCATGCTCCGCCGACACAAAAGTAACAACGTAGACGGGGAGAATCATGAAGCTCGTGGGCCCCAATGCGAAATCTCCAACAGGGCCCTTAACTATTGCAGCTCTTTAATAGTTTACAGGCCAGTAGAACTTTTTGGGCCCCCCAGGCTCCGGGACTGGATTCGATTACAACCCTTGCACCTTTCATAGTCACGTTCCTTTGGAGAATATTTAGCTTTTATATGCAGATCTGTATCGCTGTCGTGAAATTACAGGATGAAAAACTGGAAGCTCTTGGCTTATTACGGCTTATATTTCATCATGGTGCGGTAAAAGCGAGACAAAAAGAAAATACCTGAGCATAAGTAAGTGCACCTAAGATAGCGCAGAGCTGCTGTGTCCCTGCGCGCTTCATTTATTTGATGGACACAATGGCAGGTAGTCTCTCAGCAGGCATCGAAGTGTTACGTTGCTCCAGACGAATTGTATTGCATTTACCTTTGTCAGGTGTGAAGGGAGCAATTATTTTTCGATTTGGAGAAATAATAGACAACGTATCGAAGGAAACTACAATTGCGACTGCACCTGAATGAATGAAGCCATACGAGCCGCTGAGATTTACTCATAAAGCAGGAAAACGAGACAAAATCATTTTGGGTAGAGATGAAAACACAACACCCAGGATCCAGGACGGTAAAGGGAAGAATAACAAGTCCTTTCGCTGCGGTGAGAAATGTTTAGATGAAGATCATGTTTTCCCTGACCAGGTTTCCCCCTTTTTGAGAATCTCAGATTTGTCCTGGGTCCTGATCCCTCTCAAGATGCTGAGTCGGAGCATAAACCTATTCATCCGTTCTTTGTACATGTGAAGGAGCTGGGCTTGGGTGACTTGAAGGACCGGCTGGACCATGGCTAGATTTTCTGGACATTTTGATCTGTGACATCTGTTAGTGTAAAAATAAACTGCATTAACCCTGATGCCAGGTGGCCATGCTGCAGCGCTCGTCTCTTTATACCGCAACTTTACCACCTGCAGCTATAATTATTACAGAAATGGGCTTCTAATTCAGAGGAACAAAGGCTCTGTACAGTTATAGATTAGCAGGGCGGCCACCACATAAATCTCATGCTTTCATTGGAGCAAAATAACTGCTTCCTGCATGGCTACCATTGGTAGGTGAAAGAATTCAGAGCGTTGGAAAAATGAATATTTTCAGAGCAGAATTGTCTCTATGGTGGACAATCCATTAGCAAGGCGGAGAGCACTACTGAATGACCATCAAACATGACCTGGAGAAACCGGATGAGTTTGTGACCTGATATTAGTGTTCGGACTTTATTATGTACTATGGCCAAATCCTAAGGGGAGTTTTTGGCCTTCAGGTGCACCTAAAGCCGGCCATACACTTTGGAGGGTGTCAGTGGAACGATGCTTCGGCTGATAGCAATCTCAGCCGTCTCTCCCCTACAACGGCGCACTCACTCCGCCAAGCGCGCCTGTGTTCTCTGAGAAAGCCGCCAACCGACTCAGCCATCCATTAATGTTTGGGAAAACTATGCAATCTGCGGTCCAGACGTGGACGATGGACATCTCTCCTGACAGTTGTCCTGTGCCCCCATACACATTAGACATCGATATCGGTGGGTGCAGCTGACAGTCTAATGTGTGTGTCGGCCTTAAGATCACTTACCAAGTGAATGCTTATATTATAGCAGAAGAACCAAGAGGCATAGAGTATTCATTGATGGATATGAATGGATTTAGGAGAAACATGGATGTGATCCACGATGGCTCGTTATCCTCTTAAATCAACCATAGTTGAGCAAACAAGTTGATACTCATCTGAGACAGCGGCTTCGGGGAAAGCTCGTTCTGAGCTGTAGAAAGTTATATTAAAATCAGTCTCCCTTTGCATATATTTGCCAAGAATATGAGCAGATCTAATTAGTAGAAAGGTTTTTGTACTATTGTCTGATGGGATCCGCTACTGCTCATGACAGACCTAAGTCAGGTGTCTGAACATAAAGAGGTTATCAAAGGAACTGAAAAAGAAATCTCTGGAGTAATAAATCATTACTTTAACCATATATCAATGCAAAAGAATGTGATTTTCAGCCTCTTCGCTCACGCCTTTGCAATTATCTGTTCTTTCTCTGTGATTGGGCAATTACTTCTCCTATGTGACCAGGAAACAATGGAATTTCCCAGTAGTGCATTGTTCTCCGCTTCTGCGAACTCCTCATCTCCGGTATTACTCCCCACCCCTGCAGAGCACATAGTAAAACACAGCCTCCGCAGTCCCACCAATAAATATCCAATGTCCCATCTATGTATTTATTGTCTGCCTTCTATTTATCTATCATCTTCTCCTGTCATCTCTTACTTCAGATCTATCTATAGGTCTATCTGTATGTCTCCTTTTATGTATATCACTTTCTTTCTCTTTTGATACTTCTACTTCACATGTGGTAGGTCACCTCCCGTTACTATGTAGTAGCGACCTCTTTGACTTATGTAGCATGAGGAGGAACAGAACAGCAAAGCTACTGAGCATGTGCATCCACCACTGGGGGTGGTCCTACCCTCCAACCACATAGGACACTATTGAGGAAGACTTGTCACCAGGTCAAAACTGTCCTGTTTTGCTCTTGTTCCTGCTGCTCTCCTGAATATTTTTTTAATCAGCAATGCAGTTCCAGAAATATGCACCTTTTATTAAGTGCTAATATTGATGGTCTTAAAACTTTTCATTAAACTAAAAAATTCTAAATCTGCTGTATGGACAGTGAAGACCGGCTTCCATTCTTGTACCCGTAGTCATATATGTTGAGGTCACTTTGAGATCTAAGGCTGTGTTTACCTTAATGAGCTTGAAAGCAGTTGTATACAGTCCTAGGAGACTTCAGAGTGTTACACACATCTCTTCAGGACAATTGGAGTACCTGTGGTTCATGGCGAATATCTTTTCTTGGTCTATATTTTGATTTGTCATATGTGGTAAATCAGTATTATTAATATTCTATGTGTGCTAAACTGCGGAACAGGAAGAGTACGCGGTGTGACGGTTATGTTTATGGAGCTATCAAACATTAAAAAAAAAAAAAAAACCTTTTTAAATAGAATATGTGACCGGAGAATATAACATCAGGACACTTGGGAGCTCTACAGAGACAAATGAACCCTACTCCAGTGCCGATCACCAAAGCACGAATCTCAGGATCTCTCCGATGGAATGACTTTGCCCTCGTTGCAAGACTAATCCAAGTAGTGCACACGTGGCGAGATCACAATCTTTATTCCTGCCTTTCTGCTTATGAGATTGAAATACAGAAGTGCTGCCAATAGCAGGAGTCGCTCCTCGGCTGCTTAATTGTATCTGACAGATAAAGGATATAGGCAGCGTAAAAATCTAAGCACTGTACTTACCGAGCATAAGGCTGGATTATTGATGGTGTGCATGGTGCGGACTGATTAATTACACATCCAGCAATAATACTATAGGGGATTTATCGAGGATATAAACAGTCTCATTTATTTAAAGGGAATGTGCGAGGACTGCTGTTATCAATCAGAAAGAGATTTGAAAGCAAAATTCCGCCTTCTCATGAAATTCCATGGTCTAAAGACTTATAAATGGCAGTATGTAGACTAGCGAAACACACAGCGTTCCTATGACTCCACAATATTAGGCTATGTTCACACTAGGTGTTTTTTTTTTTTAACGTAAATTTTCAGCTGCGTTTTAAGTATCAGCAAAGTCTGAGGTTTCAGAAATCTCATGCACACACTTTGTGTTTTTTTTATCAGTATTTTGTGCTTTGCATGTTTATTTTTGCACAATCGAGCACGTCACTTCTTCTTTCAGAGTATTTTCTGTGTTTTTCGCCCATTCAAAGTAATGGGTGGTGAGAAAATGCTGAAAATCAGCACCAAACAACGCAGGTATCAGGTTTTGCAAATTTTTTTTTTTGTGCCAAAAGCTGATTAAATAGAATGGTATTTTTTTGTTTGCACTAAACTTTATCAGCATGCGCAGCACAAGAGACAAATGTAGCATGAAAAAATTAACAAAAAATGCAAAAATAAACAAGCAAGACCTGCTTAAAAAACGCCTGGTGTGAACATACCCTTAGTATTTTTTTTTGTGTCGACATATGGTAATTTAATCATCGCTGCCGTACAGAGAGATTTTGCTATAGAGGCAGCGCACTCCCCTTTTTTGGTTGCTCAGTGATGTTTTTTTGTAAGCAGCAGCTCACTGCTCCTCCATATACCTTTCTAGATCCGGAGGTAGAAAAACCTGGTCTTTAATATGGATGCTGCTTCTTAATTATAACATTAGAAGAGTTGTCCAAGAGTAAATATATTAATGATAAGATTGGTGGGGTCCGGCACATAGCTCTTCCACCAATCAACCGTTAGTAAGTCCTGCGGCTGCCAGAAGTACACAGTGTACAAAGAGGAACACCACAGCGCTGTTCACTGTGTAGTGGTCATTTTTGGGTACTGCAACTCCTATTGAAATAAATGGTAGTCTAGCTGCAGTACTCTGAGAATGAAATGACCACTACATGGTGTATGGAGATCAGTACACTGTGTACACTGTGTACTTCTGGCAGCTGCAGAACCCGTTAATAGCTGATTGGTTGGAGTGCCAGACATTAGCCCCAAATCCTAAGGATAGGCCATCGATTGACAGTGTTAGTCCTTGTGAAAGCTAAGCGAGATTAATTTGTTTATGGCTTGAGCCAATTCTTTATCTATAAAGGGCTAGAATCAAATGGGTTAAAACTGCGCTGCCATCGGAAGGACGATGAGGAGACAGGAATCCAAAATTGGGGCTTATTGGTCAACGCGTTTTGAAATTTCAAAGTTCTTCATCAGGACAAACAACCGTGATTTGGACTCCTGTCTCCTCATCATCCCTCCGATGGCTGCACAGTTTTAACCCATTTGATCCCAGCCCTTTACGTTTTCAGTACTGTGGGTCTGCAGCAGCCTAAGACTTTTAGACGTGATGGATGCACAACCGGACCAGGTGAGCACGATTGCGCACATTTTTCCCTACTTATTATCCAGATAAGAACCTATTGCGTTTGTGTTTTCTTCTCTAATTCCTTAATCTGGTAAAACACACATTTTTTAAACACTGAATATAAAAATGTGTCTTCTCAAAACTAGACTTAAAGGGGACCTGTCATAAATTTCTAAAACCGTATTTATAAGAGTAGCCCATTAAAAGGTAACTCATCTAATCCCGGTATGACACCCCCCCCAAAAAAAAAAAAAAAACTGTGACAGCACAAAATCGTGCTTTGATGTTTAGTATATGTGTGTTTGGAAGTGCATTGGGGCGGGACTATGCACTTCCAGATAATTAGCCTCACCCTGTGTTCCCTTCATAGCACCTCCCTCCTGTACCAAGGCAAACGGCCTGTCAATGAACCAGAGGAGGGTGTGACTAGTCAGGGAAGGGAATACAGCGTGAGGCTGAGGAACTGGAAGTCCATGGCTGAGATGGGAACATTGATCTCTATGTCACAAGTGGTCAGGTTTACAAAAACAGCCAAGTGGACTGTCCAACATTTTTTCAATACAAGTAGGAATTTCTGGTATAATAGACCTGAAATCAAGTCTGAATGTGCTCAAACACATAGAAGTAACATACGTCACACCTGAGGAAGAAAGAACTTTGTCATTTCTCCGTCCTACATCTGGAAATGACCAAGGCAGCTGCTCCAGACTCGAGTGAACCATCCACACCCGTTGTTGCCCCAGTATGGTTGGATTTTTTGTATTTAGCTTAAATGGCAATGAAGGATTTAGGCGGATGTCAAAATTGCCTGCATGTCTGTTGATTTCCTAAATAAACTCATTCCATGTATTACAAAAGTTGTACAAAACGTAATATATTATTAATGTTTTTTTGCTTTTATCCTCCGATAACACACACGTTGCAGCTTGTGCGCTGTCCTGTTGCTGTCAGAAACAATACATCTGGCTAACGAACCATCGTCGTTATAAAAAATCCTCTTTTATCTAATTATAAGCGATTAAATCAGCATAGATTCTCATTCAATCCAACGTGCACCTTGTTGCCGTCAGTAGTGGTTCTGAACACTTCACTGCCGCGCGGCTATGAACGCCTGAACGTAACATTTACCAGACTAATATTTATCAGTCAATTTAACGTCATTCAAATTTCCATAAGGATTATTATTATTATTTTTTTTTTTTCATACCAGGTCAAGAAAATTCAGCATGCATCTAAAATAACAAAAGACCAAATGCTAATAAAGCAGCACACACAGGTGTGGTGGAAAGAGAACAAGCGGCTGAGCGAAAGTAGGTAAGAAGGCACAATAATATATAATTATAGCGCAGCCGCCTCCCGTTCTGTTGTCCTGTTTTCTGGCTTCGGTCACCTCAGATGGGATTGTTCAGTTTATGTAGCCAATAATATTCTTTTTCATATAGGAGACCATTTAGATGACCACGTTATACACATTTATTTCAGTTCCTAGCCTTTTTTATGGTATATGGGCAAGAGAAGCTGTTACATGACCCTAAAAGAAAACTAACCACGAAAAATGCAGAAAGAAATAAAGATTAAAATATCCTTACTCGTTAATCCTTAATTAATTGATTTGATCCTATTGGGTATCCTATTACAATCAGAACTTATTCATTTCCTTTCTTAATGTTAAAGTGAATCATTTTCTAAAAGCTGTTTATTAAAAATTGCTTTACCATTTTGTTGATACAAAGCCTGTGTAACTTCTTTACACAGCTGGCTGTGCTGTTGCTTCTGATATAGATATATAATAAATAAATAAATAAATATGTCCTGGATAGATTGGACTGTGCTGAACCCCTCGAGGTGGCACAGATAGACCGGGAATGCCTGCTGTCATATTTTCCTATGAGACCCCAATATTTGTTGTCAGCTTCGGACTCCCCCATTATTTTATCATACCCAGAGTGTGATGAATCTGTGTTCTTCATTTTACACAGAATAGGATGCATTAAGATTTTCTCACCTTTTACTCTTCTCATATTACAGAGAAAAAGCAGAGTTACAATTACAAGCTTTCTCGGAAGAAAGAAGCAAAACATGTCAGTTCTTTGAAGAGATGGCAGATTTTGGCAAGTATTGCATCACTTTATGTAAACTGTTGAAAAATGTATGCAACCATCTTCTTTTTTGTGGCCTAGGTTTTGTAACAATAGTCTGTAGGACAGATGGGTCCTGCATGTGCCTTAGTCCTCCATTCACACAAATGACTTTGGGACCACCATTCTCGAGATCAGTGGGGCCCTAGTGATCCTGCGTTTATTACCTTTCCTATCTATACGTGGTAAACATATATATATTTTAAACCCCTCTAGCTTCTCTTTTTAACTTTTTCTTTGTCATAGAAATACATGGCCACATAGTCAAAATAGGAAGGTCATTCAAGGTCAGAGATCTGTGTTACATGCTGCAGGACCGGTAATTTAACCGTTCATTGATTCTGAAGCAATTGAAAAGAAAAATAAAATGCTGAAAGGTTGGAATAAATTGCTCGTCAGCTTTGTCTCTTAGGGAACCGAATGCAGAATCTTAATGCACATATTTCACATCCTGTTTATTGTGTTTGTGTCCAGTTGATGACTGCTGTGCTGTGTAGTACGGGGCACAGGGAAGAAACATCAGCTCATATAAATGAGAAGACTGTTAGTAACATCATGCAGTAAAAACAGGCTAGCCTTAAGGGGATGTGTCATTAGGATCAGCCTTTCTGAGCTGTCTATATGGACATTCAAGTCATAGGAAACTAAATAAAATGATACCTTGATATCTGCGATCCAATGTCTTCTTCCAGAGAAATCCACGTTTTTCTTAATATGTAAGTGAGCTGTTAAGATCTATGGGCCGGACATAGATCTCCCTGAGAATCTGCTTCCAGAGCTTATTATAAATGAAAAGGTGTCATTACCAGTATGAGACATGTAGATCAGGAGAGCAGACTGTCTGTCATTACATGTCTCACACTGGTAACACCCCCTTTCATTTGAAGTAAGCTCTCGAGGCAGATTCTCAGAGAGATCTATGTCCGGGGTATGGTAAACTTTTTACCTCCGTTCACAGCTGAGGGCTCACGCTGTCATTAGACAGTGTGGAACCGCAGTTGCCTGACCAGTGGTAATGATTTTACTGCCGATCAGAAGAAGTGTTTGGTGCGCTGTCATGCATAACAGAGGGCCTGATCGTTGCTATGGAAAGCTTCTTCAACTGTGCTCAAAGCGTGCAATGCATTATACCTGCAATCAATGTAAAAAAATATAATTACAAAATAATTAAAAAAATAAAACATACACCCTAATAATTACACATTTTTATGTAAAAAAAAAATCTAAATAAACAAAAATCTACTAGTTAACCCCTTCAATTAACATTGTAAGAAAAACCTGGCAAACTGTGCTTTTTCATTAAACTGCTGCAAAAAAGTGGAATAAAACGCATTGAAAAAGACGAATGTAAACAAAAATGTTATAACTCAAATCGCCATCATGACCTGCAAAAATCAAGCTGCCATACAGCCCCATCCGCCGAAAAAATTAAAAGTTATAGCTCTCAGAATAAAGCAATGCAAAAATAATTCTTGTGTCTATAAAAGTTTTTATTGTATAAAAGCGCAAAAACGTAAAAAAATTACACAAATGAGGTATCTCTGTAAGCGTACTGACCCGAAGAATTAAGCTGCCTTGTCAATTTTACCACTTGCGAAATGGCATAAAAAAACAATTCCTGAATTGTTGACTTTTGTTCATTCTGCCTCCCAAAAATTGGAAGAGAACGCAATCAGAAAAATGTCAATAGCCCGAAAATGATACCAATAAAAACGTCAACTCGTCCCCCAAAAAACAAGGCTTCATATGGTAAAATTATATCTCTCAAAACATGGAGATGCAAAAATGACCGTAGTTTTTGCAAAAAAAAAAAAGCATGTTTTAATGTGTGATAGCGGACAAACATAAAAAACAATATTAATCTGGTATCGCTGTAATCGCACCAACTCGATTAATAAAGTCATCTAATCAATTATACCATACGAGGAACAGCATAAAAAATAAATAAAACCAATTCTTCACCTGCTGTTTTTTTTTCATTCTGCTTCCCAGAGATCGCAGTAAAGCTCGGCTCACATTTATTCTGCGCTGAGCGCTTACACCAGGGTTTCCATGTAAATCTCTGAAATACATGATTCAGATGGAATCCCTGGTGGAAGATTTTCTATTATGAGGCGGATGGAGGCACTGTGGACACCATCGGACCTGTGATATAGCGGTGTCCATAGAATCATAGAATGGTAAAGTTGGAAGGGACCTCCTGGGTCATCTGGTCCAACCCCCTGCTCAAAGCAGGATTCACTAAATCATCCCAGACAGATGTCTGTCCAGCCTCTGTTTGAAGACCTTAATTGAAGGAGAACTCACCACCTCTCGTGGCAGCCTGTTCCACTCATTGATCACTCTGTCAAAAAGTTTTTTCTAATATCTAATCTGTGTCTCCTCCCATTCAGTTTCATCCCATTGCTTCTAGTCTTTCCTTGTGCAAATGAGAATAAAGATAATCCTTCTACAATGTGACTGTGCTTGAGATATTTGTAGACAGCTTTTAAGTCTCCTCTCAGTCTTCTTTTTTGCAAGCTAAACATTCCCAAATCCTGTAACCGTTCCTCATAGGACATGGTTTGCAGACCGGACACCATTCTGGTCGCTCTTCTCTGAACTTGCTCCAGTTTGTTGATGTCTTTTTTAAAATGTGGTGCCCAAAACTGGACACAGTATTCCAGACGAGGTCTGACCAAAGAGGAGTAGAGGGCAATAATGACTTCACGTGATCTAGACTGTATGCTTCTGTTAATACATCCCAGAATTGTATTTGCCTTTTTTGCTGCGGCATCACACTGTTGACTCATGTTCAGTCTGTGATCTATTAGTATAGAAGTCTTTTTCACATGTGCTGTTACTTAGCCCTATTCCTCCTATTCTGTATACGCTTTTTTCATTTTTGTTTCCCAGATGTAGTACTTTGCATTTTTCCCTGTTAAAAACCATTCTGCTAGTTGCTGCCCACTGCTCCAGTTTATTTATATCTTTTTGAATCCTCTCTCTCCCTTCTCCAGTATTAGCTATCCCTCCTAGCTTTGTGTCATCAGCAAATTTAATCAGTTTACCCTCAATTCCTTCATCTAAATCATTGATAAAGATGTTAAACAATACAGGGCCCAAAACAGAGCCCTGTGGTATACCACTTGATACATTCTTCCAACTGGATGTGCAGCCATATACTACATCTTTTTGGGTCCTATCACTAAGCCAGTTTTGAATCCACCTAACAGTTGCCTTGTCCATTCCATACTTTTATCATTTTTTCGATAAGGATTGTGTGAGATACTTTGTCAAATGCTTTGCTGAAGTCAAGAAATACTATATCTACAGCATTTCCCTGATCCACCCAGTCAGTGATTCTGTCATAGAAGGAAATTAAATTAGTCTGACATGACATCTTTTTAGGCATGCATAAAAGCGCAGTCCGCCACAGTTTTGTGCACTTCTTAAAAAAAAATAAGGACACATGCTGAACAGAGGCTAGATGGAGTCCAAATTAACTCTGCTGCCTCATTATAGTGAATGGATCCCTCGGGGTTTCATCTGAATAACTCAGAGATTTAGATGGAAACCCTAATGTAAGTGCTCAGTGTAGAGCGCCGGATAAATGTGATCCCAAACGGTATGTGAAATGTTCCCAACAAAAGCTTCAACTCAATCCACAAAGAAAGGAAGTCCCCACTTAGGTCTGTCATCTGCTATCAGAAGTACAGGGGGCTTCCTTGTTACTGGTAGTACAAAGGCTTTGGAAAAGCGCTATAGCGCCTCGCCCCCCAAAAGGAATTCTGCAGATTCTGCGCTCCTTAATCCCAATGCCCCCCTTCCTTCTGATTCCCAGTGTGTCTAAACCACATTTAGCATCCACATGTTTGGCAGGGGTATAATTTCCAAAATGGGATCACTTTTTTGGGCGATTATGCTCTTCTAGCACTTAGGGACTCTGTATATGGAGTCCGCAAAGTATTCTAGAGAAATCTGCGCATCGGGAGGCAAATAGCGCTCCGTCACTCCCAAGTCTCGCCGTATGGCTAAGCAGTACCGTACAGCCACATATGAGATATTTCCACGTTCAGCAGAAATTGTGGGACAAATTTTGGTGCCATTTTTATTCATTTTCCTGTGAGAAAATGTAAAATCTGGGGCGAAAACAAAATTTTGGTTGTAAAATTTAACTATTTTTTTCTTCACTGCCCAATGGTATAAAATTGTGACACATCTATGGTGTCAATATGTTCACTGCACCCTTAGATGAATTTATTGAGAGGTTTAATTTGTAAAATGGGGTCACTTAGGGGGAGTTTTTCTGTTCTGGCACCTCAGGGGCTCTCCCAGTGGGTCATGGCACCGGCAAACCATAACCGTAAAATCTGCACTAAAATGGTGCTCCTTCCCTTCTGAGCTTTGTACTGTGCCCCAAAAGTAGTTCCCAATTGCATACAGGAGATTGTCACAATCAGGAGAAATTGCACAACAAACTGTGAGGTCCATTTTTCTTATTAGCGTTTGAAAAAATGTAAAATTTCAGCAGTAAAAATGTAGTTTTTCATTCTTCACTACCCAATGGTATAAATTTCTTTGAGACACGTGTCTACAATGTCACTGCCCTCTAAGATGAATTCATTGAGAGGTGTAGTTTATAAAGTGACGTTACCAATAGGGGGGGGTTCTGTTGTTCTGTCACCTAAGACGCTCTGCCAATGTGACATGGCACCCTCAAACCATTCCAACAAAATCTGAACTCCATTGTGGCGCTTCTTCCATTCTGACCTTTGCACTGTGGCTCAAAAGTAGTTTTGGTGCACATATGGGGTATTGGCGCACTCAGGAGAAATTACACAACAAATTTTAGGGTCCATTTTCTCCTGTTACCCTTATGAAAAGAAAAAAATTGGGGCTAAAATAATATTTTTGTAGGAAAAATTTGATCTTCTTTCACGGCTCTACGGTATAAACTTCTTTGAAACACTTAGAGGTTTAAGGTGATCACCACACATCTAGTTACATTCCTTGAGAGGTCTAGTTTCCAAAATAGTGTCGCTTGTGGGGGGTTTCCACTGTTTAGGCACATCTGGGGCTCTCCAAACTCGACATGGCGTCCACTCTCGATTCTAGACATTTTGCATTCAGAAAGTAAAATGCTGCTCCTTCCCGCCCTGCCGTGCCCCCAAACTGTGGTTTTCGATTGCATATAGAGTATCAGCGTACTTGAGAAATTTCACAAAAAATTTTGGGCTCCATTTTCTCCTATTACCCTTGTGAAAATAAAAAGTTTGGGTCTAAAGTAAAATTTTTGTGAAAAAAAATTAAATCTTTTTTTCCTCCCACATTCCATTAATTCCTGGGAAGCATATGAAGGGTTAATGAACTTCTTGAACGTGGTTTTGAGGACTTTGAGGGGAGTAGTTTTCAGAAATGTGTCGCTTTTTGGGTATTTTCTATCATCTAGGCCCCCAAAATCACTTCAAATGTAATGTGGTCCCTAGAAAAGTAGTTTTGTGAATGTTGGAAAAATGAGAAATTGCAAAAAAATATATATGTGTTTCAAAAACTGTGCTGCTGTGAAGTAGACATGTGGGAAATATTTATTAACTATTTTGTGTGACATGACTCTCTGGTTTAAGGGCATAAGAACTACAATTTTGAAAATTGTGAATTTTTCAAAATTTGTGCCAAATTTTCAATATTTTCACAAATGATACAAGTGATATAGAAGAAATTTTACCACTATCATTAAGTACAATATGTCGCGAAAAAACAGTCTTGGAATCACTGGGATCTGTTGAAGCGTTCCAGAGTTATGATCTCATAAAGTGACACTGGTCAGATTTTTAAAATGATGCTCGGTCATTAAGGGGTTAAATAGAAATGGTGCCTGTAATACCTCAGATTGCTCCCAAGTGACTAACATTGTTACTATATAATTTATTTTTATTTTTTTCTTGCTAATGGCAATGAACAGGATCAAAGGAAAGGAGATTGAGACCTGGATTATGCATATTTTTATAAATTTTTTGCTTGGAGCTTCTTTAAGGTCAGATTACCGTACACAAGACGCACAAGACTGGGATGTTAGCCTGCTTATAAACAGCTTCTATTGGTCCCTGTAATTCTGGCAACGCGTTTGTAAGCAGGGACATTATAAAGAGGTGATGCAAAACCAACAGGCGAGAACGTTAGACCTTAACATGACATGTTGCCAAAAGACTGATACATGTTGCTGGTGCGGTGTGTTTTTTTGCCACTACTTTGCCAAACGCACCATTTGCTGCGATTTTCAAAACTTGTAGCAAAGACATTGCGGTTGGGAGGGCAGATTAGATGTACTCAGAGCAAAACAAGTGTCAAACCATGGCCAAACTGCAACATGCCAGGAATGGTCAGACAAGTCAGGAGTCAAACTCAAGGACATTGTGCGGAAAACAAGACCGAAAGTCAGCGGCAGGAACTACAGGTCTGCAGCTTTCTTTCCTGCAAGGCAAGGACATGTGACTAGCGAAGGACAGAACTGGCAATAATCTGCTATTATACATTATACGAATGCAAGGTGCAGTACCAGGAAAACATCTACATGATTTATGATCTAAAGTAAGATGTCACAAAGCTGTGGGAACCGAATATGCTCTGTGCACGATACACAAACTGTTCTTTGATGAGGGAGTGGGAGTTGCAGATAAGGGCTGGCATGGGACCCAGGATTGTAATGTTACTGCCAGATATAATGAAAGGTAAGAATCTGTGATAAGAGGAATGGAAGATGAAGTAAGGAATCTTGGGCAGTAATGTCTCATACATAAAAGACGTTCTCTGGTAAGCAAGAAAAGTAAATTGAGGAAATATATACATGTCAGACTATGTGTATGAGTATGAATAATGCCGCATGTTAGATGGGGGCTCAGTGGTTAGCACAGTTTTATGAGCACTGTTCCTGGATTCCTCCTTTCATACTGATCAAAAGCAACATCTGCATGGAGTTGGTATGGGTTTCCTATTTCCTCCTACACACCAAAAGCAAACTCAAAGGGGTTTTGGCTTCCTAAAAAAAATTACCTCACTGTGTGTATGTGAATACAGATATTTCTTATTTGTATTTATCTATAAATCTAAGAGGGGGTGTAAGGTTCTTTGTCTCTGTTGACATGTTCCTTGAAACTCAGTTTTCCGTCGGCCATTTTGCTTTCTGTCTTTCTGCAGCTCTTGCCCTCAGTTAATATGGAGTTTCCAGTTTTCATGTTCCCGCCCTGATTCTTCCCTCTTGCTTCTTAAGCAGCCTCAGCTGAACAATCAGTGCTCCTGAATCAAGCCTCAGTCAGTCTGTGACCTGACTCCTGGAAACCTTGGACTTGTACTCCAGCTATTCCCTACTGAGGAACCTTGGAACACTTTTGGACTCTGGAAACCTGCTGTTTGGTGAATCCATGTTTGCAGAGGAATTACGGTACAGAGAAGAGATCCTGAACCTGCTTTGGAGAGTTATTGTAGAGCTTAAAGTTACTCTGGCCTGCTGTGTCTCCTGTCGCTGTTCCTGCAAACTGTGTGAACTTTTCAGCATGCTTGTATGAAGTAATACAAGTCATTTCATTTCAACCTATGTCTCCTGTGTTTTCCTCGCACCCAAGCACAAGACGCTATAGGAACTGTACACTATACATGACAAGATTCAGGAGCCAATGTTTAGTGTCTGCTGGGTCTGGGAAAGCTGTGTCTGCTGTGACTGTGGATATCAGATGTCCGTTTAATACCTTATGTGATGACAGTGGTTGTGACTTCTCACAACCATTCCAGGTGAGCGCATTCCCTTAAAATTTTACTCTAGAGTGTTACCACAGGTAAACACTATTGTTTTGGTTTTTTTTCCTTTCCTCTTCTCCTTCCAGCACTTCTGCCTTAAAAGATCTGGAAGATGGAGGCCCGCATAAAGAAACTTTGCGGAGTGACTGATACAATCCCTTCAGATGTACAGACTTTAAAAACCCGTTTTGCAAGCCTACAGGACCTCACTAATCATAATTTGCAAGTGTTTGGACAGACTACCCAGGAATTGCGAGCCAGGATTGAGGCTCTAGAGGAACGAGCCCAGGCTCCTGCCATAACCCCAAGTTCTGGGATCCCCAAATTACCTCCTTTTCGTTTTGGCGGTGAACGTGAGAAATTCAGGGGATTTATTAATCAATGCAATTTATTTTTCTCTGCACATGCTTCACAATTTTCCACTGAACGATCCAAAGTGCTTACTATAATCATGTTGCTTACCAATAAGGCTTTGATGTGGGCAAACCCTCTGATTGAGACTGAGGATGATTGTTTGAATCACCTTGATGCTTTTATTTCAGCCATGGGGCAGGTGTTTGATGACCCCCAATCGAGGTGCAACAGCTGAAGCAGCCATGTTAACTTTGCGCCAAGGTAAGCGTTCAGTAGCCGAATATGCCCTGGATTTCAGGAGATGGGCTCTTGATACCACTTGGGTCACTTCCGCTAAAAAATCTATTTTTCGGAAAGGGTTGTCTCCACTGATTAAGGATGAACTTGCTCGTGCCGACCCTCCCACTGCGTTAGGTGACTTTATTAACTATTGTATCCGTATTGATGCTCGTCTGACTGAACGCAGACAAGAGAGATGGTTCGAAAATAATCGCACTAACCTTTTACTACCTCCCTCCTCAGCTAAGGAACCTTTGAGTAGGATCACAAGGGAACCAGAACCTGAACCCATGCAGGTGGACTCTTTACAAAGACGGGTTAGTGATGCACGCAAAGAACATCGTATAAAGGAAAATCTATGTTTCTACTGTGGTAAGTCAGGGCACTTCATTATAAACTGCCCCAGCCGTTCTCGTAAGACTACTGCAGCAGTCATTCACTGTGAGTGTTGCGAGAGGAGCTCTGTCATGTCCGAGCCTCAGGCTCCAGAGAGATCTGCTGCAAGAGATCTTGATTTCTCGGACTTAAACTCTGTTAGTTCTGGGGACGATGACGGTATAAACGCTGCAATTTTTCAAGTTTCCTCAGCGGTATCCCAGCTGAGTTGTAAAAGAAACAGTTCTCATTGCTTCCTTTCCATCAAACTCTGGGTTGACTCAGTCTGGGTGTCTAGCTCTGCTATGATCGACTCAGGAGCAAGTGGAAATTTTATGGATATCTCCTTTGCTCTGAAACAGGGGATACGTTCAGTGAAGAAGGCTACTCCAGTACAGATGGAGACTGTGGATGGCTCTCTACTGACTTCTGGACCAGTGGATCAAGAAACAGAGCCTTTGAGGGTCCTTATGGGTAAAGATCATCAGGAGAAAATGTCTTTTTTGCTTATCTCTTCTCCCCACTTTCCCATCATTCTAGGGCTACCATGGCTGCAGGCGCAGAATCCTACGATTAACTGGGAGACCAAGGAATTACATTTTCCGGAGAAACAGATGAGTCAAGGAGTTTCAGCTTGCTCTGTTCCTAAAGGAACCATGTCAGTCCCTGAACTACCAGCTGTATACCAGGACTATGACGATTTATGTGACAAGAAGAACGCTGATCAGCTTCCTCCTCACCGTCCATATGATTGTCCAATTGAATTATTACCCGGAGCCGAGATACCTTTTGGTAAGATCTACCCCCTAGCGGGGCCCGAGCTAAAAGCTTTGAAGGATTATATAGACGAAAATTTAGCCAAGGGCTTCATACGCCCCTCTTCATCTCCCGCAGGTGCACCCATCTTCTTTGTGAAGAAGAAAGATGGATCTCTGAGACCCTGCATAGACTTTAGGGAACTCAATAAGGTTACTATTAGAAACCGTTATCCATTGCCTTTAATCCCTGAGTTGTTGGAGAGAGTGCGGCATGCCAAAATTTTCTCTAAACTGGATCTCCGTGGGGCCTATAACTTGGTCCATATCAGACCTGGGGATGAATGGAAGACTGCTTTCAGGTCACGCTATGGACACTTTGAATATCTAGTTATGCCTTTTGGTCTGAGTACCGCCCCAGCCACTTTCCAACACTTCGTGAATGATATCTTCAGGGATCTCCTAGATACATTTGTGGTGATTTATCTGGATGATATTCTAATTTTTTCTAACTCCACAGAGGAACATCATGGACATGTGAGAATGGTCTTAGAACGCCTAAGACAAAACCATCTCTACATCAAACTTGAAAAATGTGAATTCCATAGGACCGAAATTCAATTTCTGGGGTATGTACTATCTACGCAAGGGATTAGTATGGATGGAAGCAAGACCCAAGCCATCAAGGATTGGCCAATTCCTAGAAATGTGAAGGAGGTGCAGCGTTTCATCGGGTTTGCCAACTTCTATAGACGTTTCATTAAGAATTTTTCTGAGGTAGTGTCACCTATCACCCAACTTACCCGGAAACAGTCTAGGTTCTCCTGGACCCCGCAAGCTCAGGAAGCATTTTCCTGTTTAAAGGATAAATTTACCACTGCACCTATCTTAGTACATCCCAACCCCGAGCTTGCCTTCATAATAGAGGTGGATGCTTCAGACTGTGCCGTTGGAGCTATACTCTCTCAGAGAACAGGTGAGAAGAATGTCTTGCATCCCTGTGCCTTCTTTTCCCAGCAGTTGTCTTCGGCTGAGAGGAACTACGATGTGGGCAATAGAGAATTGTTGGCCATTATTGCCGCCTTCAAGGAATGGAGACACCTTCTTCAGGGAGCTGCACAGCAAATAGTCGTCCTGACAGACCATCGTAACCTTGAATTTATCAGGTCGGCTAAGTGCCTGACTCCTCGCCAGGCTCGCTGGAATCTTTTCCTAAACCAATTTAATTTTGTCATTTCTTATAGACCAGGATCGCGCAATGGAA
The DNA here is from genome assembly GCA_033576555.1 of Oophaga sylvatica. NCBI lineage: Eukaryota > Metazoa > Chordata > Amphibia > Anura > Dendrobatidae > Oophaga > Oophaga sylvatica. The sequence goes on from JARQOD010000007.1 coordinate 76,064,350, forward strand.
AGGCTGATGCACTCTCTAGGATTCATTCAGCAGAGACACGTCCACTTACTCCTCCTAAGACTATTATTCCTGACTCTAGATTCCTGGGAGTGATTCATAATCAAGACCTACTTAAGGACATCAAGGAAGCATACCATGCGGATTCTTTGTAGGCTCAACCCCCAAGGGACGTAAGTCTTGTCTTTAAGAATGGTGTGTGGATTCAGGGACAACGTCTGTATATACCTGAAACAGTCAGATTGAGAGTATTGCAACTCATCCACGATTCCAAGATAGCCGGGCATAGGGGAATTCTAAAGACACAAGAATTTCTTTCTCGTTTCTTTTGGTGGCCCACTTACAGGAAAGATGTCTTAAACTATGTCACTTCATGTGAAGTCTGTGCAAGATGCAAAACACCTTGCTCCTCACCAACTGGTCTGTTGCAACCTCTTCCCACCCCGTCCCGCCCGTGGGGATCCATTTCTATGGACTTCATTGTGGAGTTACCAACCTCTCAAGGGAAGAACACCATTCTAGTGGTGGTTGACCGTCTTAACAAAGGCAGCTCATTTTATCCCTTGTGTCGGCTTACCCACTGCAAAACAGACATCAGACTTGATGATTAAGAATGTGTTTCGCTTACATGGAGTACCGGATGAGGTCATTTCGGATCGAGGGGTGCAATTCACTTCAAGGTTTTGGCAAAATTTCTGTGCAGCATTGGACATTAAAGTAAACCTTTCTTCTGCTTTTCATCCCCAGACTAATGGACAGACAGAACGAACCAATCAGACCCTGGAGCAGTATCTCCGCTGTTTAATCTGCCACCTACAGGATGATTGGGTGGATCTACTTCCACTGGCTGAGTTCTCTTATAACAACTCTCAGAGCGCCTCCACTAAGCAGTCTCCTTTTTACTCCAATCTAGGTTATCATCCTAACATTCTTCCTCGATTTCCCATAGATACGCCCTTGCCGGCAGTGGCTGAAAGAATCACTTCTTTACAAAAGAATATGGATCTTCTAAAGGAAAATCTAGAATTGGCTCAGGAAAGGTACAAGAAAGCAGCAGATAAATTTCGTAAACCTGCACCAGCTTTCAAGGTAGGAGATTTGGTCTGGCTGTCAACCAGAAATCTTAAATTAAAGATTCCATCGTCTAAATTGGGACATAAGTACATTGGACCTTATAAGATCAATAAGATTATAAGTGCTGTTGCTTGTCGTCTTCAACTACCCAGAACTATGAAATCCACCCTGTCTTTCATGTATCCCTACTAAAGGCTGCAACACCCAATACGTTTCCTGGACGTTCTTCTCCTTGCCCTGACCCAGTGCTGGTCGATGGTCAGGAAGAATTTATGGTGGAAAGGATTCTAGATTCCAGGTTGTACAGAAATCAGTTGCAATATTTGATTAAATGGCAGGGCTACCCAGTGGAGGACAACTCATGGGAACCAGTCAATAATGTAAATGCTCCTCGCCTGCTCCGCCAGTTTCATCAGAGGTACCCTGACAAGCCTGGTCTGAGGTCATCCGGAGGTTGTCCCTAAGGGGGGAGTAATGTAAGGTTCTTTGTCTCTGTTGACATGTTCCTTGAAACTCAGTTTTCCGTCGGCCATTTTGCTTTCTGTCTTTCTGCAGCTCTTGCCCTCAGTTAATATGGAGTTTCCAGTTTTCATGTTCCCGCCCTGATTCTTCCCTCTTGCTTCTTAAGCAGCCTCAGCTGAACAATCAGTGCTCCTGAATCAAGCCTCAGTGAGTTTGTGACCTGACTCCTGGAAGCCTTGGACTTGTACTCCAGCTATTCCCTACTGAGGAACCTTGGAACACTTTTGGACTCTGGAAACCTGCTGTTTGGTGAATCCATGTTTGCAGAGGAATTACGGTACAGAGAAGAGATCCTGAACCTGCTTTGGAGAGTTATTGTAGAGCTTAAAGTTACTCTGGCCTGCTGTGTCTCCTGTCGCTGTTCCTGCAAACTGTGTGAACTTTTCAGCATGCTTGTATGAAGTAATACAAGTCATTTCATTTCAACCTATGTCTCCTGTGTTTCCTCGCACCCAAGCACAAGACGCTATAGGAACTGTACACTATACATGACAGGGGGCTACATACAAATTGACCTCTCAATGGCAGCATTGAATATCCTACAAGCACGCCTATCCTCAAAAAGCCAACCCTTGACCCAACCGCTATGTCCAGCTATCGCCCAATATCGCTGCTCCCATTCGCTTCCAAACTCCTGGAGCAGCACGTCCACGCTGAACTTTCCTCCCATCTCTCATCTAACCTGCTCTTTGACAATCTACAATCTGGTTTCTGCCCCCATTAATCCACTGAGACAGCCCTGACCAAAATTACTAATGACCTACTTACAGCCAAAGCGAACGGACAATACTCTATACTCCTCCTTCTAGACCTGTCCTCTGCTTTCGACACAGTTGACCACTGCCTCCTACTACAGATCCTCTCTTCCTTTGGCATCAAAGACCTCGCCCTATCCTGGATCTCCTCATACCTCTCCAACCGCACATTCAGCGTCTCCCATTCACACACTACCTCCTCATTCCACCCTCTCTCTGTTGGAGTCCCCTAAGGCTCGGTTCTAGGACCCCTACTCTTCTCAATCTATATACTTGGCCAGGGGCAACTCATAAAGTCCCACAGATTCCAGTACCACCTTTATGCTGATGATACTCAGATCTACCTCTCTGGCCCAGATGTCACCTCTCTGCTCTCCAAAATCCCGGAGTGTCTATCAGCCATATCCTCCTTTTTCTCTCCCCGCTTCCTCAAACTGAATGTGGACAAATCTGAACTGATCATCTTTCCCCCATCTCACAGATCTTCCTTACCCGACCTATCTATAACAATTGACAATATCACTCTTTCCCCTGTACCAGAAGTCTGCTGCTTTGGAGTAACCCTTGACTCTGCCCTGTCCTTCAAACTAAGCAAGGATTGGTGGTAAAACCACAGAAAAACGACCACAGATCCAAGAATATATGTAAAATTAGAAAATCTTTATTACATCATATATAACACAGGTAGAAAAGTGACACATGCAACGGTAGCATAAAAATGTCTGCGCCACCATGTATGATCACACTACAGCACTGGAAAAACTGGAGCAAAAGTATCAATAGACCTAAACAATCTTACATAGAAAGGTATCTACATGTGCAATAATCGGTGCTTCAAATATGTGTAGGGGATCCTAATCAGGACATAGATTTCATACAATCAAGGCATATGCCAATATAACCAGAATCATGTCCATATACAATAGCTCACAATCGTTGTGGTTACATATATATAAAAATTGTATTGCATACAAGTCCAAAAGGACAACAAAAGATCGGTCTCCCCATAGTATATCTATACCGATAGGCAGTATATAGCTCCTAGGCAAATGCACAAAAACGCCATCCATATAGTTGTCTATACCTATTCAGGGTGTAATGGTGGCGGGCTCCAGTAAGACCAGCGCGGTGTGCGTCAGCCCCGACGCACTTTTCGGATTTCTCCTTCGTCAGGGGCGTGGCTAGAAACGGGAAAGTGTGCACTTAAAAGAGATCCCCACTGGAAGCTGTCATTCGTAACCGGAAGTGACGCGTCCGGTATCATGGCAACGGGGAACACGGAGCCGCGCTGACGTCAAGTGCCAGGGAGCGACGGACAATGGTGTCCATAGCAACCTGACGCCTAAAGACACCGGAAGCGGCGCAGTTTCCCCGAGCCTGACCCGCACGCGTGCATGGATGCGAATGCAGCGAAAAAGTAACATATACCAATATACTGGGGCACAATATGTTAATGATCCATATGGGACACATATCTATCACAAAATTTACCAAAAACTATTATATATCGCCAATAAATAAACAAATAAATAAATAAACATGTGTCCCACAGCAAATCCCAGAAAAAATCCCATATACAATACATATAGATAAAGACAAAATCATAGTAATTAAGGAGCTCCATTGAATTATATATAGAGATTACAGAGATAAATATGCCATTTAAAGGTATCAACAGTACTTAATTTAGCACATTATATAACGAAGTGTACAAATTACATGATTTTATATATAAACATCATAGTCAAGATGACTTTGGGGACAACCAAATCTTCACAAATATACATCAATTTTCTCATCATGTTGCTCCCATATGTGATCTTCAGTCCGATGTGCTTTCATAATGTGGAGATACCCACGAAATATATCCAAACCGGTGGAAGAAAAGAAAAATAATGTACAACGAACCTAAAAAATATATATGAAAAAATAAAAAGATTAATATTAAAAACCCATTAAAAGCCAACACGGCGGCCCAGCAATAAATACGCCACCCGTGATCCAGCTAGTAAGTGATCGCATATGCATAAGTGGAGAAACACATCAAAGGAACGCAGCAAAGTTAAAGTTCTCATTTAGTCCAGATGGATGGACTGTATTAAGCGTCCAAATCCATCTGGACTCTAACTGGGCCAGACGCTGCGATACATTCCCCCCCCGGATATTCACCTCCAGACAATCAATGCCTTTTACCCGCAGTAATCCACTATTACATTGATGGTGTATTCTAAAGTGTTTGGGTATGGTTTTCAAATTATTGGGATCCGTCTCTTTAATCGCTGCCTCAATACCTAGAACGTGCTCCCTGATTCTGACCTTAAGCTGGCGTGTGGTTAGTCCAACATAAATCAGGGAGCACGGTTCAGGTGGCATAGTATATCACATTCTTGGTATTACATGTGATATATTTATCAATTTTGAACATTTTCTTGTGTGCGGAGTCAAAAAAACAATCACTGCGATCTACATTTGTGCAGGCCACACACTGTCCACATTTGTAGCATCCCCTACGTTTATGACCAAGATCCAAAAAGGTTTTAGGTGAATTGTTTGTATAGTGACTGCGGGTCAAATGTCCTCTTAAGTTTTTCGAACGCCTGTAAGTGATCATAGGTCTTTCAGGAATAATTTTAGCGAGGACCGAATCGGTCTTCAGAATAGGCCACGCTTTGGCCATAAGATCCCTCACGATTTCCGATTGGGCGTGAAAAGTTGTAATAAATCTCACTGGATCAGATTTAGGTAGACCCGTGTTAGATTTATAGAGAAGAGAATTTCTCTGGCTAAATTTTGCTCGATTATAGGCTTTCTTAATTCTCCTGTTACTATATCCCCGCTCGGAGAAACGCCGCTTAAGATCTTCCGCTATTTCTTCATATTCCACATCTGTGTAACAGATACGGCGAAGCCGTAGAAATTGGCCCACAGGTATCGCGTTGATCATATGGGATGGGTGAGAGGAGGAGGCATGTAACAGTACGTTCGTTGCCGTAGGTTTTCTATATATACTCGTTTGTACCGTCTGATTCTCATCTCTTCTAAGTGACACGTCCAGGAACTCAATTTGATGGTGATCATATTGAAACGTTAATCGAATATTGCGGTCGTTGCTGTTTAGTTTCCCAAAGAAATCATTTAACTCAGCAGGTGAATCCTGCCAGATCAGCAGAATGTCATCTATGTACCGCGTCCAAAAAGGGACGCGGTCCATAGGACACTGCTGATCTGACTGGAAGAGGTCCCTCTCCCACAGACCCAGGAACAGATTGGCGTAGGACGGCGCAAAGGCCGCCCCCATAGCTGTCCCCTGGGTCTGCAGGAAGAAGGACCCCTTAAAAACAAAAAAATTATGAGTCAAAGTGAACTCCAATAATTCAAGTAAAAAAGCCTGCATGCTGGGAGAGATGCCGGAGGACCGCAGAAAGGAACCGACAGCATGTAAACCATCACTGTGCCTAATACTCGTGTAGAGTGATTCCACATCAGCTGTTACGAGGATAGACTCCGCCTCTAGAATTAATCCATCGACTCTACGCAGCAGCTGATTGGTGTCCTTCAAAAAGGAGGGCAATACCTCCACTAAGGGCTGCAACATAGAGTCGATCCACAGATTCACCCGCTCCAGGTAGTTCCCACAACCAGATACTATCGGTCGTCCAGGAGGAGTCGACATATTCTTATGTACTTTAGGTAGCAGGTAGAATGTAGGAACAGTGGGTTCAGTGACTACCAAGGCAGCTCCCAATTCCTTAGTAATAGTACCAGCTGAAATAGCTCTTGTCAGGATCTCCCTGAGTTTACCACCAAAGGCGGACAAGGGGTTATATGTCAGTTTTTTATAGCATGTAGAATCATGCAGTTGACGAAAGGCCTCTTTCTCATACATAGTATTTGGCCAAATGACTATGTTACCCCCCTTGTCCGCCGGCTTGATGACAACATCAGGGAGGTCCCGCAGGGCTTTTAAATGTAATCGTTCCTCCTTGGTCAGATTATCCTGTCTAATAAAGCAGGGAACTTTAATAATTTCGTCAGATAGTACCTTAACAAAAAGATCTATGGCACTGCAACTAGATAGAGGAGGGAACCTCCTGGAGCGTGGGCGAATACAAGAGGGGAGCCTACCTCCTTCAGGAGTGTCGTGTTCCTCCGCCAGTTCCTCCAGCATCCTCAACGCAGCTTGTTCTTCTTCTGTGGGAAAGAAATTATGAGTGTCCTTGTTAAAAAAGAAACGTTTAAACAGCAACGACCGCCCAAAGATGTGTATATCCTTAATCACAGAAAACGTGTCCATACCAGCCACAGGAGAAAAGGATAGACCCTTATTAAGTAATAGGTAATCTGCCTTAGTAAGAGTGTGTTCACTCAAGTTGATTACCTTATTGTCAATTTGGACATCCTCAGATGTTTGACCTCTTTGACGTCTATAAGGATGATAATTTTGATGTCTCTGTCTCTTATTTCCAGAACGTGTCACCACAGAAGTAGAGGATATATTAGACTGGGCGCTCAAAGAAGAGATTGATATATTAGAAGTGGAGCGTTGTAGTATATTACTATTTGGTTTTCTCCAAAAGTAGATGCTCTTTTGTTGATAGTCCCTCGTGTCACGGTTAAATTTGGAAGATTGTATCTCATTAATCCTTTTGACACATTCATCTAGGGTTTTATCCAATCTGGTCTCATAGACCTGTAGTTTTTCAACTGATATCCCAGCACGTAATTCAACTAGAGAGACATCTATCTTCTGATCTAATTCTTCAATGGATTTTTTATTTAAGTCAATTAATAGTTGTAGAAAAATATTGGAGCAACCATTGCATGCTTCCTCCCATTTTTTTACAAAAATCTGATCTTCAACTGGGAAAGTGGGCATTACTCTAACTCTCAGACCCCTGGGTATCATATTCCATGTGATATATCTCTCCAAAAATGCACGATTCCACCATATTTTGGTGCGCTTAATAAGCAAAGATTGTATGGAATCAAATAGTTCATCAAATTTGCGATCACCGACCAGCTGACCATCATTGCCAGCATCACAAAAAACCTGGTTGACTTGTCCCAGCCAAGCTCTCTCCTTGGCTTTATAGTCCATAATGTCAGTAGCAACACCTGTGCAGAACACAGAACAAGAATATGTATGAGAAAAAAAGCTAATGAACAATGGCAAAAGCATAATACATACAATAAATCTACTCATATTATTTTATATTGTAGTACTTTGCCATATAGGACCAAACTAAATGGATCTATCGCAAAAAAGCGAAGCAAGGATTGGTGGTAAAACCACAGAAAAACGACCACAGATCCAAGAATATATGTAAAATTAGAAAATCTTTATTACATCATATATAACACAGGTAGAAAAGTGACACATGCAACGGTAGCATAAAAATGTCTGCGCCACCATGTATGATCACACTACAGCACTGGAAAAACTGGAGCAAAAGTATCAATAGACCTAAACAATCTTACATAGAAAGGTCTCTACATGTGCAATAATCGGTGCTTCAAATATGTGTAGGGGATCCTAATCAGGACATAGATTTCATACAATCAAGGCATATGCCAATATAACCAGAATCAATGTCCTTCAAACTGCACATCCAAGCTTTCTCCACCTCCTGTCACCTCCAGCTCAAAAATATTTCCAGCATCCGTCCTTTCCTCAACCCTCAATCTACTAAAATGATTGTGCACGCCCTCATCATCTCCCGTCTCGACTACTGCAACATCCTTTTCTGTGGCCTTCCTGCTAACACCCTCGCACCTCTCCAGTCCATTTTTAACTCTGCTGCTCCACTAATTCATCTCTCTCCTCGCTACTCTTCCGCTTCTCCCCTCTGCAAATCTCTCCACTGGTTCCCACTCCCTCAGCGAATCCAATTCAAATTACTAATACTGACCTACAAGGCCATCAATAACCTGTCTCCTCCATATATCTCTGAACTAATCTCCCGATATCTTCCCTCACGTAATCTCCGATCCTCCCAAGATCTCCTTCTCTCCTCCACACTTATTTGCTCCTCACCCAACCGCCTCCAAGACTTCTCCCGAATATCCCCCATCCTCTGGAATTCTTTGCCCCAACACGTCCGACTATCAACCACATTTGGATCCTTCAGACAGAACCTGAAAACCCATCTCTTCAGGAAAGCCTACAGCCTGCAATGACCCTGCTACCTCCTCACCACTACCGGAGATATCGCCTCAACCAACACCGGAACTGCTGCAACCCCCCAACCTGCTGTCTCCTTCCCCCATCCTGTAGAATGTAAGCCCACAAGGGCAGGGTCCTCTCCCCTCTGTATCAGTCTGTCATTGTTAGTTTGTTTACTGTAAGTGATACCTGTAATTTGTATGTAACCACTTCTTGTGTGCAGCACCATGGAATCAATGGCGCTATATAAATAAATATTAATAATAATAATATCTGAGATTTGATTTCCATTTTAATGGGGCTAAACTAAATAAACACTAGGATGCAAGCTTGGAGGGAAAGTGGATGTAAATCCGTGCTGCCAAAGGTCCAACATGTGGTAGGAGACCAAGAGAGTTTAGATCGGTTTTTATTTGTCAAGCGTTTCGAAGCATTCATACATCTTCATCAGGACAAACCACAATGAATAACACTAAGCACAGAAAGTGCACAAAAACTTGAAGGGAACCTGACAGCAGATACATGCTTCCTGAACCACAGGCAGCGGGTATCTGGCACGGGCTGTATGAATTCAGCCAGGTATACTTGACTGTGAAGCAGTGCAGTGTTTCAGAGAAAAACATACTTTAAAAGCCTCCAAGGACTGAGCCATGTGGGAGACTAGTCAGATAGGCTGGTCCCCGACTGCTTCTCCCCGCCTGCTGCCAATGACTGACAGGTCTCACCCAACACACGCCTGCGGGGAGAGACTATCAGATTCCCATGCGGATTAAATTGTGTCCGATACTTACTGCTTGCTTAAGGATCAAGCTGCATGTATTAGCTGTCAAGTTCACTTTAAAAATATATGCCAGTAATTTCTCCTTTATTCTCATCTGTTTCTTTGTTCATATTTTGTCTTATAGTACAAATAAAAATGACCAATAGCTCAGCCATTTCTGTCCTCCTCTTCTCTGTCTTGTGTGTGGCTTTAAGACAACTGTCTGCAGCAGGAACCGCCACTCTCTGCAGTAGAGCAAAAGATCTTCAAGCTCCACTTTTATTATTATTATTATTTATTTATATAGCACTATTAATTCCATGGTGCTGTACATGAGAAGGGGTGACATACAAAGTTATAGATATCGTTTACATTAAACAAATTTACAATGACAGACTGGTACAGAGGGGAGAGGACCCTGTCCTTGCGGACTTACAATCCAATTTTATTGATTTAATTTCTAAAGGAGGTGAGTAAAAAGCCAATTATCAGCTGAAGTAGTAACTGAGGAGATTAACCCCATTGTTCTCTGTAAGATTTGTAAAGGCACTGTCACACTTAGCGATCGCACCAGCGATCACGACACGACCTGGCAAGATCGCTATGTGATCACTAGTTTGCTTCCAATCACAAAGATCTCATCAGAGATCAGCGATCTGTATAACAACCTCTGCGGTTGGGAAAATCTAGTCCCGCCTGCGCCGCTGGTAAAGTCGTTCATAAAGGGTGTCACACTCAGCGATTCAGGCTCACCAGTGGGACACCGACGACCAGAAATGGCTCAGAACGTTAATGAGCGATCAACGACATCGCAGCGGGGGCCACATCGCCGCTACATGTCACACACAGCGGCGTCGCTAACGAGATCGCTACTGCGTCATAAAATTGCTGACGCTTTTGCGATCTCGTTAGCGAGATAGCAAACAGTGAGGGCAACCAAATTCTTGCTTATTTAAAAAACTTTTTTAGTTTATTGCTCCTTTAATGGAACAACATGTTTTTGCTGTGTGAATTGAGAACAACATAATGTTAGGGGCAGATACCGTGTCACTTACTAGGCTGTGTTTTGCTGTTTAAAAAAAGTATTTTTTTATTAGCAGAAAATTATTACTAGAGGACTAGATGTCTTGTGCCTCCTGGTCCATCCACACCCGCACCGCTGATTTGAGATTTCTCCCAATGTTGTAGTGCTAAGATGTTAATGACCATCAGGAATCCATATTGGTAGCCTGTCTTTAAGAAACCTTTAAGTTATTCGACAGTAACAGTTCATCTCATATTAGCCTTGTATTTTCTGTAATTTTCCCAACACCTGGATCGCATAGTTCCTTTATCAATGTTTAGAGAGAAAGCATATGTTTACAGTATCTTTAGTGGGAAAGTGTATGTTTATAGTATCATTCAATTACTGCATAGTTTCATTATTAATGTTTAGTGAGATATGTCATGTTTATAGTATGGTAGCACATTCGGTACCAGGAGAGTTTTTGGCATGTCTTCTCTGGTGATGTATTTTTCAGATATTGATTGATGTCTGGGGAGTTGGCCACTCCGCCAGGGGCATGCTATGTCGGACGAATAAAGCTTGTTAGGACTGGTGTAATACTTGGTTTTGCAAGCAGTTGTTTCTAAACAATACATAAGCTGGGGAAAGCATCAGCTAAGACAGAAGCCCTGTTAACCTGTGGACTAAAGAGGGGACTCCCAGGGATCCTAGGGATTTCGCTGTCTTCGCTGTTCTGCTTCTCACAGCTGATGTTCCCAGACAGATGACGTACTATTCTTGGTGATGTTTTTTCTGTGTAGTGCAATGTAAGTACTTAACCTTTGTGATTAATATTATGCAAAAGTGTATGCAATATCACAATATTTTCTATTTTCTGTAATCATTTAATTATTATAATAAAATTAATCGCCTTCTTTAAAGCCGTATCCAACCCCTTTAAATACTTGGCAAAACAAATGTCCAGTAAACACAGAAAGCAGCCAATCTGGTGTGGGCGGGGTTATACTCAGGATTCCGAGCTCTGCTAGATCTACAGCAGAGAAAACTGCGATTCTATAACAACTGCTGCGCTCAGTAAACTAAGTGATACATCACTGGAATCAGGGTTTCTGACGCTACAACGTCCTGCTGTCAGAATACATAGAAAGAATCTGCTGACAAGGATTCTCTTTAATAATAAGTGTTCCGTACAGTGCAAGATTTTTTCACACCCTAATCCTCTAAAATCATTAATTTCGTTCTGAACCAAGACCCATCCATCAAACCCAAGTTGGTTACTATTCATTTTGGACCTATTTTTGCATATTGTGTTCCTGGATTAATTTAAAAATCACCCGTGTCTATTTGTCTATACCTGTCCCATTCCCAAAGTGAAATCCTTGTAGAAAGACTCTCGGGTCGATAATCGTGCATTCAGTCCACATCTCATCTGACACTTCGAATCGTACAGAACCAACAACAGAAAAGAAAAGACATACACATGAGCTACAGTTAACCATACAAATGAAAAAAACAGCAGTAAATAATATCTGACAAACACTGAATAGAATAAGGGAAACATCCAAGGAGCAGACAGGGAGACTGTGGAATGATATCAGCAGAACAAATTGACAGTAATACACGAGAGCACGGAGCAGCCGCATTAATAAAACATCGACTAAGGGGAAGAAGGAAACACCTTGTTAACACACCGCAGGTGACAGCGCGTAGGAATCAGGAATCTGGATCAAGCAGTTTTATAAATGTATTCTTTCACCGTGCAGTCTTAAATTTTCGTTCCATGTATTTTACATGTTAGATACTTATCAAAGGAAAATGGTCATGTGCATTTCAAGATTTACTAAGAATGACAACAAGCTGGTTCATTACTTGAAGGTAAATTCTCCACCAGAGTATTATCATATTATTATACTTACTATGCAATCAAGATAACAAGCAGAAGCCAGTGATTCAGAATTAAAAGGTTTGTTCCATGACCACTTTTCAGGGACGCACCACTCACCAGCCTCCTGGCTTCCTGCTTGATGGAGACAATACTTCTGCTTGATTGACAGTTCAGACCAGCTGCATCATCATGACTGATTCTGCTGTGTGGGGTAGCTTTGTCTCTGCAGCATCTGAGGAGCACAGTAGCAAAGTGGGCGCAGTACAGATCCGGCTAGCTTCAGATCAGCACTTAAGAGCTTTATTGGACAGATCCTTAAAGGAATCTGTCAGTAGGATCAACCTTGCTAAGCCATCTGTATAGGCATGTAGGTCATAGAAAGTTGAATAAAATGATACCTTGATATCAGCAATCCGATGTCTTTGTTATACTCCTGAATTAGAACTGTTGAGGTTGTGTATTGTGGTCGGCCTCTGTGTCAGCGAAGCCATAGCAGACACACCTTATTTAGGTTCTGTTATTCTGGCTGCAGTCTGTTTAGTATTATACACATGTTCTCATTTGTCTGCCCTATCACCTTTCAGGTGCAGCTTCTATTCTGTCCCCCTGCTGGCATTTCCAGCTGGTGATAGTCTCTTTTTTATGTTCAGCCATTCTGCTTTAGTTTAAAGACATTCAGTGAATTTCCAGCTAGGGTTTATCTCTTTGCTGTTTCTGTTCTGTACTCTGAACCTATCTTCTGTTTCTTTTTTAGTAAGTAGACTGCACATTATTTAACAGTACGTTCTTTATACTTTATTTTGTATTTCATAGTTTATTTTACTCACTCTGGGATCTTTCCTTTTTCATTACACTTTTCCTTTTATAGGTAATTTACTCTCTGCTCTGCCCTCCGGTTCTTTAAGGGGAACGTGAAGCACTCCACAGCCTTTCAGGCAGCATAGGTCTGAGTTGCCATCTTTTAGTCTGTGGTTAGGGCTATCTCATCTGACACAGGAACCAGTAGGGTCTGCGGGGTCAGGAGGATCTCTAGTCTGTACAGGAATCTGCAAGGTCTGTTACAGTTTTTAGCTTTACCTATTATCCTGAGTGAGTTGCTACTCTAAAATAACAATCATTTTCCAAAGAAAGCCACATTTTTATTAATATTTAAATGAGCTGTTAAGATCTATGGGCCGGACATAGATCTCCCTGAGAATCTCCCTCCAGAAGTTATTTTAAATGAAAGGGGGTGTTACTAGTTTGCTAGCTCTCATTCCCCTCAGCTGTCAATCCAGCAATTATCCACAATTACTCATTCCTTTCTGATCTCTTCTTCCTGGCTCTGTATCAACACATCAGAAATGCCAACTCAGCCAATCAATGGCTGAACAGTGATCCACATCTCATCCAGCGATTGGACATTTCCACTGCGTTCACATGCAACCATTAATCAGAGATCCAGGTAAGGACCAGAGCCTTAGAGCATGAGCTGCGGGGAATCGCGGCCATCAATTCATTTTTAATTTTATACCACTCCAAGCCCTTTTCTGAATATTTTGTATGGGCTGGATAACTCCTTTTAAATGCTCCTTTTCTTAAAAACAAAACTTGGGCCTCATTTAGTCGTCTGTCATAAGCGGACTGTTAGTCTTTACATGTCTCACACTGGTAACTTCCCCTTTCATTTAAAATAAGTGGCACATTGTCAGGGAGAGCTATGTCCGGCCCATAGATCTTAACAGCTCATTTACATATTAAGAAACGTGGATTTTCCTGGAACAAGTCATCAGATCTCTCAGATCTCAGATATGCAAGTATCATTTTATTCAGTTAACTATGACCTGCATGTCCATATTGATGGCTTAGGAGGGTAGATCCTACTGACAGATTCCCTTTTAAGGTCATTTCAACATATCTCGCAGATGGAAGCTTTTTTTAGGGAATAAGCCAACATGGCCAGTAAGTCAGAAGTGTCAGTATCAGGTATTTAGAGCGTTCAACCAGAAATGGTGTCATTAAAATCTATGCGTAAAAGGAGATGCCTGTAGAGAGCAGAAGTGCTGCCTGTTGTGATGGCAGAAGAGCCCACAGCTTCGGGAAAAGTTTGGAGGAAGATTTGGGATGCGTTATCCTATGTAGCTCACTGCCTGTAGATAGATAAGTAAAAGGATGCACAGTTTCGGGATAGTTTTCCCTAATGGTCTGGAGGGAGTAAATTGATTTTGAGGTTTGGTTGACAAAGTGACAAATAGAGTAAAGACCCCGTCAGTACCATTTTTAACATCAACATCCGGTGGGGCTTCACAGTGGCCGCTGATTTGGCCGCAGCTTTCACATTTTGTCTGAGTGTGAGAAACAGTCCATTCAAGAGTATCAATTTACTTTTTATTTTCCTCTCTCAGTCCAGTAATGAAGGGTTGTCTAGTAGTGAATCAACCCCTTTAATAAGCAGATTGTCAGCTTTTGGAGTGATTTATCAAATTTTGAAATATTAAAAGGTTTTTCCAGACAATAAAATATATTTTGAAAACGGCTTAGACTTTTATTATATAATAAGAAAAGAATTGATACTTGCCCTTACCGACTCCCCGCAGCTCTCATTCCGACAATTACCCACAATTACCCATTGCTTTCTGATCTCTACTTTCTGGCTCTGTATCAACACATCAGAAATGCCAACTCAGCCAATCAATGGCTGAACAGTGATCCGACTGACTGATCCTGAGATTGGACATTTCCAGCGTGTGCAGTCGGAACCAGGAAGCGAAGATCCAGGTAAAGATCGGAGCGTTAGAGCATGAGCTGTGGGGAATCTGTGAGCACAGGCATCAATTCATTTTTAATTTTATACCACTCTTAGCCTTTTCCAAAATATTTTGTTTTGTCTGGACAACACCTTTTAAATGCTTCTTTTCTTGAAAACAGAACTTAGGTCCCATTCATATGTCATTTTTATCGTCCCCAAAAAACACAGACATGTAAACAGTCACACTGTCATGACGCTGTTGTCGAATGTCCTGGCACCCTAGCTCGCTCTGTTTCCCGAATTACTTCTGATGGTGAAGATGCCAGGGCCACGTACCTTGCCTTAGCTCCTGAATCCGCCCTCAGTCTGTACCCTTCCCCCACCCAGGGAAGAGGGGAGTAGTAGTGTACCCCAATACACCAACCAGACTTGAACAGGGGTAACGAAAAATACCAAACATACAAATATACTCACACATGCAACAGAGGTAAACACCGGGTAGTGGAGGACGGGGTTAAACCAAAGTAGGAGAAGAAAGGGAATTATCGCACACTCAAAACCTAGCAACAGTCACTGATAAATCCACCCACTGCCTTCTACAATAACCACCAACAACAACCTCCTCCAGCCATGCAGCATAAGCTAGCTCTGACAATGAGTGCTAGCCAGGGCCCAGATTTTATAGGAGATGGGAGTAGCCAACAGTGTACAGCTGAAAGCCTTAACACTTCAGGAGCGCTCAACTGAGCAGATTAACCCCTGCACTGCTAATAGAAGCTTGCACCGTTTAGTATGAAGGTGAAGTGTGTCTAATCAGTGCAGGAGTAGGAGAAATCAGACGCTGCTTTCTTCTGGCTCCTCTTTGTCGCGGTAAACCCGTAATACACAAACTATAATGTCTACGTATTCTATCCATGAAAAACACTCGACTGCGTAAAGAGTTTTCTTTCTTTGAAAGTTATCGAAAAATGTTTGCTATTTCTTCCAATGTGAAAAGCATTCTATATACGTGCTGAATGTATCTGATACGAAGACCAATCTTACACTAAAAACGAGAGAAGCTATATAGACAGATAAAAAGGATTGTGGAAGTTAACTTGCTTAACCTCGGCTATCCCAGAGGAGCCTCTAAGCTACGCTCTTCCATGCAGCAGCGTTCCCGCCGGCAGTCAAGGGCTTAATTTTTCACTTGCCATTAAGTGATAAAACTTTCTGTTTGGAAGCAGAACAGCAATTATCCGAGGAGCGAGATGAGTATAAAGCATGCACAGTACATCCCATCTGGCAGCTGAGGGACGATTTGAAACACAGGATTTGTCAATTACAACATCACTCTTTTCTCCAGTCCCGAATGGAAAATGACTTTGATCCGGTGAATATTATGAAGGAGGTTAGTGTGTTACCTTTGTTACATCAAATTCCTTATTCTCTTATTGCTTTGCATTTGTGTGGTGTTTCTGATGTTTGAGTCTGAATATTTGTTATATTATTATATTTTTATTTATTATGCTCTTAATTAATTACATTGATCCTATGAATAACGATTCCCCGGAATACCGTGACTTCAGATTTCTATGTCTTTTCGCAGTTGATCATTTTTCACTCTTCAGCTCATCCAAACCTCATTATCTCTATTGTTTTGTTTTTTTTTACTAGAGCTGTGTTAACACTAGCTTCACGGCTTCTGTTTTGACTGAAACCTTACATTTAAATGGGGTTTCCAGGGATCCAATATCAATGACATAGGTCATCCAAATCAGATTGGTGGGTTGCCGACCCCCAGCACCTCTTCTGTTCGCCTGTTATTAGTGACCAGATTTAAACATTGAATGCAGTCGATCAGTGCAGCTTTGTTCTACATTTAGCTGCCGCTACCAAGACCTGTAGATCAGCTCCTGTTCAGCATGTAGCAGCCACTACCAAGATCTGTAGATCAGCTCCTGTTCAGCATGTAGCAGCCGCTACCGAGATCTGTAGATCAGCTCCTGTTCAACATGTAGCAGCCGCTATCGAGATCTGTAGATCAGCTCCTGATCAGCATGTAGCAGCCGCTACCGAGATCTGTAGATCAGCTCCTGTTCAACATATAGCAGCCGCTACCGAGATCTGTAGATCAGCTCCTGTTCAACATGTAGCAGCCGCTACCGAGATCTGTAGATCACCTCCTGTTCAACATGTAGCAGCCGCTACCGAGATCTGTAGATCACCTCCTGTTCAGCATGTAGCAGCCGCTACTGAGATCTGTAGATCAGCTCCTGTTCAGTATGTAGCAGCCGCTACTGAGATCTGTAGATCAGCTCCTATTCAACATGTAGCAGCTGCTACCGAGATCTGTAGATCAGCTCCTGTTCAACATGTAGCAGTCGCTACCGAGATCTGTAGATCACCTCCTGTTCAGCATGTAGCAGCCGCTACCGAGATCTGTAGATCAGCTCCTGTTCAGCATGTAGCAGCTGCTACTGAGATCTGTAGATCAGCTCCTATTCAACATATAGCAGCCGCTACCGAGATCTGTAGATCAGCTCCTGATCAGCATGTAGCAGCCGCTACCGAGATCTGTAGATCAGCTCCTGTTCAACATGTAGCAGTCGCTACCGAGATCTGTAGATCACCTCCTGTTCAGCATGTAGCAGCCGATACCGAGATCTGTAGATCAGCTCCTGTTCAGCATGCAGCAGCCGCTACTGAGATCTGTAGATCAGCTCCTATTCAACATGTAGCAGCTGCTACCGAGATCTGTAGATCAGCTCCTGTTCAACATGTAGCAGTCGCTACCGAGATCTGTAGATCACCTCCTGTTCAGCATGTAGCAGCCGCTACCGAGATCTGTAGATCAGCTCCTGTTCAGCATGTAGCAGCCGCTACTGAGATCTGTAGATCAGCTCCTATTCAACATGTAGCAGTTGCTACCGAGATCTGTAGATCACCTCCTGTTCAGCATGTTGCAGCCGCTACCGAGATCTGTAGATCAGCTCCTGATCAGCATGTAGCAGCCGCTACCGAGATCTGTAGATCAGCTCCTGTTCAACATGTAGCAGTCGCTACCGAGATCTGTAGATCACCTCCTGTTCAGCATGTAGCAGCCGATACCGAGATCTGTAGATCAGCTCCTGTTCAGCATGCAGCAGCTGCTACTGAGATCTGTAGATCACCTCCTGTTCAGCATGTAGCAGCCGCTACCGAGATCTGTAGATCAGCTCCTGTTCAGCATGTAGCAGCCGCTACTGAGATCTGTAGATCAGCTCCTGTTCAGCATGTAGCAGCCGCTACTGAGATCTGTAGATCAGCTCCTATTCAACATGTAGCAGCTGCTACCGAGATCTGTAGATCAGCTCCTATTCAACATGCAGCAACCGCTACTGAGATCTGTAGATCAGCTCCTGTTCAGCATGTAGCAGCTGCTACCGAGATCTGTAGATCAGCTCCTGTTCAACATGTAGCAGCTGCTACCAAGAACTGCAGTTCAGCTCCTATTCAACATCCATTGCTGACGAACTCTTATTTATTTAATTTTTTAATGTTGTTGACTACACCCCCCTCACTAAAAAAAAAAACAACTTTTTTCATGTGATAGATGGAAAAGTGGTGCAAATGGATTAATAGATTCCCCTTTATGTTATATGTTTTGCATGTTAGACTTATTTTATTCAAGTAACTTACACTATTTACTTGAACATTCCCAAGTGAATACTACTCCTAAGATTGTGACAGATGTTCTATAAAGGAAAATTCCATCTTTAAACAGAAATAAGCAGGTAATTTGCAGTGTGAGAATATAAGACATGTTGTAATTTTATAGATTTTATTTCAAATTAAATATTTAACTGTGGATATTTGTAGTGCGATCTACAATATTAAAAAAAGATAAAAGATAAACCAATACACTGAACTTAGAAGCAAAGGATTAAACGATTATTGGTCATTGGAGTTTGTCTTTTTCAGGATCATGAAGAAAAAGCTGTCTTAGGGCTCGTGTACAGGACAGATTGTATCAGACGAATTCTATCTGTGATTTGTACGGTTTGCACTTGTAACCATGTTATTCTATAGAGCTGTGCCCATGTCCAAAAAAATTGGTGACACGCCGGATTTTGATCCGAGTGTTGAATCAAAATCGGCAATGCAAGTCTATTAGTCCTTGGAAAACATCGGATTGCGCTCAGATGATATCCGTGTACAGTCCGATGTTCATGAGCTAGCAGAATGGAGTAGGTGAAAAAAAACTTTTTTCTTTTTATCTCTCCATATCTAAGAAAAAGTGACCCCACTTTGATCCAAGTCTGATCAGCATAATTTGACCATTTTTCTCAGTAGTGTGCACCTACCCTTATACGAACCAAGCAGAGAACACAGGGCTTAGGGTAGCGTCACAAATATACAATCCTCTGCTTTGAAAACTTTGTCGGGATTTCTGTCGGAATCCTGTTTATTTTCTAGCAAAACCCGTGTTTTTTAGACATGTCTGAATAAGATGAACACTGCCGGGATGGAGGCCAAAGTGACTTTTTCTGCTTAATAAAAGTGACTACTGTGCTCAACAGATTGCAGTGTATAGTTGTGAACACTTCATTAATCTTCTGATGATCCATTTTTTGTTGCTGGGTCAGGGCTTGGTAATCTTTTTCCTGCTGCAGACCAGGAGGATGTGAGAGGATGGAGCTGGAGCCAGTTGTTTTACAGCCAGACACAGAACAGCAAGGAGGAAGAGGAAGACATTGCTGATCTCCAGACACACACACATACTTTATATACTTGAAATAGATCACTTTGTTTGTATAATATATTGTACAAACAAAGTGATCTATTTCAAGTGTTTATTTTTGTTAATGTTGATGATTATGGTTTACAACCAATGAAAACCTCAAAGACATTATGTCAGTAAATTAGAATAATTAACAAAAAACACCTGCAAAGGCTTCCTAAGCGTTTAAAAAGGTCCCTTAGTCTATTTCAGTAGCTCCACAATCATGGGGAAGACTGCTGATTTGACAGATGTCCAGAAGGCAATCATTCAAGAAAAAAAGGTAGCACACTGTAGCGCTATAGCTTGCAAACACAAAATATGAAAAATATGAAAAATGAATTGCATCATTACCTTAGAAATATGAAAAATTGAGAAGTCTTAGCGCATAAGATGGCCAAATTATGTGAGCCTGATAGCCACGTCAAGGCTCTTCTCGTATATCAGGTCCTAACTAATGCCTATCCTCGCCTAGAAAAGTCTGTCTGCATGGGAACATATGAGTCCTCTCTTCAGACTAAAATCTACATCTCTGTGGAGGGTGATGAACCTGTTGTAATTAAAAAGCCTGTGACCACCAGGTGGAGTGCTCAAGTAGAAGGTAAATGAATACATATCAAAAAACTGACCGGCACATCCAAACATAGATTCAGTGTGAACAGGTGCTAAACCTAGAGTCACCAACTCATATATATACAAGAAAAAAAGGTAGCACACTGTAGCGCTATAGCTTGCAAACACGAAATATGAAAAATATGAAAAATGAATTGCATCATTACCTTAGAAATATGAAAAATTGAGAAGTCTTAGCGCATAAGATGGCCAAATTATGTGAGCCTGATAGCCACGTCAAGGCTCTTCTCGTATATCAGGTCCTAACTAATGCCTATCCTCGCTTAGAAAAGTCTGTCTGCATGGGAACATATGAGTCCTCTCTTCAGACTAAAATCTACATCTTTGTGGAGGGGTGATGAACCTGTTGTAATTAAAAAGCCTGTGACCACCAGGTGGAGTGCTCAAGTAGAAGGTAAATGAATACATATCAAAAAACTGACCGGCACATCCAAACATAGATTCAGTGTGAACAGGTGCTAAACCTAGAGTCACCAACTCATATATATATACAAGAAAAAAAGGTAGCACACTGTAGCGCTATAGCTTGCAAACATCTTGTATATATATGAGTTGGTGACTCTAGGTTTAGCACCTGTTCACACTGAATCTATGTTTGGATGTGCCGGTCAGTTTTTTGATATGTATTCATTTACCTTCTACTTGAGCACTCCACCTGGTGGTCACAGGCTTTTTAATTACAACAGGTTCATCACCCCTCCACAGAGATGTAGATTTTAGTCTGAAGAGAGGACTCATATGTTCCCATGCAGACAGACTTTTCTAAGCGAGGATAGGCATTAGTTAGGACCTGATATACGAGAAGAGCCTTGACGTGGCTATCAGGCTCACATAATTTGGCCATCTTATGCGCTAAGACTTCTCAATTTTTCATATTTCTAAGGTAATGATGCAATTCATTTTTCATATTTTTCATATTTCGTGTTTGCAAGCTATAGCGCTACAGTGTGCTACCTTTTTTCTTGTATATATATGAGTTGGTGACTCTAGGTTTAGCACCTGTTCACACTGAATCTATGTTTGGATGTGCCGGTCAGTTTTTTGATACAGAAGGCAATCATTGACACGCTCCACAAGGAGGGTAAGCCACAAAAGATCATTGCTAAAGAAGCTGGCTGTTCACAGAGTGCTGTATCCAAGCATATTAATGGAAAGTTGAGTGGAAGGAAAAAGTGTGGTAGAAAAAGGTGCACAAGCAACCGGGATAAACGCAGCCTAGAAAGGATTGTTAAGAAAAGGCCATTCAAACATTTGGGGGAGATTCACAAGGAGTGGACGCTGCTGGAGTCATTGCTTCAAGAGCCACCACACACAGATGTATCCAGGACATGGGCTACAAGTGTCACATTCCTTGTGTCAAGTCACTCGTGACCAATAGACAACGCCAGAAGTGTCTTACCTGGGCCAAGGAGAAAAAGAACTGGACTGTTGTCAGTGGTCCAAGGTGTTGTTTTCAGATGAAAGTAAATGTTGCATTTCATTTGGAAATCAAGGTCCCAGAGTCTGGAGGAAGAGTGGAGGCCACAATCCAAGCTGCTGGAGGTCTAGTGTGAAGTTTCCACAATCAGTGATGGCTTGGGGAGCCATGTTATCTGCTGGTGTAGGTCCACTGTGTTTTATCAAGACCAAAGTCAGCGCAGCCGTCTACCAAGAAATTTTAGAGCACTTCATGCTTCCCTCTGCCGACAAGCTTTTTGGAGATAGAAATTTAATTCTCCAGCAGGACTTGGCCCCTGTCTACACTGCCAAAAGTACCAATACCTGGTGTACAAACAACAGTATCACTGTGCTTGATTGGTCAGCAAACACGCCTGACCTTAACCCCATAGAGAATCTATGGAGCATTGTCAAGAGGAAGATGAGAGACACCAGACCCAACAATGCAGACAAGCTGAAGGTTGCTATCAAAGCAACCTGGGCTTCCATAACCCCTCAGCAGTCCACAGGCTGATCGCCTCCATGCCACGCCGCATTGATGCAGTAATTGATGCAAAAGGAGCCCGACCAAGTATTGAGTGCATTTACTGATCATACATTTCAGTAGGACAACATTTCGGATTTTACAATCATTTTTCAAGCTGATGTTCTAAGGTCTTCTAATTTACTGAGATAATGACTTCTGGGTTTTCATTGGCTGTAAACTATAATCATCAACGTTAACAGAAATAAAGACCTGAAATAGATCACTCTGTGTGTAATGACTCTATATAGTATATGAGATTCACTTTTTGTATTGAAGAAGTGAAATAAATCTTTTTGATGATATTCTAATTTTGTGAGAAGCACCTGTGTGTGTGTGTTAATATATCTCAGTTTTACTTGGGATAGGAGACAAAATAGGATCAAAGGAGAAGAGGGGAGAATGGTAATTTATGTTTTGAGAACCATTTTATAGCTTTGTGTCATCGAACATGATATTAGTCTCCATCGTAATATTTTTTTAATCACAGAATGTGTCTAATATCTTAGCAGAGCCCTGAGTATAACTCTATTGGTCCTTTCTCGCCGAGTGAAGCTCTAATTATCGGTCGTAGCCAGTTTAGGTCAATCATTGGCACCATATGTGATTGAACAATCATTGGTGCGTTCCTTCGTTCATTTGTCGTTTGATTATAGCGGACACGTTCAACAAGACCAATGGCTGGGAAGGGTCATTGCTCAGTCAACCCATAGAGGTGGGCATAAGTTTCTGCCTGTGTGCATAATTTTGTGGTTTACAATGAATTTTACAGTAAGGAGCGACCATTCAATGGTTATTTGGGCAAACATAGATGATATTTTGCGTTCGGTTTCTTTATATTGTGAGTAGCAGTGACTGAGTCTGTGTTTTGGTAGTCACCGTATTTCCCATGTATATGTGGCGGATCTATAATTATTGCTGACAGCGTCATTCCTAATGTCAATGCTTTCCCCTTTCATATATATTTATAGGTTGAATCTGTTAAGAGTCAACAAAAAGCCTTAATTGAGAAACTCGTTCAGGAGCAGCGGGCCCTAGAGAATGAACTTTTAGTACGTGACCTTCAGGTAACTGAATGCTCATTATAGTCTGCGATAGCGGGCAGAGAAAATGCCGGATATTTCAGCTGTAAAACCATTTTCTTGCAGAAATGTGTTGATACAGAAGAAAAAACACTTCAGTTTGGTGAAGTGCCTGCAGTTCTCCTGGAGCTGTATTGTCCATATCCAGAGCTGAAAACATCAATTTTGACTGATTACCAGCAGCTTGTTGGCGTATTCCAGTCCAGGATGGAGGAACTTGATCGTCAGCACAAAGACATAGACAGGTGGGATGTGGTAGCCTATATCTTCTTACCAGATAATTTCTACTCCCAAGACTTCTGCAGCAGACATCACACAATGTTTCTGGTTTTTCACCTTCTCCCCTTGGTTTTATTTTCCTAAACCTACATCATTTGTTGGGCTGCCTTCTGTCCTCCATTCAGGTTTCATATTACTTATAGAGTATCTCTTGTTTTTTTCCCCATAAATTAATAGCATATGTGAATATAAGAAAGTTAGTTTTGTTTTTCTTTCTCCTCCTGGACTGATCATTCATTCTCAAAATTCTATTAAAGGGGTTCTTCAGTAGTAGGCAGACTTGTGAATCCTCACATTGTGCTCACTACACGCTATGAGGATTCTCCAGTGCTGGCACCGCGGGCCATGGGTGCGTGACTGCAGGTGTGTGATTTGTAGACATGCAGTCACGTGCCAACTAGACGTGCTCAGCTTCCAGCATACTTCCGGACACATTTCAACTAGACATGTCCAGCCTCGCTCAATTGATTTATATTATGCGAGGCTAGAAACATCTAGTCGGAATATGACCAGAAGTATGCGAATTACATACTTGCGGTCACGTGATTTCCTGTTGCCGGCACCAGAGTCCTTACAGCTCACAGTGCGCATGGTGTTTTTTTCTCTGCATAATGTTCCTCTGTCACATGGCTGTTCAGGAAGCTACTGCTCTGGTAATTCCGCTTTTCCTTTCACAACTGAGTGACCAAAAGTGCCGCTGGACGAAGTACCAGGGCCGGCCCGAGAGATTACGGCGCCCTAGGCGAAACTATTTTGTTGCGCCCCTACTATTCTCTCGGGCGCTCCCTTAGTTTAGTGTGTGCATTTTTGGTTGTTTGCTTTGCTTTGCCAACATTTGAAAACTTAGGAGCGAAATAAACGCGTGGGATCAAACACCTGTCAGCAGACAATGCAAACGACTCACGTCCGTAGTTTAGCGCCTCCTTTCCATGCGTAAATTGAAGCTCAACGGTTTTTCTTTTAAATTTATGGTAAAAAAATTTATGTACACTTTTCTTTCCATCCCTAAAACTTTTTGCCTTTTGAAAAGATTTTTTATAATTTTTTCTATTTTTTCTCTGGTGCCCGCTTAGGGTCGGCGCCCTAGGCGGCCGCCTAGTTCGCCTACACGTTCGGGCCGGCCCTGCGAAGTACAATGAGAAGGTGATGTGATGCTAGACCAACACTAGAAGTCAGACTCACTCTGAACTCATCATTCATTCTCACAATGTAATAAAATCTGTCTGGCTAAAAATCCGATAGACTGTCAGTTCACTGAGGGAACAGATTACAACTTCCTTTTAAAGTCTATAAAAAGGGAAGGGGCAGTAGAAAGGAGAAACAGAGTGTGGGAGAGAGGCATAGAGATGGTGTGGCTTTCTAGTAAATTTTATCATCCTGTAGTGCTGGATCCACAGCTATACTGCTCAGTACTGGAATAATCGCATTGTTTCTTCTGAACGTTTCCTACATAGAGTCAGGAGAGCAGGAATCATTCATGTCTGTGTATGGGATAGATCATAGCTGTCAGTTTTCATCGGTTAGCTAAGAGATAACTTAAAAGTCGAGTTAGAGCCTGCGTTGGTGAAAACTGGTGAAAAATCCAGTACAGAGGTCATATAATGGCCAGAAATGTTGTTACTCCTTGTATGCAAACATGACAGCTTATTCTGAAGTCACCTGAAATGAAAGGTACACTTTAACTTCCCTTCTGCAAAACTGTCCTCATAGCGCGTCATCATAATGTAAGCTGAGCTTATCTTCTCTGTCTTTGTGCCTGTGAATAATAAACATGTGGAAATACAGGTATAAAGTCAACCCGTCACCTGGAAAACACTACTTACCTGCAGATATAAGATTAATCTGTAGATAAATGGCATTACAATGCTTCCCGGCCACCTTACTGAAAGTCACGCCCTTTTTGGGTGAAACGTGCGTTGGGGCTTTGTGAGCCAGAGCACATGCACTCTACCCCCCCTCTGTATTGACATACCATCTCTATGTAAATATTCATTCAATTGTATTTTCTTACTAAGATTAGTCACAGCACCATGCTTTTTGACTTGGTGTAAGGTCTTTTACCTTTTTGCACCTTTCTAATTATTTTACATAGTATATATGGCATATGTGCTCTGGCATCACCTTGCAGGAACATTCTGTTTTTTTTTGTTTTCTGATAGTTATTCAATTTTTAAAGTTATATTAATAAAATGTGTATTTTATGAGACCTTTATTTGCACTCCCTTTTTTTCTTATGTTGGTTTAATAACGTTACTGAAAGTGCGACATCTAAGAGAAAAGTAACTTCTTTCCTCCTGGGAGCCGCCGGGTTCTGCCAGATTTCGGACATGAGGGCGTGCACAGAGCAGCTACAGTCACCGCTCGCCATGCTGTAAGTGGCAGGTGTAAGCACACCCCGGCACATTGATTGACAGCTTGCGGTGCAGCACATCTGTGAAGAGTGATCTGTCAATCAAAGTGGTGCTTACAGCCATCACTCACAGTATAGTGAGAGGTGTCTGTATCCCCTCCGTGCGCACTCTCGGGAAGAAAGAAGTTCATTTTCGCCCAGGTGCCGCACTTTCAGAAGGCAGCATTGTAATGTTATGTACCTGCAGATTAACCCTATATCTACAGGTAAATGTCAATTTTTAGGTTGACGAGTTCCTTGGCTCTTTGTCTGAGAGGCATCTTGATGTATAAGAAGCCTTAGCCCTCATTTACATGTCCAATATTTCCACATATAAGAAAATCAAGCCAGTTATTCTGATCAGCGGTTTATCAGAGTGTGATCTGAGTGCCATCCGATTTTCTCATACGTGAAGAAATAAAAAAAAAAAATAAAAAAATCTACATCTTCATCATTCTGTGAAAATCGGGCCTCACTCAGATGGCATCTAAGTGATGTCCAATTTTTTTCACGGACCCATTGACCTGCATTGCCAGTTTTGATTTGACACTTGGATCAAAAACAGACGTGTCTCCGTGATTTTCCACGGACTTTGAAAAATCACAGACATATGAATGGTCACTTAGACTATCACTGGTACTAGTGCCATCTGTGAAAAACATGGATAGCACTTGTACATGAAAATTTCATGTGTGAATGAGGCCTGACACTATTTTGAGGGCTCTGAATTTCTTGTAAATGTGCTCTCCGTTTTTTTCACTAATCGCTTTCGTACCTGTGATATTGTATGAGGCTGTTCACATGTTCGACTTTTTCTTGGATCAAAATGGGAAATGACCATTCAGTTCTAAGGACGGACCATAATCGGCAATGCAAATCTATGGGTCCGTCAGAAAGGAGAAGGTGGAGAAACTTGTTTCTTTTTCCTCTCCATGTTCGAGAAAAATTGTTGACACTACGACCAAACTCCGATCACAGTCTGATTCGGGTAATAGGCCCCTTTTTCCTTGTACATGGAAAATACTGACGTCTGAATGAGGCCTAATGCTTGCAGTAAGCGGCAGCGCCGAGCATGGAGCTAGGAGGGGAAGTAATGGAAGTAATCCTGTTTTTCTACAAAATATCTACGAGGATGTTTATTTGAGGAACTTGAATTATGGCGACCAACAATGTGGGTGGTTATACTTCCTTTCAATGCTGTGTCCATATAATTATGTAAAAATAGAGTTATCTGCTAGACCATGAGTTAGTAGCTGTGTTTTTAAAAGTTTTTGCAAGTCCTTTTTTCATAAAAGATCATAGAGTCTGCAGAATAATATTATTTTTAGAACGGTATTTTACTTGCTAATGCATACTTAAAACTGTAAGGCGGCACTCACTATAAAAACACCCGACACATAAAAATCCAATATTTACATTTTCAGAGAGATTTCTGGAACTTCTCTGCCCTGACACCCACCACATCGCGAAAGCCGGACAACGCTGGTTTACCATTTAATTCCTTTAGGCAAAGAGAAATTAGTAATGTGCGTGAACGGCAAGACTTTCTCTGTATTTGTCCTCGGTTTGTAGTACTATGATTTCTTGTATTTATATTATGTATAATATTTAATTTCCCACTACAGTAACTACAAAAGGATTAGCGAGAATTGTATTGGAGTAATCCACGAGCATCCCGAACCTTGAAAAAAAACAAAACATGTTTCTATTTCACTTACTCTGAATTAGAGCATTACAAGTAATACCAGAGCGTTATAGGAAACGATAATATAACATCTGAAATTCAATTACCAGTTCTGCATCAGTTAAGCAAGAAAAAAGGCTTATTATCTGTTGTATAATCATCATTGAAAGGAAGTCATAGAATAGGCAATATTTTACTAGGTTATTAAAGCAGCATTAAGTGTAAATTGCAAAGTACAGTATATAAAAAACAATAATAATATTCCCAATCTGCATGTGCAAGACTAGTTTTACGCAGGCCATTTACATTTTATATTAGTATTATATTATTCTCCATAATGGCTAAGCCTGGAAGGGCCTCTATAGCAAACGGAGGTTTACATGACAGTGTAAAGTCACTTTTTAGTGGCAGGGTGGAGGACTACTTTAAGGGGTTTATCCAGGACTATCTTAGCTTTTAAGCCCATAGTAGAAAAAAAAACAGGCAGGTAGCTCCTAACTACCTTCCTGTTATACCTGGCGCCAGCAGAGAGTCGACATTGACTGCTCCTGCCGGCGTTTCAGCTGCTCCATGTCAACAGAGCAGGTCTTTCTCTTCTGGGCTCCTCAATCGATG
Organism: Oophaga sylvatica; assembly: GCA_033576555.1. Lineage (NCBI taxonomy): Eukaryota > Metazoa > Chordata > Amphibia > Anura > Dendrobatidae > Oophaga > Oophaga sylvatica. Next base: position 76,092,623 of record JARQOD010000007.1, read on the forward strand.
GGGCGTGACTGCAGACGTCATGCTGATTGACAGCTGGCTCCCTGCAGTTAGGCAGTGAGCGAAGAGCTGACTGTCAATCAGCATGATGTCAGCAGTCAAGCCCTGTCGACAGAGCTGAGCGGAAGTGAAGCCGTTGCTCTGTCGTCGTGATGTCAGCAGAAGCCGCTGAATCGCCGGCAGAAATGGTCACCACTCTGTGTCGGCAGATATTGGTGCGAGACACAACAAGCAGGAGGCGAAACGTACGCCCCCGGAAGAAGCAGGAGGCGAAACGTACGTCGGGGTGAGGGGACGCCGAACCGCTTTGCTGTTACCGGTAATTATCACCACATTGTTCATGATTTACTTACCTTTGCATTTCTGCTGTCCGCCTTAGTTTAGGTGTAGATGCCTTTTCTATTGTCAGTGTATCACTACTGTGAACACTGCTGCAGCATGCTTTAACATATTCCCGGACATGATACTCCATGGTGAGTGCAACGCGTCTTTTTGTATTTTCAGGGGATATGTGCAGCTGTATGCATTTTGAGTGCATTTGCGGGGCGGTCCATAGGTTATTTACCTTGTATATTATTCCATCTGTGGTTTATGCGTCGGTAGGTGTTTAGTAGATTACTGATTCACTGCTTGCCTATTTAGGGAACATAACAGAATAGCCGCAATTTGGCATTTGTATACATACCTCTTTAATTTAATAGTGGTATGGTTATTCTATCTGTGCAGTATTACACATTTATTTATGTCCCTTTGTGTAGAATACGTTATTTCAGCTACACTTGAGTTACATCCAGGTTTAGATATTTTTTAGTGACAGTATTGACAAGTGTAATTTTGATAATTTTGATATGTATGTGCATATATCATAGTTATTTTTTCATTGTGGTTTTAGGTAACTTGTTATATAGCATTACATTGGCACCTTCAATTTTTTGGTAGCCATTTTTTATGTCATGGTTCGGTGTCCCCTGTAACAGTTTTTCTGCTGTTTTATATTTTGTATTTTAACTTATTTTCTACTAATAAAAATTGTCATTTTTTTATGGGATCTCTTCGTGGTGTTCCCTTTATTTATATAGCCTATTAAGGGAATGTGTTTTACAACAAGCAGGTAGGTAGCAACTCCCTGCCTGCTAGTTATTAGGCCCATAATAAAAAAATAGTTCTGCATAAACCCTTTAAGAGTCGGGACTACACTATCCATAGTTGGGTTATAACTTGATGATCTGTAGGCGTCAATTGCTGGGACCCCTACCAATCCTGAGAGGTAAGGAGCAGAGGTCCAGTATACAGTCATGGACAAAAGTTTTGAGAATGACACAAATATTAATTTTTACAAAGTCTACTGCTTCACTTTTTCTAATGGCAATTTGCATATACTCCAGAATGTTATAAAGAGTGATCAGCTTAACAGCAATTACTTGCAAAGTCAATATTTGGCTGGAAAATGAACTTTATCCCCCAAAACACATTTCAACATCATTGCAGCCCTGCCTTAGGCTGTGTTTCCATGGTCCGGAAACACAGCGCTTTGGACGGCGCGGAAAGTCCGCTCCGCCCAAAGCTCCGCCCCCTTTTGAACGCGCGGTCATTCCGGATGTGTTCATGGAACACATCCGGAACACATGCGGAATGACCGCAGGGCTAAATAGCCCTGTGTTATTTCCCTTGCGGTGGTCTAAAAAGACCGCATGTCCGTAAACGCAGGTCTTCCGCCTGCGTGTTTGTAAGCATAGTGGAGTCGGGATTTCTTGAAATCCCCTCCACTATGCTGTAACATCTGGACGCTGCGTGTTTGACGCTGCGCCAACGCACAGCGTCAAACACGCAGCAAATCCGGACTGTTTCCTGACCGTGGAAACATACCCTAAAAAGGACCAGCTAACCTCTTTTCAGTGATTGCTCCATTAACACAGGTGTGGGTGTTGATGAGGACATGGCTGGAGATCAATCTGTCATGATTAAGTAAGAATGACACCACTGGACACTTTAAAAGGAGGCTAGTGCTTGGCATCATTGTTTCTCTTCTGTTAACCATGGTTATCTCTAAAGAAACACGTGCAGTCATCATTGCAATGCACAAAAATGGCCTAACAGGGAAGAGTATCGCAGCTAGAAAGATTTCACCTCAGTCAACAATCTATCGCATCATCAAGTACTTCAAGGAGAGAGGTTCCATTGTTGCCAAAAAGGCTCCAGGGCACCCAAGAAAGACCAGCAAGTGCCAGGACCGTCTCTTAAAAGTGTTTCAGCTGCGGGATCGGGCTACCAGCAGTGCAGAGCTTGCTCAGGAATGGCAGCAGGCAGGTGTGAGTGCATCTGCACGCACTGTGAGGCGGAGACTCTTGGAGCAAGGCCTGGTCTCAAGGAGGGCAGCAAAGAAGCCACTTCTCTCCAGAAAGAACATCATGGACAGACTGATATTCTGCAAAAGGTACAGGCAGTGGACTGCTGAGGACTGGGGTAAAGTTATTTTCTCTGATGAATCCCCTTTTCGATTGTTTGGGACTTCAGGAAAACCCCTCATTCGGAGAAGACAAGGTGAGCGCTACCACCAGTCTTGTCTCATGCCAACTGTTAAGCATCCTGAAACCATTCATGTGTGGGGTTGCTTCTCAGCCAAGGGAATCGGCTCTCTCACAGTCTTGCCTAAAAACACAGCCATGAATAAAGAATGGTACCAGAATGTCCTCCAAGAGCAACTTCTCCCAACCCTCCAAGAGAAGTTTGGCGATCAACAATGCCTTTTCCAGCATGATGGAGCACCTTGCCATAAAGCAAAGGTGATAACTAAATGGCTCAGGGAACAAAACATAGAGATTTTGGGTCCATGGCCTGGAAACTCCCCAGATCTTAATCCCATTGAGAACTTGTGGTCAATCATCAAGAGACGGGTGGACAAACAAAAACCTAAAAATTCTGACAAAATGAAAGCATTGATTGTGCAAGAATGGACTGCTATCAGTCAGGATTTGGTCCAGAAGTTGATTGAGAGCATGCCAGGGAGAATTGCAGAGGTCCTGAAGAAGAAGGGTCAACACTGCAAATATTGACTTGCTACATTAACTCATTCTAACTGTCAATATAAGCTTTTGTTACTCATATGTTTGCAATTATATTTCTGTCTGTGATAAAAACATCTGTCAAACACACATAAAAACCAGAGGGCAGCAGATCATGTGAAAATATAATATTTGTGTCATTCTCAAAACTTTTGGCCATGACTGTACACACCTCCATTCTATTGACTGTCTATGAGATGGCCGGAGATTGAGCTCCATTTCATTCAGTCGGTTTTCTGCCAAGATTATTTCTGAAGATCAGTGGGGGTCCTGTTGGTCAGATTCCCAGCGGTGGTACATTTTTTATGGATAGGGCATAAATTACAAACTCTTTTCATTTTTCCTCTCTACATTTTTAAAAAATTTTTCTCTGACTTATGAGGACTTGTTTATTGCGGAAGAAATTGTAGTATTTTTTTGCGCATTTTGAGGGTTCATACAAATTAATGTTTAGTTACTATAATTTTTTTTTGTGGCATGTTGTTTATTTTTTGAAGTGGTCATGTAGCACACTAAACAAACTATGAACTATTAAAGAAGTTCTCCCAGCAAAAATGTATTTCCTCTTCCCTTACTGATATGCACTGCATAACAATGAAATTGCAACACCAAGAATTAAAAAATTGTGGAATAATGGAATTCACAGGCTCGATAGATGTGTCACTGCTCAGCAAATGATGACAAAAAGGAATCAAAATTTCTAACACATCTCGATTTATTCAATATTGAATATGAATGTCATACAAAGAAATCCCTGCACTTACAGCCTCGACTGCTATCAATAAGGTTATTAATAGTTATCTGAGGAAGTTCCTGCCACTGAATGCACTTGAGAAAATCATCAAGATCTGTTGCTGGCAGCTCCTAGCAATGACGTCCCATCAGAGGTGCAGCTAAGGGTTCAGGAAAGATGACGGTAACATCTCCCGCCTGTGACCCACCCCAGGGGTGGAGATATTCTGGAAGTTGGGATATAGCTTTAGTTTCAGAAAATTATGAGATTTCCATGACCCGCCCTGTTATAAGTCACCAGAATGGAGGTAACGTGTGTTAATAAAAGGCAAATGGCAAGTTTTTATCCTTGTCTGTACTTAGAGGTGCAGATAACTGTGAGACATCCACACTACACTACATACGGTACAATATACATTAATTAGAAACACGTTTTTTAGGGAAAAAATGATTGCTTGGAGTGTTTCATTTTTTTTATTTGGTTAATATGGTTGCGCCGAAACCTAACATGTGGGTTTTGTTTGTTTTTATTTCCATATATGTAATGTTTGTACAAGAAAATGCATTTTATATGAAATAGTCAACTTTCTTTTAATAGTTTTGGAGGGGTAATTTTATATGACATTTTTCTCCATTTGTTTATTGTGTTTGATATATATCGGGTATGTCATACAAGTGCTTCTCACAAAATTAGAATATCATCAAAAAGTTAATTTATTTCAGTTCTTCAATACAAAAATGAATCTCCTATATTATATAGAGTCATTACAAACAGAGTGATCTATTTCATGTGTTTATTTCTGTTAATGTTGATGATTATGGCTTACAGCCAATGAAAACCCAAAAGTCATCATCTCAGTAAATTAGAATACTTTATAAGCCTTACCCTGAAGAAGCTGCTTTTGAGCAGCGATACGCATGGCGTGTTCCCAGACCCCTGCCCCATGAGGACTGCATGCCCTTTACCAGCTATTCACATGAGCTCCCTCTCAACCAGTCAGGTAGTTCCCTTTATGGGGGCTTTACCCCTCGCTCTTACATCACATTTCTGTGCAAGCCAGCACAACCTGATCCTTGCTCTTCATCTTGATCCTTTGCATTCATGTCTTGCTGGTAAATTTGCACTGGTCACCTTATGCAGCTGGTCTTATATCAGGCTGCTGGTCTGTTTGTCTCTGTTACCCTTTAGCCATGCTAATTATTTTGCATATGCACTATACAACATTTTACATACATGGCTAGGGGGATATTCTCATGCACTGTGTACTGGGGTTTATTTATGTTTTTTGTGCCTGGTCTATTGTTTTGTGGAGCTCTATTTATCTATGTACTTGTTGTCCCACATGGTTATTATTTTTTGTGCAGGGGTGTGTTTTGTCTCTCATGTTGTCACATGTTTTTAAGTGATTTTAACCCAATTTCTTGTGTGTGTTAAAAATCTTTAATAAAGTTTACCTGATTTTATGATTATTTTGTGTTAGTTGTGCATACCATTGTTTGTTTGGTCTCTTCTCTCTCCTATTTACAGTCTGTCATCCAGACTAGGTGTTGCAGCCTACTATTTATCCATGATGTGTCGTTGACAATTGATAGTGCACCCTGATCTCTCTTTATCCAGACCCTTTCAATAAAATTGTGATTTTAGCAAATAGATTGCAAGAAGGAGCCCGAGTCTGGAAAATCGATCGTGGAGTACTCAAAGCAGTGGAAGTTCCCGAGCATGTGCCTCTTGCACCCTCCCTGTAATTTGACCATGTTCATGGTCACAGTAATTGCTCACTCCTTGCAGCAATCCCTGATTATCCTCTTTTTCTCACTGGTGGTTTATTGGTCTGTACTTTTACACTCACTCTTCCTGTCCAGTAATAGAAATTGACCCTCTGTGCTCAGTAGCCAATAGGAAGAGGGAAAGCGCAGCAGCCTGAACCAATAATGACACAGGAGGTGTGTCCTAGACTACCGCACACTCCCCATAAACACTGTAGCTAAACTGTAGTCACAGATCCTATCTTCCCTAAAGCAGCCATGAATGCCAGTGCAGATTGTTGTGACGGTCCCTACACCCAAATAGCTGTGACAGACATTGTGATCCTATAACAATGTGCTAATTTTATGGTACCCCCTATAGTCTTTATGTACCAATTTCAGACATGTTATAACAGTAGTTGATAAGAGTTCTGCACTTCTGTGCCCAACTAACCTTGAAGGAATAACCTGCTCCTTCCTCTTACATTCTGTGCACGCATAATTTCATATTTGTTAAAATTGTATATTACAACTATCCAAAAAAAGTCCTGAATGATCGTACTGGAGGATATTCACAGTTTATTACATTTGCAGTTTAGCTGAATTAAAACTGCCAGTACATATGGCGTGGCTACCATCTTGTGCCAGGTTCTTTGCGCTGCGCCAAGTTCCTCCTGCCTTCATATGAATACTAACAAGAGCTGCAGATCTGAATATATGAAGGTCTGCCTGCTCGTGATGCTGCTATTTAGTAGGATGCTTGAAAGGCTACAGAAATTACAGAGGGAGTACAACACCTTACTGACCGTGATGTGACGAAGGGGGCAAATGATCTGATGATCCTAACTGGGCATTAGAGCTAGCACCAGTGTACCAGCTCCTCTTTCATATTGTGACCGCCGCTGTGCACAGGAGTACACTGAGCTGCATTCAGCTTAAAATAGTGCAGAAAGTCTCCATGTAACCCCAGCTTTAAAGTGATGCTTTCAGCACCAAATAACTGTTCAAACCAAGCTCAGGCACTCATTGCATTCTTGGCGTGGCGGAGCAGTTCAGTGCACCTTCCCAGCTACTTGTTTTCTATCCATCCCTTCCATTCTCTAGCTTCTGTAAAAGCCAGAGCTGTCAATCAAAGACTCTCCTTTCAAATGGAGAATTTCAGATCCCTATTCTCTAGTTTAATGGGTTTCCTAGGGGGTTGATGTTCTAATGATCGGACCTTCAGCAATCAGAAAATTATCACCTATCCCAAGTTAGTGCACAGTAAGACGGCTGTATAGATAAGACCGAAATCGGAGCACAGTGCTCAAACTGGCCGGCGGCTCTCCCAACCCGAGCCTCACAGCTTCATGTATTTCTTTGCAGCTGTCACGCTCAGGCCGGGAGAGCCACCCACCAGTCTGAGCACCGCGGTCCTATCCCAGTCCGATTTATACGGTCATCTGACTGCGCCCATGTAATGCATCAACCCATATTAAAAGGACCTTTATTCCACCTGAAATAACAATACTATAGCTCCTACTCTTAGACCCCTGAATGATGCCATGCCTCTACTTTTCCTCCTGCAAATGTATGAATGCAGGACCTTTGGACCTTACAACTCCCTTGTCAAAGGTCCTGTTCTTAGATAAGGACAGTGGTAACATTTTGGTAAATTTTTATTGCATTTTCATGAGGAACTGCTCAGTTCAGAGTTCTAAAAGACATTTTTTTTCATTGTCAAATGGGCAAATGTTGCACTAAAACCTCCAAAAACCCTTTGTAGCCATAGAAGCGAGTGTCAACCGGTATAAGCCGACAACTCGTCTCCGCTGGTCAGCCGCGATCTATTTCTTATTGCATTTGATAACACGCTTTTCTCCATGAGATTTTCTTGACACAGAAGTCATTTCTTTATTCATTCCTGTAGAAATCCCCCCTGTTCAAAGTCTTGGGCTCTGCTGAGTAATTAGATGTCTTTGTGAGGAGAAGGACCTGGGCGTCGCGCTGTGCAAGTTTCTGCACAAGTGAAGGAGGACTGAATGTTCCTGACTGACACAGATGTATGAACCTGCTTCCGTAAGACAATGGGCTTTAGTGCAGAATCAAACTCCTTTGCAATTTCACGTCGCTTCAGGGGTTCAGGAGTTGTGCGGCCTACTTCACTGCCGACATTGTGAAACAACAGCTTTGTGTTAAGGTTCTTTCACATCAGCTGGCGATCATTTCACATAACGCTTAGGGAAGGCGAGTTAACCTTAAATCGGCAAAATGTGCTTTGAAGTTTTGTCTTAGCATAAAACCGTGATGTTTAACGACTTTGACCAGCAAGTATTGTGACGGCTTTGTCTGCTCAGCCTCCCACATCTTCTCTGATCAGTCCATCTGTACAAGGAGCGGATGCTAATAAACGGATTAATGTCATCACACAGCCCAAGTCAATGGATTTTTTAATATCCTCTCCTTTTACACAGTGCATGGCGATTCCCAGCTCTATATATCGGGCAGACACGTGCAGGATAGAGCTAATTTTAAAGGGGCAACAGATTGATCAGATTGTCTTTGCTAGGCTGCAGAGCTTACAGTCTAATTTGCCTAGTTGTGATCTAAACAGACATCGCTCCCTGATGTTGGCTAGTCATTACCATGATTTGCTATGTTTTGACAATTTATCTTAAAGGGAATCAGGTTTTTTGCTATGGAATCTGAGAGCAGCATGATGTAGGGGCAGAAAGCCGGATTCCAGCGATGTATCACTTACTGGGGTGCTTGGTGCAATTTTAATATAATCCCTTTTTTTCTATTCTGTAACTGTAGCGTGGTTAGAATGCTCATTTGTGCATAACTCCGCCCACAGCCCTGATTGGCAGCTTTCTTTCTAAGCTGCCAATCAGTGCCGGGGGCACGGTTGCACAGGTTAGCTGGACTACTGTGCACCTGACACCTAGTCCTCTATTGATGATCTCCTGCTGATAAAACACTGATTGTATTGAAACTACAGCAGGATATTGAGCAAGTGACCCATCCCTGGAATCAGGATCACTGCCCCTACATTATGCTGCTCTCAGATTAAATAGCAAATACCTGCTGACCTATTCTCTTTAGAAAAAAAAGTAAATGGTAATACAAATATTTTTTTACAAATATTATAAAATGGAGCAAAAAAAACAAACACTGAATAGCTCTTATTTTCCAATTTCAAAATAGAAAAAAAAGTAACTAAAAAAAAAAATACTTTTTTAAATTGCCACATCTAGTGGAGTCAAATCTATCAAAATATAAAATAATTTATCCTGGATGGTAAACAGTAAAAAACAAAAAAATAAAATGCCAGAAGTGCTGTTTTTCTGTTGTCTCACCTCAAACCCCAAAATGTAATAAAAAGTGGTCAAAAAGTCTTCTGCACTCCAAAATAATAATAGTGAGAACAGCAGCTCACCACGCTAAAGGCGAGCCATCACACAGCTTGCCTGGCAGAAAAAGAATAAGGTTACGAATCTCATAAAATGACGACACAATCCGTTTTTTTTTTTTTTTTTTTTTTTTAAGGTTCAGGATTTGTTTTTAAACCACTAAAACATAAAAAAACTATACAACTTTGGTATTGCCATAATCGCACTAAAGTGAAATATCATTTTTGATGCATACTAAATGCTGTAAAAATGAAGCAAAAAAAAAAAACCCCATCTCGGAATTGCATTTTTTTGAACATTTCAATCCATACAGTACATCAGTAAAATGAGTGGTGTCTTTCCAAACTACAAGTGGCCCCATATATGGAACAACGCTATTAATTGCATGCATTAATATTATAAAGGACACATTTAGGCCTGTCCACTAGAGAGAAATGTTGCAATTTTTTTCTGTTTCTGCTTAAAATTGCAAACTTTGAGTGATTTGACATCAGTTTTACAGCCAGCATTGATCGTTGTCATATCAGTTCATAAAGAGATACCCTGTTTTACAAGCTATTATTATTACGCCAGTATCATTACTGGTGATAGCGCGAGCCAACCTGGATCTTTTGTCGAGGTTCCTCTATTGTTTTGGCTGATTCTTAGCTGTATGTATTGGCACTAGCCTTCAATTCTTCAAATACGATTTCAGCTCCGAAGCCAAGTTTTATTTGTCTGCTCAGCAAGGCATAAAAGGTTATATTATACCAGGAAAGAGTACACAAAGCAGTGTTGGCGCGAGAAAAGAGGATACAACCGATGTATGCTACACAACGAAATCAAGTGTGATTTTTCTATTTGGATAGAGACCACGCAGGGGACATATGTGTAGGAGGAAGATCTAGAGAATTGCGCTTAACATCCTCGTAAGGAGTTGACATTGCACGACTGTCAGCAGATGCTGTTGTGCTGTTGAGAACTTAATTGCAATATGTTTCTCCGGCATATCTTCAAACTGTTTACATTCTTCACCCTTTTATTTTTCTATCAATTTTGTTTCCCTATTGAAGTGGACTCGTCGCCTACGTTATTTTGATTCCCATAATCCATCTGAGCTACAACACAAAACTCAGCTTGTCCATATTTTGTCAGTCTCTTACAAGACCAATTTATTGCATAGCCTGTGGATTTGCCATAAATGTTCAGTACGTGCGAGTCCTAACTCTGGGACCAGCAGATATCATGAGAATAGGACCCCATCAGGTTCAAACATGCTGAGATGTTTTCAGGGGTTCAAAGGGGGAATATTTTTTTAGGGCATAAAGAAACTTATAGGCCATGCAATGCTCCTCTGGGAATTAAATATGCAAAAAACCTCTTCATAAGGAAGAGGACTTGATTTCTGACACCAACCATTGAATGTGACAATCCTAAAAGTCAATATCGACCCCTTAACGAGCCTTGCCACATGACTTAGGATAAGAAGCCAAACCGGAAACTCTATTTTCAGACGTGTTTGAGGTTTTTGCCCCTCCTCAGCGCAAAAGAAGGAGATCAGATTTGGCTCTATGAAAGGCCTCTGACTGGTGTTCTATGGGGAACATTTCTCCTTGCTGAGAGTGCGATGTGTGCCTCCAGAGATCAAGTCCTCTTTCTTCTGAAAAGGCTATTTGCATAGTTAAATTCCCAAAGAAGCATTGCATGTACTATAAGTCTTGTTACTCCGTCTTAGCACTTTCTGCAGGGAGAATCCTTCCCCTTTAGATTCCCAGTCAGAGGCCTCTCACCTAGCCAAATCAGAATTCTTGCTTTGCACTGATGAGGGCTAATATCCAGAAACACGTGTCTGCAATTTTCTGGTTTGATTTCTTATCCTAAGTCATGTGGCAAAGCTCGTTAAAGGGTTGATATTGACTCTTAGGATTTCTACATCCAGTAGGCACCGGAAATCAAGTCCTCTTCCTTATTAAGATGCTATAAGCACAGCTCTTTTCAGATGGAGAAAGACGAACATCTCTGTTACCAGTGGTGCAAGGCAGAGTCCCATTTTTCAAATACCATAAATAAGACTTGCATTGCTGATATGCTATAAATGTTGTGCACTGTAAACCGGGGCAGAAAGAGACAGAAGAGGGATCCTGTGCCAGAACGGTATATGGGCCCTTTGCTGTCCACTAGTTCATCACAGTACACCAATTGATGTGTTTTTGACAGAAGCTGCCTTGCAGGTAGTAACGGCCCCCTTACCCGTTGTGCTGCTGCACAAGTTGCACCAATGGCACGTCGACCCCGGACTATAAAGTACAAATTTCTTTTGCTTTTCTTTTATAGGGACTGTAAATGGAGCGAAGAAGATCATTGGATTTTTCAAACAATTGTTACCCAATATCCAAGTGATTTACCCAACAGAAGAACATTATACTTGGATATGTTATTGAAACATCTTCCACACAAACCAAGGCAGGAGCTGGTAGGTCCATTTGTTTATGCCTTAAAAAAATTAGAAATACGCACAATTATGTCCCTTTAAAACTGAATAGAAACTTAATATTGTAAACTCTCTGTTGAAATAACACTGATGTACTGATTTCATAGAAGAAAGTAGTTACTTGTTAGAATATAACTTTTATTAATAATATATAGAAAGGTTTTTTTTTTGTCCACTTGTGATATGAAGCACTTGGGTTGTATGGGCCCTTGTAGCATTCTAAATCTTATAAAGACATACAAGGTGCATCTCCTCCCCCTCCATATATATGTCCTCCATCCTGGTATATATGTTCCCCTACCTGATCCAATCCTGGTATATATGTCCCTTATCCTAAATCCCATCCTGGTACATATGTGTTTTATCCTGGACCTCATCCTGATATATAGTATATAGCCCCCATCCAGGTATATATATCCACCATCCTGGGCCCCTTTCTGGCAAATATATACCCCATCCTGGTATATATAGTCATGGCCGAAATTGTTGGCACGCTTTAAATTGTTCCAGAAAATTAAGTATTTCTCCCAGAAAATTATTGAAATTACGCATTTGTTGTACACATGTTTATTACCTTTGTGTGAATTGGAACGACACAAGGCATAGTAGACATCACTTCATACAAAACCCCCAAAATGGGCTAGACAAAAATTGTTGGCACCCTCAGCTTAATATTTGGTTGCACACCGATTGGAATAAATAACTGCAATCAATCACTTCCTATAACCATCAACAAGCTTCTTACACTTCTCAACTGAAATTTTTGACAACTCTTCTTTTGCAAACTGATCCAGGTCTCTCATACATGAAGGGTGACTTCCCCAACAGCAATTTTAAGATCTCTTAACAGGTGTTCAATGGGATTTGGATCCCGTTTTATTACTGGACACTTCAGAACTCTCCGGTGCTTTGTTTCCATCCATTTCTGGGTGCTTCTTGAAGTATGTTTGGAGTCATTGTCCTGCTGAAAGACCCATGACCTAGGATACAAACCCAGCTTTCTGACACTAGGCACTACATTGCTACTCAAAATTCCTTGGTTATCTTCAGATTTCATGATGCCTTGCACACATTCAAGGCACTCAGAGCCAGAGGCAGCAAACAACTCCAAAACATCTTTGAACCTCCACCATATTAGACTGTAGGTACCATGTTCTTTTATTTGTAGGCCTCATTCCATTTCCGATAAACAGTAGAATGATGTACTTTGCTAAAAAATTTTATCTTGGTCTCATCTGTCCATAAGACACTTTATCAGAAGAATTTTGGCTTACTCGCATTCATTTTGGCAAATTGTAGTCTAGCTTTTTAATGTATTTGTGTCAGCATTAGGGCAGTCCTGGGACTCCTGCCATAGCCTTCCATTTCATTCAAATGTCAACGGATAGTTCACACTGACACTGATGCACCCTGAACCTGCAGGACAGCTTGAATTTCATTGGAACTTGATTGGGGCTGGTTATCCATCATCCGGACTATCTTGCATTGCAACCTTTCATCAATTTTTCTCTGCCATCCACTTCCAGGGAGATTAGCTATAGTGCCATGAGTTGTAAACTTCTTGATTATGTTGCACACAATATAGGAATATCAAGATCTCTGTGGATGGACTTATAACCTTGAGATTGTTCAACAATTTTAGTTCTTAAGTCCTCAGATAGTTCTCTTCTCCATTCTTAGTGTGGCACACAAAGACCTACAATGCAAAGATTGAGCCAACTTCTCCCTTTTTTATCTGGTGTCAGGTGTGGTTTTCATATTGCACACACGCAGCAAGTCTTCCAGGTCCTGAAGCAGCAAAACAGACCCAGACAATCACGCTACCACCACTATATTTTACTGTTGGTGCGCTGTTCCTTTTCTGAAATGCTGTGTTACTTCTACGCCAGATGTAATGGGACATACACCTTCCAAAAAGTTAAGCTTTTGTCTCGTCATTCCACAGAGTATTCTCCCAAAAGTCTTGGGGAACATCAAAATGTTTTCTGGCAAAACTGAGACAAGCCTTTATGTTTTGTCTTGGAACTCTGCCATGCAGGCCATTTTTGCCCAGTCTCTTATGGTGGAGTCATGAATGCTGACGTTAACTGAGCCAAGTGAGGACTGCAGTTGTTTCAATGTTGTTGTGGGTTCTTTTGTGACCTCTTAGCTGGAGTCACTCAAAATTGGGACATGTCCGGCAGAAAAACAAGCTCATGCAGCTGTGTAGATGAAAAAAAATGCTATAGTATTGAAAAACGAGGATGAAAAAATGGCTGTTTGTAGGAAGAGGCTAACACTGGTCTTGAATAGATAGTTAGAGATGAGCAGACCTGTGGCAGTTCGGATTCTGGAACCTGATCCTAACTTTATTCCAAAGTTCAGTTCAAATACCAGAGCTGTACCCAAACTTGAACCAGAACCCGAACCCTATCAAAAACAATGGGTACCCAGACTTTTGAGCTGGAAAATTCTCTCTATCACTCTCTCCCACAACTCCAAACATTGCAACGAACGTCTGGGAAAAGTCCGTGTTCGACATTTAGCACTGGACACTAACTGTCCTGTACTTTTCGGGTATGTGTCCACGGTCAGGAAACGCTGCGGACTGATGATCTCTTCCTTTTCATATCCTAAATTAATGCCGGTGACTTATCTTTTAGCTAGTCTGTGTGTCTGAATGAAACAGCTTGATTTGCACCACTAAGTCTACTTTCATCTACGGCTTTCATGCCTAGACCTTGACTCAGTCCTAGCTGTTATAAGAAATTCCCACCTTTACTTGATCCAATAAGGTCTGCGTGTAACATGCTGAAATAAGTAGTCTTGAACGTTTTCCAGGCTGTAACACAATGCTGCAATTATCTCTACCTACTGCCAAATCCTAAGACATCAAATACCAGCAGTGATATAACTGTGCGGAGGTGGCAATGGCTGTAGTAAGCTTGGCACTACACAAAGAGGGCAGATATCACAGCCTCTGCTGCTAATATGTCCAACAGAGGGCCATGCATTAAATCTGTAGACCCTTAAATATGTTTTGACTTTTTATTTCAGCATCTGAAATAATTAGGAAATCTTTTAATATACATGTTTATTATGCAAAAATTACATCTACAGAAATGCTCATGCATAATTCACGATACATTATATTTTCTTGCATTTACATTTTTAATGGGATTGTGTCAAATAATGCTATAGATGAATAAAATCTGGGTGTACTCCCAGCCGTTCTCTTTGGTGGTAGACGTTATAACTTATTTACCCGCATGATGTCTGCTGCCAGTCAATAGCCTCAGTGGTCTCGGGTCGTATGTCGCTTCTGTAAGGCTGTTCACTCATACTGCATTTGATCGTCTCCTTTTATCTATTACTGTGTATTGGTTTAATCAGCATTTATGCTGCTGTAATCACAAGACTATATATATATATATATATATATATATATATATATATATATATATATATATTTTTTTTTTTTTTTTTAACATTGCTGGGCAAAGTGCATGGACTTATTGAGTGGGCACACACCAAACATTGTTCATTACCTACCAATGACTTCATAGTCAATTAAACAAGTACCTCCTTTGTGCTCCACACAGTAAAATTATCCATTTAAGCCCCACAAATTAATATTTCTCTTTTTTAGACCACATGCTGCAATAGTTCTCTTCCTGTCTTCTTCAAAAGTAATATTAATCCCTTTTGTGCCTCACATAGTAAATAATAATATAATGAATATAGCACCCACAGAGTAAATTAACCCTTTTCTATTCTCCTTGCAGTGATAATGTCCTATTCTGTGCCTTAAAAAGTAAATATATACAGGTCCTTCTCAAAAAATTAGCATATAGTGCTAAATTTTATTATTTACCATAATGTAATGATTACAATTAAACTTTCATATATTTTAGATTCATTACACACCAACTGAAATTTGTCAGGTCTTTTATTGTTTTAATACTGATGATTTTGGCATACAACTCCTGATAACCCAAAAAAACTGTCTCAAAAAATTAGCATATCAAGAAAAGTTTCTCTAAACGACCTATTATCCTAATCTTCTGAATCAACTAATTAACTCTAAACACATGCAAAAGATTCCTGAGGCTTTTAAAAACTCCTTGCCTGGTTCATTACTCAAAACCCCCATCATGGGTAAAGGTACTGCCACACTAAGCTATCCCGCTAGCGATCTCGTTAGCGTTGCATACTAATGCGATCGCTAGCGGGATTGTTTCTATATCGCTAAATGCGGCCACATTTAGCGATATAGTTAACGACGCTATCGCCGTTAGCGATCTTCTTAACGACTTTAGCTGTACAAAAGTACCGCTAAATCGCTAAGAAAAGGTGCCACACAGCGATTAGATACTTACCCAGCGGGAGCGCCGACGAGAAAATAGGATCCGGAACGATTCCAGCGACGAGCGAGATCACAGCAGGAAGCTCGTCGCTGGAAGCTGCCGCACTGAACAATATCGCTAACGGGATCGCTAAATAGTGACGTTTTTTAGCGATCCCGTTAGCGATATTGTTTAGTGTGGCATACCCTTAAGACTAGCGACCTGACTGATGTCAAGAAGGCCATCATTGACACCCTCAAGCAAGAGGGTAAGACCCAGAAAGAAATTTCTCAACAAATAGGCTGTTCCCAGAGTGCTGTATCAAGGCACCTCAATGGGAAGTCTGTTGGAAGGAAACAATGTGGCAGAAAACGCTGTACAACGAGAAGAGGTGACCGGACCCTGAGGAAGATTGTGGAGAAGGACCGATTCCAGACCTTGGGGGACCTGAGGAAGCAGTGGACTGAGTCTGGTGTAGAAACATCCAGAGCCACCGTGCACAGGCGTGTGCAGGAAATGGGCTACAGGTGCCTCATTCCCCAGGTAAAGCCACTTTTGACCCATAAACAGCGGCAGAAGCGCCTGACCTGGGCTACAGAGAAGCAGCACTGGACTGTTGCTAAGTGGTCCCAAGTGCTTTTTTCTGATGAAAGCAAATTTTGCATGTCATTCGGAAATCAAGGTGCCAGAGTCTGGAGGAAGACTGGGGAGAAGGAAATGCCAAATGCCTGAAGTCCAGTGTCAAGTACCCACAGTCAGTGATGGTGTGGGGTGCCATGTCAGCTGCTGGTGTTGGTCCACTGTGTTTCATCAAGGGCAGGGTCAATGCAGCTAGCTATCAGGAGATTTTGGAGCACTTCATGCTTCCATCGGCTGAAATGCTTTATGGAGATGAAGATTTCATTTTTCAGCACGACCTGGCACCTGCTCACAGTGCCAAAACCACTGGTAAATGGTTTACTGACCATGGTATTACTGTGCTCAATTGGCCTGCCAACTCTCCTGACCTGAACCCCATAGAGAATCTGTGGGATATTGTGAAGAGAAAGTTGAGAGACGCAAGACCCAACACTCTGGATGAGCTTAAGGCCGCTATCAAAGCATCCTGGGCCTCCATAACACCTCAGCAGTGTCACAGGCTGATTGCCTCCATGCCACGCCGCATTGAAGCAGTCATTTCTGCCAAAGGATTCCCGACCAAGTATTGAGTGCATAACTGAACATTATTATTTGATGTTTTTTTTGTTTGTTTTGAAAAAACACTTTTATTTTATTGGACGGTTGAAATATGTTAATTTTTTGAGACAGGTTTTTTGTGTTATCAGGAGTTGTATGCCAAAATCATCAGTATTAAAACAATAAAAGACCTGACAAATTTCAGTTGGTGTGTAATGATTCTAAAATATATGAAAGTTTAATTGTAATCATTACATTATGGTAAATAATGAAATTTAGCACTATATGCTAATTTTTTGAGAAGGACCTGTATATTCATCAAACCCTGCACTCTTTGGTTCCCACTAGCACATCGGTTCCCTGGGCGCTTTCCATTGTCTTCCCCTCTGTGCAGCATGCAGTGACCCTCACTTTTCCACCCTTTCCACTCCAATCTGGAATGTAGAGTGTAGAGCAGGGGTGGGCAATTAATTTTCCCAAGGGTCCACTTGAGGGACGGTGACTGAAATTTAATACAGCTTAATATTACAATTAATATAAAATAATTATAAGTAATATCATATCCGTTAATTGAGTAGAGTAAAGTATGTTGACACCCCCCATAAACTGTATGAGCCCACACACAACCCCCATATAACATAAGAACCCACACGGCCTCCTATATACAGTATGAGCCCCCATGTAGACTCCTATATACAGTATAAGTTATCACATAGCCTCTTATATACAATATGAGCCCCCATGTAGCCTCCTATATACAGTATGAGCCCTCACGTAGCCTCCTATATACAGTATGAGACCCCACCTAGCGTTGTATATACGGTATGAGCCCTCACGTAGCCTCCTATATACAGTATGAGCTTTGTTTTAGTCTCCTAAATACAGTATAAGGTCTCACATACTCACATAGCCTCCTATATTCATTATGGGCCCTCACGTAGCCTCCTATATACAGTATGAGCCCTCACATAGCTTCCTATATACACTGAGTCCCCATGTAGCATACTACATACAGTATTAGCCCTCAGGAGACGATGTGTATAATTAGGTGTCATCAGCATAGAAATGGTACTGATAACCAAATCTACTGATGTTTTTTTTCAATAGAGGCAGTAAGTAAGGAGAAGAAAAGGGGCCTACAAATGAACCCTGATTAACTCCAACAGTAAGGGGAAGAGGAGAGGAAGAGAAGCCGTCAACAGATACAGTGAATTAGCGATCAGAGCGGTAGAAGGAGAACCAGGAGAGAGCAGGGAGTAGTGTCCATTAGATTTAGCTGTTTGTAGATCATTAGAGACTCTAGTAATGGCAGTTTCAGTAGAGTCTATGGAACGAAAACCAGATTATAAAGGGTCAAGAAGAGAGTTACCTGAACACATTAGATTGAATTGAACCAAGCGTTCCAGGAGTTTCAAGATGAAGAAAAGATTAGAGAGCAGTCTGTAGTTAGCAACGCAGTTCTGGTCAAGGGATGTTTTTTGAGTAATGGATGTATGCTGGAGTGTTTAAATGAGCAAGAAAAGATACTAGTTGAGAGAGGGGTTGAATATTTTAGTCAGGTGAGTGATGACAGCTGGGGAAAGGAACTGGAGGAGATGTGAGGACATAGGGTCACTGGTGCAGTTAGTAGGGCAAGAAGAGGCAAGGAGCCTGGTCACTTCTCCTTCCATGAATTGTTCAAAGACAGAAAGTGAGCTAGATGCAATGCGGGAGGGAAGAGAATGCATGATATTAGGGACTTGGAGAAAATTTTCTATTGAATATGGTCATTTTTTTCTTTGAAGTTATTGGCCACATCATCAGCGCTGAGATTGAGGAGAAAATGAAAAGTGTTAAAGAAGCTTTAGGGATTGTTGGATAGTGCCCCCCATGTAGCCTTCTGTATGCAGTAAGAGCCCCCACATAGTCTCCTATATACAGTAAGAGCCCCCACGTAGCCTCCTACAGTGGGGGAAATAAGTATAAGTAGAAAGGTATAAGACACGGCTATAAATGAAGATAGGCACAGAGGAAGACCCAATGGAAACTGCCAAGATGTCTGTGTATCTAAGACAAGAGATAAAGAAATGTAGTGTTTAAAATACAGGATGCAAAGACAAACTCATTAATAAATATACTCACAATAAAGAATTAGACATAAATATTCAAAATGAGAAATATAAGAAAGTGAAAAAACTATATGTCATGTATAAAAGGGAATCTAATAAAGCAAAAAGAATAAGCTTATAATAAAAATAAGAATATGTGTACAGTGTGAAAAGACCAAGATATAGTGTGACTAAATGATGACAAGGTGCATGATATATATGTAAACAGCAGACATGATTTTAGTTGATGAACAATATATAACTGAAGCCGTGATTAATGGGTACAGACAGTAATAAACCACATAATGCACAACAACTGTAAATATATAAAATGGTGAGAAGGTCAAAGTGGGTGACAAATTAATTAAAGTACGTTATGTAAAAGTAAAAAGTCATTCCAAATGTGTGAGCAATAAAATATATGTTAGTGTGCAGAAATATGAACAAAAACTGGAAATTCATAAAAATATGAACAATATACTGAAGAGATAAAGGGGGGGAAAGTGTGATTGACATTTGGATTTTTTTATACGAAGTACCAAAAAAGGAAGATGGAGGGGCAAATACTTATCAGTACTGAGACACTGTGATGGCGTGAAAAATCGAAAACTTGCAAAGCATGGATGAATGCTCACAAAATAGACCTAACATGCCGATCGGGACGGACATATCATCGTTGAAGCTTCTGCAGATGCACAGGTGCCCGAGAGATGAGGGGACCACTACTACCTCCATAGCAGCTTTTGTCATAGACACAGTATTGGACTGCTAAGGGCACATATACAGTTGTTGCACAAGGGCCTTTTCCATCTGTGTCCACCCCTGATGATGATCTATTAAAAGACATAAAAACACAGGTTAGGCTAAACACACAGATGGCAGTTATATACTCTCACGTTGCTGGAAGAACTAAACATATACATACAGGTAATACTTGATATGCCTAATGTGTTCCAATGTTCTTACCGGCAATTATTGAGATAAAAGTCCAGTATATACAAGTTCTCAGCCACAGGTTGCACAGTAAATTATGGCTAACGAATTGCAAATTTTGTCGACAGTCTTCCCTGTATGACTGTGTATGTAGAGATAGCTGTCAATCACTAGTAGGACCGCCCACTGGACTCATAAGCATACAAACACCTTGGATTTCAATTAAACTCAGTCTCTCCTTTATAGTGAATGATTCCCTTTTAAGTCAATCCCTGAAAGTATGCTTGAAAAAAACAACATGTGTAGGGGCATACAGAGCACTTTTTGTAGTTTTTTTTTTTTTTTTCCTGAGGGAGATGTTAGGGTAAAGGGTCCATAAAAAAATCTGTTTTTAAATACCCTTTACCCTAACATCCCCTTCATTTTGCAGGCTGTGTAAATTTCCAATTTCTTTCTTACATTTGGACTATAAAATAATGTCACTTTGTGTCTATGGACCTTTCTAACAGACTAGGGACAGAGTATGGCCCAAGGCAAACTTTTTGACAGCGCTGAATTATAACAGTTCCTAAAATCCTCATGACGATCTGTGTTTCAAGCTTGAAGGAATACAGAGAGTGTGCGTGACTCTTTAATTGTTTTCAGTTTGGAAATGTCCATTGCGATGACCATGAACCCGAGGTTCTTATTGTTGCATGTGTCTGAGCGTGGCGCAGCAGGCAGCTGGCCTGTCACTTACATTATGCTCCTCGTGTAGGTCAGCCATGAAAAGATGTGGGACTTGAATTGCTTCAATAAAGATCAAAGAAGAGCATTGATAGAGAGCTGGACTCGCTATAGAAAAGATTTTCTCATCAAGGCGGCAATGACCATGGCTGAGGCGGGTTCTATGTACGAAATAGAGCTCTTTCTCGCAAGTGACAGAAAGCAACAGCAAGAGATCTGCACCGAACTAAAGGAAAAGGTAAGTGATTGGGACACGCAAGGCCATCTGATCTGTCATAGATAATAATCTTTACCCCTGTAAAATAAAACTGGAACTATTCGCTACATTTCACAAATTTTCCTAAGCTGTCAGTGACCAAGCCCAATTGTTCAAATCTGACATATCACTTTATGTGAGAATAACTCTGGAATGTTTCAGTTTATCCCAGTGATTCTGATACTGTTTGTTTTGTTTTTTTTCGTGATACATTGTACTTTATATTAGTGGTAACATTTTTGGTCGATATGTTTTCCTTTGTTTTATCAAAAGATCCAAAATTTTCAGAAATATTTTTTTGCAATATTCAAATTTGAACGTTCAGATCCTTAAACAGATACTTGCACCAGACAAAAAAAGTTAATAAACAACATTTATTATATGACCACTTTATGTCAGCATCATTTTTCAAACATCCTTTTCATTTTTCTTAGGATGTTAGAAGGGTTAAACTTCAATTTATCGTCAATTTTTTTCATTGGTTTAAGGAAATTTACAAAATTTAGGAACCTATTCAGTTTTTAAAGTGACTGAGGTGCCCATATGTATTGGAAAAAACAAACAAAAGTCATACCATTTTAAAAATCAACGCCCCTCAAAGTATTAGAAACTGCTGTCAGGAAGTTTATTAACCTTTTCAGGTGCTTCACAGGAATTAATGCAAAGTGATTTGAATGGAATTGGAAAAATAAAATTTAATTGCGCCTCAAAATTGAAAAAAAATAAAAATGTGTCCACAAAGTTGACTTCTGGTAGCCATGGTAACCATCAGGACTTTCCCATTGTGGGTGACAAAATACTTAAGGAGGCAGCCCCCTCCCTCTGTTAACCATCTGGACGCCGTTGTCGCTATTGAGAGAAGCTTCTAGGGGGTTAAACAGCCTTGATCGGTGCTGATTGTGGCCGATGCAGCAAAATGTCAGCTGTAGCATACATCTGACACCTGCTACATTTTCACCCGCCGGAGAGCGGTATTCTCTTATTCCTCAGGTCAGTAAAAAGCCAAATTGGTGATCACGAAGAGGAACTGTTCCCTAAATGCCACATAGCCTCCTAATCTTTGGTTACCTTTCCATGCCAGTCAAGAACTGAAGGGAATATAAATTAAAAGATTGCGATGCTTATTCTTTTTTTACTATTTTTTATTTTCTGATTTTAGGTTTGTTAACTCTGCTTTGTCTGCATTATTATGGGGGTAGCCATCTTGCTTGGACAGCATTTATAGATATGCTTTGCAGAAGCTACGTGAACCATAGACAGGATATGACTCATTGACTTTTGTAGGAGAGTTTACTGCCATGCTCTGTGACCTGCGCAGAGGTTTTTGCGCAGGGAAGTAGAGGAGTAGAGCTGTGACCACTATTATTTAAGTAATTGTTATTCTTCCTAAAGTAGGATGTCCATATTGTACAATTCCTTTTTGATAGAAGAGGTCTTCCAACTGTAGGCTGGTCACCATGAGTCCTACTGTTGTGATCACCAGGTATCAGTTGTAATTTATGGAGGAAGCAGCAGCAAGTGTTCAATTATCCTACAGTGCCTCCACAGGGGAAACTATGCATTACACCATTTCTATTTAAATTATCTGTGTAATTCAGGTTTTTGAGCAGCAACACTTTTTATTGGCCTAACAGCAAACTATAGAGAGTGGTAACAACTATTATTATTATGTCATTATATAAAATTATATCCACAGCAATGTATTTTGTTGAGTGGACTTTAGGGTTAGATGCACACGGTGAGGAAACGCTGCGGGTTGGATGCTGCGTACTTGCGCAGCGTCCAACCCGCAGCGTCCAGATGTTACAGCATAGTGGATGGGATTTCAAGAAATCCCATGTCCACTATGCGTGCACCGACGCTTGCGGTTTACCTGCGGAGACGGACATGCGGCGTGTCTTTCAATGCAGCATGTCTATTTATCATGCACGAGTCTCCGCAAGATAAATTTCACCCGTACAATGTATTGGACGCGGTGATTCCGCACGGTTGAGTGAACACATTTATTGTCAAACTACTGTGTTTTCTCTTTTTAAATCATAATGACAACCCAAAACATCCAAATGACCCTGATCAAAAGTTCACATACCCATCTCTTAATACCGTGTATTGCCCCCTCTAACATCAATGACAGCTTGAAGTCTTTTGTGGTAGTTGTGGATGAGGTTCTTTATTTTTTCAGTGGTATCAACCACTGAGGACTCTCAATTCTAAATGTTTATCTACTGGCTAACACGGTACAAAGATTTCTATCTTTCCTTTACCGGGGTATGTAAACTTTTGAGCACACTGTATATTTATTCTGACTCCTGCACTATTGTATCATCTGTGTAATAAATTCCTTGTGACAAGATGTAGAAAATTATAGTCTAATAATGAACGTGACTTACAAGGAAGATACGAGCGAGAAACTTTGCAGTGATCGGCTGCTTTTCACATGACAGTTCTTGTGAGTTGAGAATGACGTTGTGAGCCCGGGCCTGTGTATTCCCTTCTAGGTGTCAGATTATTAAAGGTTTTTGGGAAATAAAGAACAGACCTGAAGGTCTCGGATCTTTTAGTGTAAACTGTTCCACCTGCTCCATGACCAATAATGTATCATCTCTATAAACTTTTACTTGCTTTATTCACTTTATGACTTTACTATAATGAAGATAGTTAATATCTGATCCTTACAATGTGACCATAAAGGAAGGAACCTTGTTTTTGCTCTGATTTTCTGCTTCTTTTTACCACCACCTATATTGAAAAGGTCTTTAAAGTAATCCTGTTACATTGAATAACTGATCTGATTTACTATGAATTGTCAAAGTAGATTAATCCATAGTTTATAGCCTATGAGTCCAGTGGGCGGACTCATGACGTACAGCCTTCCCTGTGGGAGTGGCCACAAGAGGGCGTCCCAATTTCATAGTGTATTGTGACATGTCCTATTGACAGGGGCATGGTAACATCCAGTTGTCAGTCTTTTTATAACTTTCTGAATGGAATAACAGAGGATCAGTGCAACAGCAGTGTTCTTAGAGAAGACAATCCACAATCATTATTTCAGGGTAAATACGAGTATCTACTTACACAGGCTGGCCGGTTCTTTTTAATCCCTTCTTGACCTTTGCGCAGGTGTACGAATCATGCGTAGGAGCCGAGACCAATCTGTACACAGTGGGTGCCAGCTGTGTTGTACAGCTGGCACCTGCCTCTAACAGCAGCGATCACAGCTAGGTCTACATGTTGCTGTCTATAATCTTAAGGGCCCTCTCACATAGCGATATCGCTAGCGAGATCGCTGCTGAGTCACTAGTTTTGTGACGCAGCAGCGATGTCCCAGCGATATCGCTGTGTGTGACATTCAGCGACGATCAGCCCCCCTGCCGGGTATCGCTGATCGTCGCTGAAATGTCAGGACATTTTTTTGATCGCTGGTCTCCCGCTGACAGGCACGCATCGCTGCCTGTGACAGGCGGAGACCAGCGATCCGCTGGTAACCAAGGTACACAGCGGGTTTCCAGGCGCGGGGCAGTGCCTAGAAACCCGCTGTGTACCTTGGATACCAACTCCTGAAGCAGGGAGCTGGTAACCAAGGTACACAGCGGGTTTCCAGGCACCGCGCAGCGCCTGGAAACCCGATGTGTACCTTGGTTACCAGCTCCCTGCTTCAGGGCACTGGTATCCAAGGTACACTGCGGGTAACTAGCGATGTTTACCCGCAGTGTCCTTGTGCTGATCGCTGCCTGAGCTGCCTGTTTGGCAGCTCAGCAGCGATAATATAGCGATACACCAGCGATCCTGATCGTTGTCGGATGTCACTGTCATTCATAGCTTTAAGTGGTTTGACCTGGGCGTTATGCTTGTTTTTTTGTGTTGTTTTCTTAAAGCATTAAAATAAAAAAATTAAAAAATTGTATAAATTGGGCATACAAAATGGCGGAATTGTTTTTGTTTTCTACATTTTGCCCCACTTGTAGAACTTTATTTTACATTTTTCAGTAAAGTGAATGGTGTATCTCAAGACTACATCTCGTCCTACAAAAACAAGCCCTCATATAGCTACTGTATGTTGACAGGGAGAAAAAAAAAGTTATGGGTAGGTCAAGAAGGGGATAAAGGCACATTTTCACTATATTTCTGACATGTACACGTATCTGATGATGTGACACATGAATAATAAAATGAGTAATAATAACTTGTCAATGGCCGGCCGCTCTCACATGCCAAAGCTTGCTAGGTTGTCCATCACTTTGACCATCTGACCCCATCATTGATTACATCTCTGAGGTCAGTGATTGGCTGCAGCGGCCACATGTCGACAGATACAACCCGATTTCCAAAAATGACTAGATGCTGTCTAAAATGTAAAGAAAATCAGAATGTAATGATTATAGCTGTATTTTATTCACAGCAGAACACAGATCAGAATTTGAACATTGGACATTTTTATACATTTTATTTGAAAAAAAAAATTACTCATTTAGAGATTGATGGCGTTGGGCCCAGACCGTGTCTACCATTTTGTAGCATTTCCTCTTCTTTTTACTACACTCTCTAAACATCTGGGAAATGAGAAGACAATTGCTGGAGTTTTGGAAGAGGAATGTTGTCCCACTACTGCCTGATGTGGTCGTAGGCACAAATCCTGCCCCATACCATCAGAGATGCAGGAACTGTGCGCTGATAACAAGCTGGATGGTCCCTGTTCTCTTGAGTCTGTAGGATTAATTAACCCTCCAGCTGTTTTTATTAGAGCCACTTACTTTTCCAGCCTTTTGTTAACCCCTGTCCCAACGTTTTATGAGTTGTGTTTCTGCCATCAATTTCTAAATGAATTAATTTCTTTTCAATGCAGTTTAGAAATGTGTAATTGTCACCTCCTGACCTGTGCTTTAAGTTTTGCTGTAAAAAAAAAATATAAATTCCAAATCATTGCACTCTTGATTTATTTACATTTTACACAGTGTTCCAACTTTTTTTGGAATTGGACCGGTGGGGGACGAGGGAAACATCCGCACAGGAGAGGTAGACTGTTTTGTAAGGTGAGCATACTTGAGACCTGATTGTAAAAAATCGATAAGAGTTTGGATCGTTCCTTTACAGTACCTAGTAACAGGCAAGATGACCCAAGCTGGTTCATCCTTTATAAGCTGTATAATGTTTTTATAATACTTTTATAATGACATTTTGAAGCAGTTTCTCCCAACGTGCCGATCTGGCTTTAGTCCAACACGAATGTTTCCGCACTATCTAGTGAATAGGTTTAGGAGATTTTCACATGGGGAGAAAACGGTGTAGTGAGTCACTCCATCTCTCTTGTAGGAGATATCTCCATAATCCACAACATCTGGATAGCACGCTCCATATACTCTTCTGTTATTTGCTTAGATTTATTAACCTTCAGAAGGAATTAATCATTCATTTTTTATGATTATAATTCCATAATTGCAATATAAAAAGAGCTATGTAAATGAAAAAATCAAATGTAATTACAAAAAAAAAAAGGGCCCGTGAATAATTGCCACCAGCTATTTAAAATTCTCATCTAAGAAAAGAGTGGATAATTGCACTTCATTAAAAGATAGAAAAAAAAAAAAGTTTGAACCTTGTGAGAAGTTAGGTACTAAAGAGGTTGTCCTCTACTTTATCATTGTTGACCTATTCTTAGGACTCGTTATCAATGCCTGATCGGTCGGGGTCTGACACCCGGCACCCCTGACGATCAGCTGTTCTCGGTGGCAGCGGCCGCCGGCCGGAATTGCTTCATTGCGGAACTGCTCCTTCTTCTGGTAGTGGCCGCCTCCTATTGATTTGAATACACAAAATGGCCAACGTCTGACTAGATGCACCTCTCCTTGACTGCATGTTTTAAAGCACTTCAATAAATGTGTGATTTTACGCAGTGAGTGCCGCTTTCCTTTCCTTTTGACTTTTGCAAAAAAAAAAATTCCCCGTCGTGGGAACTTGGTAGCAGAGCACCACTGTTTTTCCCTGGCTTGTTTTTATCCTGCTTTATGTGCATTTGCTGACAGTTCCTTTTAAGCAAAGCTGATAGTGCAGAGGTGTTTCTTTTGCTTTTTCTGGATGAGGAATTAAGTAATACCATTGTGCTGTGGTTTACCACCCTCCATTGATGCATGTAACCATGCAGATTTCTTCGGCTACATGTGGATGATGGTTGCCTGAACAGACTTTCTTCATAAGAATGTATATAATCTTGCAATTTTCACACTGGCCACTAGACTTAATAATAGACCTACTTCCCATTGGCCACATGGAGATTAGCATAGACTGGTGCAGACAATATACAGTATTTTGTATAGCAAACTTCTTTTGCGCAAAGGTGCTTTTGAAGGGAGGGGAGAAGGTGAGCTGTGACATCATCAGTTATGAATGGTGGATCTGGTATTAGTGTATATAGAGGTGTTTTCAGTCTTTGTACATAAGGAGAAGGTGAGCTGTTGTGAATGTGTTAGAAATGAATTCTGAGCAGAAACTCCCTCTGGTGGTTACAAACAGTACTGAACTATTCAATGAAGATTGTGAAGATTGGCAATCAGGTGTTACAGACTGGTCTTATATAAGGGAGGTTCCCTCCCATCAGGGTTGCCGGTGATCAATTGTTCTTGTCTCAACTGTGGTTCCTGGTTCACTTGGAAGCTTGCTGTGTCTTGCCTGCATCTTCTGCTAACAGATAAGATATTTTCTGCTTTTATTTTTGTGCTTGCTTTTTGCATTTTTTCCTGCACTTCTGTGGAGGTCAGCCAGGTCCCCTCCGGGGGCTTGTGCTCCTCTCAGTTTATCTGAGCCACTGTTATTTGTTCATTTGCCTTTTCCAGTTTTTTCAGTGGCTGCGGCTTAGTTTTGTTACACCAGAGAACTAATTTAGGTGGTAGAGGTCGTGTGATCTCAGGTGTTTTTGCAATTAGTGTGTTGGTATTTTTTTTAGGGTTTTTTGGATTGCAGTAAAGGTACTGCCACACTAAACAATCCCGCTAGCGATCACAATAACGACGCATACAAATGCGATCGCTAGCGGGATTGTTTCTATATCGCTAAATGCTGCCGCATTTAGCGATATAGTTAACGACGCTATCGCCGTTAGCGATCTTCTTAACGACTTTAGCGGTACAAAAGTACCGCTAAATCGCTAAGAAAAGGTGCCACACAGCGATTAGATACTTACCCAGCGGGAGCGCCGACGAGAAAATAGGGTCCGGAACGATTCCAGCGACGAGCGAGATCACAGCAGGAAGCTCGTCGCTGGAAGCTGCCGCACTGAACAACATCGCTAACAGGATCGCTAAATAGTGACGTTTTTTAGCGATCCCGTTAGCGATATTGTTTTAGTGTGGCATACCCTTAAGTGTCCTTCCTATCCTTTTCTTTCTAGGAAGATTGGGCCCCAACGTTTGCTCATACTATTTTCTGTCTGTGTCTGTATTTCCTCTTGTCTAACCGCCATTACATGTTTGGGGGCTTCCTATGTTCTTTGGGGATCTGCTCCGGGGCAGATAGCTTTCCTCTTTCTATCTTTAGGTGTAGTTAGCTTCTCAGGCTGTGACGAGGCGTCTAGGACCAACGTAGGTACGCTCCACGGCTGCCTTTAGTTGTGGTGGTTAGTCAGGGTACTGCAATCCAGTAGATTCCAACCTCTCTGGTGTATTGCCTTTTTTGCCTGCTCTCCTCAGCTACCAAATCATAACAGTATCACCGGCCAAACTGAAAATTATATGGTACTCACAGAAGGGAAAGATAGTGTAAAAAAAAAAGAAAGTTGTCAGAGTTGTCAGAGATATATATATATTTTTTTTCTTTCCCTCTTTTTCTCTGGGTGCTGAGGATTTTTTTTTTCTCTCAATGGAGTTTACACAGTTGTCTGGCCGTGTGGATCAGCTTGCCACTGAAGTTCGGAGTATTGCTACCTATCTTGCAGGGTTGCCGGTTGTGGAACCTAGGATCCCCATGCCAGATTTGTTTTTAGGGGATCGAGCTAAATTTCTGAATTTCAAAAATAACTGTAAGTTGTTTTTTGCCTTAAAACCTAAGTCCTCAGGGAACGCAGCACAGCAGGTTCAAATTGTCATCTCTCTCCTTCGCTGCGATCCTCAGGATTGGGCTTTTTTCCTGACACCTGGGGACCCTGTTTTGAGTAATGTTGATGCATTTTTTCTGGCTCTGGGGTTATTGTACGATGAACCTAATGTCACTGATCAAGCTGAAAAAGCCTTGTTGGCATTAAATCAGGGGCTTGAGGACGCTGAGTTATATTGTCAGAAATTCCGAAAGTGGGCAGTCCTGACCAAATGGAATGATGATGCTTTGGCAGACCTTTTTCGGAAGGGTCTGTCAGAGAATGTAAAAGATGTTATGGTGGGTTTCCCTGCTCTCTCTGGTCTCAATGATTCTATGTCATTAGCGATTCAAATTGACAGACGTTTGCGTGAGCGTAGAGGTATGCGTGGAAGAGTGTTGCCTTGTGAACCAGCTTCTGAACCCATGCAGTGTGATAGAGTGGCTTCTGGGGCACAGCGTCATGAGTTTCGAAAACGCAATGGGTTATGTTTCTACTGTGGTGACGCCTCTCATGCTATTTCAGTCTGCCCTAAGCGGGGAAGACGTTTTGCACGCTCAGTTGTCTTGGGTAGTGTTCAGAATAAATTTCTGTTGACTGTTACCCTGATTTGCTCCCTGTCCACATTTTCTGCTCAGGCTTTTGTTGATTCGGGAGCAGCTATTAACCTGATGGATTTTGATTTTGCTAAACGTTGTGGGTTTCCCTTGATACCCCTACGGAAGTCTATTCCCCTACTGGGGATTGATTCTACCCCTTTGGCTGAGAATAAACCCCAGTTCTCTACTCAGGTGATAATGAGGGTTGAACCTGATCATCAGGAGGGTTGCAAATTTTTGGTGCTGTATAATCTGCATGACATTATTGTACTGGGTTTCCCTTGGTTACAGTCTCATAATCCTGTTTTGGATTGGAAATCTGTGTCTGTAACCAGTTGGGGCTGCCAATGTGTTAATGCCAACACTCCTGTTTTTTCTGCCTCTCCCCAGGCTCAGGATGTTCCTGACTTTTTGACTGATTTTTCCTCTGACAGTAAGGGTCCTCCCTGGGGCTGTTTCCCGTGTGGAACTTGTTCAGCATGCCGGTATATCACACTGACTGATTTTTCTGATGTGTTTAGCGGAAGTAAATCTGCATCCTTGCCCCCCCATAGGAGTTATGACTGCGCTATTGAATTAGTGCCTGGTAGTAAATTCCCTAAAGGTCGCCTTTTTAACTTGTCTGTATCTGAACATGACGCTATGCGGTCTTATATCAAGGAGTCATTGGAGAAGGGTCATATCAGACCATCCTCTTCACCATTGGGTGCCGGTTTTTTCTTTGTGGCCAAAAAGGATGGTTCATTAAGGCCGTGTATTGATTATCGTCTCTTGAACAATATCACTGTGAAATATCAATATCCGTTACCCTTGATTTCTGACCTGTTTTCCAGGGTGAAAAGTGCTACTTGGTTTACCAAGCTTGACCTCAGGGGGGCGTATAACCTTATTCACATTAAGCACGGGGATGAATGGAAGATGGCATTTAATACCCCAGAGGGGCATTTTGAGTACCTAGTGATGCCCTTTGGGCTCACTAATGCTCCTTCCGTCTTCCAGTCCTTCATGAATGACATTTTCAGGGATTTTGTGGATAAATTTCTGATTGTTTATTTGGATGATATCTTGATTTTTTCCAATGACTGGGACTCTCATGTGAAACATGTTCGGACTGTGTTCCAGATTTTGAGAGAGAATGCTCTGTATGTGAAGGGATCAAAGTGTCTTTTTGGCGTACAGAGGATCTCATTTCTGGGATTCATTTTGTCCCCATCTATTATTGAAGTGGACCCGGTCAAGGTTCAGGCCATCTGTGATTGGTCCAACCTACTTCATTAAAGGCTCTTCAGAGATTCTTGGGTTTTGCCAATTTTTATCGTAAATTTATTGGTAATTTCTCTGTTATTGTTAAAACCATTGACTGATTTGACCAAGAAGGGTTCTGATGTGGTGAATTGGCCTCCTGAGGCAGTCTCTGCGTTTCAGGAACTTAAGCAGAGATTCACTTCTGCTCCTGTTCTAAGGCAGCCTGATGTTTCTCTGCCATTTCAGGTGAGGTTGATGCCTCTGAAATTGGGGCAGGTGCCGTTTTGTCCCAAAGAGATCCAGAGACCTCTAAAAGTAACCCTTGTGCTTTTTTCTCTCAAAAATTTTCTCCAACTGAACGTAATTATGACGTGGGTAATCGGGAGTTATTGGCCATGAAGTGGGCTTTTACAGAGTGGAGACATTGGCTGGAGGGAGCCAAACATCAGGTGGTGGTCCTCACGGACCATAAGAATCTGGTTTATCTGAAATCAGCCAAGCGACTTAATCCTAGACAGGCCAGGTGGGCCTTGTTTTTCACACGTTTTAATTTTGTGGTTTCCTTTCTTCCTGGCACTAAGAATGTTAAAGCGGATGCCCTCTCGAGGAGTTTCCTTGCGGACTCTCCTGAGTTATCTGATCCTGCTGTTATTTTGAAAGAAGGTGTAGTTCTTTCCGCCATCTCGCCCAATTTGAGACTGGCTCTGGAAGGGTGACAGGAGGATAAACCCGAGCGCTGCCCTATTGGGAAATTGTTTGTCCCAGACCGGTGGAAAAAGAGTGTGATGTCTGAGATTCATTGTTCCGCGTTGGCCGGTAATCCTGGAATTTTTGGTACCAGAGACTTGGTTAGTCGGTCCTTTTGGTGGCCTACTTTGTCTCGTGACGTCAGGGAGTTTGTGCAGTCCTGCGGGACTTGCTCTCGCTCCAAGCCTTGCTCTCGCTCTAGTGGTTTGTTGATGCCATTGCCTGTGCCCAAGAGACCATGGACCCATATCTCTATGGATTTCATTTCCGACCTCCCTGTTTCTCAGAGAATGACCGTTATCTGGGTGATTTGTGATAGGTTTTCCAAAATGATAAATCTTGTGCCATTACCTAAGTTGCCTTCCTCCTCCGAATTGGTGCCTTTGTTCCTTCAGCACGTGTTCGGTTACACGGCATTCCTGAGAACATTGTGTCTGACAGAGGAGTCCAGTTTGTTTCCAGATTTTGGAGGACTTTTTGTTCTAAACTTGGTGTTCAATTGTCTTTCTCCTCGGCTTTTCATCCTCAGACCAATGGACAAACTGAGAGAACAAACCAGACATTGGAGACTTATCTGAGATGCTTTGTGTCTGCTGATCAGGATGACTGGGTCTCTTTTTTGCCTTTGGCTGAGTTTGCTCTTAATAATAGGGCTAGCTCTGCCACTTTGATGTCTCCATTTTTCTGCAATTTTGGGTTTCACCCTCGATTTTCTTCGGGACAGACGGAGGCTTCTGTCTGTCCAGGTGTTGACTCTGTTGTGGAGCGTATGCAGCAGATTTGGGACCAGGTAGTGGAGAGGTTGTCCCTCTCTCAGGAGAGGGCCCAGCGGTTTGCCAACCGGCATAGGACTGATGGTCCTCGGTTTGAAGTGGGGGACTTGGTCTGGTTGTCCTCAAGAAATATCCCTATGAGAGTTGCATCTCCTAAGTTTAAGCCCAGGTTCATTGGACCTTATAAGATCTTGGAGATTCTTAATCCTGTTTCCTTTCGTTTACTTCTTCCAGGGACATTTAAGATCCATAACGTGTTCCACAAGTCCTTATTGAAGAGGTTTGTCGAGCCAGTGGTTCCTATAGCTGCGCCTCCTGACCCTGTTTTGGTTGAGGGCAATTTGGAGTATGTGGTTGAGAAAATATTGGATTCTCGTTTTTCTAGACGGAAACTCCAGTATTTGGTTAAGTGGAGAGGTTATGGTCAGGAGGACAATTCTTGGGTGTTTGCTTCGGACATCCATGCTAGGAGACTGATCCGTGCGTATCACAGAGCTCATCCTGACCGACCTGGTGGCACAAATGAGGGTTCGGTGACCCCTCCTCAAGGGGGGGGTACTGTTGTGAATGTTCTAGAAATGAATTCTGAGCAGAAGCTCCTCTGGTGGTTACAAACAGTACCAAACCATTCAATGAGGATTGGCAATCAGGAATCACAGACTGGTCTTATATAAGGGAGGTTCCCTCCCATCATGGTTGCCGGTGATCAATTATTCTTGTCTCATCGTTGTTTCCTGTTTCACTTGGAAGCTTGCTGAGTCTTGCCTCTTCTCCTGCTCTCAGATAAGATATTTTCTGTTTTTTGTTTTTGTGCTTACCATTTGCATTTTTCTCTGCATTTCTGTGAAGTTGGCCAGGTCCCCCTCCCCGGGGGGCTTGGGCTCCCCTCAGTTCCTCTGGAGCCACTGTTGTTTGTTCATCTGCTCATCCTGACTGACCTGGTTGCCAAAATGAGGGTTCGGTGACCCCTCCTCAAGGGGGGGATACTGTTGTGAATGTGTTAGAAATGAATTCTGAGCAGAAGCTCCCTCTGGTGGTTACAAACAGTACTGAACTATTCAATGAAGATTGTGAAGATTGGCAATCAGGTGTTACAGACTGGTCTTATATAAGGGAGGTTCCCTCCCATCAGGGTTGCTGGTGATCAATTGTTCTTGTCTCAACTGTGGTTCCTGGTTCACTTGGAAGCTTGCTGTGTCTTGCCTGCATCTTCTGCTAACAGATAAGATATTTTCTGCTTTTATTTTTGTGCTTGCTTTTTGCATTTTTTCCTGCACTTCTGTGGAGGTCAGCCAGGTCCCCTCCGGGGGCTTGTGCTCCTCTCAGTTTATCTGAGCCACTGTTATTTGTTCATTTGCCTTTTCCAGTTTTTTCAGTGGCTGCGGCTTAGTTTTGTTACACCAGAGAACTAATTTAGGTGGTAGAGGTCGTGTGATCTCAGGTGTTTTTGCAATTAGTGTGTTGGTATTTTTTTAGGGTTTTTTGGATTGCAGTAAGTGTCCTTCCTATCCTTTTCTTTCTAGGAAGATTGGGCCCCAACGTTTGCTCATACTATTTTCTGTCTGTGTCTGTATTTCCTCTTGTCTAACCGCCATTACATGTTTGGGGGCTTCCTATGTTCTTTGGGGATCTGCTCCGGGGCAGATAGCTTTCCTCTTTCTATCTTTAGGTGTAGTTTGCTTCTCAGGCTGTGACAAGGCGTCTAGGACCAACGTAGGTACGCTCCACGGCTGCCTTTAGTTGTGGTGGTTAGTCAGGGTACTGCAATCCAGTAGATTCCAACCTCTCTGGTGTATTGCCTTTTTTGCCTGCTCTCCTCAGCTACCAAATCATAACAGTAAGCTGTGATATCACCAATTGTGAATGTTGAATCCTGTGTTAGTTAGTGTGTATATAGATGTGTCATTTGTCATTGTACAGGAGGAGGAGGTGAGCTGTGGCATCACCTGTGGTGGATCCTGCATTATCTACTGTATATAGAGATGTTTTCGGTTATTATGCAGGAGGAGGAGGTGAGCTGTGACATCACCTATTGTGAATGGTGGATTCTGTGTTATCTACTGTATATAGAGGTGTTATCAGTCATTGTACAGGAGGAGCTGTGACATCACCTATTGTGAATCCTGCGTTATGTTATGTGTATAAAATTAATTATTATGGTAATCCTGTCTGTGTTAATAATAAAGAGTCACTTTTAGAGCAGAAAAAGTGAGTCTGTTATGGACCTAGTGTCCACTGTGAAAATAGCAAAAATGTTAAACAAAATTATATTTAACATAAAAACCTGATTTAAACTACAGGTCTTTTTCTGCTGACACATTCCCTGTAATAGCTCAAACTTTCCTACGAGTATCAGAATGCGGTTTAGTTCCTTATCCATCACCGTTAACCTCTCGTTACCATTCTGTATGTGAATTTAATGGGAAAATACGAGGGCTGCATCTGTAAGCAGAGAGTATAAATGATTTCATGTCTGGAGGATTAATCTTTCATGCTGTCCCCTGGTTGATCCTTTGCGATTTGAACTCTCTTAAACTGACCCGTGACGGTCTATCATATTTCTGTAAAAGATATTTGCAAGATACAATTTGCCTCATTAATCTGCTCTTGGATGTACCACTTTTATCGATCCGTTCGCTCACACACTGTTTCTCCACCCGCATAAGAAACCTTCTTTAGTTTGTCATCTTCTCGTTATTGGAAGTATGGGGCAGACGCCGAGAGTTTTTCTGTGCCATTTATCTTAAGAACATCTGTTCAGTAACACCCCGTGCTAGCGAAATCCTCTCATGTCAGTTTCATCATTTTATGCCAAGCTGAGAAAAATCTGCTGCTTCTTGTATGGGAACCAATCAATAAGGAATTTATTTTCTCTGCCGAGATCACACAACCCAGACATTAAATAAATGGAGGCTGGCGAAACGTTGAAGGCATCTCAAAAATGTGACACTTTTGATACGTACTAATAATTTAGCAATTAAAGCATTGTGTGTCTGACACCCACGATTTCCTGAAGTTTAGTCATAATTATCATATACATAAATGTGAAATGATGACTTAAATGCCATCCGTATTACCGACTGTAAATTACTGGTGTCATTTGGGGGTTGTGCAGCAGTCGAGACTGAAATTACTTATTGAACACCTTAATGCATTCATCTTGCCATAACGGTTTTGCCAACTGATCTGCTTTGAAATAACAAAACGGAGGCTACAGATCCTGACATTGGGATAGTAGGAGGCCTACCTTAGGAAAAAACTAAAACTTTACGTTACAGTGTCATTGATTAGATAGGAAGTAGATGCCCCATGTACACCTAAAGTCTAAAGATGGCCATATACATGAGGTAGCTAGAAAAGTGACGGACGAATGCATGTTTCACTAACAGCTGTCTCTCCTGACTCCTCCATACACTTGAGAACTTAGCTCAGACAGGTTTGTCATTGGCTCATCTATATAAAAAGGATCGGCCATGAGTATCTCAGCTTCCCAATCCTTATTTTCCTTGACATAATCTGTCAAATCAACAATGAAGTCACTGGACAAGATCTTCAGATCAAGAAACATTTCAATAGTGACAAAGACACGACTCGTACATAGTTTGGTCTTTTCGCATACGGATGCGAAACCTGGATGATAAAGAAACAAGAGAGAAGAAGAATCGACGCCTTCGAAATGTGGTGCTGGAGTAGGATGTTATCTATTCAATGGCAAGAACAAATACCGTATATATTCGTGTATAAGCCGAGATTTTCAGCACCTTTTTTTGTGCTGAAAATGCCCCCTCGGCTTATACATGAGTCATTCGGCAGAAACCAGCGGGGGAGGGGGTGCCGCGGCAGGAGCCGGTGGCTGGGACATCATACTCACCTCCCCGTGCCATCACTGAACGTCCCGGCAATCCTCCGTTGTACCCGGCTTCCTGCAGCTCTCCTGTGCTGAGCGGTGACGTAATACCGCTCATTAAGGTCATGTAATATGGACTCGACGCCACTCCCATAGGCGTGGCATCCATATTCATGGCCTTAATGAGCGATATTACGTCACCGCTCAGCACAGGAGAGCTGCAGGAAGCCGGGTACAACGGAGGATTGCCAGGACGTTCAGCGATGGCAGGGGAGGGTGAGTATGACGGGGGGAGAACGGAGGACGGGGGAAACATGGAGGAGGACAATGAGCACGGAGCAGGACGGGGGGAGGACGGAGAGCACAGAGGAGCACGGAGCAGGACGGGGGAGGACGGAGAGCACAGAGGAGCACGGAGCAGGACGGGGGGGAGGATGGAGGGCACAGAGGAGCACGGAGCCGGACGGGGGGAGGATGGAGAGCACAGAGGAGCATGGAGCAGGACGGGGGGGAGGATGGAGGGCACAGAGGAGCACGGAGCCGGACGGGGGGAGGACGGAGAGACAGAGGAGCATGGAGCAGGACGGGGGGGAGGATGGAGGGCACAGAAGAGCACGGAGCAGGACGGGGGGAGGATGGAGAACACAGAGGAGCACGGAGCAGGACGGGGGGGCACAGGAGGACAGAGCAGGAGGGGGGAGCACAGAGGAGAATGGGGGAGCACAGAGCTGGATGGGGGAGCAAGGAGCAGGACGGGGCAGCACAGAGCAGGACGGCGGTTTATACACCCGGCTTATACGCGAGTCAATAAGTTTTCTCAGTTTTTTGTGGCAAAATTAGAGGGGTCGGCTTATACACGGTCGGCTTATACATGAGTATGTACGGTAAATACATTTTGGAAAAATCAAGCCAGACATGTCACTCGAAGAAAGGATCACCAAGCTACGACTTGCCTACTTTGGACACATCATACGAAGAGAGCTATCACTGGAGAAGGACATCGTGGTCAGAAGAATCGAAGAAGTAACAAGGTGAAGAGAAAGACCAGCAACTCAATGGCTTGACACTATAAAAATAATGGCGGAGAAAACCCTGGTGGACCTATCTAGATTTATAAAAGATCAGTCTTCATACAGATCATTCATCCATCAAGTGGTCATTGCTCGAGATCGAAATGAAGGCAATTAAAAAAAAAAAAATCAGGAGGAACCCGTACACATTACTAGATCTTAGGACGTAAAAATCCAACAAGAACAAGTGGTGTTTGGAGCAATTATGAATGTTCAAAGGTTGTTTGACCATCTAAACAAGGGATGTCAAACCCAAATACATAGAAGGCCAAAATTAAAAGCTTGGACAAAGTCGTGGGCCAACTTTAATATCATATATTTAATATTTATTAAAAAAGTGTACAATTGAGGACGTTTTTCCTTATCAAAAATAACGATGAACCTTTAAGGCCTCTTTCACACATCCGTCTTTTTGTATCAGGCATGATCCGTCCTATGCCTGAAGGGACGGATCCGGCGCTGAAACAAAAAAACTGATGCAACGGATCCAGTTTTTTGCTGGATCCGACCTGAACTTTTGAACCCATAAAAAAGAGGGTTTCTGATGCCCGGAGACACTGGAAAATGTAGTAGTAGTAGTAGTAGTAGTCTGATCCGGTTCCATTGAATTCTATTGTTTCCGGCCACCTGATGCGCCGCTTCAGGCACATCAGGCGGCTACGGCAAAAAAAAAAAAAACGTTACATGCTGCATTGTGTCCGGCCGCCGGAATGTACATTTCCGCCGGATCCGGACAAAAACGCATACAACGCACTGACATCAGGCGCCATCCGGCGCTAATGAATGTCAATGCAAAAAAAAAACACATCCGGCATTACATTTCGCCGTATGCGGTTGGACAAAAAAATGCCGGAGGGCGCCGTCAGGCGCACAACGGATGTGTGAAAGAGGCCTAGGTATGGAAACAAACAGAAAGAGGTTGTCCTGTGAACAAATTCATTTTAATTAATAGATCTTAGAAAAAAATGAACACAATCACAAATAGAGTAATTACTGTAATAATATATATTAGGGATGAGTGGATCTGTGGAAGTTCGGGTTCTGGTACCCAATCGAATTTTATTCCAAAATTTGGTTCAGGTACCAAAACTTTACTTTACTTTTGAACCCGAACCCTATTGAAATCTATGGGGACCTGAACTCTCTTTTTCCTCCCGGACTTCCTCTCTCTCTCTACTCCCGGACTTCCACCGGAACTCCAAATTTTAGAAAGGACTTCTGGGAGAAGTCTGTGTTCAGAGTTCAGCACCTGTTTGGTACAAAACCCCGAACTTCAAAGTTTGGGTCTGTTCATTTCTAAATATCTAGGAGCATTAAAAAGCATATGGCCCAATGGCCTAATATAAATCTGTAATAACAAGGATAAAAACCCGTGAATTATTTAATAATACGGGTAATAAATTATGATGCTAACAAAAGTTACCCCAAAGACAGTATGATATCCCCATAGTCAATTCCTCCACAGTACCTTCCACACGCACGATATGATGACCCTACTGTACCCCTCTCAACTCTCCTGGTAAAGTATGTTGACCCCAACACAGTATGATGCCCCAACTGTGATCCCCACATAGCACTCCACACTGTATAATGGGCCCGCATAATGCTCCATACAGTATAATGAGCCTTGCATAGCTCTCCATACAGTATAATGGGTCCCGCAGTCCTCCATGCTATATAATGGGCCTCATATAGTCCACCATAAAGTATAATGGGCTCCACACAGTCCTCCATACAAAAAAATTAGCCACCTGTCCTCGTCACCCCACTGCTCCATTCTCGGCACAAGTACTCTGAATAGTGATGTCATCTTGCTGAGACATCAGAACCAGAGGGAGAATGATGGGGAAGGAGTTGATGGCTCCCTCTTTCATCATTGCTTGCAACTGTATCGGCTTCTGTTATGCCGATACATTTGAAAGTGCCTTGCCAGCAGGTGCGTGAGTCAAAAATTATCACTCTGCGGGCCAGATTTGGTCCACAGGCCAAAGTTTAACAAGTGTGATCTAAACAATGGTTAATTTAATAAAATCCGTGTTCATTGCAGTAAAAATTGTCCATTTCCATCAACTTTCATCTAATATATATGGACAACGTGGGCTGTCCATACATACAAAAAAAGGCTGCACTCAAGCATACTAAAGCATGACAATATGGAATACATGAAATTTAGAATAGCAATATGGCTTTGGAATATAAGGAAAAATTTGAGACGCTTAGTATAAACATTTGGCCAAACATTTTAAAGCCCACCAACCATCGTCAAGGTGGTCTCAATACTGGTGAGTCCCTGACCTAATGTGAACATACCTCTACTAGGCTGATATCTGAATTTCTGGGTGAATATGCACCTCTGTCAGCAATGCCTGCACTCATGGGCAAAGTAGGGACCTGGTGCAATTAAAATCACCACCTGGTGGGGGCGGAGTGCTCGGTCAGCAAGCTAACATCCAATAGACAAAAAAAACCTGACCGGCACATCCAGACTAATGTGAACTAGGTGCAAACCAAGGGAAGCTACCCCCATGTAAAACATACAAAAAAAGGCTGCACTCAAGCATACTAAAGCATGACAATATGGAATACATGAAATTTAGAATAGCAATATGGCTTTGGAATATAAGGAAAAATTTGAGACGCTTAGTATAAACATTTGGCCAAACATTTTAAAGCCCACCAACCATCGTCAAGGTGGTCTCAATACTGGTGAGTCCCTGACCTAATGTGAACATACCTCTACTAGGCTGATATCTGAATTTCTGGGTGAATATGCACCTCTGTCAGCAATGCCTGCACTCATGGGCAAAGTAGGTGTAGCGCCGGCGTCCCTGCCCTCTGCCAGGCAGGGACGCTGTTCCCCTGCGCCAGCGTCCTCTGCCAGGCAGGGACGTCGCTCCCCTTACCCACGCTCGGCGTCCTCCTTCCGCCCTGCTGGGGTCGCGCGCTCCTTCCCTGCTGCTGGACTTAGGGCGCGCGCCCGCGCGCTCCCTCGCTCTTAAAGGGGCCGCGTGCATCTTTCAAAAAAGGTCCCCGGCCAATGCCGGAGGACTCCACCCTATATAAAGTACTCCCTCCTTAATGGAGGTGCCCGAGCAATGTTGTTGCACTGTTTACTCTGCTTCAGCCCTCAGGTTCCGTTACCAGTTACCTGCCTGTCTCCTGCCAGTTTGCTGTCTGCTACCTGTCCACAAGCCTACCTGGAGGTTCGGCCGTCACCGGTGGTGACCATCGGCTATTCCAGAGAATCTCGCCTGCTCACTTGGGGGCGCTCATCTGCCATCTGCCTGCAGACCTACCCGGAGGTTCGGACGTCACATGCGTGACCATCGTCTATTCCAGAGACTCTCGCCTGCTCACTTGGGGTGTTCATCTGCCATCTGCCTGCAGACCTACCTGGAAGTTCGGACGTCACATGCGTGACCATCGTCTATTCCAGAGACTCTCGCCTGCTCACTTGGGGGCGCTCATCTGCCATCTGCCTGCAGACCTACCCGGAGGTTCGGACGTCCACATGTGTGACACGTTTATTCCAGAGTCTACTACCTGCCTGTCACTCTGCAGGTGTTCTGATCTGCCACCTGTCCGCAACCTACCTGGAAGTTCGGACGTCACTGCGTGTGACCATCGCTATTCCAGAGAATCTCGCCTGCTCACTTGGGGCGCTCATCTGCCATCTGCCTGCAGACCTACCCGGAGGTTCGGACGTCACATGCGGTGACCATCGTCTATTCCAGAGACTCTCGCCTGCTCACTTGGGGGTGTTCATCTGCCATCTGCCTGCAGACCTACCTGGAAGTTCGGACGTCACATGCGGTGACCATCGTCTATTCCAGAGACTCTCGCCTGCTCACTTGGGGGCGTTCATCTGTCATCTGCCTGCTAGCCTACCGGGAGGCTCCACCATCTCAGGTCGTATATACCTGTCCATCCAGAGACTGCCCCGGTCACTTGCCGTGACTACCTGCCTGTCTATTCAGAGACTGCCCCGGTCACTTGCCGTGACTACCTGCCTGTCTATTCAGAGACTGCCCCGGTCACTTGCCGTGACTACCTGCCTGTCTATCCAGAGACTGCCCCGGTCACTTGCCGTGACTACCTGCCTGTCTATCCAGAGACTGCCCCGGTCACTTGCCGTGACTACCTGCCTGTCTATCCAGAGACTGCCCCGGTCACTTGCCGTGACTACCTGCCTCTCTATCCAGAGACTGCCCCGGTCACTTGCCGTGACTACCTGTCTGTATATCCAGAGACTGCCCCGGTCACTTGCCGTGACCTCCTTCCCGTCTGTCCAAAGACTGTCCCTGTCACTTGCCGTGACTTCCTGTCCGTCTCCCCGGGCGCCACCCGCTCCCTTACAAGGAAAGCCTCCTTGTATAATAAAGCTCAGAGGTTCCGCCTCCCTGACCCGTTACAGTTTGCTCGGGCCATGGAACCCGGTGGCACCCAAACCCCTTCGCTCTCTGACCTGTGTCATGAACTGTCTCGTCAGAGGTCTCAACAGGAGTCCATCCTGAGTCATCTGCGGAATGTTAATTCCCGCCTGGACACCCTGACTACTTCACCAGCAACCACCACTGGCGCCATGACTCGCAATCCTGGCAGTCCCGTTGCTTACCAATTCCGTAGTTTCCGTTCCTGGACCTCGACTTTCTGCTCCTCCACGGTTTGGAGGCGATCCTACTCTGGCTCGGGGTTTCATTAACCAGTGTACCCTGCATTTCGAACTCCTGGCTCACCAGTTTAACTCCGACCGGGCCAAAATTGCCTTCATTATGTCCCATCTCACCGGAGAGGCTCTGGCCTGGCTTAATCCTCTCTGGGAGAGAGAAGATCCTCTGGTGTCTGACCTGCCTGCTTTTCTCTCGGCCTTCCGGAAGGTATTCGACGAACCCGGACGGAAGACCTCCTCTGCATCATCTCTGTTGCGTCTCCGTCAGGGAAGTCTCACCGTGGGGCAATATGCCATACGGTTCCGTACCCTTGCCTCGGAGCTGGCCTGGGATAATGATGCTCTGATATCTGTCTTCTGGGAGGGTCTGTCCGGCCGTATTAAAGATGAACTTGCCGGTCGAGACATTCCAACCTCTCTCGATGACCTAATAACTCTGGCTAATCGAATTGATCTACGGTTCCAGGAACGCGCCAAAGAGGTCACCCGTGAGAGAAGGTTTCCTCGTCTAGCTCCTTCTTTTCAGAGACCTGTAACTCCTTCCGCTCCTCCCCAGGTACACACTTCTGAGCCTATGCAGGTCGACCAGACCAAGATGGTCAAAGCCCGTCAGGACTTACGCCGTGCCGAGGGGAGTTG
Source organism: Oophaga sylvatica (assembly GCA_033576555.1). Classification (NCBI taxonomy): domain Eukaryota; kingdom Metazoa; phylum Chordata; class Amphibia; order Anura; family Dendrobatidae; genus Oophaga; species Oophaga sylvatica. The sequence continues at coordinate 76,135,176 of JARQOD010000007.1, forward strand.
CTTCTACTGTGGCAGTAAGGAGCACCGGATCCGTACCTGTCCGGAGAGGTCGGGAAACGCCTGTGTCTAGGTTCGCTCGGAGAGGTCAACCTAGACAAGAATAAAACCTCTTCATCTCTGCTGCTGTCAGTCTCAATTCTCCTCGGTGAGAACCGTTATTTCGAACAAGCCCAACTTGATTCTGGAGCAGCCGGGAATCTTGTTTCACAGGCTCTAGTAGAGAAATATCGCATTCCTACCAAACATCTGGTTGAACCAGTATCTGTTGCTGCTGTGGACGGGGGTCTCCTACCACGTCCCATCCAACTTATCACTGAAGCCATAACCCTGCAGGTGGGAATGTTGCATTCTGAGAGCATCTCGTTTCATGTCCTGCCTGGACTCTCCATGCTTTCTTATTAGGTCTGCCTTGGCTCCAAAAGCATGCACCCGTGCTCGACTGGCAGACTGGAGAGATCCTTCGCTGGGGACAGGACTGTCATAAAACGTGTTTGGTTCCTGTTCATCCCGTCCGTCCTTCTCCTACACCAACTAATCTACCAGGGCTCCCGATTCCATATTGGTCGTTCGCTGATGTCTTTAATAAAAAGGAGGCAGAGACATTACCCCCTCACAGACCTTATGATTGCCCGATCGACCTGCTACCCGGTACTACGCCTCCCCGTGGGCGTATTTACCCATTGTCTGCTGCTGAGACCAGGTCGATGTCCGAATATATCGAGGAGAATTTGGCCAAGGGATTCATCCGGAAATCTACCTCCCCAGCGGGAGCAGGTTTCTTCTTCGTAAAAAAGAAAGACGGCTCTCTCCGTCCCTGTATTGACTACAGAGGCCTAAACCTGATCACGGTGAAGAATAAGTACCCTCTTCCGCTCATTCCCGAATTGTTTGATCATCTGAGGGGGGCTAGAATCTTCACCAAACTGGATCTTCGTGGAGCATATAACCTAGTCCGTATCCGTCGGGGAGATGAATGGAAGACGGCATTCAACACCCGGGACGGCCACTATGAGTATTTGGTGATGCCCTTTGGTCTCTGTAATGCTCCTGCAGTCTTTCAGGAGTTGGTCAATGACATCTTCCGGGACCTGCTCTACTCCTGCGTTGTGGTGTACCTAGACGACATCTTGGTCTTCTCTCCGGATCTCCAGTCTCACCGGAGGGATGTTCGTCAGGTTCTGCTCAGGCTTAGGCAGAATCACCTTTTCGCCAAATATGAGAAGTGTCTCTTTGAGCAGACCTCGCTTCCGTTTTTGGGTTACATCATTTCTCAGACAGGCCTAAGAATGGATCCGGAGAAACTATCTGCCATCGAGAAATGGCCCCGACCGGAGGGATTGAAGGCCATTCAGCGGTTCCTGGGATTCGCCAATTATTACCGCCTCTTCATACCGCACTTCTCTTCCCGGACTGCTCCAATCTCCGCGCTCACACCGCAAGAATGCTAACCCCAAACAGTGGACGCCCGAAGCAGAGGAGGCCTTTCTTTTCTTAAAACAGGCCTTCTCTTCCGCTCCAGTGCTGCATCGCCCGGACGGCAACAAGCAGTTCTTCCTGGAGGTGGACGCTTCCTCTTCTGGAGCCGGAGCGGTACTGACTCAAAAGTCTTCTTCCGGGAGGATGGTATCTTGCGGCTTCTTCTCAAAACTCTTCTCCTCTTCTGAGCGCAATTATTCCATAGGAGACCGAGAGTTATTGGCCATCAAGCTGGCATTGGAGGAGTGGCGTTACCTACTCGAGGGGGCTCTTCATCCGGTAATCATTTACACTGACCACAAGAATCTGGCTTACCTCCAGCATGCCCAGAGACTTAACCCTCGCCAAGCCCGGTGGTCCTTGTTTTTTGCCCGCTTCGACTTTCTTTTACACTTTCGCCCGGCCGACAAGAACATCAAGGCGGATGCCTTGTCCCGGTCTTTCCTGGTGTCGGATCTCGAGGAGGAACCTAAACATATCATCGATCCCGCCAGAGTGATGCAGGTGGCTCCCGTGAGTCTAAATCGTCTCCCTCCTGGTAAGACGTTCGTATCGGTACCTGATCGGGAGAGGATCCTCCACTGGGGTCATTCGTCTAAACTAGCTGGCCACGCTGGTCAGAAAAAGACCCTCCAGCTCATTACCCGGCATTACTGATGGCCTACCCTGCACAAGGATGTAATAGACTTTGTTTCTGCCTGTGCCTCCTGTGCCCGCAACAAAGTTCCGAGACACCTGCCTGCCGGCCGTCTTCTCCCGCTTCCTGTACCCGCTGTCCCCTGGCAGCATATAGCCATGGACTTCATAACGGATCTTCCCGTCTCTGCTGGTTGTACGGTCATTTGGGTGGTCGTTGACCGATTTTCCAAGATGGCTCACTTCATTCCCCTGCCAGGGCTTCCGTCTGCACCCGAGTTGGCTAAAGACTTTATCCGCCACATCTTCCGTCTTCATGGTCTGCCTCGTCACATTGTGTCGGATCGTGGAGTACAGTTCACCTCAAGTTTCTGGAGAGCCACTTGTAAGTTGCTAGACGTCACCCTGGATTTCTCCTCCGCTTACCACCCACAGTCCAATGGTCAAGTCGAGCGAATCAATCAGATTCTGACCAGTTATCTCCGGCACTTCGTTAATGCCCACCATTCTGACTGGGTGGATCTCCTGCCTTGGGCCGAATTTTCGTAGAACAATCACGAGAGCGAATCTTCCTCCAAATCTCCGTTTCTTGTAGTCTTCGGTCAACATCCTCGGATCCCTGTACCTATTTCCATCTCTGTGGACAATCCAGCTGCGGAATCCCTGGTTAACGAATTCTCCTCCATATGGGAGAGTACCCGGTCCGCACTCATTCTGTCATCCGAGCGCATGAAGAGACATGCTGACAAGAAACGTCTGGATCCCTCTCAATTCCGTCCTGGGGATAAGGTCTGGCTCTCGTCCAAGTATGTTCGGCTCAAGATTCCTTCCTACAAGTTAGGTCCTCGGTTCATCGGTCCTCTGGAGATCATCAGTCAGATCAACCCAGTGTCCTATAAATTGAAACTCCGGGCCAATTTGCGGATTCCTAACTCCTTCCATGTATCTCTCCTCAAACCGGTGGTACTTAACTCTTTTGTCAAGTCTACAGGTACACCTCCTGCTCCACTGTCTGCTGAGAACGAATTTGAGGTAGAGAACATTTTGGCCACCAAAAGGGTAGGAAGAAAGACCTATTTTCTGGTGGATTGGAAGGGGTTTGGTCCTGAGGAGAGAACGTGGGAGCCTCGGGAGAACATCCATGCCCCTCTCATCCTAGCAAAATTTCTTTCTGGCCTAAAAAAGGGGGGCCTAAAGGGGGGGTACTGTAGCGCCGGCGTCCCTGCCCTCTGCCAGGCAGGGACGCTGTTCCCCTGCGCCAGCGTCCTCTGCCAGGCAGGGACGTCGCTCCCCTTACCCACGCTCGGCGTCCTCCTTCCGCCCTGCTGGGGTCGCGCGCTCCTTCCCTGCTGCTGGACTTAGGGCGCGCGCCTGCGCGCTCCCTCGCTCTTAAAGGGGCCGCGCGCATCTTTCAAAAAAGGTCCCCGGCCAATGCCGGAGGACTCCACCCTATATAAAGTACTCCCTCCTTAATGGAGGTGCCCGAGCAATGTTGTTGCACTGTTTACTCTGCTTCAGCCCTCAGGTTCCGTTACCAGTTACATGCCTGTCTCCTGCCAGTTTGCTGTCTGCTACCTGTCCGCAAGCCTACCTGGAGGTTCGGCCGTCACCGGTGGTGACCATCGGCTATTCCAGAGAATCTCGCCTGCTCACTTGGGGGCGCTCATCTGCCATCTGCCTGCAGACCTACCCGGAGGTTCGGACGTCACATGCGGTGACCATCGTCTATTCCAGAGACTCTCGCCTGCTCACTTGGGGGCGTTCATCTGCCATCTGCCTGCAGACCTACCCGGAGGTTCGGACGTCACATGCGGTGACCATCGTCTATTCCAGAGACTCTCGCCTGCTCACTTGGGGGCGTTCATCTGTCATCTGCCTGCTAGCCTACCGGGAGGCTCCACCATCTCAGGTCGTATATACCTGTCTATTCAGAGACTGCCCCGGTCACTTGCCGTGACTACCTGCCTGTCTATCCAGAGACTGCCCCGGTCACTTGCCGTGACTACCTGCCTGTCTATCCAGAGACTGCCCCGGTCACTTGCCGTGACTACCTGCCTGTCTATCCAGAGACTGCCCCGGTCACTTGCCGTGACTACCTGCCTCTCTATCCAGAGACTGCCCCGGTCACTTGCCGTGACTACCTGTCTGTATATCCAGAGACTGCCCCGGTCACTTGCCGTGACCTCCTTCCCGTCTGTCCAAAGACTGTCCCTGTCACTTGCCGTGACTTCCTGTCCGTCTCCCCGGGCGCCACCCGCTCCCTTACAAGGAAAGCCTCCTTGTATAATAAAGCTCAGAGGTTCCGCCTCCCTGACCCGTTACAGTAGGGACCTGGTGCAATTAAATCACCACCTGGTGGGGGCGGAGTGCTCGGTCAGCAAGCTAACATCCAATAGACAAAAAAACCTGACCGGCACATCCAGACTAATGTGAACTAGGTGCAAACCAAGGGAAGCTACCCCCATGTAAAACATACAAAAAAGGCTGCACTCAAGCATACTAAAGCATGACAATATGGAATACATGAAATTTAGAATAGCAATATGGCTTCGGAATATAAGGAAAAATTTGAGACGCTTAGTATAAACATTTGGCCAAACATTTTAAAGCCCACCAATCATCGTCAAGGTGGTCTCAATACTGGTGAGTCCCTGACCTAATGTGAACATACCTCTACTAGGCTGATATCTGAATTTCTGGGTGAATATGCACCTCTGTCAGCAATGCCTGCACTCATGGGCAAAGTAGGGACCTGGTGCAATTAAAATCACCACCTGGTGGGGGCGGAGTGCTCGGTCAGCAAGCTAACATCCAATAGACAAAAAAACCTGACCGGCACATCCAGACTAATGTGAACTAGGTGCAAACCAAGGGAAGCTACCCCCATGTAAAACATACAAAAAAAGGCTGCACTCAAGCATACTAAAGCATGACAATATGGAATACATGAAATTTAGAATAGCAATATGACTTTGGAATATAAGGAAAAATTTGAGACGCTTAGTATAAACATTTGGCCAAACATTTTAAAGCCCACCAACCATCGTCAAGGTGGTCTCAATACTGGTGAGTCCCTGACCTAATGTGAACATACCTCTACTAGGCTGATATCTGAATTTCTGGGTGAATATGCACCTCTGTCAGCAATGCCTGCACTCATGGGCAAAGTAGGGACCTGGTGCAATTAAAATCACCACCTGGTGGGGGCGGAGTGCTCGGTCAGCAAGCTAACATCCAATAGACAAAAAAACCTGACCGGCACATCCAGACTAATGTGAAATAGGTGCAAACCAAGGGAAGCTACCCCCATGTAAAACATACAAAAAAAGGCTGCACTCAAGCATACTAAAGCATGACAATATGGAATACATGAAATTTAGAATAGCAATACTTTGGAATATAAGGAAAAATTTGAGACGCTTAGTATAAACATTTGGCCAAACATTTTAAAGCCCACCAACCATCGTCAAGGTGGTCTCAATACTGGTGAGTCCCTGACCTAATGTGAACATACCTCTACTAGGCTGATATCTGAATTTCTGGGTGAATATGCACCTCTGTCAGCAATGCCTGCACTCATGGGCAAAGTAGGGACCTGGTGCAATTAAAATCACCACCTGGTGGGGGCGGAGTGCTCGGTCAGCAAGCTAACATCCAATAGACAAAAAAACCTGACCGGCACATCCAGACTAATGTGAACTAGGTGCAAACCAAGGGAAGCTACCCCCATGTAAAACATACAAAAAAAGGCTGCACTCAAGCATACTAAAGCATGACAATATGGAATACATGAAATTTAGAATAGCAATATGGCTTTGGAATATAAGGAAAAATTTGAGACGCTTAGTATAAACATTTGGCCAAACATTTTAAAGCCCACCAACCATCGTCAAGGTGGTCTCAATACTGGTGAGTCCCTGACCTAATGTGAACATACCTCTACTAGGCTGATATCTGAATTTCTGGGTGAATATGCACCTCTGTCAGCAATGCCTGCACTCATGGGCAAAGTAGGGACCTGGTGCAATTAAAATCACCACCTGGTGGGGGCGGAGTGCTCGGTCAGCAAGCTAACATCCAATAGACAAAAAAAACCTGACCGGCACATCCAGACTAATGTGAACTAGGTGCAAACCAAGGGAAGTTACCCCCATGTAAAACATACAAAAAAAGGCTGCACTCAAGCATACTAAAGCATGACAATATGGAATACATGAAATTTAGAATAGCAATATGGCTTTGGAATATAAGGAAAAATTTGAGACGCTTAGTATAAACATTTGGCCAAACATTTTAAAGCCCACCAACCATCGTCAAGGTGGTCTCAATACTGGTGAGTCCCTGACCTAATGTGAACATACCTCTACTAGGCTGATATCTGAATTTCTGGGTGAATATGCACCTCTGTCAGCAATGCCTGCACTCATGGGCAAAGTAGGGACCTGGTGCAATTAAAATCACCACCTGGTGGGGGCGGAGTGCTCGGTCAGCAAGCTAACATCCAATAGACAAAAAAACCTGACCGGCACATCCAGACTAATGTGAACTAGGTGCAAACCAAGGGAAGCTACCCCATGTAAAACATGCAAAAAAGGCTGCACTCAAGCATACTAAAGCATGACAATATGGAATACATGAAATTTAGAATAGCAATATGGCTTTGGAATATAAGGAAAAATTTGAGACGCTTAGTATAAACATTTGGCCAAACATTTTAAAGCCCACCAACCATCGTCAAGGTGGTCTCAATACTGGTGAGTCCCTGACCGAGCACTCCGCCCCCACCAGGTGGTGATTTTAATTGCACCAGGTCCCTACTTTGCCCATGAGTGCAGGCATTGCTGACAGAGGTGCATATTCACCCAGAAATTCAGATATCAGCCTAGTAGAGGTATGTTCACATTAGGTCAGGGACTCACCAGTATTGAGACCACCTTGACGATGGTTGGTGGGCTTTAAAATGTTTGGCCAAATGTTTATACTAAGCGTCTCAAATTTTTCCTTATATTCCAAAGCCATATTGCTATTCTAAATTTCATGTATTCCATATTGTCATGCTTTAGTATGCTTGAGTGCAGCCTTTTTTTGTATGTTTTACATGGGGGTAGCTTCCCTTGGTTTGCACCTAGTTCACATTAGTCTGGATGTGCCGGTCAGGTTTTTTTGTCTATTGGATGTTAGCTTGCTGACCGAGCACTCCGCCCCCACCAGGTGGTGATTTTAATTGCACCAGGTCCCTACTTTGCCCATGAGTGCAGGCATTGCTGACAGAGGTGCATATTCACCCAGAAATTCAGATATCAGCCTAGTAGAGGTATGTTCACATTAGGTCAGGGACTCACCAGTATTGAGACCACCTTGACGATGGTTGGTGGGCTTTAAAATGTTTGGCCAAATGTTTATACTAAGCGTCTCAAATTTTTCCTTATATTCCAAAGCCATATTGCTATTCTAAATTTCATGTATTCCATATTGTCATGCTTTAGTATGCTTGAGTGCAGCCTTTTTTTGTATGTTTTACATGGGGGTAGCTTCCCTTGGTTTGCACCTAGTTCACATTAGTCTGGATGTGCCGGTCAGGTTTTTTTGTCTATTTTTTGTCAACGTGGGCTGTCCAGGCTTGGAGTTCAGGTTTGCAGTTACTCTGTGACTTCTATCTTGTGAATCCTCACAGTGCGCAATGTGCGTGCTTTCAGGATTATCCAATGTCAGCGCAATGGGCAGGCGCGTGACTGTAAGTATGCAATTTGCATATATACGTTCACATGCCAACTAGACAAGTGTCTTGAGTGAGGCTGGACACGTCTGGTCAGAATGTGGCTGGAGGTATGTATATCGCATTCTTGTGGTCACATGACCTCCTGCTCCCAGTGCCGGTGTCGGAGAATCCTAATAGTGCGCACTGTGCACGCTGCTAGGATTTTCAGGTCTGCAGTCAGAGTGACTGCAGACTTGAGCCCGAAGCCTTGACAACCCCTTTAATATCTATAGACACCTTTAAACATATTCCAAGTAACGAACATGCAAAAATGGAAGATAAGAAAAATCTGTTGGGATGTAAAGAACGCATTTGCGCCCTGTTCTGTGATGTAGTATACCAAAAGTACTTTTGTCATCCTAAAAACTGCATTTGATATATGGTATGTGTATGTGTGTATAAAACCTATTTGAAATTTTCCTAAATCCAATTTTAGGTCACACAGTGGAGAATACACCAAGAAGAAGCCACTAGATTAGAATCTTCTATCGCTGCCAGGAGACAACAGGAGGAGGAACAGAAAGAAAAACAAAGGAGAGCGAAGGAAAAGCTCCAGCGAGCAAACAAAAAGGAGAAAGTATGAAAGCTCTAATCATTTGCATATGTTACTTAAAAGATTACAGAAAATATCTTGATGCATGCTAATTAAAACTATTTGTTACTGCTGGCAGTGCATTGGATAAGCGCGTTTACACAGCATTCCCGGCAAGATTGTTTAAGACCTCGCTAAAGCCATTAATGCCTCGAAGGAACTAAATCTTATCCGCACTGCATTGTGCGCAGAGTGTAATGTATCCTGAATTATTCTGTAAATGTGGGTTTTTGTAACAGTACTAGAGAGACTGAAAGTGCTGCAGTCAAGTACTCTGCACTGCAGCACATTCTGGTCACAACTCAGCAACTCCTTGCAAAGCACACTTTACCCACACAAGGATATGGGCTCCTGTCGTGTACTCCACAGCAAGACAAATTACGGGAGCTGAAATATATGAAATCTTGAGTTGTTACACTAATGGAGGCCATTCCCGGAAGATTTGTCACCCAATATCACTAAGGATAAATGCAAATGAACCAACCAAGAGCAACTTCTTCCTCCTTACAGAGATTTACATCAGTACAAATAATCATTTATTTCATAGTCTCAGCCCCTTTTCTCCACCAATCATATGGCTCATACATATTTGCCAATCTTGGCCCGTTAATAAACGGTGATTGACGACATACAAGTCGATCCGCGCTTGTTTACTGCTCTGTGCCCAAAAGCCAACAAAGACTGATGGGGGGACAGAACAATCATTAATACAGTCATGTTGTCCCCAGACAGCATAACGTTGTCAGCAGCACATTCCCTGTTTACACGGGGCGATGAGCAGATGATAATATTTTTTTTATTGGGCATTTCCGAAGCGCCCATAAAAATTCTGGTGGTCCACAAATAACTCTGTCCTGACATTTTAGAATATCATCGCAGCGTAAGCCGCTGCAGAAGAATATGCAAACACAGCCAAATTGCCCACAGAAAAGGCAGAAATGGTTCATCACCACCTCTGCTTTCCTGATTGCTGCATACACATACGCTGACCAAGCAAGAGACTGATTTTGCCCTGTAAGTGGCAGTAATATTCAGCTGCAGATACAGAGAAGTTGGATCTACAAATTTTTAAATTCTCCCCTTCCTAATGTCTTTTATGATCTTATGTGGGGCATAACTTGTAAAATAAATGACAAAATAAGTAAATAAATGCATAAAAAGTAAGACAAAATAAATATACATATATAAAAAATAATAAATACCCTATATACTCATGTATAAGCCGACCGTGTATAAGCCGACCCCCTAATTTTGCCACAAAAAACTGGGAAAACTATTGACTCGCGTATAAGCCGGGTGTATAAACCACCGTCCTGCTCTGTGCTGCCCCGTCCTGCTCCTTGCTCCCCCATCCAGCTCTGTGCTCCCCCATTCTCCTCTGTGCTCCCCCCTCCTGCTCCGTCCTCCGCTGTGCTCCCCCCTTCCTGCTCCGTCCTCCTGTGCCTCCCCATCCTGCTCCGTGCTCCTCTGTGCTCTCCATCTTCCCCCCGTCCTGCTCCGTGCTCCTTTGTGCTCTCCGTCCTCCCCCCCGTCCTGCTCCGTGCTCATTGTCCTCCTCCATGCTTCCCCCGTCCTCCGTTCTCCCCCATCATACTCACCCTCCCCGTGTCATCGCTGAACGTCCTGGAAATCCTCCATTGTACCCGGCTTCCTGCAGCTCTCCTGTGCTGAGCGGTGATGTAATACCGCTCATTAAGGCCATGAATATGGACGCGACGCCTATGGGAGTGGCGTCGCGTCCATATTACATGACCTTAATGAGCGGTGTTGCGTCACCGCTCAGCACAGGAGAGCTGCAGGAAGCCGGGTACAACGGAGGATTGCCGGGACGTTCAGCGATGGCACGGGGAGGGTGAGTATGATGTCCCAGCCACCGGCTCCTGCCGCGGCACCCCCTCCCCCGCTGGTTTCTGCCCAATGACTCGTGTATAAACCGAGGGGGCATTTTCAGCACAAAAAAAGGTGCTGAAAATCTCGGCTTATACACGAGTATATACGGTAAATAAAGAAAAAAGCCATTGCGCATCCAAAATGCTGTTTATAGTCACCCCCCCCATTCCTGAGAGAAAAACAGAGATATCTAAATATATATAATTCTACAGAAAGGGGAACATAATTTACAATGAATATTAGTGGTCATTGTAGTCATGAAAAAAAATGTGAAAAAGACACATTTTTTTTCTTTGCCTTTTGCCCCAATGTCAGAAAAATAAAAGAAATGCAAAAATTTGTTAAAAATTTAGAGTAAAATGTTCTCCTTAAACCACATATATATAAAAAAAATAAAAATGTGCCATATGTGGTCATAACCAGGAGAAGAGAGCCTGGTCTTTAATTGGTTAAAAGATCTAATCACCCTCCCACAATGACGAACATAAAAAACAAACTAATGACCATATACAAAGAAGGCCTTAAAAAGTTTCAGTTACGACGAAGAATAAGTCGCAAATTAAAAATGGCTGAAAAAAACAACAAAAACTAGACAAAAAAAGTGCAGTGAATTGGATACAAAGTGCTTTGTTTGTTTTTCAAAAATGGCGCCACTCTTATCTGTGGGCTGAATTTAGTATTGCACTTTATCTATATTCAGATGGTTAACAATGACTTCAATTAAGCAGGAAAAATGATCTACTGTAGTTTTATGAATGGTGAAGTCTGAACAAAATGTATTTCTAGTGATGAGCGAGCGTGCTCGGATCAGGTATTAACCAAGCATGTTCGAGTGCTAATCGAGCATTTCGACATGCTTGAAAAACATGTTCGAGTCCCCGCGGCTGCATGTCTGTTCGACACCCACAGCACATGCAGGGATTGCCTAACAAACTGGAATTCCCTGCATGTGTTGCAGCTGTCGAACAGCAGCGAGACATGCAGCCTTGGCGACTTGAGCATATTTTTTGCGCACTCTGAAAATACTCAAGACCCAGGGCATTTCTCACTCATGACTATGTATTTCCCTTCCATCAACATTACCAAATTAGATTTGTACAGACAAAAAAGTAAGAAAGAATGCAGGATCAGACTACACAAAGTTTGTTTGTAGTCTGTTTCCATAGTGATACATAGATTTACATAGCAAAAATAAATGTATTTTTTATTTTAAGAAGACTTTTTAAAAGTTTCCTCTTGTTTTGTTGTGAAGCTGTAAATGGAAAAGAATTGGGCTAGTCCAGGTCGGAGTCAGTAAGAGCTGCTGTTCATGTGGCACGGATCTGAGTGTGATACCTAGTAACTGAATGTACAAGTTAAGTGAAAGGTGCAGGTTGGAGATATTACGGAACAAGTCACTTTGTCTTATAAATGTTTCCACTTAGAAATGAAACAACCCACAGGAAAACAATGCCGGGGATTTCAAGCCTCACAGCACAATTATATATAACTATATTTGCAAGAAACAATACCAAGATATTCCAGCATTGGGGATTTCCTTTTGTGCGGCTTGTCACGCAGGCCGAGTTTAGTTTGAATTTTCTTTTTCTTTTCTTTTTTGCTTCATGTGACAGATAGAAAAGTACAAAGTTGAAAAACAGCAAGCGTGGGAAGAGCAACAGAGACGGGATCTGCAGCGCCTAGAGCAGCTGAAAAACATCATGGTCCAGCAAGCTGAGAAAGACAAAGAGCGGTAAGTACATTAATGGGCAAACACTGGCTCTCCGTGCCCTGATGGGCCATAACCCGGAGCGAGTAGACTTGTTCTGCTATCAACACCCAAATTACAGATTGAATTCAATTTATTTATACAACTTTTCATATATTTTTGTGAACTTCTGTCCATTTTATTAAAAAGCCTTCATAATCGTCTAACTTTAGTAGCAGCCAAGAGTAAAGCTCTAAGAAATGATTGCTGTAAATGTTTAATGTTGTGGATGGAGAAGCTGAGCAATTCCTGCAGTTTTCACAAATCTTAAAGATTAATATTGATCCTGCAAACCCGAGGGAGGGCAGAACGTGCACAAGACAGGGCATAACCAAGGAGGTTTGCAGAGAAAAAACATTATCAAATATTCTTCTGCAATTGTACTTGATTGTCGAACTGTAAACTTGAATTCAAGTAAAGTTTCGATTGTTTTAGAAAAAACATGATTCCATGGCCAGTAATAACAATGGGCGCAGTGGGCTTCATAACGCAGGGGTGCCTATTATTCTTGTCTGTACACTAGTTCTGGTGGCCATTTTTGTTTGGCCCTCTGTATGAATTGTGAGGTCACAAAAGAGTTTCTGTCACGTAAACTCCTGTGATATCCCAACTGTTCTTGTGTCAGGTGAGTGACTGTGACATCACTGGTGGGTTTCAGTTAGGTGAACTACTGTCCTGTCACAGGTGGGGTCAGTCAGGTAAGCTGCTGTGACCTCACACCTGTGCTTGTCAGATGAGCTTCGGTGATATAGGTAGGTTAGGTTTGCCGCTTTGACATCACAAATGTGTTTCTGTCACCAAAGTGTCAGTGATCTCACAAGTTGGTATCAGTTAGGTGGGCTGCTGTGACCTCACTAGTGGATTTGTTAGGTGTGCTGCTGTGACCTCACTAGTGGATTTGTTAGGTGAGCTGCTGTGACCTCACTAGTGGATTTGTTAGGTGAGCTGCTGTGACCTCACTAGTGGATTTGTTAGGTGCGCTGCTGTGACCTCACTAGTGGATTTGTTAGGTGAGCTGCTGTGACCTCACTAGTGGATTTGTTAGGTGAGCTGCTGTGACCTCACTAGTGGATTTGTTAGGTGAGCTGCTGTGACCTCACTAGTGGATTTGTTAGGTGAGCTGCTGTGACCTCACTAGTGGATTTGTTAGGTGGCTGCTGTGACCTCACTAGTGGATTTGTTAGGTGGGTGCTGTGACCTCACTAGTGGATTTGTTAGGTGCGGTGCTGTGACCTCACTAGTGGATTTGTTAGGTGCGGCTGCTGTGACCTCACTAGTGGATTTGTTAGGTGGCTGCTGTGACCTCACTAGTGGATTTGTTAGGTGCGCTGCTGTGACTTCACTAGTGGATTTGTTAGGTGAGCTGCTGTGACCTCACTAGTGGATTTGTTAGGTGCGCTGCTGTGACCTACTAGTGGATTTGTTAGGTGAGCTGCTGTGACCTCACTAGTGGATTTGTTAGGTGCGCTGCTGTGACCTACTAGTGGATTTGTTAGGTGTGCTCTGTGACCTCACTTGTGGATTTGTTAGGTGCGCTGCTGTGACCTCACTAGTGGATTTGTTAGGTGCGCTGCTGTGACCTCACTAGTGGATTTGTTAGGTGAGCTGCTGTGACCTCACTAGTGGATTTGTTAGGTGGGCTGTGTGACCTCACTAGTGGATTTGTTAGGTGGGCTGCTGTGACCTCACTAGTGGATTTGTTAGGTGGGCTGCTGTGACCTCACTAGTGGATTTGTTAGGTGGGGCTGCTATGACCTCACTAGTGGATTTGTTAGGTGAGCTGCTGTGACCTCACTAGTGGATTTGTTAGGTGAGCTGCTGTGACCTCACTAGTGGATTTGTTAGGTGGGGCTGCTGTGACCTCACTAGTGGATTTGTTAGGTGGGCTGCTGTGACCTCACTAGTGGATTTGTTAGGTGGCTGCTGTGACCTCACTAGTGGATTTGTTAGGTGGGCTGCTGTGACCTCACTAGTGGATTTGTTAGGTGTGCTGCTGTGACCTCACTAGTGGATTTGTTAGGTGTGCTGCTGTGACCTCACTAGTGGATTTATTAGATGAGCGGCTGTGGCTTCAGTAGTGGATTTGTTAAGTGGGCTGTTGTGGTCTCACTAGTGATTTGTTAGGTGGGCTGCTGTGAACTCACATGTGGGTTTCTGTTACCTACGCTGCTGTGACCTCACAACTGTTTTCTTCAGGTGTTTTGACACAATTGTTAGGGTCATATTAGCTATTGTGACTTCACAGTTTTAGTTATAAAAGCTGCTTAGATATCACAGTGGTTTTCTGTGATGTGAACTGATGTGATATCACAAGCTGGTTTAGTCAGGTAAGCTGGAAGGCTGAAGAACAGTATTATTAAGTTAGTGGGTCGAAATGAAGTAGAGCTGTTTTTACACTGGGCCTTTGCTGTCGGTGTCTGCCCATGTGTAATTAGCCACGTGTGACAGGACAGAAACATAAAAGACCCTGGCTATCCATACATGGCTGAGCTAGCCCCAGCTCTGTAAACCTAAACAGCTATTGTCCATAGCAACCACCAATACTTGTGGTTCTCCGCACACCGCCTGTTCAGACTCTTCTCAGAGAGGGATTCTGGCCTCTCTTCAGCTGCGTATCCAACCTGGTGCCCACAGTCTGTGCATTCAGGAGCTAACACATTTGCCTCTGCTGTATCCAGCAGACTGACTGACTCCTCAGTCACTCCATTCAGAGAGACCCCAGAACATCTCTCTCGGCTACAGCTCACATCTTGGCTGGTCCCACAATGAATCTACTTCCTGCTTCTTAGAGAAACCATGCAGGTGCTTTGAATCAAACACTGCAGAGCTGGGATTTAATCCTGTCGTTCCCAGATATGCTACATTGGGTACCTTTGCACTCCCATACACTTACACACAAAGTCACAGTTTATGTGACGATGAGGGTTGCAAGTTGTGTCTGGCAGCTTAGTGGCAGAGGAAGCACACACCTTTTCAAGAGGTGAAGACATCAATACAGTGACATACACCTTGCTCATGTTCATGCATATACATTGATGTCATGATATGACTACAGTCCCAACAGAATGCGGGATCCATAAAGTGCTGCTACCATGCAGTAATAGCAAAAGGAGTCCATGTGTGCAGTCCTAGAAAGAAAGTTGCACTTCAATGAGCAGCATAGCTCAAGGTTTGTCTTCCTGTCATCTTCTACTTTATCTTGTTCTACATCTTCATCTTCCTTGCTTCTCCCGGTAAAATACCTCCACAGTAGCCACCGGCACCCATCTGCTCCTCTCCTTGTCTCTTTGTTCTGAATGATTATAAAATAAGCAGGACGACTATTGATCCATGAATAGTCACCAAACCTCCTCCGTCACCATCGCTCATGTCATGACGTCTGCCAGGAGGTGCCGCGGTGTGAATGTAGATGCTTGTTCTGACATTGTACTAATGGAGAAAATAAATTGGAGATGTAATATTGTATCAAAGGTCAACAGTCGGTGATTTCTACAGTTCATTAAGTTAATTCTCCAACTACTTTCGTTCCCAGGGTTGTCTATCGGCAGCAGCTGTTAGAGAAACGTCTGACAGACAGAAAGGAGGTGCTTCTTCATGAGGAGCAGGTAGAGTTGGAGAGACAGAGACGGCTTGAAGCTCTACGTCAGCAGGTACCGTGGTGGCGTTCTCATACTATAATCATTGCTGTAATAGTTTTGATAATTTGCCTTTTAGCCACAAATCTACCTGTTGATTGAAGATTCAGATACGACTGTCATACATATCCTTTTACAACTGAATTAATAAATGCAACTGTACCATCTTATTGGGGTTTTCCTACAATTACCACTTATGACTTATCAACCCCGCACCGAGCACCCATCCCAAGTCTCCCAGTAGAATGGGGGAGTGATGGTGCATGCACACTGCTGCTTCATTTAAAGTCTACGAGACTGATGAAGATAGTCAAGTACAATTCTCCGTTATTTTCATCAGTTCCATTAACGATGACCGACGCAGCAGTACAATTGCCCGACATTCGCATCATTCAAACTGGGGAACACTGGAGCCCCATTCCTGTGATTAATGGGGGTCCCTGCAGTACGATCCCCAGTGATTAGAGGCTTGTCCCCTATTCTGTGGATAGGTGATTAGTTGTAAATGTGACAATAGGACACCACTCATCACTGAACTGGAAATTTAAAAGTAAATGGATATATAACAAAATGCTACCCTTCATGGAGGGACTTTGTCTCATGGTTAGTGCCTGATCCTGTTATTTGGAATTCGGGTCCAGGGGCTACAAGGCTTAACTTCATTATTTATGCATTAAAACATTGCCTAACTTGGGGAGAGTAATGTAAAAATTAAAAAGTCAAACACTTGGTAGGTTCCCACATCACTAATGTAGTATATAGTATACAGCATTAGTGATTACATTGATACAGGACAGTATTGTGGGTTTCTGCCCAATACTTTATACTGAACAGTTGTAAAACTCGTGCTGACACATCAGGTTCTGAATTTCTTTATACAGGTGGCGGTTATAGCTGAATTTGATCCGGTCAGAATGATGAGTGACACACAAGCTTGGAAAGCCAGACTCGGTATTGGGGTAGAAGATGAAATTGTCCTTCAGAAACCACTTTTTGATTTGTTCACATACAACGAACAACAGGTCCGTGCGAGTTCTTTTTTTGTTTTTCTAGAAAAGACACCTGTCTCGTGTGTTGGCTGTGACTGATAAAGCAGTTTCAAACAGATCTGTCACCAGACTTCACAATACAATCTTCGTAGATTATTAAATAGATTTTGTTAGACCTGAGGGAACTGGTGTACTTGTATTGAAAAATCAATCTCTCAAAAATGACTGTATAATCTAGTTATTATAATGAACATTGTGTGAGTCCAGCTAAAGAGCGACAGAGCTCACCAGTCCAAGTGTGTTTAGTCTCTGCCCTCCCAGCCTGACAGCTACAGCTTGTACTGGGTAGTGTGAGATCTCAGCAGCAGGGAGGAGGGACACTGAGGAGCTGATTGGGTAGAGATTAAGCATTGAGGATTATTCAGCAGTTTTTACACTGCAACAATACCAGACTGGTCAGGTCTAAGAGATCTATGTAATAATTTCTGCAGTTTGTATTATAAAATCTCATGATCGAGCCACTTTTCAAATACCCATAGCTGAGCCACAATACCAAACACAGCCTGCGAACGACAATGGCGCTGGATCTACTATTTTTGTAATAGAGAACCTCTTTAAATATTTATTTGGTATCATATTTTTTTCAGCGATTAGAATCACAATATGCAAATTTCTTACAGTATTATTATAATATATATTCCACCATTTTAAACGCAAAATGTATAAGTTATTTCTATATAATTGGCCAATTGTTCTATTTATCAGATATTAAAAAAGACAGACTAAATCCACTATTAGGCGATTTCTTCTCTACATTGGTGGCTTATGCTTAGTTTATATGTGTGCCTGTATGAAGAATTCCTCCAAAGGGGAGAGGAATATATCCATAATGCATGCATCAGTATGCAAAAAAACATGACACAGTCACAAGCATAAATACATACTGTCACATACATATACACATTGTAAAAGTCATATACCGTACTCTATACAGTACTGTGGAAAGGTTTTAGGAAGGTGTTAAAAATGCAGCCAAGTAAGAATGATTTTAAAAATAGAAGTGTTAATAGTATAATTTTATCAACTGACAAAATGCAAAGTGAATGAACTTAAGAAAATGAAATCAATATTTAGTGTGACCTTTGCATTCATCAATATTCGTAGGTACACCGGCACACAGTTGTTGAAGGAACTTGGCAGGGAGGTTGTGCCAAATATTTTAAAGAGCTAACCTCAGATCTGCTGTGGCTTCCTTCTGGTTCATCATGTAATAACACAGACTGGATGATGTTGAGATCAGGTCTCTGCTCGTCCATATCATCACATCCAGGACGCCTTGTTCTTCTTTATGCAAATGATAGTTCTTAATGACATTGGCTCCAAATTTATTCTGCAACATAACAATGACCCCAACCATAAAGCCAATCAGACGCCTCCCTGATGATATTTCAGGATGGATAAGTATTTGTCTGTATTTTTCAGCATTGAGGACACCATTATTCCTGTCCAAATTCTCATCTCCATTTGCTGAAATGCAGCCCCAAAAGTGCAAGGACCCTCCACCATGCTTTACTGTCACCTGTAGACATTCATTATTGTACCACTCTCAGGCAGCTTGTTCACTGAAGGACTTATCGTTACAGCCAAATACTTTACATTTTTGACGCACGAGTCCAGAACATCTGCTGCCATTTTTCTGCACCCCAGTTCTTATGTGTTCATGCATGATAAAGTCACTTGGCCTTGTTTACATGTCGAACGCATGATTTTTTGGGCACAGTTATTCCATGAAGACGACTTCTGGCCAGACTACATCAAACAGTAGAGCATTGTTGCTGGGTCCACTGATTGCTGTTGATTCTGAGTTGATGTCACTGCTGGACATCTTCTGGTTTCTGTGATAAGAAAACATGATGCATCTTTCATCTGCTGCACTAAGATTCTTTGGCTGACGAGTGCGTCTATAGTCCTTATCGTTGATCATATTTTTGGTGCTTCAAAAGAGCTTGAACAGCACATCTTGAAACGTCAGTCTGTTTTGACCTCTTTGCCTGGGAAAGACCTTTCTGGTGCAGTATAACTACCTTGTGTCTTTTTTCTGCACTCATTCTTTTCATGGTGTATGACTGGTGACATGAAACTGTCTTCCACAACCTCACCTTTGTAGCAGAGTTTGACTATTCCTCACCAGTTTTCAGCCTCCTGCACAGCTGTTTCTGTTTCACTTAATGAATATATTTCAACCTACATATGAAAATGATGATCATGATCACCTGTTCTGTATAATTGGCTACTTCTACGACTGACTATTATCCTACAAACTCCCTGACTTTATGCTAGTGTACCTGATGCTGTTTTCAAGGGAAAAGGGAAAGTCACCAAATATTCATGTGAGTTTAGATTATTTCATTCATTCATTTTGCAATTTTTTAATTGATAAAAAAAAACTATTAAAACTTCTATTTTTAAAAAAAGCATAATTACTTTGTACAGGATTGTGCAAAACTTTTAGGAAAAATGCTGCGTACATTCACACTGTCACATATACACACTGCGATATACATATATACATACATTCACATGGTGACATGCACATACATATAAGACGTATGTGACACGTGATAAACCCTGCAGCCTTGTATGTATACTTACAATTAGCTTGTTATTTAAATGCCTAATTTTAACACTTTTTTCTTTATCCTTTTTTATCTTTCTATTGATAATCGATGAGATTTTGATCCCTTTTTACTGTGATATGACGAGACTGACAGCATGTACGGCTCGGGGAGTCTCTAGGCGAGGTGTTCATCATAACCCCCGAGAAGCGCACGCCGGCTCCTTCATATACTCGTCCCTATCTGACACCTCCAGATTCAGAACTATTGATAGACAAGCAGCGCCGCTCGGATGCCGAAACTGACCTTTATCATTGCAGTTATATTTTCTGCTGCTTTGTAGAAAAAAAAGGAGTTGTTCTAATCCTTTGAGAACCAAGTAAAAGATGATCTGAGTACAGATGTACAAACCTTCTCACCAGCAGGACTGACCTACTTGCCCGTACAAAATGAATCAGTAGTCGTCAGC
Source organism: Oophaga sylvatica (assembly GCA_033576555.1). Lineage (NCBI taxonomy): Eukaryota > Metazoa > Chordata > Amphibia > Anura > Dendrobatidae > Oophaga > Oophaga sylvatica. The sequence goes on from JARQOD010000007.1 coordinate 76,154,983, forward strand.
GCTGCGGAGAGCCGCTCCAGAACATGTCCAACATGTAACACTAAATATTCCCTGCAATATGAATAGGCAATAGCAATCGAAAGTCTGGATTTACCAATTACATCTCCGGGACTAGGAAAAAAAAAAGATACAATATGAGAAATATATTAAAAAAATATCATTAAAAGCAGTCACCCCATAATAATTGAAATGGCAAACATCTTAACCCCGTTTTGATCAGGCGATTTTTTTTTTTTGTACTTTTTCTTTTTCCTATCTTTTCTTCCAAGAGCCATGACTTTTGTATTTATATATTTTCAAAATGGCTGTATGAGGGCCTGTTTTTGTTTTTTTTGTAACTTATTCACTGTTTACGCCATATTTTTCAACTTTTTTTTTTTAATTATTTTCAGAAATTAGGTCCATCTTATTCTTGCATACTTATTAGTAAAGAACGGAAAAACCACTGAGGATGGATCTTTAACTGCTCTGCTGAAGGCACCATATGATGAAAAAGGAGATCCAGGAGTTGATGTATTGCGGTTTTATTAGTTAACGCGTTTCATAGTTCAGTCATCTTCATTAGGTCAAAACCACCTTGAAGTGCTAGGAGTCCAAGAAGTCTGTGAACTTTGAAACACGTTGACTAATAAAGCAATTTTGAACACCGTCTCTTGGGTCTCTTTTTCCGTTATATGGGGCCTTCGGCAGCGCAGTTAAAGATCCATCCTCCATAGTTTTTCCTTCTATTGCATGTATCGTGGATCTGCAGCAGCCGGTTCTCTGAGCTTTCCTGGTGTTGTGGCACACAACCCTGCCAGGTGAGCACGTCCCGACGCCTAACCTTTTCATATCCCCTTTCCGGGTAAGACCCTATTTTGAACACATAGTCTCTTGGGTTTCTTTTTCCGTTATATGGGGCCTTCTGCAGCGCAGTTAATCCATCCTCCATAGTTTTTCCTTCCATTGCATGTATCGTGGATCTGCAGCAGCCGGTTCTCTGAACTTTCTTGGTGTTGTGGCACACAACCCTGCCAGGTGAGCACGTCCCGACGCCTATCGTTTTCATATCCCCTTTCCGGGTAAGACCCTATTTTGCGCTATCGTCTTCCAATTTTCTCCTACTGGTATTAGTAAAGAACGGCGGTTTTATTGAATGTCTACCTGTACGAGCCACGCAGCCAAAACACCTGTGAACTGGTGGTAAAACAAACATCATATTCTTTGAGTACCACTTAAAATCCTTTATTTTTTCCCAATGCAGATCATCTGTGACCCGAGGGTCCGAATTGAGATGGCTCTTCGAGAAGCCGGACTGCACAACACAAGCTATGCTAAAGAAATCCTCCCGAAAATCCTCCCACCAAAACCACCAAGGAAAGACATGGAATCTACAGTGTTCAGAAAATAGCCAAGTCCTCAGCGTGTAGTGTACGCTCCGCCATTGTGTTATTGGGGGGGGGCTTCTATCACAGCTGACACGGAGGGACCTCTCCATTACACAAGCCCGGCGGCTCTCTCGCCGTACATCACAATGCGCTCGTACAGTAAGTGTCTCTTTATGCAGTGTGAGGATGGAAATTGAGACATTAGATGTGAGAGATGGACTGGAGGTGACAGCTGCATTGCTCCGGTGGAATTTCGCGGCTCTTGTTTACTCCGTGTTTATTGCTATCCCCAGCATAACATAAATTGGAGAATGGTCGCTGACTTCTGGTGGCTGCAGGGGGAGAATGTATTTTAATGCATGAGTTGCGTGAACGCCCGTATGAACATCTACGCTCCGCCATTGCTCATTATCGGGAAATGTCCAAGATGGAACATTTTTCATCCAGACCGGTGTGACAGGGATAATAAAACAGTCTTGATGTCTTTATATACCCATAATAAATATTTAAAGGTTCTTTTTCAGCCTTTGGCTATGTTCAGGTACAGGGATCTGCACAACTCCACATCCTAATCACTAATGGATAAAATTTCTTGAATATCATTTTATGTTTTTCTTAAATTTTGGTGCTTAAAATATTTTCATGGCGTTCAGGGTTTCAAATCCACCGCATACAAACATACAGCACGTATCAAAACACTCCTGCTGCCACCACTAGGGGGAGTTTACTGCATACTAATTATACTTTCTATTTAAAGGGTTTTTCCATTTTAATTAAACTGGAGCACCAAACAAACACAGCAGCGCCGGCTATCCATTTCTACTGCGATGTGTGTTTTTTGCTGTAGTGGTGATGCCACAATTACAGCGCCCATCGCCGCTGCACTCGCTGAGCTTGTGCCGGTTTACATCAGCACTACCGCTGAGCTCAGTGATTGCCTGCAGTGGTGATGCGTGCTGTCGATGTGGCATCACCACTGCAGAGACTGGAGCAGGACCCGCACAGGACGAGTACTATCTGTGTTTATTTTACAATTGTAAGGCCGGCGTCACACTAGCGAGTTTGATGCGAGTTAGTCGCACGACAACACCCGGCACGGCAGCCCGCTCTCGGACCAGTGTGTGCGGCTGTATGTATTTCTATGCCGACACGCACTCTGGTCCGAGAGCGGGCGGCCGTGCCGGGTGTTGATGCGAATAAGTCGTGCGACTAACTCGCATCAAACTCGCTAGTGTGAATGGGAGTTGGGTAAAACATTCTCGCCGGACTTATGGTCTAAAGCTTTCCACATGACTCACAAGGGCACAATAGCTGGCCGCGCTCAGGAGGCGAATTACAAACTGTTGTCTCGCTGGTACAGAACCCCTTCTAGACTGGCGAAGATGTACTCCACTTGTACTGATGAGTGCTGGCGCTGCGGCAGTGGCTATGGCTCCTTCGTCCACATTTGGTGGGAATGCCCCAAGATAGTTCCAATTTGGAGGGAGGTGGGGTTATTGTTTTCTAAATTTAGTGGGGGATTCGTCTCAGTCACATTAGAAATGGCCCTTCTATCAATGATCCCGGGAAGGGTGCAGCTCATTAAAAAAGGGCTCCTGCATTTCTTTCTGCAGGCGGTCCGTCAATTGATCCCAGGTGTTGGAGATCTGTCCATCCACCATCGAGAATCCAATAGGTGGAACTCATGGACGACATACGTTACATGGAGGAGCTTAGGGCAGCCGATGCAGGGAGATCTGAGTCCTATTTGCGAATGTGGAGTGATTGGGTGGCATTTAGGGGCTCTCCGGAGTTCCGGGATTGGCTTTCCCGGGGCTGTTGAGGCTTCCAGGGTAGAAGTAGGTGGCGGTGAATAGACTTTCTGATAGATATGGGCAATGAGTGGCCGGGTGGATCGGCGAGGGTCGGACATTTCTCTATCTTTGTTCTTCTATTGTCTTTTCTTCCTCTTCTCTTCTTTTTCTTGGCTTTTGCTTTTCTTTACTCTTTTCAGTTTCTTCCTATATTTTTCTTTGATGGTGGATGTTGTCCGCTCTCATTCTGTTCTTGAAGTTTATTAAAGCAAAGTACCTGGGTATTGTGAACAATGTTTCTACGAGTTTACCAGAGCCCGGAATACTACTGAATGCTATGTTTCTAAACATTACTGTATAATTCGGTGCTGGAGGTTGTCTTGTATTCTAGATGTACTTGCTTTATTTCATTGCCGAGAGAGGCGCTGCACTGTAACTGTTTACGCAACTTGTTTGTTGCCTTTTGTATTACATAAATGCTATAATAAAAACTATTTGAACCAAACTCGCTAGTGTGACGCCGGCCTAAAAGCGATTGTGGGTCCAGTTGTGTTAAAGTAGAAAGAACCCTTTAAGAATAAGATATTATGCAATAAGCTGGTGGCCACAGGTAGCAAACGTAATATTTATTTTAAAAATACAAAATAAAAAACAAACAAACAATAAACATAATCCTAAAGGTTTTTTTTTAATGTTTAGAAAAGCTAGGAATCATTGTAAAAGAAAGAAGCAATATTTACCAGTGGAACCTGACTCTACAGCCAATTAGCGACCACTAGCGATGAGCGAACGTGCTGGGATAAGGTGTTATCTGAGCATGCTCTTGTGCTAATGGTGTGCTTGAAAAATATGTTCGAGTCACCGTGGCTGCATGTCTCGTGACTGTTTGACAGCCCCAATACATGCAGGGATTTCCTAATAAACAGGTAATCCCTGCATGTTGAAATAGCTGTTGAAATAGCAGCGACACATGCAGCCGTGGGGACTCAAACGTATTTTTCGAGCATGACGAAGACACTCGGTTAGCGCCCGGGTATGCTTGGATAATGCTTTATCCAAGCACGTTCATTCATCACTAGTGACCACTTCTAGTTCAGGTGGGGTCCATTGCGGTGGCAGCTCTAGAGCAGGTGTATTCCGGTGGTATGAGATTACTCCTTCCTTTTCAGGATCCCTGCCCTCTGCATTTATTGCATGGGTTTTTCTGCCACTTTTGAGTTTACAGATAGAAAGACCCTGCCCTGGGGGCTTCCAATCTACAAATGATCTTTTATATCAGATAAGCAGACCCCTATAACGATGCATTATGACTAGTGTTGAGCATTCCGATACCGCAAGTATCGGGTATCGGCCGATATTCGCTTTATCGGAATTCCGATACTTAGTTCCGATATTTTTCCAATATCGTATACCGGAATCGGAAGTTCCCATAATTCTTTGAGAGGCAATGTGATTTTAGTCAGCCAATGAGGAATCTTATGAAGTGTGGGCACATCCTGTAATGCTGCGGTCATCTTAACTAATGGCATGGCTGTGATTGGCTGCTGAAATGATGTCAGAATGCACTATAAAAGGCGCCGCCTCCATTTTAGCGTCACTGTGCTGTGAACTCAGTTAGGGACAGAACGCTGCTCTGCTGACTCTGAGGGACAGTTAGATATTGCGATTTTGTGTACTGTGCTTTAGGCAGGCTAGTTTACCAACCGCTTTGTAAAGCTTCCTTTTGCCTGCAGTGTTGTTTTAACAGCTCTGCAAGGTGTGTGTGAGAGTGCAGGTGACGCTGCAGTTTGCTCTGCATGCAACGCTGTCTGTAGGCATCTGCACGTGTCACTCACTGACTCTTTTTTTTTTTTCTTCAGTGTAATTCTTGCTGCTCCATGCAATTTAACTATTAGTGTGACGTGCTTCCATCCGTATCCAATACATTGTAGGAAAACACTATAGAAGTAGACAAAGGAGTAGCCTTTCACAGATTGTGGACAGTTGTGTTTCAGTGTTCACTTCAGTCTGTGTTTTTTATTTTTTGAGTGCATATCACGCTCCAGTTACTTGTTCAAGCACTGCTGCTTGTACTCTGCTGAGCGTGTCTCAGTGCCTCATCCTTTTCATTTTTCTCCAATTGGTGCTTCTCCATTATATTTGAAAAAAATCTCATCTATTAGTGTGACGCGCTTCCATCCATATACAATACATTGGTTGCAAACACTATAGAAGTAGACAAAGGAGTAGCCTTTCCCAGATTGTGGACAGTTGTGTTTCAGTGTTCACTTCAGTCTGTGTTTTTTATTTTTTGAGTGCATATCACGCTCCAGTTACTTGTTCAAGCACTGCTGCTTGTACTCTGCTGAGCGTGTCTCAGTGCCTCATCCTTTTCATTTTTCTCCAATTGGTGCTTCTCCATTATATTTGAAAAAAATCTAATCTATTAGTGTGACGCGCTTCCATCCGTATACAATACATTGGTTGCAAACACTATAGAAGTACAGAAAGGAGCCTTTCACAGATAGTGAACAGTTGTCTGCAGTGTTCACTGCAGTCTCTGAGGAATAACCACACTTAGGCCTTATAACTTTTCTGACTTTCTTTATCAATCTACCAAGATGAAGAAGGCAGGGAGTAAGGCACGTGGTCGTGGCCGTGGAGTTTCAGCAGGGAGAGGACGTGGGGATTCTGTGGCTGCTGCCGCACCCAGTGACACAGCATCCACCAGTTTTCCCCGTGAGCGTTCCTTTATGCGCACTTTTGTAGGAGCTCAGCGTACCCCCCTGCTGCGGGAAGAACAAATTGAAGCGTTGTTGGTTGGATGGCAGCCAATGCATCGACTTCAATTCCTTCCACCTCCTCTCAGGACCACAGCACTGTTGAACAACCATCTGTCTCTTCACCGCCTGCCAAATTGCCCAGGCAGTCAGAGAGTTCTGAACTGGAGCCAGCTGAGTCTCTGCTTCTGTTCTCAGAATCTGTTGGCTTGCAAACAGGGGCCCAGCCAAGCAGCATTCTGGAATGTGAAGAAGAGGCAGTATGCAGTGATGCGCAACAGCTGTGTCTCTCTGAATGTGAAGAGGCGGGTGAGCCAGTGCCGATGGTCAGCACACCGCAGAACGCATCTGATGATGATGAGACTCAGGTGCCATTTTCTGTTGAGCATGGTGCTGGCCAGACCACCCAACAGCAGCAGGTGTTGGAAGAGGGTAGTGGAGATGATGAGGTCCAAGACCCAACATGGCGTGAGGAACAGGAAGGTGGTGGTAGCAGCTCTGAGGAAGAGATTGCCCCAAAGGTCCAAACAGTAGGGAGAGTTAGGCTGCAGACTCGGTTGCCTGTAGCCTCCAGTTTGGCACCCGTTTGTAGCAGTTCTCTTCCAACAGCCAAAACGGGCGCTCCCAGGACTTGCACTGCGTGGTCCTTTTTTGACACACTTGCAGATGATATTTGCTATGTCAAATGCAAGCTGTGTAATCAAAAAGTAAAAAGAGGTAAAAATGTCAGTAACCTTAATACCACAAATATGTGGAAACATGTGCGGTCAAAGCACGTGGTTGAGTTCCAAAGACACACTGGAGATGTAGGCCAACCTACAGCAGCACCTACATCTTCAGCTCGTGTTGGAGCCTCTTCCTCCAGCTCACACACAGCTGGTTCTGCTTCCTCACAGGATCGCCATGGAAGAACCTCTGTCACTGTTGTCCAGAGACCCAGTGTTATTCCACCCACAGCTGCAAGTTCCCTGTCATCCTCACACTCCCAGGCCACAAAACAGCCATCGGTAGCACAGGCATGGGATAAAAGGCCATACTCGGCAAACCATCCACGAGCACAGGCTCTGAATGCTGGCATTGCAAAACTCCTGTCCCTTGAAATGCTGTCATTCAGGCTGGTGGAGACTGACAGTTTCCGTAACTTAATGGCATTGGCAGTCCCACAATACAATGTGCCCAGCCGATGTTATTTCAGCAGGCAAGCCGTCCCTGCTCTGCAAAAGCATGTTGAGGGAAAAATTAAACATGCGCTACTAAACGCCGTCAGTAGCAAGGTCCACCTGACCACCGATGCGTGGACCAGTACCCATGGCCAGGGACGATACCTTTCCCTCACTGCCCATTGGGTCAATGTTGTGGAGCCGGGTACAGATCTTGCGAGTGGCGCTGTACGTGTTCTGCCAACTCCAAGGATTGCAGGAATCAAGTCTGTCCACATTGACTCCTCCTCCTACTCCAGTTCCTCAGAATCATCGCTGCAGGAGCCGTCACGGTCTACCTCCACATGGACCCGTGAACGCTTACCTGATGCGACCGATATGAGCACAGCCGTGGCCAAACGTCAACAGGCCGTCCTGAAATTAATTTCCATGGGGAATCGAAGCCACACAGCGCAGGAGCTCTGGAATGCCATCAAGCAGGAGAGCGACGTGTGGTTTTTGCCAGCGAATCTCCAGCCAGGCTTGGTAGTGTGTGACAATGGCCGAAATCTGGTGGCAGCTCTGGGCCTTGGCAACCTCACTCACATACCATGTCTGGCACATGTGCTCAACTTGGTCGTGCAGAGTTTTTTGAGGGACTATCCGGATCTTGATGCACTGCTGCACAAGGTCCGCCTAGAGTGCGCTCACTTGCGACGTTCCAGCATGGCCAGATCGCGCATTGCAGCTCTGCAACGCAGATTTCGCCTTCCTGAACATCGCATCATATGTGACGTACCCACCAGGTGGAATTCCACGTTACATATGTTGGAGCGGTTGTGTGAGCAGCAGCCAGCAGTAATGGAGTATCAGCTGCATCAGGCGCAATCAACTCGCAATTTGCGCCGTTCACACTTCACCACTACTGAGTGGGCCTCTATGAAGGACATCTGCCACGTTTTGCGTCCGTTTGATGAGTCAATGCGGATGGCGAGTGCAGATGATGCACTAGTCAGCCTGACTGTCCCCCTTATCTGCCTGCTTCAAAAAACACTGCAAGCACTAAGGGATGAGGTTTTGGAAGAGGTGGAGGATGAGGAGTCACAAATTCCATCACCTTCAAGACAGTCAGCGCAACGTGGTTCCTCACAAAGGGCTGGGCAGGGCTCACTTTGTGAGGAGGATGAGGAGGAGTCAATGGAGGAGGAAGACATCGCTCCAGAGGGAGGTACACAACGCTCTAGTCAGTATGTAGAGCGAGGGTGGGGTGATGCAGAGCAGGCAGAGATGACGCCTCTTGCAGGGGACAGCGTTTGTTGGCCAGTTGGGAGTCTGCAGCACATGGTTGATTTCATGCTGCAGTGCCTGAGAAACGACCGCCGCATCGCCCACATTCTCACCACGTCTGATTATTGGGTGTACACCCTCCTAGACCCTCGCTACCGGGACAACTTACAAAGCCTCATCACACCGTTGAACCGGGAGCGTAAAATGCGGGAGTACCAAGACACACTGGTGCAATCCATAATGTTCTCCATTCCAGCCGAGAGCACTGCTGCTGCTACTGCTTTACAAAGCAGCTCTGTGCGTCGAGGCAGTGGAGACAGCTCTGCAACAAGAGGGAGCACAAGCAGCGCCTCTGCACAGGGCAAGACCAGTATGTTCCAAATGTTGCGAAGTTTTGTGGCAGCGCCACAAATGTCTACACCATCCGAGACGGCTCCAGTCAGCAGGAGGCAACGTTTCCGTAAGATGGTGACAGACTACATGTCTTTCCCTCTCAGTGTACTCCCAGATGGCTCTTCCCCATTCAAGTTTTGGGTCTCTAAGCTGGATACATGGCCAGAGCTTAGCCAGTATGCATTGGAGGTGCTGGCTTGCCCTGCTGCCAGTGTATTATCGGAGCGCGTCTTTAGTGCTGCAGGTGGTGTACTAACAGACCGTCGCATGCGACTATCCTCCGATAATGTAGACCGGCTTACTTTTCTGAAAATGAACAAGGCATGGATCTCGCCAGAATTTGTCTGTCCGTTTTCAGATTAAATAACTGGTTCGCAACGTTATCCATGTCTCCTGTTATGTTCATCTTTCTACCACCTGAACTCTACTCCCTGGGCTACAACACTGGCAGTTGCTGCTCAGAAGTGTCGTGTCCACAGACCAATACACAAGCTATAGTGTTACTGGCGTTCAGTAATGTCAGCTGTTCCCCTGCTGTGTGAACGGCAAAAAGTCATGCTGCCTCCACCCTGTTGTCTTCTCATCCCTGGGCTTCAACACCGCCAGTTGTTGCTCGGAAGTGTCATTGGCACGGGTACTCACTCCTGCCCAGACTGGTTACAGCACGCCATCTGTTTCCTGTCAGTGTAAACGTCACTTAGCCTCCAATAAGTTGTCCTGTCGTGTTGCGGTCGGGTTAGCCGACTCTATGGTGCTTGGAGTTTAGGTGCTTCCTATGTGTGCTGCGGGATATGCAAATAAAGGCTGTTTCCGTTGTGACAATAGGACAATCACCCACTGTAGTACTGTGGGATTCGGTAACTGCGGCCGGCTCGCGGCCTGTCAACTTAAATTTCCATGGGTACCTTCTGCTACCCGTCCGGGTTCCAGTACCGTCAGCTGGTTCTCCGCAGTGCCTTTGCCCTAGGTGCCTCCATCTCGGTATCCGAGTTCCAGCAACGTCTGCTGGTCCTTGGTAGTGCTTTGGAGCACAGGTACCTCCTGCTTAGTAACCGTGTCCCAGTAACGTTAGCTGGTCCTCGGTTGTGCCATTGGCTCTTTTCCTTCTGCTGCCCCTCCGGGTTCCAGCACAGTCAGCTGGTCCTCGTTACTTGCATTGGCTCTTGTACCTTCTGCTACCCGTCCGGGTTCCAGTACCGTCAACTGGTTCTCCGCAGTGCCTTTGGCCTAGGTGCCTCCATCTCGGTATCCGAGTTCCTGCAACGTCTGCTGGTCCTTGGTAGTGCTTTGGAGCACAGGTACCTCCTGCTTAGTAACCGTGTCCCAGTAACATCAGCTGGTACAAGGTTGTGCTACAAATACAAGATACAGAACAAGAGACACAAGAACAATAAGCAGAAGATCTAAAAGCAGAAGAACATGAAGTATAAGACCAAAATGAAGAGCAAAATATATGCTCTAAATTATAAGCAGAAGAAGACTAAGCAGTGTATGGGGGTGAGTCCGTTCCTCCTCGTGGTGCCCCTGGAAAATGCCTGCTGCTGCTGCAGGCTAAACTGAACACGGACAAATACTGTTGTAATTTAAATCTTTTGTGACAGCAAGAACGGAAGAATGAAAAATTCATACTTTGACAGATTACAAGTACAGGATTCTCTGTCACAAATAAGAATATGATGAAGAAGATGAAGTACAATATGAATTAGAATAATAGTTTAATAAGAAGAATATGAGTAATGTTAACAAAAAGATGAATAGCAAGAAGTTTAAGAAGAAGATAAAGAAGGTGAAGATGAAGAATAATTTGATGAAAAAGATGATGCTGCTGAAGATTATGAAGGAGAAAGTGTGTCAAAAGTTAAAAAGGTGAAGAGCATGGAAGTTGTGAAATATACATATTTGCCAAAATAGAAAAAACGTGAACAACATTGTCAATTTCTTCGTCAATCCGAACATCTTTAAAAAAAAAAATATTTATGCTATTCCATTTGATTGGGTTAAACATCTATGCCTTTAATGTCTCCTCAACCTTCCCCAATACATTCTACATTACTCTTTGTTGTTTTCCTTCATGTACAATTAACCAACAAGGCAAGAATGTTTTTTTTTTAATTCCGATATTTTGTTCCCATAGACTTACATTGGATTTCCGGTATCGGTATCGGGTATCGCCGATATTTTTTGGGTATCGGCGATACCATTCCGATTCCGATACTTTTGGATATCGGAAAATATCGCTCAACTCTAATTATGACATTTGTCAGCACAGGATTAGAGGTGGTCAGTAAGAACTTTGTGGAAATATTCCTAGAACATCTCCAATGGAAAAAAAGAAGCAGAATTGTATCGTAATATCTAACACTCATATAATACACAGAATAATAATAACAATATTTTATTGAAATTCCTTTATATACATATTAAAATATATAACAGCACATAACATACAAATATTCCTTACAGTACAGACAACAGGCAGCATCCTGAGATATAGTCCGTAGTAACGAGAGATATTGGGAAATTCATGTTATCAAATTATAGCCTGATCTTTACCGTAGCGGCACAGACTAATTCGATTTGTATCGTGCCTGTGCCTCTATGCCCAGGATTAGAAAAACATGGTTGTTTATGTCAAAACACAGCGCCACCTCTGTCCAGTGGTTATGTCTGGTATTGCAGCTCAGTCTGATTCAGTTTATTGGAGCTGGGCTGCAAGTTACCTTATAGTCCTTTCCCTGCGCTGAAAGGTAACAATTGCCAAATACGGGGTAATGTAACTGATAACCAAAGTTTATACAGAACCATAAGAAGATATAACAGGTCTTCCCTTTTTTTTTTTTTTTTTTTTTTACTATTTCTTAAAGGATGTTTTACTATTTTAATGGTTATTATTTGTGTAATGAAATGTTACCCTATTTTATAATATACCGTACTTTATATTATTATTATTATTACACATTTATATAGCGCCATTTGTTCCATGGCGCTTTACATATGAAAAGGGAAAATATATATCAGATAATCCCGGTTTGCCCAATCTCTGCTTCCTCCTGGCATTTATTAGGAACCTTTATGGTCTTTGCACGGCGCGCGGCTTATTATAATAACTACTGTCACTGTCACGAGCCCTGCACCGATGTGATCTGCACATGACCAAGACACATTTGTTTGCACCAGAAGTCACGAGGAATCAGTGCCGTAGGAAACGTACACTGAAAAGTTGTTAAACTTAAAATAACATTAATTTTCTCCAATCATTTTATTCCTTTAATCGTGATGTTTATTAAAGCAGCTTAAGGCCTCAATCAGACCTCGGTGATATTTATTGTGCAAGAAAAAGCAATTTTCATCAGTGTTTTGGATCCAATTTTTCATTCCGTGTTTGGTCAGTGTGTCAGTTTTTAATAACCGGGTTTCATCAGTGATTTTCTTGTATGGAAAAAAAAAATTTGCAAAGCTTCTCCAATTCATTAGTTAAAATTCACACGAGCTTATAAAAAATAATCTGCAAGTTTCATCCAGAAAACTCATCAGCAAGTTTCATCCAGAAAACTTTAGCAATTTTTTTTCTTTTTTTCTCATTTGTAGTGATGATCGAACGTGCTAGGATAAGGTGTTATCTGAGCATGCTCGGGTGCTAACCGAGTGACTTCGCCGTGCTCGAAAAATATGTCACACTGCTGTTCGACAGACATAACACATGCAAGGATTGTCTAACAAACAGGCAATCCCTGCGTGTGTTCCAGCTGTCGAACAGACTCGAGACATTCAGGTGCAGGGACTCAAACATATTTTTCGAGCACGCAGAATTTACTCTGTTAGCACCCGAGCATGCTCAGATAACACCTTATCCCAGCACGTTCGATCATCACTACTGATTTGTAATCCATGTACAATCCGTTTTTTTACAGCAGCTATTAAAAATTTGCCAGACCATTTACAGTTTCCTCTGTTAAAGAATTGGAATATAGCCATAAAATAAATGCTTATATGGAAAAAAAAAATAAAATTACGCACCCATAGATTTAAATGGGAAAAATATCATCCAACACATGGAAGAAACTAGTGCATGCCGCCATTTTTTTTCACGTGAAGATTCGGTCAATGAAAAAAATTGCTGATTTGCACTGCCCCACTGAATAACATTGGTCTAGGCGCCGTCCTTGTGCGGGTCGGTTTTTCACGTTAAAAAATGGACAGCGCATCAGTTGCTCATTGACGTCATCCGTGTGCTCGGTGTGGCTTTCACAAGCCGTGGAGTCGACTGGATGATTTTGATCCATGACTCGGATCAATAATGGATAGCTCTCCCTGAATATTTTTCTGTGTGGACACTATGGGCCCAATTCATTAAAAGTGGCGTTTTGCCTGCAAGTCAATCTCCAAAAGTCGCGTTCATTAATCTGCACCTACGGCATTAAAAGGCACAGCCACTTCATAAATGAGGCGCATCATACATACAACTGCACCACTGCCAGAAATGTTACTCTGGAGTATATTTTCTTGGCGAAATTTATGCCATAAATTTAAGAGCTTCATGAATCGAGCCCCAAGTTTTTATATTATATTTGTGTTTTATAAACTGGTTTACAGCTATAGATATTAAAGCGGTGTTAATTATTTTATTAGCTTTCTTATCCCATAAAGTTTTTTTTTCTTTATTTTAATGGTTCACGTGAAGCACAAGAAGGAGATTTTGGTATTGTTTTGGTTCTAGAATTACTTTGTATCATTCATAAAATATTCATTATTTTAAAACCATTTTGCAGCTAATACAAGAGGATTAAAGATGGATAAAAACAGGACAGTTTTATAATATTACTCAGCATAAACAATCATGTACGTACCGCAAGGTCTGACATTTGCCAAAACCGTCGCGGCTCCCGGCCGGCTGTAATCCCTGCTCGCTGCGAGTCTACCTGCTGGCAACAAGCCCTATATTATTCATTAATTATCGACTCCAATGACCTGAAAGTGCTTTAAATCATTAGCCAACATAGAGAATATTTATAAATCTCTATTGCTGCCAAGTAAACTAGAGAAGGAAATACAATTTTTGGAATAAAATCTTTTATTCACTGGCCTTTGACCCAGACGTCTTTTGAAACTATGGAAGCAAAGTACATTGTGTCTCCTAGATTTAAAGCACACTTTACTTTTGCAATCATTTATTGCTCCAATTCTTCTGAAAAATGCAATTGAGCAAGTCTACCGTTTTCGGTACACAGCGCCTATGCAATCTTATGGGTCTTCATGATTGCAATCGACATAGACAATACTGGCATCTAACACCTCTCCTACTGTTGGCTGTAAGAGGACACAGATGGAAGAGTATAGCGCCCCCTGCCTAACTACTACCCCCAGCCTCTGCTTGGAGGCATTTTGGCCGATGTTAACGAGATGATGGAAATTAAAAGAGGAAAGTGCAATGTCTTTTTGAAAGTAATTAATATTCACTTAAAGGGGTTGTCCATCCTTAGGATACAAGTCAGCAGCTCCTCTATGTGACTGCAGACTTATGCGCTGTGAGGATTCTGCGGTGCCAGGCCTGGTCATGTAACCGCAGATTTGCATTTTTCCGGCCACATTCCAACTAGATGTGTCCGGCCTTGCTCAATTCACTTGCAACAAGTCTAGTCGGTACATGACCACATGTATGCAAATTACATATTTGCGGTCACGTGCCCTCTAGTTCCCAGCGCCGGCTCTGCGTGTGCACTGTGCTCTGTGAGAACTCACAAGTTTACAAATAGATATAGTGCCTGCAGACTTCTAAGGCCGGACAACCCCTTTAAGATTTTCCTCTGTCTACTGTAGGCCTGTAACCAGTACTTAAAGGGGTTGTCCACGGCCACCTTCTTCCAAAAACAGTGCCACTCCTGGCTGCAGATTGTGTGTTGCACTGCGGCTCCGCACCATCCACTGCAATGGTGCAACCCGTGGACAGGGGAGATAACAGCGCGTTCATGCATTACATGGACCACAGCTGGTATCAATGAGAAATGTGTAATGCTTCATTTTTTGATGTCCGTTCTTTCATAGATTACAGCAGATCGACGAAGGTCTCTGGATTGCAAAAAGCAAAGGAAACCTGTTAAATAGTAAGAGCACAATCCCCCTTCGGTATTTTTTGCACATGTGACCAGTACATTATACAGCAGTTCGGGGGGAGTAGTGGTCCTGCTGCCTGTTCTCTACAATAACCTGAGATTCTTGCTCACTGTACAGGGTTATATACAGAGGACATTGCCCGCGTGGAGCCTATGTGCACATGTCCAGTCGCTTCCTGATGAAACGGGAAATCAGCTTCTGAGGTCTCTTCTGGAATTCTGTAAGGACCCCGTGACTGTGCGTGATCTGATCGCCCTGCAACCTGTCAAGAAGAGTCACACAGACCACGGCAGCTGAAATACAAGAAAGGTGACTGTATCATGCTGTTTGCTAGTCACAGACGTTTAATGTATAATATCAGACTGAAAAATAGCAGCCCGGTGATGTGGAAGGGATAAAACCGATTACAAACACAACCACACACATTTTTGGCACCCCTGATTGTTTATTATAAAAAGAAAGAAGCCAATGACCCCGATTTATCAAAGCAATTTTGCCAGAATCAGGAGCATCTGACTCCTGTACGCCCCCTCATCAAGACCGGAGAGAACATAGCTTTGATGACTCAGGGTCAATGTCTTCAGAAATAGGTGGGAATGTACCAACTGTGTATCAATATAATATTTTGGTCCATTTTTCCTTCTTACTTGTTGTGTGTACTTTTGGATTGTACTTTAATGGCACTGTGTAGCCCTTTAAAAGAATAGTAACATAGTTATTAAGGTTGAAGGAAGATTTTAAGTCCATCTAGTTCAACCCATATCCTATCCTAACCTGCCCTAACATGTTGATCCAGAGGAAGGCAAAAAAACCCAAGTGGCAAACAGTAAACTTCACATTGGGGAAAAAAATTCCTTCCCGACTCCACATACGGCAATCAGACTAGCTCCCTGGATCAACGCAATATCTAGGAAACTAGTGAATATAGCCTGTAATATTATACTTTTCAAGAAAGGCATCCAGTCCCCACTTAAATTTTAGTAAGGAATCACTCATTACAACATTAGACGGCAGAGAGTTCCATAGTCTCACTGCTCTTACAGTAAAGAATCTGCATCTGTGATTATGGCTAAACCTTCTTTCCTCCAGACGTAGAGGATGCCCCCTTGTCCCCGTCACAGGTCTAAGAGTAAAAAGATCATTAGAAAGGTCTTTGTACTGTCCCCTCATATATTTGTACATTGTAATAAGATCACCCCTAAGCCTTCGTTTCTCCAAACTAAATAACCCCAAGTGTAATAACCTGTCTGGTATTGCAGACCCCCCAGTTCTCTAATAACCTTGGTCGCTCTTCTCTGCACCCGCTCCAGTTCAGCTATGTCTTTCTTATACACCGGAGACCAAACTCACACAGTATTCTAAGTGTGGTCGCACCAGTGACTTGTATAGAGGTAAAATTATGTTCTCCTCATGAGCATCTATGCCTCGTCTAATGCATCCCATTATTTTATTTGCCTTGGCAGCAGCTGCCTGACATTGGCCACTAAATGTGAGTTTGTCTCCACCCATACACCCAGGTCTTTTTCAGTGACAGTTTTGCCCAGTTTATTACAATTAAGCACATAATTATATAAGTCAGTCGATCCCTTTTGGAGACTAAAGTGCTGCTTGAGCAGCGAGAAATGTTTTGAAGTGTCTAGAAGTGCATTGGGGAGTGACGATGCACTTACAGCTCCTCAGCCGCCGCTGTGTTCTCGAACTAGCAGCACGTTCATCTGTGACAGCGGAAATGAGAATTTGTCAGGGGGCTGGCTAGCATAAAGAGCAAGAAACAAGCTACACCACCTTGATCTGTGGCTGCGGAACAGAGGCTTTGTCAGGAAGGGGAAAGAAGGCTTTCTCAGGGGGCTGGCCTGCATAAAAAAACAGGAAGCAAGCCACATCCCCTTGATCTGAGACAAGAAAGGCGGCTTTATCAGGGGGTTGCCTTGTATAAAGAGCATGAAGAAAGTCACGCCCCCCTGGTTTGTGACATAGTATCCCAGAGGGGAAGAAGAGCTCTCAGGAGCAGTGCCAGGGGACACAACTCCGCTGCCTCCAATCGCCAAGACAAAACGCAACAGGCTGAAGACTGATGGACGAGGCCGCTGCTTTTACTACTAGGCTGGATGTTAGGGAGCTCACAGTGAACGTATAGTATATACTCATCCGATTCCAACTCATTGAATATATATATTTATATATATACATATATACCCCGGTACGGTCACTGCCATTTCCACAGTAACAAAAGGAATTAGTTGTCACCATCAATCATTTATACAGGCCGAGATTGAACACTCGAACATATAGCATATGGCTTCAGGGGTGCGGTTTACAGAGCAAGAGGAACGGAGCTATTAAATTGTATATATTTAATACGGAAAGGTAGGCATAGGCAGTGTTTTTAAAAAATAAGCAAAGTTGTTATAAATTGGGAACAAAACAATACTGTATAAGCAATCACATAAAATAAAAGGGATAACAAAAGAAAAGTACTAAACTTTTGTCACGGAAATGGCTCAGCTTGGCGGAGGGAAGAACTCCTTAGATCAGTGTTTCTCAACTCCAGTTCTTAAGACCCACCAACAGGTCAAGTTTTCAGAATATCCTTAGTATTGCACATTTGATAATTTCATCATCTGCTCAAGCATTAATTCCATTAACTATGCAATACTAAGGAAATCCTGAAAACATGACCTGTTGGTGGGTCTTGAGGACTGGAGTTGAGAAACACTGCCTTAGATTAATGAACAAGACCACAGAAGACTGTTTCTTACAGAACTGACAAAAGACAAAAACCCAAACTCTGATTTTGATTAGGGTTATGCCCATATACCTCCCCTTAGTGAGCTCATATGGGGGGCTGGTCATGGGATGTGCTAGGTTTTTAGAAGATTATGAGATCCCCAACTTTCAGGATTCTTCACCCCTGGAGGTCCCAGGCGAGAGATATTGTTATGCTTCCTATCACGGCTTTACCTTTTTATAGAGATGAATCATGGCATGGATAGAATCATCCATCTGACGATAAGAAGCTGGAGGTGTTTGGCTGACCTTACGGTGATGTGAGTGAATGTGTTATCTTCGTCTCTTTGCTACAACACCAAAAATATATCTCCCATAAGTACTGTATCAATGCAGATCCCAATATTCATCACTGACAACTGCCTGCGGGGTGTCTGAGATAATTCCTTTGAACAGAGGCAGCCCCTGTACTTCGCCGCCTCTGATATACGACTCCTAGACTTCATGACTAGTTCTCAGCAGATTGCCCGTTGTAAATACATGTTCACTGCAGGAGTTCCTACTTCAATAGAGGTTGAAGTATCATGTCTTTCTCACTTCCCCAGAACTAATCCCATATGTTCAATGTGAGGGTTATACGTCCCCTCCCCAGAGGTGTCTTTATGGATTTTACAATTATTCTCTACGACAAACAGCATCAGTGCTGTGATAGCTGTGTAGTAGTAAAATCACATGAAGTGGCTCTTAAAATAGTTATAAGAATACAAGCCTTTATAGTTTTTGATAGAATATGGATTTAAATACATTTTTATCTACCCAAAATACACCTTTAATATTCAGGGGTGCCAATAATGTTGACCACAACTGTACGAGTGGCAGAGCCGCCCCGCAGGGCCATCACTAATCTAATCAGGGGACCTATCACCATTAGAAATACAGAACATTTCATAGCACAGATTAAACTAATCATGTGCGTAACAAAATCTCCAAGCAGAATGCACTTGCTTATAGGAAAATAAATACCTTTGAGTCCACATAAATGGCACATGGCAGCAAAGACCGAAGACTCCATCTCAATGTTCCGGACTCCCGCGATGTACGCCTTCTGCAGATACTCGCATTTTTCTTCTTTCGAAAATGAGCAGAGCGCGCCATCCAATCTCCCCTGACCTTAGAAATAAATTACTTTTACCTGTCTCGTCCGTATTTCATTACTCACAAACAAACGTGCAATTATTTTATTTCATACGAGTCATTTGTGCCCAGCAGTTGATGTTGACTACTGTGGGGCCCCGTAATAGATGGACTGATCTCCGTGCCAGAGAAGAAGTATTCTAATAAGGCAGCGATAAACGCCAAATCCTCGAGAGGACGGCGCTGCAATAGGCTGGTAAATTAGGAAATGTTAAAAATGAATATCTATGTTATTATCCTGAGGATTGGATCAAACTTTTGGGATATCCTGACTCCTGGGCATTAGCTCGTGGTGACAGCACAAGCCATTTCCCAGATTTGGCCATATACATGTATGAGTGGACAAAAATAATGAATCGGAATTGTGTGGATCCTCGTTTGGCATCACCAAAAATCCAACTGAACGCAATGGATTTATAGTACACAGGAAGCTCCCTCTAGCACTATTATGTAAAAAAACTGTCTAGGCAGAGGATTTGGAGCTACAAAGTAAACTCAATCTTTTTTGCTGCCCCATCTGTCAGCAGCATGACATAGAGGCAGAGATTGTGATTGCAACTATATATCACTTACTGGGCTGTAGTTTTGATAAAACCATAGTTGTAAAATGAAGATCTAGCAGTTCTCTGAATGCTGAGCCCTGTGCAAAATGCAGATCTAGCAGTGCTCTGAATGCTGAGCCCTGTATAACCCCGCCCACACCACTGATTGGCAGCTTCTCTGTACACTGATAAAAAGCTGCCAGTCAGTGGTGAGGGGCGGGGTTATACAGAGCTCATGAATATGGAGGACTATTTGGCAGCAGGTTTACTAGTCCTCTAGTGATAATCTCCTGCTGATAAAAGTGTGATTTTATCAAAACTACAGCAAGTAGCCCAGTAAATGGAACACATGGCTGGAATCAGGGTCTATGCCCCTACATCATGCTGCTCTCAGATTAGATGACAAAAGTCTAGTGACAAAGATAAATAATGTAATTAATTATCAGCACATGAATATGTCATAAATAACAAGATGTTGCAAGGTGAACTTGGCCTTAAAGGGGAACTGCACATTGACACGTCATATATACACGTTAGATTTGCAGATTGATACAACAGAGGAGCAGAAGCGCTCTTCTGAATGCTGCACTCCTCCATGATTGAAGACAATCTCACAGAATCAGAGGAGGGCACTCGGCTTAGTGATTTCATTTCAGCAAGTGTTGGGGTCTCAGCACCGGGACCTCCACCGATCAAAACTTCTGACAAGTCAAAAGTTTTCTGAAATTGCAGTTACACTTTAATTTAGCTGATTATGGATTGGTTGTGGTTAGATCGGACATCGGCTTATAATGTCAGGTAAATACCATCAGAATATTAAGTATCACTCCGGACACCTACCTTCATAGAAGTCGTAGGTGCACATGGTGTGACCAACAAGAGTCGGAAAATCATTGATCTCTTTGCTGCAGCGTAGAAGGCTTTCTGCAAGTTTCTGGTCCAGCTGAGTGTTCCTGATAACCACCTTATCTAAAATAACCTGCTCGAACTGTGGTCTGAAAAATGCATCCACTGCAATATCTGTGATCACCACCGTCCCCGGTTCAATGCCTGCAACACACACATCAAGGTGAATCCATACCGGATCAATGCTGCACACGAGTGATGTAACAGAAGGCGGAATATTTACCAACAATGTACCGAAGGGTCGTAAACTACAGTAAACCGCAAGGAGACGGAATAAATCTAGCGCTCGAGGAGAAAATATAGACATATATTAATATGTCAGCGCATTGTAATCATGCTAAATAAGCAGACGTCAGGTCACAACAGCCAGCCGTCATCAGATTTATATAATCAGAACTGGAAGGAGGATAGCCACAGGGTGGTCCGTGTTTCAGAAACTGAGAGCTGTAGTGGTGGCGTGATCCCCTGACATATCTGTAGGTGACAATTCAGGGACATCCTTCTTTATCGCTCAGTGCTGTTACTCTGTTATTCCTCCTGGAAACGGAGGAATAAACCGATGACCGGATATAGCCGGTACCCTTGTCAATGGGAAATGTCTCTGACCTATCAGGGCTGGTGCACCCTACTAACAAGGCAAATGCTAGCGTCTAGCTGTCATTTTTGTCATACGTTTTCACAAAGAGCAAGAGAGGAATAACAATGTATCATTTTAAGAAAAGGATGTTTAATAACAAACAGGTTATGTTACAGGAGTTTTTCTGAAGCCCAAGGATACGTTTCCACAAGATTAACAGAATAAACTTTATAATATAGTCGTCACTTTTAAAACTTTGTGTCACCCTGACTGTATGAGTGCACCATGGAGGGTCTGACCCTATTTATCAGCATGGGTCCTTACCGATTCCCCCCGACGTTCCAATACGTATGATCGTCACATCTCTGCACTTGGCATGATGGAGAAGCTTGATGAGCTCGTGCAGCATTATAGAGATAGAAGGGATTCCCATCCCATGCTGCGGAAATAGAAATCTTTATGTTAGGACCTGTCTCACCCCCATATAGCCACCATACCTGCATATAAGCTCACATACCACCCTGAGGACATTTACTCCCAAACCAGCAGAGGCCCCTGATTCTGATACCACCACAAATCCTAACACGCCACCATATGGACTATAAACCTCCATATAAACCAACACAACACCACATAGACCAGTGATGGTCAACCCAACATTTTGGATGGGCAATACTTGCCAACATCCTCATATTTTCAGGGTTGTCTCAAAGTGGGGTGTTGAAGGGAGTTTGCAAAAATACATGGAAGTGGGCGCCTGTAATCTGTTCAGGGTGGGGCTTTAAAGTTTTGTGGAAGGTAAGATATTTAACTAAACAGACGTATTAAGAAGCTAAAAATTATTTTTACAATTGGATTTTTTATTAAACATTTTGCTCCGAATGGCATTTACAGGCTTTTTGTTCCTTCGCAAATTGCTGGCTGCAGAATGACTTAACTGAGAAACCATCAGTGAGCTCGTTCTGACAAAGAGTTTTTAAGGACACATTCAGACGTCAGTCTTTTTTCTTAAACGCAAAAACAGTTGCAATTTTCATCAGTGCTTTTGATCTGATTTTCGTCAGTGTGTTAGTTTTTACCATCAGCTTTTCTCATATGCAAAAAAAAAAACAAATCTGATGAAGGTTTCTCCTACCGAAAAGACAGCGAACTTAAAGACTGCTTGTATTGACGAGTTAGATTCATGACGTGGATCAAAATCGAACATGTCGCGATTATGTGCTGAAAGACACGGCCATGTGAAGTACGGGTTCTGTCCGAGAAATTCATGTATAGAACTCGGACCTGGAAAACTTGTATTTGGTGTTTTTTTTAGCTCTTCTCAGGTGATTTAACATCACAAAAAAAAAGTTTAATGATGTGGTTTAATGGTCATAAATCAGAACAAGTTCACTAACAAGGGAACAAATATTATTTTAGTCCAAAATATATACATTTAAATAAAAAAAAACAAAAAAACAAAGTGCCCGAAGGTGCCTAAATCTTTTACATTTGGCTTTTTACTCCATCAGAGAATGGCATGTCGCAATCATATCACAACTACACAGTTCTCAAAAACTCCCAAGTATCAAACTGGTCTAAGTGGAAAATAAGGAACAAGAGCCAAAGTGATCGGGCAGGATCTGAAGACAAAACGGACCACTAGAGGGCGCTCGTCTCCGCTTTTCTCATTAAGGCCGGCGTCACACTGGCGACAGAATCGGACGACTGCAATGCGATGAAAAATCGATTGCAGTCGGACCAATGTTAATCTATGGAGCAGCTCCCAGTATCAGATTTTTTGTGGTCCGTTTTAAACGTCCGTGTGCAATCGCAGCATGCTGCGATTGTCACCGATTGTGGGTCGACAATCGCCAATGCAAGTCTATGGGAGCGATGAAAAATCGGATTACAAACGGACCGCACGTGTGACTTGCGATGAAATCGCATCGGTGTCCTTTAGAAAAGCCGGCAATTCATCCCTGCCTATACTGTAAAATCACACTGACAGCTTTAATAAAGAATCGAATCAATACATATCCACACATAGAATCCACAATATTATATATATATATATATATATATATATGTCATTGTGACATGTATATATACATATATTTATAGTTCCTAGACTTCTACATACTGTTATAGCCGCTAATTCAATTGCCGGCTTTTGTGAAATCACAGAAGCCGACATGAAATGATACATTGTTTGACACAGTTAACCATGTCATTTCCTGTATTTTGATATATGGTTTGAACTTACAATTACATAAGTGTATGTGTGCAAAATTTCAGACATGTAGGGGTTAATTAAAGGTGTAAATTCGTTGTAAAAAAATGCATTTTTTTACAACGAATTTACACCTTTAATTAACCCCTACATGTCTGAAATTTTGCACACATACACTTATGTAATTGTAAGTTCAAACCATATATCAAAATACAGGAAATGACATGGTTAACTGTGTCTAAACAATGTATCATTTCATGTCGGCTTCTGTGATTTCACAAAAGCCGGCAATTGAATTAGCGGCTATTAAAAGTATGTAGAAGTTAAGAACTATAAATATATGTATATATACATGTCACAATGACATGTATATATATATAATATATATATGTGTTCTATGTGTGTATATCTATTCTTTTTTTTGTGATTGAAATACTATTCTTTTGGATCCATTATATGTCAGTTTTGCAAGCCTGCGAGAAAATCTCGCAAGTCGGATGAAAATCGGATGTTACAAGGTACACACACATGCGACTAAATCGCATCTTTGAAGGAAAATCGGATGCCAGAAGGATGTGTGATGTTTGCATTTTGATCCGACAATCGACCGTCTAAAACGGACCGATTTTTTGTCGTTGTGTGTGACGCCGGCCAAAAACTTGTTTTCGCAGTAAATAATAATGAAATGTTCCTTCTGTGAAAGATGCAATTTAATGACCTGATATAAATAATGAAAGAAAGTCATTTAAACCTGGCAACTATCGATTGAGTCTGTGCAGTTTGTTATCTTTCATTTTTCAATAAAACGACACTCACACTAATAGACAGCACAGGGCCGGCTTTGTACATGCTGTATCTGTCTGTGCCAGCACAAATATCAGCGATATCACTTCCATCTCCATCCAGACCCAGCTCCTGGTGTATGAAAATTGCAAAATCCCTCATTCTATTTGGACTTCCACCAACGCAGACAAACTGCAAGAAAAAAGAAGAGAATTTGGATTCCTCGCTTCCTTGTCTGTATGTAGTCAGAAATAAATGTAGCAAAATTATATTAGAAATCGACATTTTAAAATAATTGTAATGGATTGGAACAAAACAGCGCCCTCTTGTGCTTTGGCCAGGTCTGGTATTGCAGCTCAGCCTTTCATCTTAAATGTGGACAACCCCTTTAATTATCACATAAATGAAGCACAGTAATAGCTACAAATATGTTGTATGTTGCCTGTAGCAGTGTCATACCTACTATAGAGGCAGATTATATGGTAATGTTTCCTCCCTTTATTTAGCCAAGTCATGTGATTTACCAGTAGTTGCCACTAGGGGGAGCACGCTGCATACAAAGTCTAAACTCTACACAGCATCTGCTCAGTTCAATACTGTCTGTAGAAATCTATATGCGGTGAGCTCCCTCTATTGGTGCACAAAGGCAGCCTGAATTTTACCATTTCACTACACAGCAGGGGATTTGGAGTTGTCTGTAGTATTACCGTAGTTTCCAAAAACTGTTATTGACAAAGCATGCTTATTATACAATGCTGATATTATCAAGTCCACAAGCAGGGGAAAATGTAGTTGTAAACAGTATAAAGAGATATTGCTGAATAATGTAAAGAGGTATAGCTGAATAATATATTTTGTGTATCCACCGTAACCCTGGGACCCCGGGTACCCCCCTACCACTAGGGGGTTCAGTTAATCCCCTCTGTTAAGATAAAGTTTGTTATAACAGTTAAAAGTAGGTTTTGCTTAAAAGAGAGTCTGTCGGCATAAAATGACTGTTCAAACCAAGCACAAGCGCTCAGTGCACCCCATGTGTGGCCGAGCAGTTCACTGTATCTTCACACCTTCTTGTTTTCCATCTATTTCTGCCCCTTCTTCCGTGATTGACAGTTCTTGATTTACAGAACCCAGGGTGCAATGAACTGCTCAAAGGGAGCGCCTGTGGTTGGTTTGAACAGTCATTTTGTGCAGACTAAGTGAAGCCTATACGTAACTGAAATAAGAAGCTATGTATCCTTTATAGATAACGTTGCAAGCAATCCCCGGGGTTGTCCTTCCCTGTGTTTCCATTATTACTCCATGTAATGAATATTCATCTTGTGCTGAAGTGGGAATAAACGACTGAATGATCTGTGGGTTTTGTAAACGCCGACTCCACAATGGAATACTGGAATAATGCAAATGTTGGGGAAACATGTCCACTCCTCCAAAATAAAATACTGAGCAATCGCTTCCCAACGCCGGAGCTCAGGAACATAAGAAATGGCGGCCGCCCACACCGGCTCTTCAGAATAATCCTCCAGTACAATATACGACAAATACAAGAACATAAAGCAGGTACATAATGAGCGATCAGCCGCCCAATGTTGTATCATACAAGTTGCCCAGGAGTCCATAGTTCTCTCCATAGGACACCAGCTGTTGATACTAAAAGCCGGAGTGTTTGTAAACAAGAAACGTTGCCATTTAATGATCTCTGCTCTCAAGAACAAAGGGATTTTTGATTCTATAGTTTACAGTTGGTTGCCTAGCTTACTGGCCACCGCTGCAGTCTATAAGAGGTGGCCGATCTTCTAGGCAAGGAGCGCAGTTGCTTACAAGCTCTTCCTAGTGGAGCTTGCTAGTGCTGCACATGCAAATTTGTTATCAGCATGAAGTTACAACCAGAAAAAGTCTTATTGATTAAATCTGATTTTTATATACGATGTATTATTTATTTTTTATTTGGCAATGTGTTTTTTTCTTTTACAGATAGCGATCTGTATTAAAAAAACAAACTAGAAATCTTGGGATTTTCACACCCGTCACTGAGGTTGATTTAGTCTCTAACTTCCTGTTGTTTCAGAAAATTCACATGTACATTAGCCACAATGAAAAAAAAAACTTGACTCCCATCTTTTGTTTTTAAACATCTAATGATCAAGTGCACAGTTATTCTCAACCTCTGTGACATCGCCTATTGTGATTGATGGCTCTTGTGATTGGGTGCTATTTGTCATTGTAATCCTGCCTCTGCTGGTAATGAGCCTACTGAAAGCTCTTCCTGAAAGGACAGGAAGTAGGAGTCAAAAAAAGCCTTCGTAGCCAGTGTGAAAATTAAAAAATTTAAAATTGTATTTATTTTTTTTTATTATAGATCCTGATATGAAAAATAAAAATAGTTGCCAAAAATGTAAAAAAAAATAAATTTAACACAAAAAAATAATTTAAAAAATAGGTCATTTTCTGATTATAGATTCCCTTTTAAGACTAAATTTAAATGTTGAGGATTGAAAAATTGACGCATTTTTAAACCAGATGATTTGTTTCAGAAATTGCACAAGTATACATTCAGTATGTCAGTCATTACCTTGACATCCCCGAACATGGAGGGCAGGTCGTGTGTCCGTGTTCCCAAGTCAAAGTGGTAGAGGATATCCTCAGATAACAGGTCCAGATGGGGATTTTTAACATATCCAAATTCATGGCTGAGGAAGAAACAAAGGACACCGGTGTTCATTCTTTTATGCAATGTATGGATCTATATAGTTTGGATGTGGACAATTTTGTTTTTTTCTGCCTTGTTTAGGTTAAAAATAATTTTTGCACCTTGATTTCATAAAACTTGAACACCGTTGACTTTAACAAGTTCTTTGCTTCCCTGCACATTGCTGTCCGCTGAATGAGATGAGTGTTTCTATCAATGAGCTTCTCTGTGTCGATTTATGAACTCAAACCACCTCAAAGTTGAACTAAAAACTTTGATGTGGTCATAAATTAGCTGAGGTGAACTCTCTAAAAGAGAGATAAAAAAGTGACTAATTCCCCTATCAGAATGAGCTCGCTGACATATTCTCAGTTTACTCTTTCTGCAGCCGACATTGAACAGGGACGAAGAGCCTGTAAAAGTCAAAAGGTGTAAAAATATTTTATTGAACTTCAACTGAAATAATTATTTTTATTGCAAATCAAGTTAAATGTTTAAAAAAAAAAAAAAAAGAAAGCAACACCCAAAGGTATCCATATAACTTACCACAATGGTTATGTATGACGTGTTACTATAATAGGATGGATTTGTTTATGTGTTTATTTATTTTTTTTTTTTACTGAACACCAGATTTCAGATTCATAAAACACTTTCTTAGAGATGGAAAAGCGTCTGATTACAGTGTGGTATGTGAAATTATTTTCCAACACTTTTTGAAGGACTTGAAGTTATTTTTAAATGCAGATTCATGAATAAGCCTAAAATTATCATAGAAAAAAAAAGGGGGGAGGAAGCCAGCGCAACACATGGTCAGCATGAAATAATTTAAGTGCATCTGCACATAATTCTAGCTGTTTTTTAAAAATAGAGACATTTAGCAAACAATTGATCATTCTTTGAGCTACCCGCCACGACAAGGCATTCTCTATGGGCAGTACCTACTCTAAGTTATCATATCGTTGTGCCATAGCGGCCTCCTGAATAATTAAAAGCATGACTGCAAAAAACTGTAAAGCAGGACTGCATAAACTGCAAGGGTACCTTAAGCATAACTGAATCACCCCCGCGTGCCAGTCAGACAGATGCAGGTAAAAGGCCGACCAGGTCCAAGGATGGACATGTCAGATCTGACCTCCACATCCGCCAAACCAGCACCACAGATAAAGAGTGAAACAGGCACAGGCACAGGTGCACAATTATATATAGCCTGGGGCAGGGCAGGGCTGCTGTATATGTGTATAGCAGCCTAAGTCAATTATAAG
This sequence comes from Oophaga sylvatica, assembly GCA_033576555.1. Taxonomy (NCBI): domain Eukaryota; kingdom Metazoa; phylum Chordata; class Amphibia; order Anura; family Dendrobatidae; genus Oophaga; species Oophaga sylvatica. The sequence continues at coordinate 76,182,721 of JARQOD010000007.1, forward strand.
AAAGAAAAAAAAAAAACAGATAAAATAACATGCATGACCAGCGCGCACGGTATTGACTTAGGCTGCTATACACATATACAGCAGCCTGCCCTGCCCCAGGCTATATGTAATGTGCACCTGTGCTGTGCCTGTTTCACTCTTATCTGTGGTTGCTGGTTTGGCGGATGTGGAGGTCAGATCTGACATGTCCATCCTTGGACCTGGTCGCCTTTTACTGCATCTGTCTGACTGGCACCGGGTGATTCAGTTATGCTTCAGGTACTCTTGCAGTTTATGCAGTCCTGCTTTACAGTTTTTGCAGTTATGCTTTTAATTATTCAGGAGGCCGCTATGGCACAGTGATATGATAAACTTAGAGTAGGTACTGCCCATATGAGAATGCCTTGTCGTGGCGGGGTAGCTCAAAGAATTGATCAATTGTTTGCTAAATGTCTCTATTTTAAAAAAAACAGTTAGAATATGTGCAAATGCACTTAAATTATTTTATGCTGACCATGTGTTGCGCTGGCTTCCCCCCCCTTTTTTTTTTTCCTTAAAAATTTCATCACTAGTCCTAAAAATGTCACCCTTGGCCATAACTACATGTGAAAAGACGCTGCTGGATTCAAAAAAAAACAAGAAACACAAAGAAATACAATCTACAGTAACTTTCACATGGGCGGAATTATCAATGTATCAATGTCATTCTAAATTCTAAGAAAAATAAGTCTAAATGCTAAATGCCAAAAACTAGTACAAACACCAAGTTTTTCCTGAGTGTGAACAAAGACTTAAAATACATTTGTCATTTTTTTTTCTCTATTACTTGCTCTTCCGCATCATGCACTTACTTTACGTAATCGTAATTGTCCCTTTCGGCCAAGTTTGAGCTGCCGCCTTCTGCTAAGATCGGAGCCATCGCTTATCCAGAGCCGCCTGAATCCTGAATAATTAGCTCCTTTTATCCCAATGTTACTGAAAGAGAGTTGCTCTCGTGATGTCACCGGGAGGGAGGTGCTTATAAGGGATGATGACATCATAAGGAATGTCGTTCCTGGGCCTCTGATTGGCTGCTCTTTGGGGGGCGTTGTCTTTGTGTATTTGGTAAATACTGGTTACTGATTATTTACAGCGTTGGTTACTGTGCTAAATACTTGTGATCTTTTAGAAAATTCTGGTTACTGATTACTGTAGTGAAATGCTGAGAATATGTAGTAAATTCTGGTTACCGTCACATATTTCACACATTTCTGGCCACTGTTTAAAGTAGATTTCTATTGTATCCACAGAGGCGATGTGTTATAAAGGTACATTCCACGAAAAGCTAATACAGAGCCTGATGACCTGCAGACTCAGAAGTGCAAAGGAAGGAGTTGTGCACATCAAATTCCCAAGATCACAGGATATCTTCTATCCCTTGTAGACAAAATCACAAGTTATCCCTTCTCTGCTGGATAGTGGTCCAACAGTTGGCACCTCCCAACGATCCCAATATCAGGGCTCTGGGATAAGGAAAGTCATCTCACCACGTTCAGATACGCCTTGTCTTGTAGAACTTCATTGCACGGAGGCCTCCTAGTCTGGGACGTGAACACCAAGAAAAAGAGATTTTACTCCAGCGACGACAAAACAGGTAAAAATTGAAAACTCGCTTTTATTAATCCAATATTAAAAAAATGAATGCACAGGCCACCATGAGACATCCATGACAAACAACCGACGCATTTCAGCTAAAAGCTTTAATCATGGTACCATATGTCATGGATGACTCATGGTACCATATGTCATGGATGACTCATGGTACCATATGTCATGGATGACTCATGGTACCATATGTCATGGATGACTCATGTACCATATGTCATGGATGACTCATGGTACAATATGTCATGGATGACTCATGGTACCATATGTCATGGATGACTCATGGTGGCCAGTGCATTAATTAAAAAATATTGGATAAATAAAAGAGAGTTTTCAGTTTTTACCTGTTTTGTCACCACTGGAGGAAAATCTCTTTTTCTTGGTGTATCTAATATCGGGGCTCTGGTACCCCAAGAGCCGGATTCTGCAGCTATGTTTCGAATGAAGCAGAGGTGCACACACTTGGCCTCTGCTTCATACATGGTCTCTGGTACAGCACTCAGCTTCCTCCGGGAGTCCCATAAATAATGAATAAACGGAGGCCAATCATGTAGACCTCCGCTCCGCTGAAAACGGAGGCTGAAGAGCCTTGTTTTCAGGGTTCCTTGATTTTGGGATCATTGGGGTCCCAGCAGTTGGATTCTCAATCCAACAAGGATAGAGGATAACTTGTCATTTGGGGAATAACCATTTAATACCCTAACACAGTACAACAACCGGTTTGGTTCAGTTCTCAATGTTTTTATGCTTTTTTTTGGCAAAGCGTGCAGTTGATACGCAACATGGGAGTAGCAGTATCACAAGTGGAGGAGATGCTGCAGCATAAACTGCCGGATTTTCTGGATGTAATTTTATCACATTCCATTGTTACAGAATAAAGAGCAGAAATGAACTTGTGCTGCGGCGTTAATATCAGCTGGCAATTTATGCTGCAGATTTTTTTTGGATGTAACAGGTCCATATATTATGGAACCACAGGAGCTCCATGTGCCGCCATACAGCACGCGAATGTGGCATCATATTCTTCTAGACGGCAGGACGGTATGAGATGGTACTTGACACGCATTTATTTCGCACAGTCATATGGAATCCATGAAAAATAAAGACACATGACCTTTATGAAAAAAAAAAGGGAGGCACATAGTGATGCAGGTAATAAGAGCCAGGAGGGCAGAGTCCTTCCTTTACACCTTTCCTCCTGTTACATTTCACTCTTGTCTTTGTGGCTCTCGGGGCCCCAGAGTTTCTTTTCATAATTCATTTACCTGACAGCAGAACCAGGAGCTGTAAATGCCTCTGTCCCTGTATATTCTGCGTATCATTACGCCTCAATGACCAATTTGGGGTCTTACGGGGGTATAAATAGAACATCTTACAAAGTTAGGGGCAAAGTCAGAACACAAAAATCAGGGTTGGCTTTTCTATTGGCACCACCAGATGGCGCCCAAACAAAAATGCCAGATGGTGGCCCTTATTCAGTGTTGTAATGTGTGGGGGCCACAAGAGCTTTTACCCCAGGTGCAAAATTCTTAAAGTACAAAATGTAAAAAGAACAGAAAAAAAAAAAGAACTGAGCATTGGTATCTCTAACGAGGAAAATCCGGGGCAGTAAACATGCCTGGGAAGCACCGGAGCACCGGGGAGAGCGACTGACGACACCACGGGAGGCGAGTATGGGCTTTTTATTTTATCGGGACCAAGCGAGAGATATAAGAAGAAGTTGTCCAAGTAGTGGACAAGTTATTTAATTAATGGGCACATTACTTTCCTCACCGTGGGCGCCGGCAAGCCAAGAATTACCACTGACCTAATTAATACTTTCCAAACAATAAATTGGAGGATGTAGTTATACTTAGGTAGAGGGTCCTCAGTACACATCCCCTCCTCCTCACATACTGCCCTGCTCTCCGGTACTCCTCATATAGCCTCCAATGTATCCTCTTGATCCATCATTTCAGTGCCTAATCCACCCCCAGCAATCTCCGGCAGGTCTACATTTAATTGGAGTGCAAGCAAAGCGAAAACACTATATAATGATGGGCAGAGGAATGGCAGGAATGGGATTCACCTCACTAAGCTAAACACATATCTCTACTAACTATAGAGTTACATTATAAAAACTCAGCTCAGCTACAAATATATATCATGGCATCCTGATGAAGAAGCCTTAGCGCTTCAAAACGCATAGAATAAAATCACATATTCATTTGAAACAACCATCTGGATTTTATCCTCCACTTTTTTCCCATCTTTGTATACTGCTCAGTTTATCATAAAGCAAAATAAGTATAAATCAACCTTACTACTTCTAAGAAGCCCAGCTGAGTCTTTATATTTTTCTTATATAGCGCCATTAGTTCCACAGCGCTTTACAGACATTATCGCCACTGAGACAATGGGGACTCACAATCTACATTCCCTGTCAGTATGTATTTAGAGTGTGGGAGGAAACTGGAGAACCTGGAGGAAATCCACGCAAATATGGTGGTGGGATTTGAACCCAGGACCTCAGTGCTGCAAGACTGCAGTGCTAACCACAGAGCCACTGTACAGTGCTAACCACTGAGCCACCATGCTGACCTCACTCATTATGCAGCACACCCATCAGTGTTATCAATAATGCATGGGTTAGCAGAGGAGAGGTCTCTACTCATATACAGGGCATGTGGAATATTTCCATATATGTGTAATTTGCCATATACATTACTAACCAGCAGAGATTGCCCGCTCCCTGGACTCATTATATGGTGACTAATTAGTTTTCAATTTGGCTGCATTCACAAGTCACAGGTGGCTTTCTTTTGTTTTTGCCACAATAATAGAACTGCGGTGTTTTTGCTACAATTTAAAAAAAATGAGAAAAGAATAACTAGGACAATATCAGCATCAATATATCGTAGAATATAAGAATAACGTCCAATAAAACATCAAGTTATAGGAAGAAAAAAATTAACATAGTTTTTAATTGATTCAAGGGGAGGGGCGCAATTTGCTTAATCTGCTGAAGGCACAAAATACATTTTTCCAACCAACCCCTGTAAAGATTTAGTTGTTTTTTTCGTTCTAGGTCCAAAGTGTAAATTTTTCATATAAATGCAGAAACCTGTATTCAAGAACTACATAGCGGTGCAAAGTGCTGAGGGCACATTACAGATCTGGATACAGGGCCAATAAAATTCTATGGGCGCTGTAAACCTTATCTGTGTGTGACACTGATTTTACATAGGTTTCCCACTGGCTTTACTACAATGATCTGGAATGCAATGTTACTACCAGGAATATAGAGTCGTGGAGTCGGAATGAAATGGACCGACTCTGACAATATATAATACATTGGGTACAGTCGTACAGGGCAGGATGTGTTGTAAATTTTTTCATAATAATTTGGGAAAGTTATGAAATGTCCTATAAATGTCTGTTCTGTTCCTGATCTAAGGATCTTGGCTTTCAGTTAAGATGAATCTGTGCTGCACTTTATGCACATGCTCAGTAGTGACCAGTGCTGTGGGGTCGTAGGTGAGATGAATCTTTGTTGCAGTTTATGCACATGCTCAGTAGTGACCAGTGCTGTTGGGACGGAGGTGAGATGAATCTGTGCTGCACTTTATGCACATGCTCAGTAGTGACCAGTGCTGTGGAGACGTAGATGAGATGAATCTGTGCTGCACTTTATGCACATGCTCAGTAGTGACCAGTGCTGTGGGGTCGTAGATGAGATGAATCTGTGCTGCACTTTATGCACATGCTCAGTAGTGACCAGTGCTGTTGGGACGGAGGTGAGATGAATCTTTGTTGCAGTTTATGCACATGCTCAGTAGTGACCAGTGCTGTGGGGTTGTAGATGAGATGAATCTTTGTTGCACTTTATGCACATGCTCAGTAATGAGGCAGGGCTGTTGGGTCGTATGTGAGAGGAATCTGTGCTGCACTTTATGTACATGCTCAGTAGTGAGGCAGGGCTGTGGGGTCATAGTAGAGATGAATCTGTGCTGCACTTTATGCACATGCTCAGTAGTGACCAGTGCTGTGGAGTCAGAGTCATGGAGTCGGAGTCAAGAAAATTGAAAAGTCAGAGTCGGAGGTTTGGAAAGTCTTAAAAGACACTGGGGCAGATTCAGCAATGCATCTATGACAATATTTCTGCTGTAACATAATTAAAAATATCTTAGAATGAATACGGTATTTATGAAAATGTTGCCAGGAATTCAGATTCATCCACATGTGCTGCACTAGGGAAGAAGCATATGTGATTTTTTAACAAAAAATATTCAAAGAAGATTTCCCCTATGTAAAAAAAAGTACCATGTGTGAATCTGGTCTTATTGTCCCAATAGGTTTTTGTTTGCAACGTCCTCTATGTTGATAATGTTGAGTCCCCACTTCTATCCGGACAGATCAGGATTAAGGGCAGACGCAGTCCCCAGGCATTTATAATACATTTAGCATTTATTCTCTGTTCCTGCTCGTCCACACCACCACTTACTTTACGTAACTGTCCCTTTCAGCCAAGTTTGAGCTGCCGCATTCTGCTAAGATCGGAGCCATCGCTTATCCAGGTCTGTCTGAATCCACAATAATCTCTCTCTCGGGTATTTTTATTTCAATGTTACTGCAGATTATAAACTTCAGCGAAGGAGAAGTACTGTTCTGATGTCACCGGGAGGGAGGTGTTTATAAGGGATGGTGACATCATATGAGGAATATCGTTCCTGGGCCTCTGATTGGCTGCTCTTAGGGGGGCGTCGTCTGGGTGTATTTGGTAAATACTGGTTACTGATTCTTTATAGAGCCGGTTACTGTACGAAATACACGTGATCCTGTCAAAAAGTCTGGTTACTTATTAACGTAGTGAAAGGCTGAGATTATGTAGTAAATTCTGGTTTCTGATTCCTGAGACATATTTCACACTTTTAATCATTCTGGACACTGTTTAATGTAGATTTCTAGCACGCAACCGTACCCAGCAGTCGGGCGGACACAGGAAAGAGCAGCATATGGACTCTTCACTCCGGGGCGGACACAGACAGGAAAGAGCAGCATATGGACTCTTCACTCCGGGGCGGACACAGACAGGAAAGAGCAGCATATGGACTCTTCACTCCTCAGAATGCGCCCCCTTATTTGTCTGTTGCTTTGGAGGAAGTGGCCCCCTTACCTTCACAGCTTACGCCAGTGGTTTGTCTGTCCCTGCAGCATCGGTGTGTTTTAAAGGTGCATGACGCTCCTGATCCTATGACCATGGTCTAGGTGTAAAACAGTTTCTCAGCTTTTCCTGCAATGTTGGGACATGTAATGGTAGATGAAGTGGGCTCAGAAGCTAAACCTGCTCAATAAAGGCTGTGTTACACAGCTGGCACCTGCCTTTGACTGCAGAGATCGGAGCAATTTCCGGTCACTGCTGTTTAACTACTTCAATATCGCTGACAATCTTTGATAGAGGCATTTAATTGGCATGATCCTGATGTCACCCCACCACTACCAACGGGACATGATTGCGATGTGCCAACTCAGTCTGGGGTGTACTGAAGGCAAATAAGTGAGGCCGTACTGAGCCCAGCCACGAAAGGGAGGCCGACATGACAGAGCTTGGGGCAGGAAGTGAGGTGATTAGGGGGTCTGGGCATTGCGAAGGTTAAGTAATAAAGGGAATGGTAAGGGGTGTCGCTAGAATGAATCAATAATATAAAGTGCTGAGGTGCAAAAAATATAATAGGCCCAAAGAAAACCGCAAATTGATACCTTAATGCACGACTGCAAAAGTCCAGAGGATGCGCCTGGCCCCGACGCACGTTTCGGCATCTGCCTTTGTCATTCTAGCCTGTCTTCTCCGGTACTTGTAAGCACTTTGCACCTTATTCATTGCTGGATACCATATTGCACATGCTATTTTGACATTTATTTGGTGGCTTCTGTCCGGCAGCCTATTATTTATTATTTTCCATTAGTATATATTTATTCTTTACTGCTAGGCTGCCCTTTCTATTTATTGACAATTTGGTACCTTATATTAACATATAGATGCACGTGTCACTTTTTTGCATTGTCATTTTTATCTTTTGTAAAGCGACATACATATATATATTATTGGATATTCTATTTTGCATGAATTGGTATTGTCGCCTTCATATCCTGCTGTTACATTCTTGGTCCTTTGGTTTGTGTCTTAATATCTGGTGTTGCTTCCCACTTCTTTACTACTTTGTATATGTAATGAATTATTATATTTAATACTTTTCAATATATACTAGACTATTTTTGTTTTTTTTCTTCGTCTTTTATATCATAGCAGTATGGTGCAGGAAGGAAGATCCTCGAAGTTGGTGGATGTGGTTAATGACGGATCAGTGGGGGAGGAGCCCACAAGGTTCTGGAACCCTCAAGTGGCTTTCCATTAAGTTGTGACTGGTGGGGAAATTCCAGAGTAAAGGGCCCGTCTCACAGAACGATCTCGCTAGCGAGATCGGTGCTGAGTCACTAGTTTTGTGATGCAGCAGCGAGCTCACCAGCGATATCGCTGTGTGTGACATTCAGCGACGATCAGCCCCCCTGCCGGGTATCGCTGATCGTCGCTGAAATGTCTGGACATTTTTTTGATTGCTGGTCTCCCGCTGACAGGCACGCATCGCTGCGTATGACAGGCGGGAGACCAGCGATCCGCTGGTAACCAAGGTACACAGCGGGTTTCCAGGCACCGCGCAGCGCCTGGAAACCCAATGTGTACCTTGGTTACCAGCTCCCTGCATCAGGGCGCTGGTATCCAAGGTACACTGCGGGTAACTAGCGATGTTTACCCGCAGTGTCCTTGTGCTGATCGCTGCCTGAGCTGCCTGTTTGGCAGCTCAGCAGCGATAATATAGCGATACACCAGCGATCCTGATCGTTGTCGGGATCGCTGGTGTATCGCTATGTGAGACCCAGCCTTAAAGGTCTGGAAAGTGTCCGCGGGTAGTGGATTATGGTGATAGAACCTGGTTGGTTAATAGATGCCTCTGAGCTGGTGTTTAAACCCCTCGCAGGTCAGGGGCTTGGAGGACCACCCTCCATTTCATTATGTTTGATTTGTTTTACTTGTTTGTTTTAACAAAGACAGCTGTGGACAAATTAAACCTCCCTGGTGGGTGTTCTGTTTATTTTAGTGTGGGGGGGTAAACTAGTGATAAAATCAAACATGACATGCCAATACCCCTTGTCAAGTTAAATTCACTATATATTACTGAAGCACTGAAGAATTGTAGTATATAGTCCCCTGAGGTGTCTAAAAAAGTGCAAAGTAAAAAAAAAAAAGTTTTAAAAATTGTAAAAACATAAAAGTTTGAATTACTCCCCATTTCCCAATACCAAAATAAAGAAACTAAACAAATAAAATGTAAAACAAAATATAAAGGAAAAAAAACATATTTGGTATATTTGGCCGCATCCAAAAAATCTGATCTATCAAAATACAAAATTATTTAACCGGCACAGTAAACACCGTACAGATAAAACAATACAAATGCTAGAATTGCCTTTTTTTCAGTTGCCACAGAAAATGCAATAAGTGATCAAAACATTATATGCACCCCAATATAATGTCAATGAAAGTTACAGTTTTACCTAAAAATCTGTCATATACTGTATATATATATATATATATTTTTTTTTTTTTCCCACCAAAATTCCGCTGATCTCCAGTATTTTTCTCTTGTTCCTGCTCCTCTCCATCCTTAAGATACCGCTTCCTCTTCCTTGTATAAAAATCTAGTCTTGTTTGCCAATAAGGTGTGACACGCAAGAAGAGAAGCGATGAGGGTCACGCCCACTTGGATAACAAGACTGCATTGACATACGGGAAAGATGGGGCCATATCTCAGGAATGGAGAGGAGCATGAACAAAAGAAGGACAGCGCCGGACTCAGGAGAACGGCCTGGTGAAAAAAAAAAAAAAACATAACAAGTGATGGGTCCTTTTTAAAGGGATTATTTAATCAGGGTCATCCATTTTTTTATAATGAATAACTGGTTGCTAAAAATTTGGCTTTTATGGAGGCCCCCCCATAAACAGCAAAGGATGATGTGACGCTATGGCATTGAGGGTCTCTTCGTAATCCATTTACCTTACAGGAGACGCATTAGATGCAAATTTATCTGCCGTGTTACATAGTGTGCGCCATTATATCTGAATGAGAAGTGCAAGTTAGGAGGACAAGAGGTCACCGGTGAGCCCCCTTCCTATGGCATTCTTCCTACGCCACCATTATGTCGTCTGTATAATAAGGCATTTTTGCTCCGTGAGCACAGTAATCTCATTTTAACTTCATGACAATTTAAGTAAAGATATATTGTAGCCGAATGCTAATAATTCACATTTTACATGCATCAAAATGGACATATAAGAATATTTAGGGAGTCGAGAATGGATTTTGGTGCACGGGTTGTCAAAGGAAATAGCAGAACATTTGCTTCATAAAGACTAATAATCCTCATTTAGAGAAATCATTCCAGTAATGGACACTGCATTTCCACGGGAGGTTATTTTCTATAAAACTGCCTTCAGGGTTTTTTTTTTTATATCTAATAATTACTTGGATTATTAATTCTGCTGCTAAAATGAGGTAAAATGAACCTTAAAGGAAATATTAATTGTAAGAATGGGGAAAGGCACTTAATTACTTACCTGATCCAAAATTTTTATTCCAACACTTACACGGATCTGTCAAAGAATTCACAGTACAGACTGCATACATTATTACATAGGTCTCTTAGACCTGGTAAGACTGGTGTATTTACTCTTAAAAATCCTTGTCAAAATGGCTACATAATTCTGATATCAGATTGCGCATTGTCTCTGCCCTCCCAGCCTGATTAACAGCTATTAACTTTCTGCCCACCCGGCCTGATTGACAGCTGCAGATTATACCAAGCAGTGAATCTCGCAGTGGGAGGAGCTGTCAATCAAGCTAGATGGGTGGAGACTGAAATGAACCTTTCACTAAGAATTATACAGTCCTTCTGACATAGATTATAAAAGTAAGTACACCAGCCTCATCAGGTCTAAAAGATCTATTTAATATATTGTGAGACAGTGAGTGAATATGGGATGAATGGGGTGTACATTTCACCTAGGTATAAGGGAAATGTGTGGCTTTGTAAACCTAGTGGTAGAGAAAGGTCACTACACCTCACATTCAGCACACACTTGCAGCACAAGCCTGAAACTACTCAGGTCTTAATTAGGAGACCAGAAGTAGGTGTCTGCAAACACAATCTGAGAGCTAGTTTAGCCTGGACACAGGGAGGTGTCCTGGCACAAGAAACAGTCTCCAAGAGTGTTAGAGCTGTCTTCAGCCTGGACACAGAGAGGTGTTCTGGCACAAGGAAGCAGTCTCTGTGAGAATCCATGCGGATAAGCCAAGAGTGTTAGAGCTGTCTTCAGCCTGGACACAGAGATGTGTCCTGGCACAAGGAAGCAGTCTCTGTGAGAATCCATGCGGATAAGCCAAGAGTGTTAGAGCTGTCTTCAGCCTGGACACAGAGAGGTGTCCTGGCACAAGGAAGCAGTCTCTGTGAGAATACATGCTGATGATTACTGAAGAGGAGGGGAGCCATCTCAGTCTGGGTGCAGGAAGGACCCCGGACACAGGAGTGTCTCTGTGAACCTCCAGCATAATGACTACTGAATAGGAGGTGGATCTTTCTCAAGTCTGGAAGTCGGGTGGACCTTCAGACATAAGGAGGAGTATCTGGGAGACTCCATACTGGTACCATATATCATATGTGTTGTTTTGGGCACAGACTGATAGAGTCTGGGTTCCTGATAGAAAGGGACATTACATAAGTGTAATTTAGTGGCTAGACAAGCCTAGGTCTTTTGTTTATGCTTTGTTTTATCTGTGTGCTGTGGACTTTAATAAAACTGGTTGCGGCCAGTTTTGACCATAATTGCTGTCTGAATGAACTGTTTCCATGCCATTCTGTCTACCCAGACAGCGATCTCAGAGCTAAAACCCCCGGAAAGGCTACAATTGGCAGAGAATGCTGGGGCAGCGCAGTGGCGGATACAGTTAGTGCTGGAGTGTGCATGCAGCACGGTGGCGAGAGACAGCAATAAAGGTGAAGTCTGTTGAAATAGCAGCAGAAAAAAAAAAAAAGTGTGTCAAGAGAAACGTCTGATTGGAGCAGTCTTGGAGAGACAGTGGCCCTGATAGGGTCTGCAGAGAGAAAATGTATGCACAGCAAAGCTGAACTTGTTGTGAAAATGACTGTGGAATGTGCAGCAGCAAAAGAAAAGTCTGTGGAGCAGTCTTAAAGAGACAGGAGCCCTAATAGACTTTGCAAAGGAAAAAAAAAAAAAAAAAAGTGTCTGCACAGCAGAGCTGAATTTTTCTATGGAAAAGACTGTAGAGTGTGTATGTCTTGAGTGAAGACTGCCGTTGTTGAGACAGAGAAGTCTGACAGCATGGATGACAGCATGGAGGCGCTGTTTGAACAAATGGCGCAAGTGAATGTGCAACATAAGACTGCCGGGGTTGAGACAGATAAGTCCGGCAGTATGAAGGAGCTCATTGAGTACCTGGCCCAGGCCCAGCGAAGCCTGCAGCAGAGCATGGAGCAGCAGCGCCTGCAGCACCAGCAGCGCATGCAGCAGGCCCAGCAGCAATTCCTGCAGCAGCAGCAGGAGAATAACCGGTTGTTTTTTGAGCGGATGGCAGCACAACAAAAGACTTGTGGCGCATCGTCCCAAAGTAATGTTGCAAAGTCACCTGCATTGTCCGCTGTAAAGAAGGCGGTAAGACGGTCCCTGAAAAAGATGACACCTCGTGATGATGTGGAGGTATATCTCACTAGGTTTGAGAGATTGGCAGAGAAGGAGAATCTGCCCCTATCTGAATGGGCCATGATGGTCGCACCCTATCTGATTGGAGAGCCCCAAAGGGCATATGCTGACCTGAGCGAGCAGGACAGCCAAGACTATGGCAAGCTGAAAGCGGAGATTCTTACCCGGCTGGGTGTTACGGTGACAGCCCGTGCCAGGGGAGATCATGACTGGAGATACAGTTGGGAGTCTGCAGTCAGCAGGCCTGATTATGGAGTTGAAAAGGTGATAGTGGACCGCTACACCCAAGCACGTCCTCCTGAGGTACAGCCGTCTGAGAGGTCGTCACTTCGGAGTTCCCGGACGCTGAACTCTCGCGGTAAGAGCGTTCCAGCTGTTGGGGACATGGGGTATGCTGATAAGCGGGTTCAGGCCCAAGGGGACATGTGGGTGGAAGAGTGTGATGGACAGTGTTGGAGATGTCGTGAAATTGCAGCCAACTGTCCACTAGAGGGGGAGCCTATGTGCCGTGATGTTGGCAGATCCCTCTCTCTCTGCGCAGAACCTGTGTGTATGACCACCGCAACCGAAGAGACTGGACCACAGGTGTCCCCGGTGGTTACAAATGGTTGCTCAGCGCAGGCCCTCTTGGACTCAGAGAGTCCAGTGACTTCCGTATGTGACAGCCTGATTGATAGGGACTTCATCCCTGATAAGCACTTGAGTATGGTGTGCATCCATGGAGACACCAAAGTCTACCCAGAGACTGCCGTGGACTTGGTCCCCAAACTCGGGGAGATTTCATGTGAAGTGGGGGTAGTGAAGACCCTGGTGCAACCCGTTATATTGGGTAATGACTTTCCCCGGTCTAAGGATCTCTGGGGGAAGGGTGATTCTGATGGACAGTGTGATGAAGCCCCTACTGAGGGTACGCAGTCCCGAGGGGCGGAACACGATGCTAGTGGGATGTTAAAATTATGTGATAATGATGATGATAATGCTAATGATGATGATGATCCTGATAATGATGATGACCATGAAAATGGTGCTGATGCTGATAATGATAGTGATGATAATACTGATCATAGTCATGATAATGATGTTGATAATAATGATGACTGTGATAGTGATGAAATTCCTTTGCAGGTGATGTTGGGAGACGAGGATGGTGGTTCTTGGGAACCGAGTGTCCCTGACTTGCCTGTGTCCTGTGACGGTTTTGAGAGTGAGCAGTGGCGAGAACCCTCTCTTAAAACAGCACAGGAAAATATGATTGTTCTAAATGAGGTTTCCCAGGAGCCTGACTCTGAGGAGAGGTTCTCTCATGTTGCCATAAACACTGAAGTCTAGGGAGAGGTTATGAGTCAGCTCCTAGTGCCTGAACTATATAGAAGTGTAGTGCTGGGGTTGTCACATAGTCACATACTTGAGGGACCAGATGGTGCAGTTAATGTTGTGGATGACATGTTAACTAAGGTTCCAGATCAAGATGTGAATGAAAATGAATTGTATAACCCTGACAGTGAGCAGGATGTGAGTGAAAATGAATTGTGTGACACTGACAGTGAGCAGGATATGAATGAAAATGAAGGGTATAGCCCTGACAGTGAGCCAGATGTGACTGAAGAAGTAGAGTGTGGGACGGACGGTGGGGCTTCTGGGCATGTCTTGCTAGAAGAGCCTGAAAGTGGGGAACTGGAGAAAAGTGAAAAACCCCCTATACCTTCTGTGACAGCTGGTGACACAGGGTCAGTGTACCAGGGACAGGAGGTACGTGAGTTTCTGAGGAAGATCAGCAGAAGTGTTCTGATGTGTCGGGTCGTACTTCTCTGGCCAGGCACTATATCGAAAATGAGCCCGGCCCTAAGGTCAAGATGAAACCGTGCAGGGTACCCGAGGCCCGCAGAGAGTATAGGCCTGGGAGGGTACAGGGTAGTGCGGATGCTTCAGATAAAGAGAAAGCTGATGTTGGCTATGACTCAGGTGAAGATACAAGTGACAGTGGTGGAGATGAAGCTGGTGAGGGCCATGACTGGTCCGGAGTTCACTGTCTCTGTTGGATTGTTGACCAGCCCTCCGGTCTGGATGACCAGCCCTCCGGTCTGGAGAAGAGGGAGGGGATATGTGAGACAGTGAGTGAATATGGGATGAATGGGGTGTACATTTCACCTAGGTATAAGGGAAATGTGTGGCTTTGTAAACCTAGTGGTAGAGAAAGGTCACTACACCTCACATTCAGCACACACTTGCAGCACAAGCCTGAAACTACTCAGGTCTTAATTAGGAGACCAGAAGTAGGTGTCTGCAAACACAATCTGAGAGCTAGTTTAGCCTGGACACAGGGAGGTGTCCTGGCACAAGAAACAGTCTCCAAGAGTGTTAGAGCTGTCTTCAGCCTGGACACAGAGAGGTGTTCTGGCACAAGGAAGCAGTCTCTGTGAGAATCCATGCGGATAAGCCAAGAGTGTTAGAGCTGTCTTCAGCCTGGACACAGAGAGGTGTCCTGGCACAAGGAAGCAGTCTCTGTGAGAATACATGCTGATGATTACTGAAGAGGAGGGGAGCCGTCTCAGTCTGGGTGCAGGAAGGACCCCGGACACAGGAGTGTCTCTGTGAACCTCCAGCATAATGACTACTGAATAGGAGTGGATCTTTCTCAAGTCTGGAAGTCGGGTGGACCTTCAGACATAAGGAGGAGTATCTGGGAGACTCCATACTGGTACCATATATCATATGTGTTGTTTTGGGCACAGAGTGATAGAGTCTGGGTTCCTGATAGAAAGGGACATTACATAAGTGTAATTTAGTGGCTAGACAAGCCTAGGTCTTTTGTTTATGCTTTGTTTTATCTGTGTGCTGTGGACTTTAATAAAACTGGTTGCGGCCAGTTTTTACCATAATTGCTGTCTGAATGAACTGTTTCCATGCCATTCTGTCTACCCAGACAGCGATCTCAGAGCTAAAACCCCCGGAAAGGCTACAATATGCAGTTGTGAATTCTTGTGACAAATCTGCTTCAATATGACAATTTAGTAAAGAAGTTGTTTTCAGATTGCTATCTTTGTCCGATCCCCCATGGGGGTCCACAGTGGAAGTTAATGGAGCGTAATGATGTCACATAGGGGATCCTCAGAACAGCTGTGCTCCCCTATGCTGCGGAGACAAAGCTGCTTCTACTAGCAGCATCGGTGCTTGCGGAGTTTGGGCCAGCAGCGCTACCATGCAGCAGGTCCGAGCTGTCAATCTTCCGAGGTACACCGCCCCCTCCAGCAAGCAGGTAGCCGGAGAAATTACCCGTAAATCTTGCCTTTGATAACCAAAAAAGTCTGGTTATCCGGTACTTGTGTCTGGCACAGAACTACTATAATAAGTGACAAGGGGAAAAATTATTGATTAAAAAACAAAGATATAGCAGCAATTTGGGGTGTTGGTTCTTGTAGATTCTTAGAGTTCCTCGACCTTTAAGGGTTCTCTCACACCTGCGTATAAAAAATCCATCCCATTCTCATCCAGGAGGTTGGGACAATTTTCTCTCACTTGTCATCTGTATACAATCTGTTTATTCACTCAGCCGCTAATAATCTTTTACAGGATCATTTACAGCTTCCTATGCTACAGAACTGTCTGACAATGATCAATCCACAATAGATAGCTGCAGCCATTCAGCCAGCAGCTCTCTCTCTAGAGTCCCCCATACACAGCTCAGCTCTCCTGAGAAAGCCGCTGTCAGACTTTTATGGCGGTGACTTAGCTCTCCGCTAACAATAGGATCGGCAGCTGGAAATCTGATGGGCTAATCCTTTTCTACTTCTACATAATCTGTCAAGGATCAAAAACACAAAAGCGGATTAAAAAAAAATCCAAAATTCAAGAAAACAACACCAAAAACAGGCAGATATGCTTACCTGTCTGAAAAGGCCTCAATACTGATGCACTGACAGAGTGCAGCGGACCCAAGTAAAATGGCGACTACACAGGTGCATTAATACTAAACTAAACAGCCAGTATTGAGGCCTTTTCAGACAGGTAAGCATCTCTGCCTGTTTTTGGTGGTATAATCTGTCAAGGAGTCAGGAGGCCCCATACACACTAGACTGCCGTCAGATTCCATGAATGAACATTAGTTTAATATGCATGGGGGGGGGTCTTTAGACCATACTTTTCAGTTGGCATCTCTGATTACAAAGTTGTGATTTCTGATCAATGGTGACCTGGTGCTTTCGCACAGTATAGCTGATCTTCCCCAGTACATAATGACAATGCTTTTGCATAAGGTTTACTAGCTAAAAAAAGCAACCTGACTAATCTGCATGTTTTAGAATGAAGTTTGTGAAATCCATAGATCTTTCCACTCTCGGTCATTCAACCTATATCCTGGAATGTGGCAGTGGGAAGGGGGCAACAAATGTCAAGTCTGCTAAATTTACCGTGGTATGACCTCTTTACGTAATAATCTGTTCCAATGTTTTGGTAAATTAGGGCATATATTAGACAAGCTGTTATGACATTTATGTTGGCGCCCACCAAATCTTCTTGTTGCGACTCTTTCACAGGTCAACATGGAGCGACAACGTAGTGATCTGGTGTGATTCTGGGACTCTGGCTAGGAGGTTAAGGGTTAACTTTTATCATAGATGTTCTCAGATTCCTGTTGTTAACCCTGGACATTGCTGCTAGCTATGCCTGTTCTTCATTGCCAGTTATTAAGTTCAGCTTGACCTGGTCCACATACCTGCGCTATGCTCTTGTGTTGCTGCTTTGATTACTCTGATTTCTGACCTCAGCTTGTATTCTGACCACCCACTTACTTTCCAAGTCTGTCCCTTAAGGTGAGCTTCTGGTAATGACCCTATGTGACGATCCTCCACCTTACTCCACCGGCCTACATTATGGTCTCAAACCAGAGGCCCCTATGTAAGTCCAGATCCCTGTACTAGGATTAATGAGTGAAGGCTAGGGCAAGCCATGGATCTGGCAGATGGAGTGGCTATTCAAGACCGCCCTATTAAGATCTGCTAGGCTACCACGGACAATGCCCTCATGACAAATGTTAACAGTAACCTTTTGGCAATACTGTACCAATGAGAGGTGCCATAACAAGACTATGAGAGCATGCTTTGTTCTACATCAAAGGTTTCAAATAAGGAGAAATGTAGCCCCTTATGCCAATCAGATTGTGGCACAATTTAAATTTTGAGGACCCCATTGCAAAATCTCCAATACGGTACCCAACTATTATGAGTCTTTATTAATATTGATCTCATACTTGCCAAAGGATCTTTTGGGCCCCCTTTGGCTTCAGGCCTTGGGTGTGACTGCAACCCAAGCAACCACCCACCACAGATATTCCCCTACATTCAGCCAAAGAGAGACACACTAGTTCTCCACTTGGGCTTTGTCTCCTGCATGAGACATAAGCTAGACCCAGAATGTGTTGGAGGCTCTTGGGAAAATTAGAAACCTCATAGACTCCTGAAGTGCTGGCAAATCTTCAAGGCACAGCATCAACCTCCCGAAGACCAGTGCTTACAGGTTTCCTGTGCATAGCAACAATATGCTCCGGCATTTGATCGAGCACCAGCTTCCGATCTTGTGGTCAAGGGTGCACGTAACCTAAAATGGGGCATGGCTACTAGAAAAATAAACCCAGAATCCTGAAAAGCCAGCTGTAAAAGTTGGAAATAAAAGTCTCTTGAGTAAGCAGTTTAAGGACCCTCGAGAACATGGGCCATGCGACCGCTACTTCTACACCCCCAAAGCTGCACCCCTTCTATGACTGCATCAGACCATGTCCTAAAGCAGGGTCTCCCCATTTTGATTTCCCAGATGTTGCAATTGAGTTAGAGGGTCACAAATTCCAGACTTCTGCCTAAACAATAGACAATGGGCCTGATTTATGAAACTATCGCAGACAGATGTTGTTGCCCATCTCTATATTCTGATAGGTTACTATGGGAAACATTCCCAGTTTTGGAAGCCTAGCGTTTTAAGAATTTCCTTATACTTTCAACTGGAAAGATTTATGAAATTGACTAAAAGAAAGATGGATTGTGTTGCCCATAGCAACCAAACACATTGAAGCTTTCATTTGCTATAGTGCTCTATTGTAATTGGTTGCTAGGGGCAGCAAACATCATTTTTATATTATACAGTTTTCATAAATCTACCCTCGTGTTTGTTCGTCGGTCACGTTCTAGCAAAGCGTAAGTACCTGCCAGTTTTACACGTGATAAAATCAATACTCCCCGAAGATCATAACCTTTCACAGTAAGCAATTCAAAAGGTCAATTACCTCAAAAACACAACCAATAACGCTGCGTGTGCCGCTCCTCACCCACATTTTCTTTTACCAGTTTTATAACAAAAATATATATTTTTCATATCGTAGTTGTAATCTGGCAATTTTTGAAAAATATTTTTTTAAATCATAAAGTGTTTTCCCAACTATTGTATATTAGATCCATAGCTGGGCCTCAATGCAAAATCTGCAGAAAGCAGCCAGTACCTGAATGTTGTGTCCTGGTCCTGGTGTGGCCAGTCCTGTTCCCGAAGTCCCAAGGTCCCAGTGCGGCCAGTGCCTGAATATTGTCCCTGATCCAGAATCCTAGACCGGAGTGTGTCTCACCATAGTCCTAGTCTGTGCCAACGAACCTGACATCTGAGGTCAGTAACAGCAGTACCGGTGCCAGCCTAGGAGTGGTACCTGGTGGCTATCTGCAGCCCAGTCTGTCTCCACCATCAGGAGCTCCATTGGACACCAGGTAACCAGTTAGCTAATTTCTTTCATAGGCAGGCCCATTCCTGTGGCACAGGTGGGTCACAAATCCGCTTGCACCACCGTTAGGCGTAACAAAACCGAGCACATGTATAAACACATGCTTTAAATATGTCATTGAGAAACCTGAAGACCTAGCTATTCATGTTGGAGCCGAGCGTCAAGAATAATAGCTATTAAGGGGTTGTCCACTACTTTCATATTGATGACCTATCCTTACGATCGATAAGACCAAGCCGCAGCCATTAAACAAGGTGAATGAGCTTTGCTGCTCCACCCTGTACACTGTTGATGATTGTTGGGGGTGCCAGGGTGTTGGTCTCCCACTGATCATATATTGATGTTCTATCCTAAAGATTGGTCATCAATATAAGCGTCTCCTGTGTGATGTATATACAGCAGTCCCTGTGTCTCCTATATGATGTTTATACAACTGTCTCGGCGTCCTCTATGAGATATAGATACAGCAGTCTCAGCGTCTCCTATGTGATGTATACACAGCAGTCCCAGCGTCTCCTATGTGATGTATAGACAGCAGTCACAGTGTTTCCTATGTGATGCTTATACAGCATTCCCATCATCTCCTATATGGTGTATATACAGCTGTCTCAGCGTCTCCTATGTGATGTATATACAGTAGTCCCAGCGTCTCCTATGTGATGTATATGATTTACAAAACTTATGACAAAAAGTTGACTGTTCTCCTGGCCGACAAACTTTGAAAAGCAGCTGTGAAAAGCAACATGATCAGTATCACCTAGCATCACAGCTGCACCAAAGAGAAGCAGCTCCAGACGTCACATTAAGGGTGAGTTACCATAATTAATTGTTTGACTAAATATACCGGTAATTTTCAAGGTGATCATTTTTGTGTGGCCCACGAATGATGGTAGAATTTTCCAAATGGCCCCCGGCTGGAAAAAGCTTCCCTACCCCTGGCTTAGAAAATCCACTATTTTCATTTTGGAACATTCTGCATAGACGGCTGCTCCTACATTATCGTCCAGATCAGAAAACAAATCTTCCGTGAAAATCCTCAAAATTGCACAAAAATAGATGCCAGAGAGCACTCAGTGTAGAAGTTTCTCCTTGTATTAGGATATTCTATTTTTAAGAACAAAAAACTAAAGGGACTAACTGGAATATAAATTGGTATGCAGCGTGTAGGTGCATGTTCACACTGGCCACTAAAAAGACAAAACCTAAGATAGAAACAAAATGAGTAAATAGAACTGTTGGTACTTATTTATTGTAGGGTATATGCTCATTTTGTTTTTATCTTAGGTTTTGTCTATTTTTAAGAATATCAGGGCTTGTCTTAATGCACAGCCTTAAAGAGGTTGTCCACTACTTAACCATTGATGACCGACACCTGGTATCCCTGCTGCTCTCGGCGGCGGCCACCATACGGTTATGCTCAATTACGGAGCTCCTCTGTCTTCTGATAGTGGCCGCAGCCGGGTGCTGCACATCCTCCTCCTAATCCCTGCCGCGACCACTATCGGCAGACGGAGCAGCTCCGCAACTATGCATTTCTGGCCGGTGACACCGAGCGCAGCGGATGTCGGACCCCGACCGATCAGACATTGATGACCTATTCTAAGGATAGGTCTTCAATGATAAAGTAGTGGTCAATCTCATTAAATTTAAGGTGGGTTCTCTCTTCCCATAGATGACTTCCTCCGCAGTCGGTAAGACCTGTTATTATGCCTCGTTTTACTGCTTTTTGACCAACAATGATTCCTGGTATTGGTAGAAGGATTCCTCTAATCATAAACTTGAGACCAGTTTGGCTCATGATTAGGTTGGGTGTACAATAAAAAACATATTGTCTCATTATTTTTCATGGGAAGATAGATGAATCTGCTCCGTGTTAATTAGAGACGTTGTAAAACGCTGACTGGGGAGTCGTTGTAGAAGCCTAGTTAGGTAAACACGTCGGTGCAGAGGAGCTGCCTATAAGAATAGATGTTTATTAATCTACTGCTAAGAGCCATTATTACAGGTTTCCTCCATCCGTCCCTTTGCTCGGGGAACATTTTATTTTCCCACCTACTTCATTAAATCTTCCGCCGTAATTTGTTCGCTAAGTGACCCCTTCTTCTAGACCTAGCAGGTGCTTCTGTAATTATCGCTTCCTTCAGATCATGTACGACAGATGGTGAATCCTATACGTTTCCTTTTCATTAGTGCTCACCGTCTTTATAGTGTATGAAGACAAAGGAGACCCGGGGCTTATTCTCATATTTCACAGCATAAATCATTAAATTCTGTTAGAACAGTACATCTATTTCTCCATTACTCATGGGTGTATTAGGGTTCACACCCGCGCAGAGATGAACTTAGGGAAATATTTCCATTATGCTAATCTCCCTACTGAATTCAATTGGATTTTTCTATTGGCAAATGTAAATTGTTGGATCCATGAGTCCCCGAACTTGCCAGTTTTTGATTGCTTAACTACATCAAAGGGTCTGTTCCGAAAAAATATCTCCAGTCTTTGTTCTGTAGACATCATCAAGGAGTTTTCTCCAAATTATTTCACAATTAATCAAATTTGCTCCAAATTTCCACCCAAAATTAGGAATTCAAAACTGTTGGGTATTCAATTTGCACAAATTGTGAAACATTTGCTGGATTCTTTCCATTGCCATGAAGGGTTTAAGTGAAAAAGAAGAATCTTTATACTCACCTTTCCTCACCCGTCTTTTGGACGCCTCTGCAGCTCCATGGTCTTCTGTACTTCGCTTTATTCGGGTGCTGAGGCATATTAAAGGCCTGTGATTGACCTCCCCCAGTCATGTGGGTGGAGGGGGCGGACTCACATTATAACATTCGTTGCCTCCTTCCCTCATGTGACTGCATGAGGCCAATCACAGGCCCACACTTTGGCCTCAGCGCTGGGACGAAGAGACGAAAGAACAGAAGACGGGGAGCTGCAGTGGAGGTGGCGTAGAAACAGGTGAGGAAAGGTGGCTATAAAGATTTTTTTTTATTTTATAACCCCTGTCTTTTTATTCATACAACATATTCTAAGAATTGCTTCTTCTTCAGGTTCTTGAATGAGTTGAACCAATTCCGAGACGCATTGTATGAATAAAAATCCCATTAACGCACACCCAGTCTCCATACTTTTTGCCAATGCCTGGAAATTGCCGCTTAGGTCTTCTCCATTATCCTAAATTTTCTCCCCATCAGGGTGTGGGTCAGCGCCCAGAGCAGGAGCCTATCTATTTGCCTCACGATTCACGGAGATGTGCCGGATCACAACTCACTCAGGTGAGCGAACACCTCCATTTGCTTTTCAATTGCCCTGCGGTGTCAACTTTGGAGTGCTCCTTTCTATTATTTCTCAATGCAAAGAAGTTTAAATTAGAACCAAATTTATTTGGTCCAATTCGAATCTGCCTGTAGAATTTGAGTCGATCTGCCCAAATCCAATTTTTGGGAGATTCGCTCAACTCTAGTTCCAAGTAAACTCTACAGTTACAGGTCACAAATAAACCTCAGTGAGGTCATTGTCCAATTATGTTAGTAATAGCCGCATTGGGCTACTAAAATTTTGACTTTGGTGTTCCC